>JANAVB010008198.1:7399174-8024710 GCA_029216955.1 Iris pallida | reverse complement strand
GGTGGTGTGTGTGTATATCATGATTTGTGTGTGAGTGTAATGGTGTGTGTGAGAGGAGACATAGGTTCCATGAGAGTTGTTTAAGTTTCAGAAACTGGGAAGGGAACCCCAATCAGTTACTCATAACCAAACTCAGATTGAGGTTCATACCAAAACAATCTAAGGTAATCCTACAAATTCACATAACTCAGTAAAAAGGAAGGAAATCAATTCAGTTTGAACCTACACCATCTCAGGTTTGCTATTCAGACTTACAAATCTTAGTGAGAAAAGAAAGGAAATCAATTCATCTATCCTACACCATCTCAGTCACTTCAATTCATGACAGTTTAATAGAACATGTAGGAATGAACCACATATCTCAGCTTTCAATTCAGAGCTTTTGAAAAAAAAAGTCCAACACTTAAATCCAAATTTTGAAATCAAACATAACCAAAATCCTCCCAATTTGACATGTAGCTAGATTATTATAGGTAAACAACATTAGGGTAAAAATATGCAAATAACTTCATTCAATTAGGTTAAATGACTGCCAAAATTCGAATAGGAAAAACTGGAAAAATACAGGAATATAAGGTATCAGGTTTTTTGGGAATTTGGAAATGATGATTAAAAAAATGTTAAAATATACAATAATGGTTGGTAATGAAAACCCAACATGTTTCGTGTCTCAGAGAGTGTCTCGTGTCCACTACAATGTGACACGACGTGTCCACATACAAACAAACACAAAACGAGCACACAGACACTGCACAGTACACTGTCTCGTGCAAAAGTGCACGCGTGTCGTGCACCCGACACGACACGAATGGGGTCGTGTCCACGTGCAGGTGTTCACCTAGTGTCCACCTAGGTTGTGTTGTCCTGAATTAGGTCCACGTCTGTCGTGCTGATAACAAGCCGTGTCAGAACCCATAAACCGACTGTGATGTGTAGTGGAAAATCGGTGCACGAGCTCGTGCTCGCTCGACACGACACGGGGACACATGAGACTGACATACGTGGTGTCAGTCAATGCCCCAAGCCACATGTCAAATGGTTTGTGTCGAGTCGCCGTGTCACAGAGAAATGACCCCGAGTAGCAGGACACGCCCGCTGCGCGCGCGCGTGGCACCGCGTGGGCACGTGTCGCAAACCGACACGAAACGACCTTTAAAATCGACTCAGAACACTAGAATCATGTAGCCACATCAAAACGACATTCTATTCAAAAGTTACAAAAAATAAATCGAAATGCCCATTGGGGCATTTCATCAAACACTTGCACACATCACTGATACGTGTCCGATACGGACACGTACATGACACGAAAATTCACAAACTATCCTACAGGAGCAGGACACCTAGGGCTAGGTGTTTATGCAATTAAACCTAATTTTAAAGGGTGGATAGGAAAACCGATGTGTGTTCTTCAACACAAAAGCTCTTCAATAGGATCCCCAAAAGCCACCCAATTCCTCAAAATTGATATGAAACTGAGATTATAAATTTCCAACAGTAAGAAACACTAATTAGAACCTATTGCAATTGGTTTGGATTAAAAAGGAGTTAAAATAGAATTTTCTAGGAATTTATGAAGTTGGGAAAATACCTCTTTCTAAACTTGTTCTTTCCTAAAGAGGCTAGCCTAAATGGAGGAGAATATTTATAGGGGGGATCCCAATGTGGGTTTGGTGGCCAGCCAAGTAATGTTAGGGTTAGGGTTTGGCATTAGCTAATGGGCTTTGGGCTTCTATGGCTAAGTATTGATAATGGTTCAACCATAAGTCATGGCTTATGAACTTAATATTCTAACTTGAGTCAAATAACTAACCCATAGGTCAACTCTAGTCTAACTAGGGTTGCATGACCTAACCAAGTCCAAACTCAACTAGGGTTAGCTCTAGGTTAGTCTACCAAGGTCATGCTAGTAAAGTCAACCTAGTCAACCTTCATCAAACAATTCCAAAAAATTCTAAAATTCCCATAAATTCAAATAAATTATAATAAATTAAATAACTCAAAAATAACAAAAATACTCTCAAACTAGAAAATGTGGTAGTGACAAATATACCCTCCTGAAAGGAATTTTGTCCTCGAAATTGAAAGGCGAAATGCAACTGATGAATGATAGAAAGTATACCTCACGGTCCAAAAAGATATGGGTAACGTCGCGCATCTCATCCTCCCGCTCCCAGGTAGACTTCTGGAGAATGATGCCTCCATCGACGCGTACCAAAGGTATCACTGGTTCCTCAGAACCTTCGTCCGCGATCCAGTATCTCCATGGCTGCTCTGGATAGCTGAGAGATGCCCAACCTCAATCTCTGAAGATCAAGCACATGGCTAGGGTCAGCCACGTACCGTCTAACTGTGATACATGGAATAAGTTGTGGACACCCTAGTGCAGGTGGCAAGTCTAGCTGTCGCCACGTCACGACTCTACCGTGATAACGAAAGGGCCGATGAAGCGCGGGCTAAGCTTCCTGCCTCTACAAAATGTACGTACCACGAGTCGAAGATATCCTCGAGAAAACATGGTCTCCGACCTAAACACAAGCAAGATTCAATAATTATAATAAACAAACAGATTAATAAAACACAAACAATCAAACCTAAATCTAATCTACTCTAATCTGTACCTCAAACTCCAAGGGCCTCTGGTGGCTATCGGCCCAGTGCCGATGTCTGCGCCACGCGAAGTTGTCCCTGATGAGCTTCACCTTCTCGACTGCGTCGACAACCATCTCTGGTCCCAGTAAAGCTCGCTCACCAACATCATCCCAAGACAAGGGTGTACAACACCTACGCCGTACAGAGCCTCGAAAGGTGACATCTCGATGCTGGCCTGAAACTGTTGTTGTAAGCAAACTCTACCAAATGTAGATGATCTCCCAGGAACCTCCAAAGTCCAAGGCGACGTCGCAGCATATCTCGAGAGTCTGGATAGTCCTCTCTGACTGTCCGTCCGTCTGGGGGTGGTATGCAGTACTAAACTGAGCTGAGTGCCCAAGCGAATCTGCAGACTCCTCCAAATAGAAAGTAAAGCGATATCCCGATCGAGACGATGCTGACGGAACTCCGTGAATCCTAACTATCTGCCGCATATACATCTCCGCAAGCCTCTGTAGACGTACCCACATTGAATGGCAAGAAGGGGGACCGATTTGGTCAACTGTCAACGATGACCCAAATCGCGTCTTTTCCTTGGTGTAGCGGCAATCCTGATACGAAATCCATAGTGATATGCTCCCACTTCCACTTGGGAATGGACAATGACAGCAACAATCCACCGGGCCTCTGCTCTCTGCCTTGACCTGCTGACAGACCAAGCACCACTAGCTATGAAACGCTACCTCCCGCTTCATCCCGGACCACCAAACATGCTCCCTCAGATCTCGGTACATCTTGTTGGCACCAGGGTGTATAGAGTACTGAGATCTGTGGGCCTCCTGCAGAACCTGCCCTGAGCTCTCCGTTGGGCACACATAATCTGGAACCGTGCCTCAAGGCACCATCCTCTGCAAGAGAAAAAAATCGCCATCTACCAATCTGCGAACCTGCTCTCGGAGAATCCGCAGAGCAATGTCCTCAAACTGAGCCGACTTGATCCTCTCCACCAAGTCTGATGAATCTGCATCCCCCATAACTGCATCTGTACCGGGCACGATCACCTCAATCCCAAGGCTCTCCAAGTCAGCAAGCAAGTGACGGTCCATGGTCAAAACATGGCTGTCGGATACCTACTCAAGGCATCGGCAACCACGTTGGCCTTCCCTGGGTGATATGAAGTAGGATGTCAAGTCCTTCATCAACTCTAGCCATATGCGTTGCCTCATGTTCAACTCCTTCTGAGTGAACACATACTTAAGCTCTTGTGATCTGTGAAGATCTCCACCCTCTCCCTATACAGATAATGCTTCCACAACTTCAGAGCAAATATCACCGCTGCCAGCTCCAGGTCATGGGTAGGGTAGTTTTTCTCATGGGGACGTAATTGCCTGAAAGCATAGGAAATCACCTTCCCATGCTGCTGCAAGACACAACCCAGCCCCTTCCCTGAAGCATCACTATAAATAGTGAATCCCCTGATCCTGAAGGCAACGTCAGAATCGGAGCTGTCGTAAGCCGCTTCTTCAACTCATCAAAAGCTGCCTGACACTCCTCTGACCAAACGAACTCAGCAACCTTTCGGGTCAACCGAGTCAACGGCTCTGCAACCCGGGAGAAATCCTGCACAAATCTCTGATAATATCCTGCCAGCCCCAGGAAACTCCTGATCTCTGCCACTGAAGTCGGCGCTGGACATGCCTCAACTGCTACGATCTTTGGGGTCAACTGAGATACCATCTCCAGTCACCACATGCCCCAAAAAGTCAATCCGGTCCAAGAAGAACTCACACTTGGAGAGCTTCCCATAAAGATGCTTCCTCCTGAGAGTCTCCAGCACTATCAGCAGATGCTCCTCGTGCTCTCCTCAGTCTTAGAATATACCAAGATGTCGTCAAATGAACACCACCACGAACTTGTCCAAGTATGGTGGAACACCTTGTTCATTAGGTTTAAATACTGTTGGTGCATTGGTTAGCCCAAACGGCATAACCAAAAACTCAAACTGTCCGTACCGCGTCCTGAAAGCGGTCTTGGGAATATCCTCCTCTTCACCTTCACCTGGTGATATCCCGACCTCAGATCAATCTTAGAAATACCCGAGCTCCGCCCAACTGGTCAAAAAGATCGTCGATCCGCGGCAGTGGGTATCTGTTCTTGATCGTGAGGTTGTTGAGTGCCCTGTAGTCAATACATCCGTACTGACCCATCTTCTTCGGCACAAACAAATACTGGTGTACCCCATGGCGGCGAACTCGAACGGATGAAGCCCTTGTGCAGCTCATCCACTTGCTTCTTGAGCTCTACTAACTCACTGTTGTTCACCGATAGACATGCTGAGAGATGGGTTCCGCTCCTGGAACCAAGTCTATCGAGAACTCAATGTCTCTGTCTGGTGGCAATCCAGGCAACTCCTCTGGGAAAACATCCATATCGCTGCTATCAAGGGGTGTGGAATCGTCTGCTCCTCAACCGAGACTCCGCAGAAGACTCCGCTGCTCTGCTCCGCCTGACGTCTGGAGTACTCAAACTCTGGTTCCCCGGCACTCTGAAGAGAACTCTACCCCTCTGCAATCAATGCTGGCGTGGTGCCTGCTCAACCAATCCATGTCGAGTACTATATCGTAGTTCGATAATGGCATTACGAGCAGGCTCACCTCCAACTCACGGCCTCCCAAAATAACTCTCGACCCTTACAAACATCACGTACGAGGATAATGCCACCCCGATCATGATCTTGTAAGTCCTAGGCAACGATTCAGCTATGATACCGTGTCTAATCGCAAAAGATGATATAAAACTATGCGAATTACCGGAATCGAATAGACAAAAGCTGGACTGGAGTCGAGGAGAATCGAACCTGCGATCAGCTCTCCTACCACCTCTGCATCCTCAGCTGCCATGGCGAAAGCTCATCCATGCTGGCCTCCCTAGCCTGCTGCTGATGCTGAATAAATCTCTGCTGGGGTCGGTAGGGCTGGTCCCCTCTGCTGACCTGCTGGAGCTCTGGCTCCTCCTCCCTGAGCTGCGTGCTACGAGACACTCCCTCATCTGATGGTCTCCTGAACCACAAACTAGGCACTTGCCCAGTCTCTCCTACACTTGTTTCATCCGTGCCTGGCTTCTTGCAATAAGCACAGGTGGTGGCCTGCTGTCTCGGGTCTGCTGCTGTACCCTCTGCTGTTGATGCTGTACTGGCTGATGCCTCGGCTGCTGAAACTGCTGCGGCTGGAACCTCTGCTACTGGTGGTGCCTCCCTGGGAGTCTCGCCCCTTTGAGCCTAAGCTCAAGATCATCCTCTGCAGCTAGTGCGTCCACCAGGATCTCCTCAAATGTAGTGCTGCGGGCATTCTTGGTGTAGGACTTGACCTTTACCAAGCCCTTCCGGAACCTTCGGGCCTTCGTCGCCTCTGACAAGCCCTCTACGAACTGCTCAGGCGGCAGAACTCTCCTGCGTACTCCTCCACAGACTGGCTCCCCTGGACTAGGGCCTCGAACTGAGTCTCGAGGGCTCCCAGTGCTGCATCCGGAAAGAACTTCTCCTTGAACAGCTTCTTGAATGCTGCCCAAGTTGTTATGCTGTACCAACCCTGGGTCGGTCTGGACCATGTACGGGCCAGATCCTGCATCATGCTAGCCGCTGCCTCAATCTGGAGCCTCGTCGGAATCTCAGCCAACCTGAATATCTCCTCCATGTGCTCGCTCACTCATCGGCATACAAGATCCCTCTGTCCCTCGGAAAGTCTCTCGGGTGCATCTTCTGGAAATCTTGGATGCCCTTCTCCCGAGGCTGGTACGGCTGCGGGGCTGCCGCTGGCTGAGCTACAACTCTTCACTGCAGTCACTGCAGCTCAATGCCTCATGTGAGCTCTGCTGTGTTCCTCTGTGCTGGGTCTGCTGACCCTCCATGTACTGCGGAAGAAGGCTAACAGCTGAACGGCGTCAACTGTCCCCGCAGGGGCTGCTGTTGCTGAAGCACATCCGAAATCACCGGACTCGGCTCATGCCTCACAGGTGGTGGGGCTCCTCGAAAGCTGCCGAAACGCCTACCCCAGCTGGCATGACTGGGGCTATGGTACCAGGGGCTGGCTGCTGGGTATGAGAGGTGGCAGACCTCTCATCGGCGTCCCCATGCCCTGGCGATACGATCTGTCTCAACCATCCTGGAGACACAGATCAAAAAGAACAATTGCTGAGAATGAGTCGAAATATCAAAGAAGGACAGTTTAAATTCAAAGGAAGACAATAAGCAGCAAATTTAGATATACGAAATCTGAAAAGAGTTCGTCCTAATGTGATTGAGTACCTTCAAAAATTTTCTAATTCTATTGCAGGCTGCAGTGATATTCTAGTTCGAATAACACTACATTCTAATCTAGACCTGCATAGGCCACACTAAAAATGTGTCACGACCCGCACCCTAGAGTAAGACACGAGACGTGGGTACGTCCAGCCTACACCGCAGTGTCGGCAGTAGAACGCTTCCTAGGTCACAACATCTAACAGTATATGCTAAACAGTTTATACTCCCCGAATGGGGGTGACATAGCAGAAAGTAAAACCAATCAAACTAAGGCGATGATAAGATAGAAGATAGATAGATAGATATTGCTGAAATGAAGAAAATCCACAAGTACAAACAGAGAGTCTAAGTGTCTAAGATAAATACATATCCCCAGGATCAAATATATACAATCATCCAAAGAGTACTGTAAATGAAAACATCCTAGTCTAAGGGTGTGTCATCCACAGCTAGTGGGACCTGCTGCTGGTCCAGGCCAACATCTCATCTAAGGTAGCACCGTAATAGGTATCCACACCGGCCTCCTCTCGTCCTCTGTAATATTTTCAACAGGTCCAGTCAGGACACGAGCGAGTACAATACATCTCAAACAGTTCATAGCAGGTTAGAAAATATAATCGTACAGTAAAGTAAGATACAAGAACTGAAAGAAAGTACAAGATGTAAACAGAGAAAACTGTAATAAATTATATACTGTAAATAGAGAACTATCAGTGGCTAGTGAGTCAGAGTACAATAAACATGTGAATGGCATAGGAGATTCTGATGAGACACTAAGGAGGTGATCGGGTGAGATACTACTTGGATATTTCACATGTCTATTCTACTCCCCCGTACCCCCAATCAATACACAAGGATCCAACCAGGTTAGTTTATGATTCCATGCAAAGGCCCACAAGGGGTGATACATGGATAGCCCAAAAATGGGGTGATTCAAGGAAGACTCTGTGATCATGAGAGTACATGTCCAAGTGATCAATGAACCGTGAAGCATAGTAATATACCATGTAAGTGAAACGCACAGAACATGTAGTATACGATGCTCCCTGAGGGGATAACATCTCAAGAAGGGATCCATATAGTACTAATCCGTGTGACCAACGTGACAGTATCAAGTAAAGTAATTTAAAGCAGGAAAATATTCAAGCGATATGAAATGATCAGAGAATGTACTGCCTGGTATCTGAGTGTCGAAGATGAAAGTACTGTCCAGGAGTGGTGTCTGACTCCTATTTAGAATAGCACAAGTCAAACAAGTTCAGAATGGTAAAATGAAGCACTACAATGCATTCTACATTAATCTAGGTCAATCTAGGCCAAAATCAACTCTTGGTCAACTCTAGAAGTCAAACTAGGTCACTATGGTCAAACTAGGTCAAACAATCTAACCTAGGTCAAACAGTCTACATGGTCAATACACTACTATAAGGACTATACTAATATCACACATTGCATTCATAGGCCATAGTCCTAGGCTAATACTATGTCGAAACAACCATATATCACATGACCACATCTATATCTAAACATGATACACTCTTGATATATTTCTATAATCTAATACATAACATATATAATATATAATATAAAAAAAAATAAAAAAAAAATATATATATATAGATATATATATATATATATATATACGCACATCGAGTCGTGGTGTACTGGTAACACCATCGTGCACGGAGGTGAGGGCCGGGTTCGAGCCCATCCCTCCCACGGAGGTGGTGGGTGGCGGTGGCCACGGCCTCCGGGCCAAGTCGGGTGGAGTCGTCCACCGGCTTTGGTTTATATATATATATATATATATATATATATATAATATATATTAGATAATAATATATATATATATCTATATATAATATATATATTATTATATTATTATATATAATATATATATATATATTATAGATATAATAATATATTATATATAGATAATATATATATTATTTATATATTATATATATATATAGATAGATATATATATATAGATATAGATATATATATATATATATATATATATATCTATATATATTATATATATAGATATATAATATATATATATATTACTTACATAATATATATATATATATAATATATATATCTATATATATATATATATATATATATATATATTTACACTTATATATATATATATATAGATATTATATATATATATATATATAAGTAAGTAAAATATATATATATATATATATATAGATATAATAATATATATATATATATAGATTATATATAATATAATATAGATATATATATATATAAAGATATAGATATATAGATATATTATAAGTAAGAAAAATATATAGATAGAATATAGATATATATATATATATATATATATATATATATATATATATATATTATTATATAATATATAATATTTACTTATTATATATATATATATATATATATATATATGATATATATATATATATATATAGATATATATATATATATATATTAGATATATATATATATATATTATATATTTATATATACTAGTACAACACAAGTTATATATATATATATATAAGATACTTACATATATACATAATGTAATCAATACATCCATTGCAGTATCTATACTAGATACATATATATTACACATACTTATTATACATATAGATACACATTTTACATATGTATACCTTACATTATACATATACCTACATTAGGAAGATAGGAAATATAGAGAGTGAGTGTGTGTATGTGTGAAGAGTGAGTGAGAGGGAACTGCTCCTGTGTGACAGAAAAACTTAGGGGGTGTGGTGTGTATATCATGATTTGTGTGTGTGAGTGTAATGGTGTGTGTGAGAGGAGAACATAGGTTCCAGTGAAGAGTGTTTCAGTTTTCAGAAACTCGGAAGGGAACCCCATATCAGTTACTCATAACCAACTCAGATTTGAGGTCATACCAAAACAATCTCAGGTAATCCTATACAAATTCACATAACTCAGTAAAAGGAAGGAAATCAATTCAGTTTAACCTACACCATCTCAGGTTTACCTATTCAGACTTACATAAATCTTAGTGAGAAAAGAAAAGGAAATCAATTCATCTATTCCTACACCATCTCAGTTCACTTCAATTCATGACAGTTTAATAGAACATGTAGGAATGAACCAACATATCTCAGCTTTCAATTTCAGACTTTTGAAAAAAATAGTCCAACACTTAAATTCAAATTTTGAAATCAAAACATAACCAAAATCCTCCCAAATTTGACATGTAGCTAGATTACTTATAGGTAAACAACATTAGGGTATAAAATACGCAAATAACTTCATTCAATTAGGTTAAATGACTGCCAAAATTCGAATAGGAAAAACTGGAAAAATACAGGAATATATGATATCAGGTTTTTTGGGAATTGGAAATTGATGATTAAAAATAGTTAAAATATACAATAAAGGTTGGTAATGAAAACCCAACATGTGTTCGTGTCTCAGAGAGTGTCTCGTGTCCACTACAATGTGACACAACGTGTCCACATATAAACAAACACAAAACGAGCACACAGACACTGCACAGTGTACTGTCTCGTGCACAAGTGCACACGTGTCGTGCACCCGACACGACACGAATGGGGTCGTGTCCTCGTGCAGGTTGGTTCGCCTAGTGTACACCTAGGTTTGTGTGTCCCTGAATTAGGTCCACGTGTGTCGTGTCCTGACTTAACAAGCCGTGTCAGAACCCATAAACCGACTGTGCATGTGTAGTGGAAAATCGGTGCACGAGCTCGTGCTCGCTCGACACGACACGGGGACACATGAGACTTGACACACGTGGTGTCAGTCAATGCCCCAAGCCACGTGTTAAATGGTTTGTGTCGAGTCGCCATGTCCACAGAGAAAATGACCCCGAGTAGCAGGACACGCACGCTGTTCGCGGCGCGTGTGCACCCGCGTGGGCACGTGTCCCAAACCGACACGACACGACCTTAAAATCGACTCAGAACACTAGAATAATGTAAGCCACATCAAAACGACATTTTCTATTCAAAAACTTACACAAAAGCAAATCGAAATGCCCATTCGGGCATTTCATCAAACACTTGCACACATCACTGATACGTGTCCGATACGGACACGTACAGGACACGAAAATTCATAAATCCTATTCCTACAGGACCAGGACACCTAGGGCTAGGTGTTTATGCAATTAAAACCTAATTTTAACGGGTGGATAGGAAAATACCTATGTGTGTTCTTCACACAAAAGCTCCTTCAATGTGGATCCCCAAAAGCCACCCAATTCCTTCAAATTGATATGAAACTGAGATTAACAATTTCCAACAGTAAGAAAACACTAATTAGAACCTATTGCAATTTGTTTGGATTAAAAAGGAGTTAAAATGGATTTTTAGGAATTTATGAAGTTGGGAAAATACCTCTTTCTAACCTTGTTCTTTCCTAAAGAGGCTAGCCCTAAATGGAGGAGAATATTTATAGGGGGGATTCCCAACGTGGGTGTGGTGGCCGGCAGCCAAGTTTTAGGGTTAGGGTTTGGCATTAGCTAATGGGCTTTGGGCTTCTATGGCTAAGTTATTGATTAATGGTTCAACCATAAGTCATGGCTTATGACTTAATATTCTAACTTGAGTCAAATAACTAACCCATAGGTCAACTCTAGTCTAACTAGGGTTGCATGACCTAACCAAGTCCAAACTCAACTAGGGTTAACTCCTAGGTTAGTCTACCAAGGTCATAGCTAGTCAAAGTCAACCTAGTTAACCTTCATTCAAACAATTCCAAAATAAATTCTAAAAATTCCCATAAATTCAAATAAATTATAATAAATTTAAATAACCCAAAAATGACAAAATACCCTCAAACTAGAAATGTGGTAGTGACAAATCTACCCTCCTTAAAAGAATTTGTCCTCGAAATTGAATGGCGAAATGCAACTGATGAGAAGGATAGAAAGTATACCTCACGGTCCAAAAAGATATGGGTAACGCTCGCGCATCTCATCCTCCCGCTCCCAGGTAGACTCTCCTGGAGAATGATGCCTCCATACGACGCATACCAAAGGTATCACCTGGTTTCTCAGAACCTTCTTCCGTCGATCCAGTATCTCCACTGGCTGCTCTGGATAGCTGAGAGAAGGCCCAACCTCAATCTCTGAATGATCAAGCACATGGCTAGGGTCAGCCACGTACCGTCTCAACTGTGATACATGGAATACGTTGTGGACACCCACTAGTGCAGGTGGTAAGTCTACCCTGTATGCCACGTCACCGACTCTTCCGCTGATAACGAAAGGGCCGATGAAGCGCGGGCTAAGCTTCCCACCTCCACCAAAACGTATCGTACCATGAGCCGAAGATATCCTCAAGAAAACCTGGTCTCCGACCTAATCACAAGCAAGGTTTCAATTAATTATGATAAACAAACATGATTAATAAAACACAAACAATCAAACCTAAATCTAATCCTACTCTAATCTATACCTCAAACTCCAAGGGCCTCCGGTGGCTATCGGCCCAGTGTCGATGTCTGTCCTGCGCCACGCGAAGTCTATCCCTAGTAAGCTTTACCTTATCGGCTGCGTCGACAACCATCTCTGGTCCCAATAAAGCTCGCTCACCAACATCATCCCAAGACAAGGGTGTACGACACCTACGCCCGTACAGAGCCTCGAAAGGTGACATCTCGATGCTGGCCTAGAAACTGTTGTTGTAAGCAAACTCCACCAAATGTAGATGATCCTCCTAGGAACCTCCAAAGTCCAAGACGCACGTCCGCAGCATATCCTCGAGCGTCTGGATAGTCCTCTCTGACTGTCCGTCCGTCTGGGGGTGGTATGCAGTACTAAACTTGAGCTGAGTGCCCAAGCTAATCTGTAGACTCCTCTAGAAATGGAAAGTAAAGTGACCATCCCGATCTGAGACGATGCTGACAGGAACTCCGTAAATTCTGACTATCTGACGCATATACATCTCCGCAAGCCTCCCTGTAGACGTACCCACCTTGAATGGCAAGAAGTGGGCCGATTTGGTCAACCTGTCAACAATGACCCAAATCGCGTCTTTTTCTCCTGGTGTACGCGGCAATCCTGATACAAAATCCATAGTGATATGCTTCCACTTCTACTCGAGAATGGGTAATGGCTGCAACAATCCACCGGCCTCTGCCTCTCTGCCTTGACCAGCTGACAGACCAAACACCTAGCTACAAAACGAGCTACCTCCCGCTTCATCCCGGACCACCAAACATGCTCCCTCAGATCTCGGTACATCTTGTTGGCACCAGGGTGTATAGAGTACTGAGATCTGTGGGCCTCCTGCAGAACCTGCTCCCTGAGCTCTCCGTTGGGCACATAATCTGGAATCGTACCTCAAGGCACCATCCTCTGCAAGAGAAAACTCGCCATCCACTAATCCTGCTCGAACCTGCTCTCGGAGACACCGCAGAGCAATGTCCTCAAACTGAGCCAACTTCATCCTCTCCACCAAGTCTGACTGAATCTGCATCCTGCATAACTACATCTGTACCCCGGGCACGATCACCTCAATCCCAAGGCTCTCCAAGTCAGCAAGCAAGTGACGGTCCATGGTCAAACACATGGCTGTCGGATACCTACTCAAGGCATCGGCAACCACGTTGGCCTTCCCTGGGTGATACTGAAGTAGGATGTCAAAGTCCTTCATTAACTCTAGCCATCTGCGCTGTCTCATGTTCAACTCCTTCTGAGTGAACACATACTTTAAGCTCTTGTGATCTGTGAAGATCTCCACCCTCTCCCCATATAGATAATGCTTCCACAACTTCAGAGCAAATATCACCGCTGCCAGCTCCAGGTCATGGGTAGGGTAGTTCTTCTCATGGAGACGTAATTGCCTGGAAGCATAGACAATCACCTTCCCATGCTGCTGCAAGACACAACCCAGCCCCTTCCCTGAAGCATTACTATAAATAGTGAATCCCCCTGATCCTGAAGGCAACGTCAGAATCGGAGCTGTCGTTAGCCGCTTCTTCAACTCATCAAAAGCTGCCTGATACTCCTCTGGCCAAATGAACTCAGCATCCTTTCGGGTCAACCGAGTCAACGGCTCTGCAATCCGGGAGAAATCCTGCACAAATCTTCGATAATATCCTGCCAGCCCCAGGAAACTCCTGATCTCTGCCACTGAAGTCGGCGCTGGCCATGCCTCAACTGCTACGATCTTCTTGGGGTCAACTGAGATACCATCTCCAGTCACCACATGCCCCAAAAAGTTAACCCGACCCAAGAAGAACTCATACTTGGAGAGCTTCCCATAAAGCTGCTCCCTCCTGAGAGTCTCTAGCACTATCCGCAGATGCTCCTCCTGCTCCTCCTCAGTCTTGGAATATACCAAGATGTCGTCAATGAACACCACCACGAACTTGTCCAAGTACTGGTGGAATACCTTGTTCATTAGGTTCATAAATACTGCTGGTGCATTGGTTAGCCCAAACGGCATAACCAAAAACTCAACTGTCTGTACCGCGTCCTGAAAGCGGTCTTGGGAATATCCTCCCTCTTCACCTTCACCTGGTGATATCCCGACCTCAGATCAATCTTAGAAAATACCCGAGCTCCGCTCAACTGGTCAAAAAGATCGTCGATCCACGACAGTGGGTATCTGTTCTTGATCGTGAGGTTGTTGAGTGTCCTGTAGTCAATACACATCCGTACTGACCCATCCTTCTTCGGTACAAACAATACTGGTGCACCCCATGGCGACGAACTCGAACGGATGAAGCCCTTGTCCTGCAGCTCATCCACTTGCTTCTTCAGCTCCACCAACTCACTGTTGTTCACCCGATAGACATGCTGAGAGATGGGTTCCGCTCCTGGAACCAAGTCTATCGAGAACTCAATGTCTCTGTCTGGTGGCAATCCAGGCAGCTCCTCTGGGAAAACATCCATATACTCTGCTATCAAGGGGTATAGAATCGCCTGCTCCTCAACCGAGACTCCGCAGAAGACTCCGCTGCTCTGCTCCGCCTGACGTCTGGAGTACTCAAACTCTGGCTCCTCCGGAGCTCTGAAGAGAACTCTACCCCCTCTGGAATCAATGCTGGCATGGTGCCTGCTCAACCAATCCATGCCGAGTACTATATCGTAGTACGACAATGGCATTACGAGCAGGCTCACCTCCAACTCACGGCCTCCCAAAACAACACTCCGACCCTTACAAATATCATGTACGAGAATAATGCCACCCCCGGTCGTGATCTTGTAAGTCCTAGGCAATGATTCAGCTATGATATCGTGTCTAATCGCAAAAGATACTGATATGAACTATACGAAGCACCGGAATCGAATAGTGCAAAAAGCTGGACTAGAGTCGAGAAGAATCGAACCTGCGATCAGCTCTCCTACCACCTCTGCGTCCTCAGCTTCCATGGAGAAAGCTCGCCCATGCTGGCCTCCCCTGGCCTGCTGCTGATGCTGAACAAATCTCTGCTGCAGGGTCGACAGGGCTGGTCCCCTCTGCTGGCCTGCTGGAGCTCTGGCTCCTCCTCCCTGAGCTGCTTGTGCTACGAGACACTCCCTCATCTGATGGTCTCCTGAACCACAAACCAGGCACTTGCCCAGTCTCTTCCTACACTCGTTCCACCCGTACCCTAGCTTCTTACAATAAGCACAGGTGGTGGCCTGCTTGCCTCGGTCCCTACTTGCTGCACTCTCTGCTGCTGATGCTGTACTGGCTGATGCCTCGGCTGCTGAAACTGCTGCGGCTGGAACCTCTGCTGCTGGTGGTGCTGCTGAAAGTGCGGCCTCTTGGCCGGTCCTCCGCTACTGCTGCCATCCCTGGGAGTCTCGTCCCCTCTTGAGCCTAAGCTCAAGATCATCCTCTGTAGCTAGTGCGTCCACCAGGATCTCCTCAAATGTAGTGCTGCGGGCATTCTTGGTGTAGGACTTGACCTCCTTTACCAAGCCCTTCCGGAACCTCCGGGCATTCGTCGCCTCTGACAAACCCTCTACGAATCTGCTCAGGCGGCAGAACTCTCATGCGTACTCCTCCACAGACTGGCTCCCCTGGACTAGGGCCTCGAACTGAGTCTCGAGGGCTCCCAGCACTGCGTCCGAAAAGAACTTCTCATTGAATAGCTTCTTGAATGCTGTCCAAGTCTGTCCTGCTGTACCAACCCTCGGGTCGGTCTGGTACCATGTACGGGACAGATCCTGCATCATGCTGGCCGCTGCCTCAATCTGGAGCCTCGTCGAAATCTCAGCCAACCTGAATATCTCCTCCATGTGCTCGATCCACTCATCGGCATACAAGATTCCCTCTGTCCCTCGGAGTCTCTCGGGTGCATCTTCTGGAAATCTTGGATGCCCTTCACCCACGGCTGGTACGACTGCAGGGCTGCCGCTGGCTGAGCTACAACTCTCTCTACTGCAGTCACTGCCAGCTTAATGCCTCGTGTGAGCTCTACTATGTGCCTCTGCTGCTGGGTCTGCTAACCCTCTATGTACTGCCAGAAGAAGGCTAACAGCTGAACGGCGTCAACTGTCCCCAAAGGTGGCTGCTGCTGCTGAAGCACATCCGGAATCACCGGACTCGGCTCATGCCTCACAGGTGGTGGGGCTCCTCCGAAAGCTGCCGAAACGCCTACCCCAGCTGGCATGACTGGGGCTGCGGTACCAGGGGCTGGCTGCTGGGTATAAGAGGTGGCAGACCTCTCATCGGCGTCCCCCTGGCCCTGGCGATACGATCTCGTCTCAACCATTCTGGAGACACAGATCAAAAAGAACAATTGCTGAGAATGAGTCGAAATATCAAAGGAGGACAGTTTAAATTCAAAGGAAGATAATAAGCAGCAAAATTTAGATATACGGAATCTGATAAAGAGTTTGTCCTAATGTGATTGAGTACCTTCAAATTTTCCTAATTCTACTGCAGGCTGCAGTGATATTCTAGTTTGAATACCACTACATTTCTAATCTAGACCTGCATAGGCCACCACTAAAAACGTGTCACGACCCGCACCCTAGAGTAAGGGCACGAGACGTGGGTACGTCCAGCCTATGCCGCAGTTTCGGCGGTAGAACGTTGTCCTAGGTCACAACATCTAACAGTATATGCTAAATAGTTTATACTCCCCGAATGTGGGTGACATAGCAGAAAGTAAACTCAATCACAACTAAGGCAGATGATAAGATAGAAGATAGATAGATAGATACTGCTGAAATGAAGAAAATCCACAAGTACAATCAGAGAGTCTAAGTATCTAAGATAAATACATATCCCCAGGATCAAATATATACAATCATCCAAAGAGTACTGTAAATGAAAACATCCTAGTCTAAGGGTGTGTCATCCATAGCTAGTGGGACCTGCTGCTGGTCCAGGTCCAACATCTCATCTAAGGTAGCACCGTAATAGGTATCCACACTGGCCTCCTCCTCGTCCTCTGTAATATTTTCAACAGGTCCAGTCAGGACAGGAGCGAGTACAATACATCTCAACAGTTCATAGCAGGTTAGAAAATATAATCGTACAGTAAAGTAAGATACAAGAACTGAAAGAAAGTACAGGATGTAAACAGAGAAAACTGTAATGGAAATATATATACTGTAAATAGAGAACTATCAGTGGCTAGTGAGTCAGAGTACAATATAAACATGTGAATGGCATAGGAGATTCTGATGAGACACTAAGGAGGTGATCAGGTGAGATAGTTCTTGGATATTATTCACATGTCTACTTCTACTCCTCCGTACCCCCAATCAATACACAAGGATCCAACCAGGTTATGTTATGATTCCATGCAAAGGCCTACAAGGGATGATACATGGATAGCCCAAAATGGGTGATTCTAGGAATGCCCATAAATGGGGTGATTCAAGGAAGACTCTGTGATCATGAGAGTACATGTCACAAGTGATCAATGAACCGTGAAGCATAGTAATACACAATGTAAGTGAAACGCACAGAACATGTAGTATACGATGCTCCCTGAGGGGATAACATCTCAAGAAGGGATCCATATAGTACTAATCCGTGTGACCAACGTGACAGTATCAAGTAAAGTAATTTAAAGCAGGAAAATAATTCTAAGCAGGATATAAAATGATCAGAGAATGTACTCGCCAGGTATCTGAGTGTCCAATATGAAAGTACTGTCCGAGAAGTGGTGTCTGGCTCCTATTTAGAACAGCACAAGTTACATCAAGTCCAGAATGGTAAAATGAAGCACTACAATGCATTCTACCTGAATCTAGGTCAATCTAGGCCAAAGTCAACTCTTAGTCAACTCTGGTCAACCCTAAAAGTCAAACTAGGTCAACTATGGTCAAACTAGGTCAAACAAGTCTAAACTAGGTCAAACAAGTCTACATTGGTCAATACACTACTATACTAGACTATACTAATATCACACATTGCATTCATAGGCCATAGTCCTAGGCTAATACTATGCCTAAACCAACCATATATCACACGACCACATCTATATCTAAACATGATACACTCTTGATATATTTCTATAATCTAATACATAACATATAATATATATATATATATATATATATATATATATATATATATATATATATATATATATATATATATATATATATATATATATATACACATATATACTAGTACACACACAAGTTATATATATATAAGATACTTACATATATACATAATGTAATCTATACATCCATTGCAAGTATCTATACTAGATAAATATATATTACACATACGTATTCTATACATATAGATACACATTTTACATATGTATACCTTGCATTATACATATAACTACATTAGGAAGATAGGAAATATAGAGAGTGAGTGTGTGTATGTGTGAAGAGTGAGTGAGAGGGAACTGCTCCTGTGTGACAGGAAAACTTAGGGTGTGTGTGTGTGTATATCATGATTTGTGTGTGAGTGTAATGGTGTGTGTGAGAGGAGAACATAGGTTCCAGTGAAGAGTGTTTCAGTTTTCAGAAACTGGGAAGGGAACCCTATATCAGTTACTCATAACCAACTCAGATTTGAGGTTCATACCAAAACAATCTCAGGTAATCCTATACAAATTCACATAACTCAGTAAAAGGAAGGAAATCAATTCAGTTTAACCTACACCATCTCAGGTTTGCCTATTCAGACTTTACATAAATCTTAGTGAGGAAAAAAAGGAAATCAATTCATCTATTCCTACACCATCTCAGTTCACTTCAATTCATGACAGTTTAATAGAACATGTAGTTATGAACCCACATATCTCAGGTTTCAATTTCAGACTTTTGAAAAAAAAACAGTCCAACACTTAAATCCAAATTTCGAAATCAAAACATAACCAAAATCCTCCCAAATTTGACATGTAGCTAGATTACTTATAGGTAAACAACATTAGGGTATAAAATATGCAAATAACTTCATTCAATTAGGTTAAATGGCTGCCAAAATTCGAATAGAAAAAACTGGAAAAATACAGGAATATATATGTATCAGGTTTTTTGGGAATTTGGAAATTGATGATTAAAAACATGTTAAAATATACAATAAATGGTTGGTAATGAAAACCCAACATGTGTTCGTGTCTCAGAGAGTGTCTCGTGTCCACTACAATGTGACACGACGTGTCCACATACAAACAAACACAAAACGAGCACACAGACACTGCACAGTGCACTGTCTCGTACACAAGTGCACGCGTATCGTGCACCCGACACGACACGAATGGGGTCGTGTCCTCGTGCAGGGTGGTTCGCCTAGTGTCCACCTAGGTTTGTGTGTCCCTGAATTAGGTCCACGTGTGTCGTGTCCTGACTTAACAAGCCGTGTCAGAACCCATAAACCGACTGTGCATGTGTAGTAGAAAATCGGTGCACGAGCTCGTGCTCACTCGACACGACACAGGGACACATGAGACTTGACACACGTGGTGTCAGTTAATGCCCCAAGCCATGTGTCAAATGGTTTGTGTCGAGTCGCCGTGTCCACAGAGAAAATGACCCCGAGTAGCAGGACACGCACGCTGCCCGTGCGCGCGTGTGCACCCGCGTGGGCACGTGTCCCAAATCGACACGACACGACCTTAAAATCGACTCAGAACACTAGAATCATGTAAGCCACATCAAAACGACATTTTCTATTCAAAAAGTTACACAAAAACAAATCGAAATGCCCATTGGGGCATTTCATCAAACACTTGCACACATCACTGATACGTGTCCGATACGGACACATACAGGACACGAAAATTCACAAACCCTATTCCTACAGGACCAGGACACCTAGGGCTAGGTATTTATGCAATTAAAACATGATTTTAATGGGTGGATAGAAAAATACCTATGTGTGTTCTTCAACACAAAAGCTCCTTCAATGTGGATCCCTAAAAGCCACCCAACTCCTTCAAATTGATATGAAACTGAGATTAACAATTTTCAACAGCAAGAAAACACTAATTAGAACCTATTGCAATTTGTTTGGATTAAAAAGGAGTTAAAATGGATTTTCTAGAAATTTATGAAGTTGGAAAATACCTCTTTCTAAACTTGTTCTTTCCAAAAGAGGCTAGCCCTAAATGGAGCAGAATATTTATAGGGGGGATTCCCAATGTGGGTGTGGTGGCCGGCCAAGTAATGTTAGGGTTAGGGTTTGGCATTAGCTAATGGGCTTTGGGCTTCTATGGCTAAGTTATTGATTAATGGTTCAACCATAAGTCATGGCTTATGACTTAATATTCTAACTCGAGTCAAATAACTTACCCATAGGTCAACTCTAGTCTAACTAGGGTTGCATGACCTAACCACGTCCAAACTCAACTAGGGTTAGCTCCTAGGTTAGTCTTCCAAGGTCATTGCTAGTCAAAGTCAACCTAGTCAACCTTCATTCAAACAATTCCAAAATAAATTCAAAAAATTCCCATAAATTCAAATAAATTATAATAAATTTAAATAACCCCAAAAATGACAAAAATATCCTCAAACTAGAAATATGGTAGTGACAGGCACGCAACCCATGAGGTTGAAGGATTGAGTTCCAGTGCCCGATGTTACCTATGGGACCTTGTGCACCATGTCTTTTGGCCTACTGTTTCCAACTTCTATTATTTTTATAAATAAAATGAATAATACATCCTTATGGCTCAATCCATACTGATCTTTCGCCATCCAGTTAAAATCTTATGTCTCTTCTAGGTAACCACAAGAGACACTCGAGTTCAACGCAAATCTTAAGTAAATCTTGGTTTTGTCCCTCGTTCCAGTTCCATCTTAGTTTCGTCCCAAATACCATAGCCACAAAGGAGAGATATCGAGAGATTTGAATAAGAGGGATGAAACTACCGTGTACGCAAATCCATGGGCTTTCATAGTAAGTTTTAGGACATTCAAAAAATATGGCAGTATTGTGTCCAACACGTATAAAATATTTTACGGACACATATTAGACACTTAAAAATACACTAGAAGATTTAAAAAAAATTAAGATATATCAAAATATGTACTATATTTAGGAGTGCATCTCGAACGGGTTGGGTCGGACTTAAGGTTAAACCTGAGCCTAACCCAATGAATCATAAGCTTAGTCAAACCCGATCCGACCTCGAGTTCAACATATGAAGTCCAAGACCAAGCCCGAAGGATCGGGTTGGACTCGGATTGGGTCAAATTCATCGGGTTTATCGGGTTGTAATATAATATTTGAAATAGTTTTAAACAAAAGTAGTATTAAGCACATATTCAACTAGCAATCGAGCCTTGATCATTACAAAATACAAACTGAAATAAGATTTAGGATAAAGATTTGAAGAATTTGGATGACAAATTTAGGATATATATATATAAGCCGGATTGCAAATGACCTCTAGCCTAGTGGTTAAGAGAGATGCATGCGGCCTGAGTGGCCAGGAGATCGATTCCCGGTGGGAGCGTTCGCCACAATTACCTTCTTTCATATATATATATATATATATATATATATATATATATATATATATATATATATATATATATATATATATATATCGGATCAAAAGTCCCCCTTAGAAAACCCCCTAAAAACTTCCTCACTCTCAGTCATCCATTTAATGTTAATATTAATGTTAATGTTAATATTAACATTAAATACTAAAATTAACATTAAACTTAACATTAAAATTAATATTAACATTAAGATTAATATTAACATTAACATTAATATAAAAATAAAAATTAATATTAACATTAACATTAATATTAACATTAATATTAGCATTAACATTAATATTAACATTAATATTAACATTAAATGGACGGCTGAGAGTGAGGGGGTTTTTAGGGGGTTTTCTAAGGGGGGCTTTTGATCCGCTCCCATATATATATATATATATATATATATATATATATATATATATATATATATATATATATATATATATATATATATATATATATATATATATGGGAGCGGATCAAAAGCCCCCCCTTAGAAAACCTCCTAACCCCCCCCCCCCCCCCCCCTCACTCTAATCCTTAATATTAATGTTAATATTAATGTTAATGTTAATATTAATGTTAATATTAATATTTTTTATTTTTATATTAATGTTAATGTTAATATTAATTTTAATGTCCAATTTAAGGTTAATTTTAGTATTTAATGTTAATATTAACATTAATAATGACATTAAACTTAATATTAACATTAATATTAATATTAAATTACGAATTAGTGTGAGGGGATTTTTAGGGGATTTTCTAAGGGGGGCTTTTGATCCGCTTCCATATATATATATATATATATATATATATATATATATTAAGCCGGATTTCGGGTAACCCGACACATGAACCGAGTCCAACCCAATTTTTGTTCGGGTTCAAATATTTTAAGCCAAATCTGTGTTTGAACTTGAATATCTTCAATCATTATCCAACCCATTAGCGGGTTTATCCAATCAAACTCGGATTTAGCCCGTCTAAGTTGCACCTCTTGTAGGACCGTTGAGCACCTCTAGAGGAGGGATGAATAGAGTGTGTGTGTGTATACAGCAAAAAATATCACCTAATAAAAAATTATCCAACTATATACTATGGCAGGTAAATGATAGTAAATAAATTATAGTAAAGTAAGAGTCAAGAAAATCAAACTCAGTGACACAGCGATGTATACTGATTTTCCTCTGAGAGGACTAGTCCAGTCTCGAGTACTCTTGCTCGATGTTAATCCACTATGGCACAAGCTAATTGAGAGCTTGTAGTCTCTTACTGTTGGTGTTTTTGCCTTTGAACTAGGAAATATAGTCCCACATCGGCTACACCAAATGGTGAGTATCTCAATATAATGCATTGCTTGTGTTGAGGTGTGCACATGAGGTGTAGTGGGGTACAAGTGTGTGCCATGTGGGAGTATTTTCCTAGAAGGAAAAAAGATTAATTCCAACAAGGATGCAAGTTGATTTTTGTTGTGCGGACTCGAACTCGGACACGGACTACATGATGTCTCGTGCATGCACGGGAGTGTTCGGGGGGGTAGGCGTGGACTGGCACACTTCTATGGTGATTGTGGGATAATCTAAAATATCAAACTCTATTTTTGAGTATTAGTATTTTAGTCCCACATCGGATAGGAGAAGAGGTGAAGTCTCACTCCACTCTATAAATAGAGCCCCTTGGCCTCCTTTGGAAGATGCACCAAGAAGAGAGTTAAGGGAGTCTGTAAAGTCCAGAAAGCCCGTACAAGTCTCAAATATTGACTTACGAGCGTTCCAGAAGTTCTTCATGAACTTGCTGGTTCCTGGTAGCAGATCGTGTTGGGGCGAATCATGCTTTGGGCAACGGTGATCTTAATTACCGCAGCAAGAACCTTTCTTCTTTCTTCTTTCTTCTCCTTCATCTGAGTTGTAACTCAGTTCTGTCCGTCTGCAACTGCGATTGCAAGGAAGAACGTGAGATTTATTTTTTGAACTCAGTTCTGTCCGTCAGAAACTACGATTGCGAGGAAGAATGTAAGATTTACTTTCTGATTATTGTTGCTTTTGTAATCAGATTCACATTATAGTGTTTCTCTTGGATCTCAAAAATAATCAGAAGGTGAACGTTTGTTGAACCTCTAATCTCGACATCGAGTATACCATCTTTGATCAAGCCCCGGGACTAACAATCTCAAAGCAAGATCCTTGTAGATGGAGACCTCGCGTGCTTCTCTTATCGATATCAGCTTTAACAAGTTAGAGAAATTCGACGGAGAATATTTCCAAATCTGGAAGAGGAAGGTCACCCTTAATCTTCAACTCGTAGACGTAGACTATGTGTTGAGGATGAACTGACGATTCCAGAAGGAGAAACTGCCGATGCTATTGCTGCTGCACTCGTCAAGCAGAGCAAATGGAAGAGAGAAAACATCATCTGTAAACTGCTGATTCTCAATTCTATGGAAGACTCTCTGGTAGAGTTATATTCCAAGAAGGTGAAGGCCAAAGAGATCTGGGATTCTTTGGATAAGCTATATGAAGATGATGAGAACGGGTCCAAAATCTTCATCGTCGAGAAGTACCACAAGTGGCTCTTCGAAGACGAGATGGCGATGCTACCTCAAGTAAAAGAATTCCTGAAGTTGCGTCAAAAGTTAAATAACGAGAAGATGCCCCTCGTCGACAAGTTTTTCGTTGGAGGGATAGTCTCGAAACTTCCTGCTGGTTGGAGCAACTTCTATGCTAGAATGCATCGGAAGAAGCTGGACATTAGCTTGGAAGATGTTCTACAAGAGATCTACGTTGAGGACGAAATACGATCTCAACAGAAGATGGACTCTCTGTCCAAACAACTGGCTAAGGCCAACTTGGTGCAGATAAAAGAGTTCAAAGGAAAGCATGTGGCTTCTCATCACAAGAAGAAGGACTCTACTAATCTGGAAGTGAAGGGTCCTTCGTTCAAGCAACAGAAGTCCAAGTCCCACGTGACTTGCTTCAACTGTGGCAAGAAGGGCCACTATAAGAGTGAATGCAAATCCAAGCCCAAACAAGCTGAACAAGGTGAGCCTAGCAAGGTTTCCATGGTTTCTAACATTGTTGCCATGGTTGCTCATATCACAGCTGTGGGGGCTGACTCTGACTGGTGGATAGACACTGGTGCGACCTGCCATGTCTGCTCTGGCAAGGAATGGTTCGTCATATACCAGCCAACTTCTGAGAAAGTTATCATGGCGAACCAAGCCCAAGCTGAAGTTCTGGGGGTCAAAACTGTGGAGCTAAAACTCATATCCGGGAACACTCTGACGCTTCAAGGTGTGAAGCACGTTCTGGTGATTGCAAAGAACTTGATCTCTGGAAGCCTGCTTAGCAATACAGGCTTGAGGATGGACATCAATGTTGGCCAGATGGTGATGTCCAAGAAGGGAACATACTTCGAAAAAGCTTTTCAAATCGAAAGGATGTTCAAAATTTAGCTTGTAAACCAGTCAAATGTAATCAATGCAATCGCTCGTTCTGATTATTCTCTTGAGTTATGGCATAATAGGCTAGGACATGTTCATTGTAAAAGAATTAACAAAATATCCAGTCTAGGACTTATCTCCAAATGTGGGGGTAAGGTAGAGAAGTGTGAAGTACGTGCTCAGACAAAGATCACAAGGAAATCCTTTCATCGGGTCAATTAAAGCACAGATCTTCTGGAGTTGGTGCACTCCGATATCTGTGACTTCAAGCAATTCTCTACAAAAGTCGGGATGAAGTATTTCATAACCTTCATCGATGACTTCTCAAAGTACGCATTCGTCTACTTGCTCAAGTCTAAAGACGAAGCGTTCAAGAAGTTCAGGGCCGAGGCTGAACGACAAATTGGACAACAACTCAAGAGGCTAAGAAGTGATCGAGGCGAAGAGTATCAGTCTCATGAATTTACATTGTTCTATAAAGAACAAAGAATCATAAACGAGACTACTGCTCCTTATTCTCCTCAATCTAACGGAGTAGCGGAGAGAAAGAACAGAACGTTGACAGAAATGATGAACTCAATGCTGCTAACTGCGGGTCTTCCTAAATGCTACTGGGGAGAAGCTGCATTGACGGCCACTTTTATTCTAAATAGAGTGCCGTATGCAACGTCGGACGTAACTCCTCATGAACTCTTGTTCAAAGTCAGACCTAACTTGAATGTCATTCGAGTGTGGGGGTGTCTGGCTTATGTGAAGCTCCTAGATCTGAAGATTCAGAAGCTGGAGATAAGGACTACGAAGACGATCTTCTTAGGGTATGCCGAGAAGAGTGATGCTCGAAGATTTCTTGATATTGAGTCAAATCATATCATCGAATCTCGCGATGCTGAATATTTTGAAGACAAGTTTGTAAGGCCCAAGAATATTATTCTAACGGACATTTCGGAGAATGATGAAGGTACAAAGGTGACTGAGATCTTTAATGAGCCAGTTGTCCAAGATGAAGTTGTTACTGAGAAGACAACAATTGAACCAGAACTCGCTGAGCCGTCGTCGAAACGAGCGAGGAGGCTGAAGAACTTCGAAGATGACTTCATCACCTATCATGTGGAAGCAGATTCGTTTACCTATGATGAGGCGATGAAGACCAGAGATGCTATTTTCTGGAAGGAGACGATAGACAATGAAATTGAATCAATCACCTCCAATAACACTTGGGTGTTGGTTGATCTACCTGAAGGAGCAAAACCTATCGGATGCAAGTGGATCTTCAAGAAGAAGATGAAAGCTGATGGAACCATCGACAAGTTCAAGGCTAGGCTAGTGGTAAAGGGATTTTCTCAGAAGCAGGGGATCGACTACTTTGACACGTATGCTCCAGTAGCCCGGATGACCAGAATCAGAATATTGATTGCTCTCGCAACGATACATAAGATGGTGATACATCAGATGGATGTGAAAACGACATTCCTGAATGGCGAGCTGACCGAAGAGATCTACATGCAACAACCAGAAGGGTTTGCCATCAAAGGTCTTGAAGACTAAGTTTACAAGTTGGTGAAATCTCTGTACGGTTTAAAGCAAGCTCCCAAAATATGGCATGAGAAGTTTGACAAAGTCATAAGGTCAAATGGCTACAGGGTCAGTGAAACAGACAAGTGTGTCTATACGAAGTTTGCTGACGAAAGAGGAGTCATCGTTTGTCTATACGTGGACGACATGCTAATCCTAGGTACGGATATAAGCTGTGTCACGGAGACAAAGAAGTTTCTCTCGACGAAGTTCAGTATGAAGGACTTGGGGGATGCTGATGTTATCTTGGGACTCAAGATCATCCGGACAGACACTGGACTAGCGCTGTCACAGTCTCATTATGTTGAGAAGATGATCACTCGTTACGGGTATCAGGATCTTCCAGGGATCGATACTCCGTACAAGTGTGATATAAAACTGAAGCCTAATTCAAAAAAAAGCGTCAGACAGCTGGAGTATGCAAGCGTAATCGGAAGTTTGATGTATGCTACTACTGCCACAAGTCCTGACATAGCTTTCGCTGTGGGAATTCTGAGTCATTTCACGAGCAACCCAGGCATTAAGCACTAGAAAGCTATGAAACGGGTTATAAGATATCTCAAGAAGACTCAGACATATACACTGTACTACAGTGGAGATCCGTCATTAGTGGAAGGCTTCAGTGATGCCAGTTGGTGCTCAGAAGTGGAGAGCGAGAGGTCCACAGGTGGATACATTTTCACAATGGGTAGAGCTGCTATATCGTGAAAATCGAAGAAGTAGACTATGCTCTCGTGGTCATCCAAGGAATCTGAGTTCTTTGCACTTGATACCGCAGCGGAGGAAGCAGAATGGCTTCGGGAGCTCATGTATGATCTTTCAGTGGTTGGGGCACAAATACCGGCGATACCGATATACTGTAACAATCAGGCGACTGCGGTGGTGGCATCAAATGACCTCTTCAACAGAAAGAAGAGGACTGTGCGGTTGAAGCACATGGCAGTACACGATCTCATCAAGAGGGATGTTATTGCAGTGATTGATGTTCGAAGTCAGGAGAACCTGGCAGATCCGTTCACCAAGGGCCTCAAGCGCCAGCTGGTCGATGACACAGCTTGTAAAATGGGCTTGAAGGTATTCTGATATTGTGTTATTACAATCCTACCATAAAATTTTATGCTATTAGTTCAAAGAAAAATCTACTCGACATCTAGCTTTTGGTTTAAGGGAGGACTATTAACCAAAAGAATATCAGGAACGGTGGGTACTTGTCCTCTGTGACATGGAGAGGTTACGGACCTACAACCACTATTGTCTACTGTTGTTTTCTGCGGAAAACGAATCCTGTGGGAAGGTTGGCTTAAATGCCTTAATGAGTTCTCAGGCAGAGTGAATGCCTAGAGTGCTTTACAGGAAGCACGATAGTACAGCACTACAAGGAGTGTAACTCCATGCTATAGTGGGGTGACTCCACCATGAGGTTTCCAGGTAGGGGTAATGCCTCGGCTTTGCAAGCCAAGTCACAGCGGAGTAGCACCGCAAATAGGCTGGTAGCCTAATGCTGTATGATAATCATAATAAAGAGAGGTAGACAGCACTACAAAGAGGACGATGTCCTCATGTTACAGTGGCATGACACCACGAAGAGGTACTTAGTAGGGTAAAGTCTCGGCTTCGCGAGCCATGTCATAGCGGAGTAACACTGCACGAAAGCGCAAGACTTCATGCTGGATAGTTTGGCACTACAAAGAGGCATGTGACCTCATGCTACAGTAGTATGACACTATGATGAGGTACCCAGGTGGGGTAAAGCCTCGGCTTTAAGCCATGTTATAGCGGCGTAGCACCGCAAAGAAGCGCAATGTTTCATACCATGACTCTTTATAAAGAACTCACCTATAGTGTATGGACAGAGATATCAGGCTGTCTCTTGAGGGTAAACTTGTTGTCACGCTCCGCTCCCGTAGGAGCGATCGTCCTCGCTAAGGCGAGATGCTGTACGAGCCTAGATTGCGATTGTGCAAGGCAAGTTTCATAATGGCCGATTACATCGGCGGCAACGGGGTCGTCACACAGAAGTCCCAAGCAGAGACATTGAACACGCAGCAAAAATTTATAACGAAACACAAGTTATTCAAAAGAATCTCTTTATTGATGTTAAAACAAAGGTTATATTGGGGGCGCAAGACCAAGATTACAATCACTCAAAATCCCTCTTCTCACTTTACAAGTCACTCAGCTCTCTCTCATCTCTCAATACAAGTCTTGAACAACGGATGCTTCGGAGAGGCGATATCCATACATTATGTCCCGTATAAGTCTTGAATCCATGCGACAGCACGCTTCGAATCGCCAAGGAACTCCGTGCCTCGACGCATCCAAGCGAGCTCCGCGCCACGAGCTTCTACCTGCGCCTGTACATAAAAACTATGTGGGTGTCAGTACTCAACTGTACTGGTGGAGTGAGCTCCTCGCCCAACCATACAAAACCGACACGTTTATTTTACTTTGTGCAATACAAGTCCTCTTTACGATTGTCTTTCTAGTCTTGCCTTAGGATCGATTTCAGGACATAGACTCTCGGCCTATTTAGTGTCATCAGACCGTTACCGTGCTACCACACCGAGAACTTCCTTATCCTTGCCTCTAAACCTTTCTCGTGCTTGCATCGTCAATGCACCGACTCTTACTTGTCTTTCGTGCTATACTCTGGGACGTAACGACTTGGTCGTGCCATGAACTCGATTCGTACTTATCTCTGAGGCAGTGCCTCCTCGCTATATCTTGCCTATACTCGTGTTGTGACAACGCGGCTGTGCCTCACATTTCGAGGTCGTGCCCAGCCAACATCGAGGTCGTGCCTTGCACCAACTTAACAACTTGACTTAACAATACTTGCCCTACGGCCCTTCCAGACTTAACTCGAAACATCTAACCCAACTTGTGGAACCGGTGTTGAGAACTTAAGTACGACGCCGTATCTCGTGTCGAAGCACGTACCTTTACGTATAGCCAAATCTTAGGCTTTATAATACCTTATGTGCGTACCGTGCACGCATTCCATAACTCAACCCATACCGTGCTTACACTTTCTTTATTACGATCGACACCGTGCATGCGGATTCGCCGCTTAGCACGACAATTATCTATATGAAAGGCCACTGACATGACAAGCCATCGCGGACATAGCTCGGGTAGACGGCGGGTCCTTCAATGCAAGGTAGCTAGCCCTATGGAAAGCCCCCGACTACCCACGCAATACGTGTGCTGCTATAACGTCTACCCCCTAGGACGATTGGGCCCGGTGCCCCGGCGTATAACCAGTCTAGGCAGAAATCCTTGTCGACAAGTTGTCCCATGACCATGCACCTACGAGACATCTAGACTCACGTAAATGCATGGCCTAATTTATTGGTACGACTGGAACAATACTTAGCAACACGTGCTCTGAACCATACTTTGCATAACGTGCATCGGACCGTGAGACTCCCAACCGAGAGACCACCTCGTACTTCTTAACGTGGATAGGAACGTGAGACTCCCAACCGAGGGACCGCCTCGTGCATCTTAACGTGGATAGGAACGTGAGACTCCCAATTGAGGGACCGCCTCGTACATCTTAACGTGAATAGGAACGTGAGACTCCCAACCGAGGGACCGCCTCGTACTTCTTAACGTGGATAGGAATACGAGACTCCCAACCGAGGAACCGCCTCGTACTTCTTACGTGGATAGGAATGCGAGACTCCCAATCGAGGGACCGCCTTGTACTCTAAGTGACGCGCCTTAAAACTGCGAGAACGAATGGCTATATGCAGTCGTAGAACCGTGGGACCGAGCTTGCTCTCAACTTGAAAAACCAAGTTCTTTTGGGTACTTAGACTTAATCCATAAGCTGTGCGATACAACTTAGCTCGTGGGACGATCAAGGCTACGTCGAGCCTTGCTTCGAGAAAACGTGCATGCTTTATCGAGCATCTACGCGGGCGACGCCTATGACTTAGGCTAACTCATCGTTTGTGACGAATACCAACTTTCCTTCTCCCAAGCCATGGGACGAAGGACCGAGTGTCATTTTCAAAGTACGCCGTACACCAACTCTAATCCGACCGTAGGACGTTTTCTATGTTCTAATCTCGATTCGATACGTCGGGATTATTCCCTTAACTATGTGGATTCGTCTCTTTTATTATCAAGCCTATTGTGCAAGTTAATAACACACGATTTATTAAGTGAAGGCTAAGATGAGGCAAGTTCACCGAAACCACCCCACCTGAGTGATGTCTTCGAGCAGCCGTTGCGAGGATAAGTCCGAACGCCGTCGGCATTTCGATTCCTCCGATTGACTGAGCGGGAGGGGGTACTACACTTGTACACGCCCAAAATTATACACTAAAATCAGGCTGGCATAAGACCTTTAATGTGCAGCCAGAAGCACAGTTGATATCATTATGTGAGTAGGAAGAATTGCAGTTATGGTACAGAATTCAAGGCTTAGTCCATTCTTGTATCATGCTGTTATTTAACCTATGTGGGAAAATTCAAGTCGTAGCGACATCTCTCATAATGCATGATGGACAGTCACTGTGGGGAACGCTCAACCCATATATTGAGATATATGGGAGATTGCTGGTGTTTTTGCCTTTGGACTAGGAAAGATAGTCCCACATCGGCTACACCAAATGGTGAGTATCTCAATATAATGCATTGCTTGTGTTGAGGTGTGCACATGAGGTGTAGTGGGGCACAAGTGTGTGCCATGTGGGAGTATTTTTCTAGAAGGAAAAAAGATTAATTCCAACAAGGATGCAAGTTGATTTTTGTTGTGCGGACTCGGACTCGGACACGGACTCCAGGATGTCTCGTGCATGTACGGGAGTGTTCGGGGGGTAGGCATGGACTGGCACACTTATATGCTGATTGTGGAATGATCTAAAATATCAAACTCTATTTTTGAGTATTAGTATTTTAGTCCCACATCGGATAGGAGAAGAGGTGAAGTCTCACTCCACTCTATAAATAGAGCCCCTTGGCCTCCTTTGGAAGATGCACCAAGAAGAGAGTTAAGGGAGTCTGTAAAGTCCAGAAAGCCCGTACAAGTCTTAAATATTGACTTACGAGCGTTCCAGAAGTTCTTCGTGAACTTGCTGGTTTCTGGGAGCAGATCGTGTTGGGACGAATCTTTCTTTGCACAACGGTGATCTTAATCACCCCAGCAAGAACCTTTTTTCTTTCTTCTTTCTTCTCCTTCATCTGAGTTATAACTCAGTTCTGTCTGTCTGCACCTGCGATTGCAAGGAAGAACGTGAGATTTATTTTCTGAACTCAGTTCTGTCCGTCAGCAACTACGATTGCGAGAAAGAACGTGAGATTTACTTTCTGATTATTGTTGCTTTTGTAATCAGATTCATATTATAGTGTTCCTCTTGGATTTCGAGAATAATCAGAAGGTGAACGTTTATTGAACCTCTGATCTCGACATCGAGTCTACCATCTTTGATCAAGCCCCGGGACTAACACTTACAACACCGTGCTTGGTGATGAGCACACGGCCGACTCCAGAGGGCGACTTTGAAAACTGGAACGTTTTCTAGATGCAACCTCCGATACAACTCTTCAACACCAAAACTCTAGATTGAACAAAACTGTACTGGCTTTGGCTAAGAGTGGTATAGGCTTGATTTGAAAGCTTTAGCTCGTAGAAAATACTTAAAGAGATAAAGAAGAGAGAGTGAATGAGTGATTTAGAAATGAAAAAGTTCTCCTCTATTTATAATATTTTTATAGGCCGAATTCGAACATAGTTCGGGCTGAGTTTGGATGCAAAAATCTCGCATTCGAACGTTGGATACAGGTTTGGAGGAATTTTAAATAAAATATGAAACTAACTTGGACCGAACTCGGGCCGAGTTCTGTTTGGTCAGAACTGTATAGTATGGGCCAAATTTGTATGGATTTTAGACTTTTTAGAATGTGGACTTTTATATATGTGGATAGGTAGACTAATTTGTTTGTGGACTGAGAAAAACCTAAGCCAATACAAATCCTGATCAACCTTACATATTTTTCTAGACTCAATAAAAATAAAAATACAGGAAAAATATATATAAAAAAGCTTGATCTTGATTCCAGTGAGTTTGGCTCTTGATGACGATGCGATGTTTGTACTTTGTAGCAGTAGGACGCAGATAATAGGATGCAAATTCTTCTAACTTGAAACATGTAAACTCATAGCAGTAGTTTTTTACGTATCGACCAAAGTTGACATTAATTATCAAAATCATGTGTGATCATTAACCAATAGACCAACACCCCTAACTATATGTAGAGAATACTTGTTGTATATTTATTGATTGGCTACTCCACTACTTATAGGGAGTCTAGCTCCTCTTCATACTACATTTTTCCAATGTGGGACTAAATCCCTTATTAGTTCTCAACAATCTCCCTCAATATGGGCAATAGATATTAATCATTCCCATCTTGTTACATAGCTTCGACAGACTTAATGAACTAAGATCCTTAGTCAAACAGTCTGCCACTTGTTCTTCTGAGCGAACATGATCAATCTTCAGTACCCCTTGTTCTAGCTTCTCTTTGATGAAGAATCGATCGATCTCGATGTGCTTCGTTCTGTCGTGCTGAACTAGAATGTTAGCTATACTTATTACAGCTTGACTATCGCTCAGAAGACGTAACGGTGCTCCCTTGTCCAGCTTCAACTATGTCAGCAACGCTTTCACCCACAGTAATTTTGACACTCCTAAGGCCATTGCTCTGTATTCTGCTTCAGCTGTAGATCGTGCTACCACTGACTGTTTTTTACTTCTCCATGAGACCAAGTTTTCTCCTACAAAGACACAATATCCCGTGGTAGACCTTCTATCGTATATACAGCTTGCCCAGTTTGTATCGCAGTATCCCTAAACTTCTATACATCCATTCTTCTTGAACCATAGCCCTTTCCCCGGCGTCCCTTTCAGATATCTAAAGATCTGAAATACTGCATCCATATGACCCGTTCTTGGATCATGCATGTAGCGACTTACTACACTCACCGCAAATGAGATATCAGGACGAGTGCGCCCCAGATAAATTAATCTCCTTACAAGTCGTTGATATCTTTTACGATCAACTGGCTCTCCTGCTTCTGCTCCCAACTTGTACTTCTGGTCAATTAGAGTGACTGCTGCTTTGCATCCCAGCAACCCTGTCTCCTTCAGCAGATCTAGTGTATATTTTTTTTGTGAGAGAACAATTCCTTGTTCGCCTTCACACACCTCGATACCTAGAAAGTACCTCATCGCTCCTAAATCCTTCACTTCAAACTCCTTTGCGAGTTTTGACTTCAGCTTAGCGATCTCGACTTCATCATTACCTGTGATTACTATATCATCCACGTATACAGCAAGTATAGTGATGTGGCCTCTTGCATGCTGAAGAAAGACAGTATGATCTGCATTTGCTTAATGGTATCCCATGCCTGTAACATCCTTTCTGAATCTGTCAAACCAGGCTCGAGGAGATTGCTTGAGCCCATATAGCGACTTCTATAGTTTGTACACTTTTCCATGCGATGTCCCTCCGTCTGATTCTGTAGCGTAGCACCCTGACGGAAGTTCCATGTGCACTTCTTCTTATAGGTCCCCATGGAGAAAGACATTTTTCACATCTAATTGGTATAGCTTCCACACATAGTTTGCTGCAATAGAGACCAGAATTCTTATGGTGCTCATTTTTGCTACTGGAGCAAACGTCTCATCATAGTCGATGCTATATGATTGTGTGTATCCTTTTGCAACCAACCTCGCCTTGTATCGTTCCACCTTTCCTTCTGATGTCTCCTTTACCGTGTACACCCATTTGCATATCCCACAGTTTTCTTTCCTTTGGGTAATGGAACCAGCTCCCACGTCTTATTTTTCTCCAGTGTCCAAAGTTCTTCCATCATTGCAGCTTTCCACCTTGGATCTTTCTTTGCTTTCTGCCAACTTTTGGGCAACGAAGTAGAGTCAAATGATGCAATGAAGGCTCGATAATTCGAAGAAATGTTAGAATAAGACAGGTAGTTGGCAATATCATGTTCATAATCATCAAAACGACTAGGAGCCTTACCCGCATTGATACGAAAAGATCTTCTTAAGGGAGCAATAGGTGGTGGAGATATCATATCATCAGAGTCAGAGAGATCCGCATCCGAATCAGATTGATTCTGTACGGGGGCAACATCTTCAAGAGTTGGAGCAGGAGTAGACGAGGGACTTGGTACAGTAGGCACAGGGCACGGTACATGCACAGTACTGGACTTCTGCTATCTCCTTCTGTAGACTTGGAGCTCCTTTTCTATTTTCTGCTGCTTTCCCTGTTTAACATATGTATCTTCTTCATCTTCTGTATCGGAGTCACCGCTTTCTCCCCCTTTCGTCCAGTTTTCCACGACCGGGCATGGGACCGATCGACTACCACAGATGGGCTTATTTTCTCTCCCTCACATCTAACACCCTCTGTGTTAGGTGTGTCACCAAACGTCGAACCGTCATCCGAAGCATAATATGGTTCCAGTTCTCTGAATATAACGTCCATGCTTACAAACATCTTTCGCTCAACTGGGCTCCAATATGCGTATCCCTTCTGAGTTACCATGTACCCGACAAAAACATATTTAACCGCTCTAAGATCCATTTTTTAACGCCTGGCCTATTATCTTGGACAAAACATACACATCCAAATACTTTCGGTGGAACAGTGTACGTGGTTGCACCAGTAAGCATCTCCAACGGTGTCTTCCAGTCCAATACCTGAGATGGCATTCTGTTGATGAGATAAGAGGCCGTTAACACCGCCTACCCCCATAAGTGTTTCGGGACATTCATATCCAGCATCATCGTCCGTGCGACCTCCAGCAGGTGTCTGTTCTTCCGTTCGGCCATACCATTTTGTGCCGGTGTATAGCACATGAAGTTTGGTGTAGTATTCCATGAGTGGATAAATACTCAGCAACCTGCTTATTTGTATACTCCGTCCCATTGTCAGACCGTAAGCACTTAATTTTAGTGCCATATTGTGTTTCTACCTGGAGATGAAAGTCGCGAAACGCCTCAAAGACGTCACTTTTATTCTTCATAAGGTAGACCCATGTTACGCGAGTATGACAATCAATAAAAGTGACGAACCATCGAAAACCGATAATACCGGTTGTAGGACAAGGGCCCCATACGTCCGAATGTATCATATCAAATACAGCAGAACTTCGATGTCCTGAACTCACATACGTGCTTCTGGTATGTTTACCCAACTCACATGCATTACAAAATAACTTTTCTTTATTAGCCCTTTGGTATAAGGACGGATACATTCGCCTAATAATTTTAAAAGAAGAATGACCGACACGCTGGTGGTGGAGTAGCAATCCATCTTCTACACTGCACCGTGAATATTCAGGTGGTGTGTCTGCTACCAGAGATGCCAATGCGTTATCCAGTCCAGTCTTGTCCAAGTACCACAGCCCCTTATGCCATGTGCCAGTCCCTAGTCATCGTCCTGTCCCCTTCTCCTGAAAAGTTACCGTAGGAATGTCAAAAGAAACTGTACAGTTAAGATCAAGAATAATGGCACTAATAGAAAGAAGATTGACAGGAAAAGACGGAGCATGTAACACATTGGTGAGAGTGAGAGAAGGGGTGCATGCGACAGTGCCTTTACCCATGACAGGGTTGGAGTTACCATCAGCAGTCTGAATGCTCTTCGGCGTCGGTAGGTGAGTATAGTCTTGGAACTCACCGCGGGACCCCGTAACATGGCGAGATGCCCCAGAGTCCATAATCTAACCTGGATGGTGGACAGCTGCCGCAAGAGCACGCGCAGGAATACCTGTACTGGTCTGGGCAAAGCAAGTGATGTGATCCTCCGAGGAAGATGACGCCCCATGACTGCCGTCCGAACCCAGCTTCGTGCTGCGTAACCTCGCGAGGAACACCTTCTCAAGTGTGAGACCCATCTCACTGTATCGGTATTTTATACGGATACGTATTTATTTGAGCCGTATTTCTTATCGATTTGCGTAATATTTTAAAATTTCCTAAGTGTAGGATTTTATGACTTGGTTTAACTTGGATTTGGTTTTATTTGGTTCGGTTCCACTTTGACTTGGTTTGGTTTAGTTTGGTTCTTTATGAGATGAGGTGTATGGTTTAGATTGAGTGGAGAAGAATGAATGGTGGAGATCACTTGAGCTTGTTATATAAGCCACTTTTTCTTTCTCCCTCCTCATTCACCCTCATTCATTTCTTTTCCACCAAACCCTAGCAATTAGAGAGAGGCAAGTACACCTTGCCGAACCTTGAATAAATTTATTTCTGTTTGTTCAATCTTTTTCCTTGCATGATTCTAAGCATACTTAGAACTTGGAGTTTTCGGTTTACCGAGTGGAATATTGTAGATCTAGCTTTGTGGTATTTTTCAGTTTTTGTGGGTTTTGATCTGTCGAACATGTATATTTTTGTCAACTGATGGTTCCATATTGTAGAGAATTTTATTTTACCCAAATTTGACCTATGGAAGTCTAGATTTGGGTTCCTATGGTTGTTTGGTGGAGTATGGAGGTCATGGTATTTTCCAAGGACATGTTCTCTGTGGGAGACATTTATTTGCACTTTTGGCTACGTGCAACATTGAGTTGCTGAGCCGTATGAGCATTCACTGATCCGCATGGCCATTCAATCGAATATTTAATCTAATGGGCCGTATGAGCATTAATCAATTGCTGGCCGCATGGCCTTTGCAGGCATTAGCTGGCATGTTTATATTATTCTTGGCCGCATAGGCCATTTGACTTTTGCATATTTTAATGCAGTAGTTGCATGCATGCATTTAAGATTGGCCGCATGGATTAAATATTGCATTAGCTAAGTGCTGCATGCATGCAGTGAGTTGGCCGCATGTAAATATTTTAGGCCGCATAGGTTAAACTTCATGCAAGCATTAAATGCTTGCATTGTTACTTGTGGCCACATAGTATATGCGGCTCTCCCTCCATTCTTTTCCATTCACTGAGCCGCATGGCCTAAGGATAGCATTGCATGGCAATAATACTTAAAGCATTTTACATGCTTTAATATAAAGCATGGCATTAGTTGATGCTGCAGGAAGAATAATTCCATGGCATTAGTTGGCATTAGTTATTACTTAAAGCATTTTGCATGCTTTAATATAATGCATGGCATTAGTATTTTGCTTAAAAGCATTAGTAGTTTATATTAAATAATGTCTTGTCATTCGCATGCACCAACACATATTAAATAATTCACAGGCCTTGCATCCATTCAGCCGTATATGCACTTTTGTGCTGGCTATTTGCATGGCCAATTCTTGTAGCCGCATGAATATTAGTGAGCCGCATATGGCTTGCTGCCATGATATATTCAATTTGCATGCATGCAAGCCTTGCTTGCATACTTAATAATCTTGGCCGCATGCAACACCAAAGTGAGCCGCATGCAGATTTTGCATGTGCTTGCATGTTTAATATTCCTGGCCGCATGACCATTAGCAATATTTAATTCTTGGCCGCATGGCCCCTTCCACTGGCGTGGCTTATTATATACATGTAATCATTGCTTCACATGGAACATAAATTAAATGGTTCACGTGAACCTTTCTTTTTTATTGCATTAATTGTTGGGTCCCACATGGCTTTTATATGAATACAATTTTAGGCCACATGGCCACTGTACTTGAGTAGCCGCGTGTCCTTTTCTTTTGCTTGAGTGAAAGCTTGCATTTATTGCGGGTCCCACTCTCTTTGTCTTTTCTGATTGCATGAATATTTTTTGCTGGCCGCATGGCCCCCTTCAGTTATTTTCTGGCCACATAAGCTTTGGCTGGCCGCATGGGTGGCCTCCCACTCTCTTTGGCCGCATGTATATTTTCCCACTTTTGGACCGCATGGGGTCCACTTTGATTGTTTAAATATTTTATTTGCCTGAATTGTGGTCAAAATTTCTTCCCACTCCCAACATAAAATTGTAGAGTTTTTCCTTGGCTTCAAGAATATATATTATATTATTATTTACTTACCACTTGTATGCTTGTGCCATTAATTTAAGTGTGTTCTCTGATACGATGGTGACCCGTTGAGGTACACTTTTGACAATGACATGACATGATAGTGACCTACCGTGGGGCACTCCTGACAATATACTTGACTTTACAAATTTGACATGATAACTTGACATGATAATTCTTGATAGTGGCCCGTCGTGGCGCATTCTAGACATGATAAACCTGACATAATATTTCTCGAAATGCTGTTGCGACGGCTAGCATGACACGACAAGAATGAATGACCTGGACACCGTGGACGATTGTGTTTATACAAATAAACCAGTCTTATCTTGCATCATGTCTAGGACTGGGACCCCTGAGTACCACGGTCAGGGGTACCCACTGAAATCGACTAAGGTTAACAACTAGAATAATTCATTAGTCATAAGAGATTTTCCCAGTTACAGGCGATCCCGTTATACCGGCCACAATTGTTTGGACTTGTAGCCTGCCGTCGAGTAGGGCACATTTCCAGCCCACTGTCATGTGGGGCACTTCATGAAACAATTTTTACGTACACTGTCTTGTGTTGCACACCAAGCTACATAATAATTATTGATAACTGCTTAATGAATCCAAGTCGCCTAGATAACCTGGATTAGCTGCAGGGCTTGTGGCTGGAGGAACATCTCATTGCATATTGCTAGTAACTAAGGCTTGTGATAACCCTAGTTAGTTAAAGTATCAAGCCGTACTTATTGCTTGGCCGTGAATGTTGAGTGGAGTTCAGTCTGTCTAGTCTTGTCTTGATCTTGTACATAATTGTTACATGTCCTGATTTCTTATTCTATCTTGCCAATAAATGGTAGGAGAAACCAAGTTCTATTCAGACGAAGGGTTATAACCCCGATCCTTGTTTGGTTTACGGGTGGTAACCTGGTTATCTGAATAGTCCCATGGTTATCCCATCGCATATCACATTTCCAGTCTAAGTCTTGTCTAGATCCAGTTCCTAATTGTTCCAGCATAATAATTGCAATGATTGTCACTCTAATGTATTGTACTCTGTATTGTCACTCTCTCACTATCACTTAATGATTGTCATCTCTAGCAATAAATGATCAGGGACCAAGTTCTGTTCAGGCGAAGGGTTACAATCCCGGTCCTTGTTTGGTTTAAGGGTTGTAACCTGGCTTCCAGAACAGTACCTTCGTCCTCTCTTCGTATATTGCTTAGCTCTATTTATTTAACATGTTCTCCAGTTTACTTTATGTCAAATAATGATTTACTTACTGTCTTCCTATGTTCGGGATAAGTGCATTGGTACTGCACGAATCTCGACCCTCCTTTACTTATTGCTTTCTCTCCCTGTTGTTTGCCTATGATTGCTGGTTTTAAGTTCATAGTTCGGTCTCCTTTGTGGTACTTGCTATTTGGGGTCTGACCCCACTGGTTTTGTATGGCCATGTTCTAATAGAAGAGCCCGAAGGATCTACCGCACCATCTACTCGACGGTGACCAGCTGGAGCACCAGAGTGCCTCAATGGGTTTCTTTTTCATTCTCCCACTGATATATAAATTCTCCTCTTGTAACGTTTAGCCCGGAACACGTGTTTAGCTCATGTTTTGGTATTTTCCTTGATATTGTAGCCTACGAGCATAAACATGATATGTGTATTCTAGACTATAGCTAGTCCTTATCATGTACGACTAATACTCTAGCTAGTCATCAATTTTGTGGTACTGGCTTCATGATCATTCATGTATATATGGTTCGGGATGCCTTACTAGTGTATGTATGATGATCGTACTCTTGCTCTTGTATAATTGCCTGTGATTGAGATACCTAGGATTGTTAAACCTTAGGATTGACTGATGGCTTGTAGAGTAACCCCCATGTCTTGACAACTTATACGTGATTTCGGAGTATTTACGTACTTTGGGATTGCGTAGCTGGCTATGTCTGTCCCGCTCTCCGGTATTCTGGTTCTGGGGCGTGACATGGTTTTAGTGGTGGCCCATGCAGGTCTCGATTTTCAGATTTGTGGGGGTTACCATGTTTTGATATCTCAATCACGATTATCCTTATTGATCTCCTTCGGATTATTCTCTATCTCTGATACTTGACTTGATATCTGTTTTGATCATTGATCATTCCTGTTCCCATGATTTGATCTTGTGTCCTTCAACTTTCAAGGGCTCTGTTCTTGATCCTTCTGATTATCTTGTTCGTGTTTTGCCGAGGCAGCTCAGCATTCTTCAGCCATGCCAGTTATGGAGGATCAGTCTCAGCGTACAGGCAGAGATGTCAGTCCATCCCGATCAGCCGGTCGCTTCTGTCTTCGTATCTTGAGACAGGTGATAAAGTTCATGCATCTGTTTCAACTACGATGATACATCCTAGGTAGAGTCATGTCTTGAACTAAGTCATTGGTACCGACTTACCTTGAGGCTTGACTTGTATCCAGTTTTGGGAATCTGCTTAGGCCAGCGAGGACGTTGGTTTCTACACAACTGTCTCAGGAGACATATTGATCCATATGCCTCCAGCCCTTCTTGATCATGATGGTATTTGTTCTTGTGCATTTATTTACCGCTTACGCATTTATTTACATTATTGATTGTTTTACTTTACTTATATGCCATGCTTGATTTATTGAGATTATTGAGTTTCCTGGAGCTTTTGTTTTGTTATCTTGCTCGACTAGTCTCAGGAAATTCTGATGACGGAATTTTTCTAAGGTGTGGAGAGTTGTGAGACCCGTCTCACTGTATCGATATTTTATACGGATACGTGTTTATTTGAGCCGTATTTCTTATCGATTTGTGTGATATTTTAAAATTTCCTAAGTGTAGGATTTCATGACTTGGTTTAACTTGGATTTAGTTTTATTTGGTTCGGTTCCACTTTGACTTGGTTTGGTTTAGTTTGGTTCTTTATGAGATGAGGTATATGGTTTAGATTGAGTGGAGAAGAATGAATGGTGGAGATCACTTGAGCTTGTTATATAAGCCACTTTTTCTTTCTCCCTCCTCATTCACCCTCATTCATTTCTTTTCCACCAAACCCTAGCAATTAGAGAGAGGCAAGTACACCTTGTCGAACCTTGAATAAATTTATTTCAGTTTGTTCCATCTTTTTCCTTGCATGATTCTAAGCATACTTAGAACTTGGAATTTTCGGTTTTACCGAGTGGAATGTTGTAGATCTAGATTTGTGGTATTTTTTAGTTTTTTTGGGTTTTGATCTGTCGAACTTGTATATTTTTGTCAACTGATGGTTCCATGTTGTAGAAAATTTCATTTTACCCAAATTTGACCTACGGGAGTCTAGATTTGGGTTCCTATGGTTGTTTGGTGGAGCATGGAGGCCATGGTATTTTCCAAGGACATGTTCTCTGTGGGAGACATTTATTTGCACTTTTGGCTACGTGCAACATTGAGTTGCTGAGCCGCATGAGCATTCACTGAGCCGCATGGTCATTCAATTGAATATTTAATCTAATGGGCCGTATGAGCATTAATCAATTGCTGGCCGCATAGCCTTTGCAGGCATTAGCTGGCATGTTTATATTATTCTTGGCCGCATAGGCCATTTGACTTTTGCATATTTTAATGCAGTAGTTACATGCATGCATTTAAGATTGGCTGCATGGATTAAATATTGTATTAGCTAAGTGCTGCATGCATGCAGTGAGTTGGCCGCATATAAATATTTTGGGCCGTATAGATTAAACTTCATGCAAGCATTAAATGCTTGTATTGTTACTTGTGGCCACATAGTATATGCGGCTCTCCCCCCATTCTTTTCCATTCACTGAGCCGCATGGCCTAAGGATAGCATTGCATGGCAATAATACTTAAAGCATTTTGCATGCTTTAATATAAAGCATGGCATTAGTTGATGCTGCAGGAAGAATAATTCCATGGCATTAGTTGGCATTAGTTATTACTTAAAGCATTTTGCATGCTTTAATATAATGCATGGCATTAGTATTTTGCTTAAAAGCATTAGTAGTTTATATTAAATAATGTCTTGTCATTCGCATGCACCAACACATATTAAATAATTCACTGGCCTTGCATCCATTCAGCCGTATATGCACTTTTGTGCTGGCTATTTGCATGGCCAATTCTTGTAGCCGCATGAATATTAGTGAGCCGCATATGGCTTGCTGCCATGATATATTCAATTTGCATGCATGCAAGCCTTGCTTGCATGCTTAATAATCTTGGCCGCATGCAACACCAAAGTGAGCCGCATGCAGATTTTGCATGTGCTTGCATGTTTAATATTTCTGGCCGCATGACCATTAGCAATATTTAATTCTTGGCCGCATGGCCCCTTCCACTGGAGTGGCTTATTATATACATGTAATCATTGCTTCACGTGGAACATAAATTAAATGGTTCACGTGAACCTTTCTTCTTTATTGCATTAATTGTTGGGTCCCACATGGTTTTATATGAATACAATTTTAGGCCACATGGCCACTGTACTTGAGTAGCCGCGTGTCCTTTTCTTTTGCTTGAGTGAAAGCTTGCATTTATTGCGGGTCCCACTCTCTTTGTCTTTTCTGATTGCATGAATATTTCTTGCTGGCCGCATGGCCCCCTTCAGTTATTTTCTGGCCGCATAAGCTTTGACTGGCCGCATGGGTGGCCTCCCACTCTCTTTGGCCGCATGTATGTTTTCCTACTTTTGGACCGCATGGGGTCCACTTTGATTGTTTAAATGTTTTATTTGCCTGAATTATGGTCAGAATTTCTTTCCACTCCCAACATGAAATTGTAGAGTTTTTCCTTGGCTTCAAGAATATGTATTATATTATTATTTAATTACCACTTGTATGCTTGTGCCATTAATTTAAGTGTGTTCTCTGACACGATGGTGACCCGTTGAGGTGCACTTTTGACAATGACATGACATGATAGTGACCTGCCGTGGGGCACTCCTGACAATAGACTTGACCTTACAAATTTGACATGATAACTTGACATGATAATTTTTGATAGTGGCCCGTCGTGGCGCACTCTTGACATGATAAACCTGACATGATATTTCTCGAAATACTGTTGCGACGGCTAGCATGACACGACAAGAATGAATGACCTGGACACCGTGGATGATTGTGTTTGTACAAATAAACCAGTCTTGTCTTGCATCATGCCTAGGACTGGGACCCCTGAGTACCACGGTCAGGGGTACCCACTGAAATCGACTAAGGTTAACAACTAGAATAATTCAGTAGTCATAAGAGATTTCTCCAGTTACAGGCGATCCCGTTATCCCGGCCACAATTGTTTGGACTTGTAGCCTGCCGTCGAGTAGGGCACATTTCCAGCCCACTGTCATGTGGGGCACTTCATGAAACAATTTCTACACACACTGTCATGTGTTGCACACCAAGCTACCTAATAATTATTGATAACTGCTTAATGAATCCAAGTTGTCTGGATAACCTGGATTAGCTGCAGGGCTCGTGGCTGGAGGAACATCTAATTGCATATTGCTAGTAACTAAGGCTTGTGATAACCCTAGTTAGTTAAAGTATCAAGCCGTACTTATTGCTTGGCCGTGAATGTTGGGTGGAGTTCAGTCTGTCTAGTCTTGTCTTGATCTTGTACATGATTGTTACATGTCCTGATTTCTTATTCTATCTTGCCGATAAATGGTAGGAGAAACCAAGTTTTGTTCAGACGAAGGGTTACAACCCCGGTTCTTGTTTGGTTTACGGGTGGTAACCTGGTTATCTGAATAGTCCCATGGTTATCCCATCGTATATCATCTTTCCAGTCTAAGTCTTGTCTAGATCCAGTTCCTAATTGTTCCAGGATAATGATTGCAATGATTGTCACTCTAATGTATTGTACTCTGTATTGTCACTCTCTCACTGTCACTTAATGATTGTCATCTCTAGCAATAAATGATCAGGGACCAAGTTCTGTTCAGGCGAAGGGTTACAATTCCGGTCCTTGTTTGGTTTAAGGGTTGTAACCTGGCTTCCAGAACAGTACCTTCGTCCTCTCTTCGTATATTGCCTAGCTCTATTTATTTAACATGTTCTCCAGTTTACTTTATGTCAAATGATGATTTACTTACTGTCTTCCTATGTTTGGGATAAGTGCATTGGTACTGCACGAATCTCGATCCTCCTTTACTTATTGCTTTCTCTCCCTGTTGTTTGCCTATGATTGCTGGTTTTAAGTTCATAGTTTGGCCTCCTTTGTGGTACTTGCTATTTGGGGTCTGACCCCACTGGTTTTGCATGGCCAGGTTCTAATAGAAGAGCCCGAAGGATCTACCGCACCATCTACTCGACGGTGACCAGCCGGAGCACCAGAGTGCCTCAGTGGGTTTCTTTTTCATTCTTCCACTGATATGTAAATTCTCCTCTTGTAACGTTTAGCCCCGAGCATGTGTTTAGCTCGTGTTTTGGTATTTTCCTTGATATTGTAGCCTACGGGCATAAACATGATATGTGTATTCTAGACTATAGCTAGTCCTTATCATGTACGACTAATACTCTAGCTAGTCATCAGTTTTGTGGTACTGGCTTCATGATCATTCATGTATATATGGTTCGGGACGCCTTACTAGTGTATGTATGATGATCGTACTTTTGCTCTTGTATAATTGCCTGTGATTGAGATACCTTGGATTGTTAAACCTTAGGATTGACTGATGGCTTGTAGAGTAACCCCCATGTCTTGACAGCTTATACATGATTTCAGAGTATTTACGTACTTTGGGATTGCGTAGCTAGCTATGTCTGCCCCCGCTCTCCGGTATTCTGGTTCTGGGGCGTGACATCAAGAGGGGTTAACTCAGCCAGGTGATGTTCGTCCCTTCTTCCGCCAGATTTGCTTTGTGGTCGTCAGAATAATTTTTTCTTCTTCCAGCATAACCGTCTCTACCACCTCGACGTCCTCCGCGGCCCCGTCCATGATCACTCGACAGGGCTTTTGGACAAAATCTGATGTAATGTCCTGAGTCACCACAGTTGTGGCAAACACCGGCCACAGAGGGAGGCTGATTGAAGGCGACAAGGGCAGACTTGTCAACAGCGGCTTGCTCCCCCTGGAAAGAGCCCTTGTTGGGCATCAATTTCAATCAAACCTCTTCTTGTGCCATGGCAGCTATGGCTTCTTTCAAGGTTGGAAGCATGGGCTGTGCTAGGAGTACATTCCTTCTATACTCAAACGCAGGGTTAAGACCCTTCAAGAACTTCATCATCCGTTGTCGCGAAATATAATCCAAGAACTTTTGGAAATGTTTCGTAAATGCTGGTTCGACTTGTGCATCTTCCATCTCAAGAGGATCATAGTGATCCAGATCAGACCAGTATTTCTTCAACAGTGCGGTGTACTCAGAGATGGTACGGTCGTCCTGGGCCACCCTATCAAGTTCATCCTACAGTTGGAATACCCGCATAGGATTGCCGGAGCCTGAGTACATATCCTTCAAAGTCCGCCATATATCACCAGCATCCTCCATTGCCTCTACATTGTCCGACACCTGGTCGGTCAAGGAGGCTGTCAACCATCCAGCCATAACATTGTTGACAATTTCCAAATAGCAAACTCCTTTGAGGAGGGATTATCTGGCGCCTTGGTTTGGCCATTGACGTAGCCAACCAAGCCTCGTCCCTTGAGCGTCCGCAGTGCCTGCCGTGACCATTTCAAGTAGTTGAACGTGCCTTCCAACTTCGTCTCCAACTTGTCCAGCTTTTCTATTTTGTAGGGTGACGGATCCACATCAGTATGGATCACACGTAGGGTTGCCTCGGTTAATCTTTTTGATAAAATATCATCAATCAAGGCCTTCATCTCTTCTGATGTCAGTTTACCACTGATCGAATCCATGGCATTTTCAACTGTGATTCGTCGCCGTCGTCGTCGTCTTCGTCGGCTTCGTCGTCGGCTTCGTCGTCTTCGTCTTTATGTAAAGTTTCCAACAGAGACCTTACGAATGCGCTGCTAACGTGGCCAACACTGGCGCACGCATGTAGATCCTAATTTGCAGATCGAGAACGGAATACAAATAAAGCATTTGTAGTTCCGGAGGACGTAATCTAGGAACAGAAGGTGCAAATAAAGTATTTGACAGCCATCCGTCTTCGAATAATCGTCCACATAATCGCGCTCGCAAATTAGGATTTGTGGGGGGGGGGGGGGGGGGGGGGGGGGGGGTGGGCGGCCGCAGATGTGGTCGGAAGAGAGAGGGGGGGGGGGGGTGGCGTCGTTGGGGGGGAAGGGGGCAGGGGGGCGTCGGGGTCAGCAAGGGGGAGGGGGGGCGGGTGACAGCAGGGGGGGCGGCGGTGGGCAGGGGGTGGGCGTCGAGGGCAGGGGGGCGTCGGCTTGGGGGGGGGGGGTTGGGGGGGGGGGGGGGGGGGGGGGGGGGGGGGGGGGCGGAGGGAGGGGCAGCAAGGGGGTGTCGTCGGCGGCAGGGGGGCATCGGCGGCGGGGCCAGGGGGGGTGGGCGTCGGGGCAGGGGGGACGTCGGGGCATGGGGGTTAGCTTTTGGCAGGTTGAAATTTTCTTTTTGTGTGATTATGGCTCTGATACCATATAGAGAATACTTGTTGTATATTTATTAATTGGCTACTCTACTACTTATAGGGAGTCTAACTCCTTTTCATACTACATTTTTCTAATGTGAGACTAAATCTTTATTAGTTCTCAACACTATATATACTCGTATCAACCAACGTGTTTTTAGTGTTGTATTCCTGCAAAATACTCATGTGCAAAATACTCGTCGCAAATCAAAGTGATGCAAATAGGCTAGCATTTGAGCTAACTCCCCCAGTTGAGGTGTAGGTTTTGAAGTCCCACTCTCCACCACAACACCAAGGGTCTGTTTGGTTGACGGAAGTCGAGCCAAGTGAAAAGTCTGAAAGTAGAGAATTTGCTTACGGAACAGGGAGAGACAGGAAGCATGTGAACTACGCTTGAGAAACTGCGTTTACTTTGAATCAAGGAAAGTGGGAGCGAAACGCAAGTGCGGTAGTTTAAGTTGCACACGTTCTGTCAGAACCAAAAGGGACCGACCACTCACTCTGCAGTGCCCGTTCGCAGCGCGCAACCCATAAGTCACGCAGTATCTGTGCTGTGCTTGCCCCTTTTGCGCCTTACATTTCAAAGTTGACTTAGAAGCTCAGATTGTTGACCCATAGGCCTCGGTAGGATGAGTAAGGTGTGCTGCCACTACGCTTCTCGTCACCAAAAGCACTCGCTATTTAGTACCAGCGTCTTGCATAATAGTAAATATTAAAATTTACAGTTATACTATTTGGCTTCCAAAATTTTTGGATGATGTCATCTTTCATTATGTGGCATCTGACATGACAACCGACATGTCATATTTTAATCCAAAAAATTAATTATCCAATTTTTTTTATTGTTAATGTTAATGCTAATTTTAATTTAATGTTAATATTAATTTTAATGTTAAAATTAATGTTAATGTTAATATTAGTATTAGTATTCATGTTAATTTGATATTAATATTAATTTTAATATTAATGTTAATGTTAATACTAATTTTAATTTAATGTTAATATTAATTTTAATGTTAAAGTTAATATTAATGTCAATATTAATTTTAATATTAATGTTCATGTTAATTTGATATTAATATTAATATTAACTTTAATTTTAATGTTTAATTTTGTCATGTCAGCTGTCATATCATCAGTCATGTCGTATGCCACATAATTGAAGATGGTATCACCCAAATTTTTTGGGAGCCAAATAGCATTTTTGTAAAATTTATAATGTTAAAATTTGGGTCTAAAAATTAATGTTTATTAGTCTACAGATTCAGATCCTAATGTCCACTATTAGGTGAGACCCTAATACTAAATATTTCCTTCATAATCAGGTGAGAGATGCAAGACATAATCCTTTGTAGGTGAGCATTATTAGACCCCTAAACCTAATCTCAGACCAAATAAGATATTCTTCGGTTTCGGTTTTGAAAATACAAAAAAAAAAAAAATTCGATTTCGCTTTCTGTTTTGGATTTCGATTTCAATCCAAGACCAAAAATCGAGTAAAATTTGTACAATTATGTAAATACTTTCAATTTTATGCATAATTTGTGATTTAAGATGTGTATATCTTGAAAACAACAATTCTATGTATATATTTTTATTCTCAACTTTGATAATTTAACAACTAGTCTAAATTTGATCACAACTTTAAAATACTACAAATGTGTACATAAAAATATAATTTTTTATACAATGTAACCACGATCCCAACTTTGGATCCGATCCATTAAACAATAAAATTATCAACCGAACAAACCGAATAAACCGAATTGATTATTCGATCCAGTTTTAGTTTTGGCTAATTTCGATAGGTTTCAGTTTTAGATTTGTAGAACTTTGGGTTATTCGGTTTTGACCATTTTGATTCTGTTAAAACTAAATAATCGGAACACTCACCTCTAATCCTTTGTCGGGTCCAAAAACATGCGCGTTGAAAGTGAATATGCGAAAGTTGACTATCGTAGTCCACACAAAGCAACAAATGACAAATTTGTTATCAAAAGTAAGCAAGATTAACAAACAATGTGGTGACTATTGTTATCTGGAAAAATTCCAATCTTATATTTGTCAGAGATTTTATAAAAAAAGTATATATCGGCTCTTTTATTCCAAGAGTCGGTTCCTTAAAATTTCTCAAGAAAGAGATAAAAATGATGTACACAAAATAGAGATCGTAAAACACCAAGAAGAACATTTCACCTACCAAGTGATTGTCCACCATCCAACGGTAATGATGTCGACCTGGCATAGCAGACGAATCTCTGATCAGAACCCTCATCTCTTGACCTTTGATTGTTATCACAAACTTGCTAAATAATCCACAAAATATAGTGAATATGTCCGAAACAGAAAATCCGGTTCACAATATACCAGTTATATACTAAGTGACCACATTTTGTGCTTACTAGGTTCTGGAAAACTAGGTATTTTGTTCTGCAGGTTGAAAAGAGTCCTCGATTATGCCGATCACACTATTGTTTCTACGTGAGGCCTCAGTCACAGATCCACGACACTCCTAACTTCCTAATTGCCTCTCATAGGTTGGATACCCAACAGACTTTCCTCCGGTCTGATGAGAGGGTAGTGGCTCCATCACTCCTCAATTGGACTCATTGTCTGTAACCCCACCACAGAGTTCATGCTCCTTTCCATCATCGACCGTGCATCCTCAAGCTGCTCTACATCATTTTTCGTTTTCAGCTGTCCGACCACCATGTTGACGCTAATCCATATGTAGCTTCCCCAAATTACTAGGATCTCCTTGAGATTAATAACTCGACAATGACCTACTTATAATTAGGTTTCTATAAGTGGAGGGATGAGTGTGCTCAAAATAAAGGTGTTGGATAGCCACCAATAGGTTGAGAGAAAAAAATAGAAAAGCTGAAGAAGGAAAAAATTGGGATTTTTCAAACCTTCTTAGGTTTAACTTTTGAAATTATTTCGGGTTAACGTTGTATACTTTCTTTAGTAATAGAAAGATTACACTCCATTAATTTTTTACCAGTTAGAAATTTTCACTTATATACTTGCGTCTGTTGTAATTCATCATCATGAGCGTGAATTTATTGAAAAATCTTATTTATTCTTACATTTGACAAAAATTTTACGAAGTCTCTCTGAATAGGCTCACCTACTTGGGTATGATGTCAGAAAGAACTTGGGACTTGGTTCTTAAGAGGTCCCCGGTGACCCTCCTCCCCCATTTTTCCGCCTGGTCATATTCACGTAGAGCTACTGAAAGGGGTTGACCGAATATTATTTTTTGCTCAAATTGTATTTATAATTATGCATTTTTGCAAGAAACTTATTGATGTCGTAAGGCAAAAGCTCAAACACACGGAGACGAAGCTTTCTCGTATATTATCAATCATTCAAGTGTACATTTACAAGCTATTCTAACCTCTCTTTATATAGGGAGAGAGGTTGGGGGTTATGAAGAAATGAAGGGCCAAAGGTCATGTAGGTTACAAGAAGATGAAGGTGTAGAGACATATGAGTTACAACAGCGTCTTTGTTTTGATATTGTGAACTTTATATATATATATATATATATATATATATATATATATATATAAGTCAGACCATTGTATTTGGTGTTGCAGATTTGTTTGTTGCTCGGAAATAGTTTCTGATTTTATCCCAACGGTTTGGGCATTAGCAGAATTTATTCTCACAGAAAAAGAATCACCTTCCGGTCCAGACCATAAAAGAAGAGGCAAAAGAAAAACCATAACCAACAACAAAGTATTTAATAAACAAGAACAACATTTACTATCACCGTACCAAAAGACAGTAGTAGTAGAGTACAGCAGTTCACTTCTAATACATTTATGTAAAAGACACTCCGACACGGACGCTCCTGACACTCTGATATTCTAGTTCAATTTCCGTCGTGTCGTTTCCTAATTAGGTTGTCCGTCCTGTCGTTTCCTAACAACGGCTTATCAAAAATAGAAAATTGGAAAACTAGTTCAATTTTCGAGCAGCTTTTGACACCATAGGGGGTGCCGCTTTCGAAACCATCAAAAATCCCAAACCAGACCTAATTAGGTTGGGGACGTATTGGAAAAGTTCCAACCTGAAGCCAGATTAGCTAGGAAGTGAATCCTACACCCAACATAACCCAAACCCAAAAAAATGTGTGAATCAGCAAATTAGCAAATTTCAATTGGTGTTGAGGATTAAGGGCTCCCTCTGACTCAAGCCAACTCGACAAATGTAGCACTTCCTATTCAATGTTTCTTCTACATGTACATTCACGAATAGTTGTTTTCGGTTGTGGATCAAGGACTTAATTTTCCAAGGCCTCGCCAAGGTCTGATTTCAAGGAGAACTGATGTGTGTACCTCTAGATTCAATCTATTTGTTTCATGTTGAGATAAGGGATCTGCTAATACCATATCAACTTGTAGCATTAATAAGCCACAAGTGAATATTGGTCAAATTATGCTTTTCATTTTCTTAAAAGATAAGGTACTCTTCATTTCTTCACTCTATTTTCTTGAGGAATCTAAGGATGTACACCAAATACTAGGGGTGAGCATTATTCGATTTTGGACCGAAAATCGAACCGAATCGAATAATAGATTCGGTCCGGTTTGAAAAAAATTCATTCGGTTTCATTTTTGAATATACTAAAATTTATTATTCGGTTTCGGTTTTGGTCCAAAATCGAAAATCGAATAAGACTTGTACAACTATGTAAATATCCTTAATTCTATACATATGTTGTAATTAAAATATGTATATTTTGAAAGCAACAATTCTATTTATGTTTTTCAAACCAAACTTTGCTAATTTAATAACTAGTCTAACTTTGGACACAAATACAACAAATATGTGTATAATAATTATAATTTTTAATATCATTTAACCACGATTTTAATTTTAACAAACTCATTATATAATAGAAATAGTCCAACCGAACAAACCGAATTGTTATTCGGTTCGGTTTCGGTTTTATATTTTTGGTTTGTTTGGTTTTGACTACTTCGTTTCGGCTGAAGCCGAATAAACTGAACACTCACCCCTACCAAATACTAAGTATGGAAAAGTATATGTTAAGTCCCATCCCTCAAATACTTTGAATTAGTCTAATAACTGAATGTTGGAAGGTACTCACAGATTCTGATGGATGAACCCAGACAAATTTTATGTAATGCGAATCGCATCCAAAGAAGGGAATGAAATCTTTAATATTCCTGAAGAATAACTCCAAAGAAATGAAAAGTTCGTTCTCTTTAAGAACAAAGATAAATTATTTATATTCTATGCAACGTCAGTGAAATTTATAGACTCAACTAGTAGCTTCGAAACAATGTCATGTGTCCCGCTAATACCCAACCACTTCACCACTATCGGTTGTGGACGTGGTATTTCGAATTTGTCATTGGAGTCTAAAAATTCTACCGACAGTGTATGAAATAATTATCCAAAAGATAAAAGCATAACTGTGTTGGTGTTTTTGCCTTTAGACTAGGAAAGATAGTCCCACATCGGCTACACCAAATGATAAGTATATCAATATAATGCATTGCTTGTGTTGAGGTGTGCACATGAGGTGTAATGGGGCACAAGTGTGTGCCATGTGGGAGTATTTTCCTAGAAGAAAAAAATGATTAATTCTAACAATGATATAAGTTAATTTTTGTTGATCGGACTCGGACTCCAGGATGTCTCGTGCATGCACGGGAGTGTTCGGGGAGGGGAGGGGGGGGGGGGGGGGGGGGGAGGCGTTGTTAGAACTTTATTGTATCATGTCGATTCATGAGATAAAAAACATAAATTAAATTGCGGAAGCGTACCTGAATCCATTGCTAGGCTTGATGGATCTTGAAGCGATCGTCTCTTTATTGGGTTCGATCTTCCAACTTGCTACGACCCTTAATGACAAAGAAGAATCCGAATCCTTTGTCCCTCTCTTTCTGTTGATGGAGATGCAGAAGAGAAAAAGAGAAAACCTCTCTTTTGGTGGACGTATAAGTTAGGGACCATAACCCTAATGAATACACATATATATAGATATGTGTGTTGTGATATTTCTAATTTGGCCCCTCATCAAATTAGAATTATCTCCGGTATCTACACATTAATTCCATGACAATTATACCCTTAAGCCAATTTCCAAATAGACCACTTTAATTTGGCTTAATTATTTAGATAGCCCAAACACAATTAATTTTACATGTGTGGTCCCTAATTATTGAATAATTCCAACAATCTCCCACTGGGTCACATATGTAACCTTATAATTGTGTTAACCTTAGTGAGCTCATAAATTGCTATCTTAATCCTTAGGGTATATTCGGACAATCTCGTCCATTAACCATATCAACATAGGATCAAAGCGGCATTCGTCACATATAGCGTAACTAAACCATCAATGGTCACATATACCAATATAGCTAAACGACATAGATCAATTATGGATGCGTAGCATGAAAATTACACGCAATGTGATCAATATATGTCTATTTCCAACTGGTCCTCCTTAACTTTAATGAGATCAATACTTTAACATAATAAAAACAGAATAAACTGAATTTCCATATATCTGATCAGATAAATATCCAAAATACTTTAATACATAAATGTGTCCAAAATCAAATAGCACCCAAATACATAAAATACAAACTTTCACTATATTGCCATATTCTTAATTAACACCCATATGAGCAGTATGCTCATGAAAGACCCTGGGTGATAATACTTTTGTGAGCGGATCCGCTAACATAGAGTTTGTCCTAATGTGCTATATGGACACTATAACCATTCTGAATTCTTTCCTTTACAACTAGAAACTTTATGTCAATATCCTTTGACTTATACAAGTTTTTGTTGTTATTGGAATACAGTATTGCTGATTCATTGTCACACCGTAATTTGAATGGTCTTTCAACACCCTTTCTTGTAGGCGCAGCCTTATGACAAGATTTCGCAACTATATTCCATGAATAGATGCCTCACAACATGCTATAAACTTTGCTGTCATGGTGAGAAAAAAATTATGAGTGCATGTTTGACACTCATCCAAAATATATCTCCACCAATCAACATAATCTTATGTGGATCTCCTGCTGTGTTGGCATCCAACAAAATCAGAGTCGGAATACCTTATGATCTCCAGAATTATCCGATCTCCTACAAAGAGCATATAATTTCTTGTTCTCTATTAATTACTTAAGTAGTTTGGCTGCTACCCAATGATCCATCCATATTTGCTTAAATATCTGCCTAACATCCTAATATGTACGCAATATCCTGACGCGTATATACTTGAGCATACACTAGACTCCCTACAACTGATCATGAAGGAAAAATTTATTGTATTTTCTTAATTTTAAGGCTAACCTTAGGGCACTTGTTTGAGACCGAATTTGTCTCCTTTAACGTGAGGTGTCACCTGGTTTGCATTGAATACTTTAATCAATATACAAAACCAGAAAATTATTCCTACTCCCACTGAACTTGTGATACACACAATCTTTAACAGTGTTCATTTCAAAACCAAACGAGATAATCACTTGAAGTACCTTTGACGAGAAGCTTGCTTGAGTTCATAAATAGATTTTGTCAATTTGCAAACCATATTCTTTGGGTCTTTCGACACAAAGTTTTCTGGTTGCACCATATAAACTGTTTCATCAATGTTACCATTGAGAAATGTCGTTTTGACATCCATTTAATGTAATTCAAGATCAAAATATGCAACATGTGCTATGATTGTTTTAAAGGAGTTTTTCAAAGATACCGAAGAGAAAAACTCTTTAAAATCAATTCCAAAATTTTGAGTAAAGTCACTAGCTACAAGACGTACTTTATACCTCTCCACATGACCCTTCGAATCATTCTTGGTTCTAAATGTCCATTTGCAACCAATGGACTTCATACCTTTTGGTAATGGGACAAGTTCTTAAACTTTATTGTCTTGCATGGACTTATACTCCTTATTTTTTTTTATCAATCCACTTTGAGAACTGAAACTTTCCATGGCCTGACGGAAGATGATTATAGATCATCTTCCAGTATCCACGGTCTTCCTCACGTTCCTAAAGAAATATGACAATATAATCCGAAATTATATTTCTCCTTTCTCTTGTGGACCATCTTAACATTACCGATTCTTGAGGTTGTTGAGTTTGTTCCTCAGGAATAATTACCTTATATTGAATGGGGGTGCCGCTACATTATCTTGTCAAGGTATCTCAACAACGACTTGTAGAGCTAATTCGACATTGTCTTGTTGAGGCTCTGAATTCACTTTTTGATTAATGACAGGTACAAAATCCTGCACATCGTCAAAAGTGATAGTAGGAATCGCAATCGATTCCTCCTCAAAGATAATGTCTTTGACTTTATTTCTCCCCCAAATTCAACATCCTCAAAAAAAAATATTACACTTCTCGTCTCCAAAAAAAAAATCATTTATGTGGGACCGTATAATTATTAACCCATCGATCTGTCAGCATAGCCAATAAAGTAGCTGTTTACAATTTAACTTTGGTCTGTATTTCCTTTACAGATTAATATAGACATTAAAGTCTATAAAGTCAATAAATCCAAATCTCATCAGACATAAGTCGTTCAAATCTATTTCTAGAGACGTGACCTAATCGCTTATGTCATAATGAGGCTAAAAATATTTATTGTTAATTTTGCGTTTAGTACCACATGACTCCACTTGCAAGGTTTTATTGTAAGATGCAATAGTTTCAACTGAATATAGGCGATCATAGACCTTAAAGGAACCGTTACCAATAATATTTGAATTTAAAGATAGACTAAACTTATTATTTTCAAATGAACAATGATAACCAGATTTGTCCATTAAGGAAACTGAAACTGATTTCATCTAAAAGACGATACAATAAAAGTGTCTATCAAATTCAAATAATAATCGGTTCCTAAATATAACCTAAAATGTCCTATTGCATCCACTTCTACCATTTTTTTTGTCACCCACATAGATGTATCTTTCACCATCAATTGGCTTTCGGTAGCTCAGACAACCTTGTCTATAAACACTAATGTGGATAGTAGCACCAGAATCTAACCACCATGTGTTTCTAGGTATTAAATCTAAATTAATCTCAGAACAGACCAAATTTAGAAATGTACTTTTTTTATACGCCATGCGTGGTACTTTGTACATTTCTTTCTTATGTGTCATGCCTTATCACAAAAGAACAACCCTTAGTTTTATATTGTTGTTTCTTTTGAGCTGGACCCTTGGCAGCTACTGTATTTATTTTCTTTTGCCCTTAAAGTTTATCCCATTAAACTTGGAAACTAATTTCTTACTGGCAGATATTATAGCAACATTAACTGTAAAGAGAAAAAAAAAAACGGACATGCTCTAATTAATAACCAAAGAGTAAAATATAGTCAAATAAATCCAAACAATGGTGAATCCCATCTCAAGATACCTAGTGCATCATTAATATCAAGTCTTTGGACAGTGATATTAACTGCAAGTGGTACTCTTGGTGTAGTGATCAAATGTTGACAATAAGTCATGTCAAATAATAAGCCTATCTTTGGATCGGGTTATTATTCACATGTAAACCGTACAATTGTCACACATTTATCACCACAAGTATGTGTGTAATTCGGCCAAGTATTAACCTTCCTTTGGGCCGGCTAATACCCGCATGAATATACACACACAAACATCCGACATCCCTCATAGACTATCTACGCAAGAGAGGTCATTTTGGCGACATCTTGTTTCAATGAGTCTACTTAGAATATTGGACAACTATTGCTAGTCTTAAAAGGCACCAAAAAATTGAATGTTGACTAAATTTTACAAAACTGAATCATGTCCAAAATTTTATATACATGCATATTCATAAGATTATTACTCAAATAAAGTAATCAAAAGCATAATCATGAATTTCAATTTGATAAAATTGGATATTATCACTATAACAAAATTCATGAAATAATCTACGGAGGATATGCATCCAAAGAAAAATTTATAGACATTAACTGAAAAGAATAACTCCAAAATATATATCCAAAACTGAACATATTTGGTCTAAACTGAGCATTATCAGCACCTCTTTCCTCTTTAAGTATCCAAACATCTAAAGAAAATCTTTTTTAAAAGAAGAACAAGCAAACTTTAGACCAATTTGGAGACTAATTATTTAATAACCGAATCCATCAATCAAAATATTACTTCAAATAATCCATAAAGATTGTACCAAAATTTATCTACTATCTCATAAACATGTGAATCTTTTTGTATAATTTAAAAATATTATTTCCATATCATCACATGTATATGTACTAAAAATTGATGGTCCCGATATTACAATATTCTAGATCAGACCCCAATACGATATAAATTTAGACTAATAAATCCATAAATAAATAATATTAAAACCAAATACTAAACACAAGCCATCTTATATTCACCATTAGTTCAAACAACGAATATTAAAATACGGATGAATTTACATCTTCAGTATTAAAAATTGATGTCAATAAGGATGCACATCTCATATTCACCCAAGCCATCTCATATTGACATCTCATATTCACCATTATTTTAATAATAAATACAGATGAATTTACATCTTCAGTATTAAAAATAATCAATAATATTAAAAATTGATGGTCAATTTAGTTCAAACAACGAATATTAAAACCAAATACTAAATCCAAGCCATCTCATATTCACCATTAGTTAAAAATAATAAATAAATCCATTTGAACTAAATTGACACATTAAATAAATCTTCAAAGTTGAAGTCACCCATATTCGTACTTATTCAACATAAGTATGAATCTCTATAATGAATGCACGATTTCTAAAGCAATATTAGATGTATATGTTCTAAATTGAATGGATCATCATAAAAAAATTGTTTGAACAATCGTAACCCTAAATCAAATTAGATGAAACGATCTAGGGTTCCTGAAAAATACTAAAAAAATTATTCTGAAATTTTGATCTCATAAATCAAACATGGAGGCTCTGATACCACTTGTTAGAACTTTATTGTGCCATGTCGATTCATGAGAGAAAAAACATAAATTAAATTGCGGAAGCGTACCTGAATCCATTGCTAGGCTTGATGGATCTTGAAGCGATCGTCTCTTTATTGGGTTCGATCTTCCAACTTGCTACGACCCTTAATGACAAAGAAGAATCTGAATCCTTTGTCCCTCTCTTTCTGTTGATGGGGACGCAGAAGAGAAAAAGAGAAAACCTCCCTTTTGGTAGCCGTATAAGTTGGGGACCATAACCTTAATGAATACACATATATATAGATATGTGTGTTGTGATATTTCTAATTTGGCCCCTCATCAAATTAGAATTATCTCCGGTATCTACACATTAATTCCATGACAATTATACCCTTAAGCCAATTTCCAAATAGACCACTTTAATTTGGCTTAATTATATAGATAGCCCAAACACAATTAATTTTACATGTGTGGCCCCTAATTATTGAATAATTCCAACAGACGTAGACTGGCACCCTTCTATGCTGAATGTGGGATGATCTAAAATATCAAACTCTATTTTTGAGTATTGATATTTTAGTCCCACATCGGATAGTAGAAGAGGTGAAGTCTCACTCCACTCTATAAATAGATCCCCTTGGCCTCCTTTGAAAGATGCACCAAGAAGAGTTAAAGGAGTCCGTAAAGTTTAGGGAGCCCATTCAAGTCTCAAATATTGACTGACGAGCGTTCCAAAAGTTCTCTAGAACTTGCTGGTTCCAGGAAGTGGATCGTATAAAGGCGAATCTTGCTTTAAGAAACGATGATCTGATCACCCCAGCAAAGCTGCCTCTCTCTTTCTTCTTTTTTTCTCTTCTTCTCTGATCTAATCAGAAACTTCTTGTGAGTTTTCGTTGCTGCTGCTGCTAGCAATTCGATTTGTACCTTCTTTTTAGAAGTAATACATTCGTTTGTTACGGTAACAGAATCTTTTTAGATATTCGTTATACAGAATCCTTCAAGGATCTCTGTAGTGCCTTCTTTTTAGAAGCATTACATTCGTTTGATATGGTAACGAAATCTTTATAGATATTCGTTACACAGAATCCTTCAAGGATCTTTGTAGTGCACATTCTTTGAAGAGTTGATTCGAAACATTGTTTTTACAATCGTTTCATTTCTCAGTTTTTTATTGAAAATTATGCCTCGAGAATAACAATCTCAAAGCAATATTAGAAGATGAAAAACTCTCGTGCTTCTCTCATCGATACCAGCTTTAACAAGTTAAAAAAATTCGACGGAGAACATTTTCAAATCTGGAAAAGAAAGGTCACCCTTAATCTTCAACTCGTAGACGTAGACCATGTGTTGATTGAGGATGAACCGACGATTCCAGAAGGAGGAACTGCAGATGCTATTGCTGCTGCACTCGTCAAGTAGAGCAAATGGAAGAGAGAAAACAACATCTGTAAATTGCTGATTCTTAATTCTATGGAAGACTCTCTGGCAGAGTTATATTCCAAGAAGGAGAAGGTCAAAGAGATCTGAGATTCTTTGGATAAGCTATATGAAGATGATGAGAACATGTTAAAAATCTTTATCAACAAAAAGTACCACAAGTGGCTCTTCAAAGACGAGATGGCGATGCTACCTCAAGTGAAGGAATTCCTGAAGTTGCGCTAGAAGTTGGATGACGAGAAGATGCCCCTCGTCGACAAGTTTGTGATTGGAGGGATAGTCTCAAAACTTTCTGCTGGTTGGAGCAACTTCTATGCTAGAATACATCGAAAGAAGCTGGACATTAGCTTGGAAGATCTTCTACAAGAGATCCACGTTGAGGACGAAATACAATCTCAACAGAAGATGGACTCTCTGTCCAAACAACTGGCTAAGGCCAACTTGGTGCAAACAAGAGAGTTCAAGGGGAAGCAGGTGGCTTCTAATCACAAGAAGGACTCCACTAATCTGAAAGTGAAGGATCCTTCGTTCAAGCAATAGAAGTCCAAGTCCCACGTGACTTGCTTCATCTGTGGCAAGAAGGCCACTACAAGAGTGAATACAAATCCAAGCCCAAACAAGCTGAGCAAGGTGAGCCTAACAAGGTTTCCATTGTTTCTAACATTGTTGCTGTTATTGCTCAGGTCACAGCTGTGGGGGCTGACTCTGACTGGTGGATAGACACTGGTGCGACCTGCCATGTCTGCTCTGGCAAGGAATGGTTCGTCACGTACCAGGAAACTTCTGAGAAAGTTATCATGGCGAACCAGGCCCAAGTTGAAGTTCTGGGGATCGGGACTGTGGAGCTGAAACTTACTTCCGAGAACACTCTGACGCTTCAAGGTATGAAGCATGTTCCGGTGATTGCCAAGAACTTGATCTCTGGGAGCCTGCTTAGCAACGTAGGCTTGAGGATGGATATCAATGCTGGCCAGATGGTGATGTCCAAAAAGGAAACATACTTCGGAAAGGCTTTTCAAACCGAAGGAATGTTTAAAATTCAGTTTGTAAACCAGTCAAATAAAATTAATACAATCGCTCGTTCTGATTATTCTCTTGAGTTGTGGCATAATAGGCTAGGACATGTTCAATGTAAAAGAATACATAAAATGTCTAGTATAGGACTTATCTCCAAATGTGGGGGTAAGGTAGAGAAGTGTGAAGTATATGCTCAGATAAAGATCACTAGAAAACCCTTTCATCGGGTCAATCGAAGCACAGATCTTCTTGAGTTAGTGCACTCAGATATCTGCGACTTCAAGCAATTCTCTACAAAGGCCGAGATGAAGTACTTTATAACCTTCATCGATGACTTCTCAAAGTACGCATTCGTCTACTTGCTCAAGTGTCACGATCCGCCCCCAAATAATTGGACACGAGTCGGACACGCCCAGCCTTCGTCGTTAGATACAATGAATTAAGCTGTACCAATATCTAGGAAGAACTATGAATCAAGATAAGAATGAAAGTAAATCACAGCATCTAATATATCGAGTCCCAAAATCTTAAATACATGTCTAAATGTTATTACATTCCAGCAAATGTAAATGTACTGATGTCTCTAATACAAGTCCAGATAAAGCTAAAGTAGAAAAATACTAGGCTTCCTCAGCCTCTAGGTCCTGGGCAACATCAACTGGCTCATAGGTGCCTCCAGGCTCCTGCCCGTAATAAGTATCACAGATAGCCTCCAGCTCACCTGCAACATATCCTAGTCAGGAGCGGAGCTAAGTATATCCAAGAAAATAAAAATGAACATCATGGTATAAACAAGAACACATGAATATATATATAAAGTACGAGAAATGAGAACAAGACATGAAACCTGAACATGAATACTGAAAGTAAATACAGGGAACATGAAATGAGTCCTGAACATAAAATACAACCTGAACCTGAAATGTGTATATATATTAAAATACATCCAGAGTGTGTGATCGGCTTGGGTAGATTCAATAAACATGAAATGGTACGGCTTCGGTCCCGCGTGCACGATGCGGGGCCTAAGCTATTCACATGAATAGTAACACGAGTTTGATCACACATCTGTAGTATTTCCCCACCCAGACACAAGTAAACTCAAGAATCATGAAACAAGACAATTCCGTGATACATCGTGTCAACAAGGAGATACATGGATGAATATACAAGACATGAGAAAATGGACAAGTCCGAGGAGTATACTTGCCTTGCTCAAGGTGATCAAGTGTGGGATGTACAGCTGGGTATCCTTCTGTTTATAATTACAATTGATTAAAATCTATACAAGTTTAGTTTAGTGATTCCCTTAATAGCATAATTAACTAAGAGTATCACATGGCTTAATTATGTTCCATCTAGCTAAGAATCTATATACTAAAATAATATACAAATTTAGTTACTACAGCCCTAGCATCAAAACTAATCAATAGAAAATGGTTTAATCAAGGTCAATGTACATTACCAACTGCTATCCTTTCTCAGTCAAGCCTATACCTATTTCAGAAATACTAACACTTGAATATTAAACAGTCCCAAGAGTAAATTATCCCGTCCCCCTCTTTTTTTTGTACTTGCTATCAGTCTAAATACCAGTCCTATATCAATTCAAAATACCAGTCCTATATCAGTTCAATATCAGTTCAAAATACCAGTCCTATATCAGTTCAATATCAGTCCTATATCAGTTCAAAATACAGCTGATATATCTCAGTCCTGAATCAGGACATAACCAGTCTTGGTAAGTACTGATACCATATCAGTCTCAGGCTGATATACACCAGTCTAATTGCCTCAAAATATATTTCTGAAGATGATCCTTCAACCTCAAATAACATTCAGTCCTAAATAGGACTGAAACAAGTCAATATCAGGCTGATATACACCAGTCCTAAGACTGGCTGATGTACCATCAGTCCTTAACAGAACATGGGACAGTTCAGTCCAACAGGACAGATACCAATTACTGAGTTAAAGTAGTAGAATGGAAATCAATTTCAGGACTGAAGCTTAGGTTCTATATTATCCAAATCAGAGAACTTAAATGTAAAGTCACTGCTAAATAAACCAAGTCTCAATTAAAAGCTTAACTGACAACCAAAGTGCCAAAATCACCCACTCATAACTATAGACTATGAGAACCCCATATCAACTCCAGGTTAAAGGAATAAATCAGTCTTCAAATCATAACTCTTGGGTTAAAGGGATAATTTAGTCCTGTTAGAACTTAAGATCGATCTCAGTCCTAAGGCTGATATCAATCTCAGCCTCAGGGTGATACCCACAGTTTAATTTTTTCTTCTCAGGTTACTGCATCAGTCCTAATTGCCCATATCTTAATCCTCTGCCCATCCAAACTAACTATCAGTCTAGTAAGAGTATGTGAAAAACTCAAAAAATGGCATAGGTGAAAATATTGCCAAAGAAAGAAGTTTATTACAGAGATTAACAAGTACTATAGGAAAACTAATATCAATCCAGGTCAACCTCACCTATACATTGAATAGGTTCCTGTCACCACTCAGGTAAACCAAACCCTGTGATATGAATTCTCACATCAATTGGTCACTCGAGAATTATTCCTGGTAAATCTGATTCACTGCAGCATCTCGATCAATGCTGTCAAGCCTAGGAATCATTTCCTGACACCAACAGATACTTATATTAACCTATCTGAACTTAAACTCATTTCCTTTTTAACCCCGTTTCATAACCCCATTTCACCATATACAATATACACAAATCAAACTTAGCTAGACATTAGCTGAACCCCTTAGTTTTATCGAGTCATTTAATTTCCCTTAGTTCTATGATTCACCTACTTGTACACCATTTCAATTTATCATTAACTCTCAAAACTTCAGGATACAGACATCGAATAGGTTAAATAAAAAATTAGGAGTTCCTCTAAATCATTCTTACTTAAACAATTGATCAAGCATGCTGAATTAAAATATAAACAGAGTAGTTCTATAGTAAATTATTCCTATTCTTACTGATACACTATGATACGCATACACATATCGCAACCATAATATCTCAAGTTTAAAGTAGAGTTTACCTTCAAAACTCGACAGTTGCTATTGACAGGAATTTCCAATCTGGACACTAAATCTCGTTGTCTAACTTGAATCCAGGTTTCTGAGATTGTCACCCCCAGTTTTTCAAATTAGGGGTATTTTCATCATTTTTCAAGTTTTATAATTTTTAGAAATTTTTATTTGATTTTATATGATTTTTAGGAATTTATTTGATTTAGTTTGAATTTTACCCAATTCGGACTTAAGTTGGAGACCCGGGTAGCCTGGACCCTAGTAGGACCCACATACTAGCTGGACTTGGCCCACATACCATCATAATTAGGTTAGAAACCATAAACCCAATTTCCATGGCTTAATTAGTCATTTTAGAGCTTAATTAGTATTTAGAAAAAAGCCGAAACGAACCGAACCAAACCCGAACAAACCCGAACCAAGTCTATTGGGTTTGGGGGCTTATTGGATCACCACCCAAACCCAATAAGACCCCCCACATGACCGGCCAAGTAGGTCTCTCCCCCCCTCTTTCCTTCACAACCAAGCAAACTCTCTCTCTCTAAAATTCCATTTCTTTCTTCAAGCTTCTTCTTCCTCCAAGCAAACTAACCTAGGTATATTTATAATTCCTATTTAATTCCCTTTTTCATTTATTTTCCTTCACCAATAATGTAGAGAAGAGGATTCTCTACACTTTGCCCTAGAATTTGTAGGTTTTCCTAGAAATCTAGGTTTTGGGATTTATTTGGGGTTTTATTAATTAAAGTGGTATGTATGTATATGTATATATATGTGTGAGAGAGTGTATGTTTGTGTGTATGTATTTATATACATATAAATTATATGTGTGTGTGTGTCTATATAAATATATGGGTATGTATTATATATATGTAATTGTGTGTAGAGTATGAGAGAATGGTGAGAGTGGTGTATGTGTGAGAGAGTGTGTGTGCTTGTGTGAGAGTGTGTGAGGATGTGTATGTGCCTATTTATATATATAAATATAGGTTTCTGTGTATATATATGTATTTACATATGTGTGTGTATGAATTTATATGTATATATGTGAGTGTGGTTGTGTGTCTATATATACATTTATAGATGGATAGATAGAGGGATTAGATATATATATATATATATATATATATATATATATATATATATATATATATATATATATATATATATATATATATATATATATATATATATATATGTATGTATATATAGAGAGAAGAGTAGTAGAGGAAGTAGAAGAGATGAAGGAGAAGAAGAAGACCAGCTGCAACAGCAGCAAGTGGCTGCAACAGCAGCAGCATGCTGCTGCAACAGCAGCAGCAGCACTGGCAGCAGTGCTGCCAGCCCTCCCCCCCTATTCAACCCTCCTTTTACCCCCCTTAAACCCCCTAGGTAGATATATATATATGTATATATATATAGATAAGTATATATATATATGTATAGATGGATAATTAGATAGTTTTAGAGGAGAATTAGAGGAAGAAGTTGTAAGAAGAAGAATATGAAGGAAAATGGGAATTTAGAGGAGTTAAGTGAGTCGGAATGTGGTAAAGGGGTGAAACGGAGCTCGGAGTGTCGGAATGAGTTGAAACTTGGGGGAGACCTAGATTATATAGATTAGACTTTGCGGGTGGGCTCCCGAGTTGAAATCGGGGTTGTAGGGCGCCGGTATCGCGCCGTACCATTGCGTATCTTGAGATTTTCAAGATATCAGCAATGGGCCGTAAAATGGACTGGATGTCCACTTTACCTAGGTATTTTGGTAGGTAACGTATGTATAGGTTAGTATCTTACTACCCTAGGGAGCGCGGGTCAAAATATCAAGCGTAGGTAGGCTAACTTGATAATTGCCTAAGTTAGAATTTTACCCTTTTTAAGGGTAAAATAGGATATTGGCCTACGGCCAAGATTTGAGTTTCCGAGTCCAAGATGGACTTGGATATAGGTTGTAGAGGTTGGTAATGATTAGAAATAGTCGCCTAGACCTAGTCTTGATCTCGGTTGACCACGGTTGACTTTTTAGACCAAAAGTCAACTATGGGTCAACACTTTACCTAATTTAGTCCCAAATTCCGTTAAACTTGAGCAGTTGACCAAAAGTCAACTATTAGTCACCAGTGACCTAGGGTTGACCAGAGTTGACCGGATGATCAAAAGTCAACGGTAAGTCAACTTTCGACCTAGTTTGATTCGGATTGACTTCCAATGTCCTCCTATGACCAAGGTTGACCTAACTAGACCTGTCTTGATCTAGTTTGACCTTGTTTGACCTAGATTGACTTAGTTTGACGTGTCTTGACCTATTTTGACTCAGTAACTTAATTTCACTTTTGAACTATTATATTGATACAGTATTCCATCTATAGGTCCTCGAGGCACTGATTTTGGACTCAGTCGACTTATCCATCACAGTACAGGCGAGTACATTCTCTGATAATATTTCTATTTTATGATATCGTCTTTGTTTCTAGTATTTAGTACATATTATCCTTGTTCTCTTGACACATTGTTCACACGGATTGATATTTGTCTGGATCCTGTCATAAGATGTTATTCCTCTTATATATGGTATACACTGGGCAAGTCTTCATTGTTTATTGTTCATTGTATAGATACGATTCCTGTGTAGGCTCGCGACCTCCTCAGAGAATACGTATCATGACGTGTCATGACTGGATCCACTATATTAGTCAGGGATGGGGGTGTTAGCGTAGATATGTGATCAATACCCCATAGTATTATATTGTATCATCATTGTATCACTATAGTATTCTCATTGTATAGTGTTAATCATACACTCACGTATGATTAGCCAGGCCAAACATTGTATCACGTTCTAAGCCGATCACATGTTGAAACTAATACTAAACTCACATAGATATAGTTCCAGATTGTTGTACATGATTTATACTGTTTTCCTGTTCTTACATTCAGATTACAGCCTTGACATGCCTTACCATGATTCATGTACACATTATTTACTTCGTAGATTCTCTCTATTTACTACTACATTTTCAATATCGTCTAACTAGAATTGTTATTTGAGATTTGTGCTCGTTCCATCCTGACTGGATATGTTGACAAAATTTTACAGATTGTGGCGAGGAGGATTGTCCTACCTACTACGGTCCGGTTGACGTAGTGGGCGTAGACTTGGAGACCTTGGTTCAGCAGGGCTTAGCTCCGCCCGACGAGCCTCTAGCTTAGTTTAGTTAGACTAGACATTTTGGACTGGACCTTGTCTCCAGCTTGCTACTTGTGTTATTATATTATATTTTGGATTGTATTAGAGACTTGGACTTAGACTTGTATATTATTGTGTTTGGACTTGACAGGTTATATTTTATAGTCTTGTTGTCTTTATCTTTCAGTCTTTACTTATTATCTTAGAGTCGTGATTGAGTATTCATATATTATCATTGCTTGTCCTCCGTTCGGAGTTGACCATATTCTCGACAGGTTTTGATATTATATATAAACTATTTAGAGTAGAAAACCTACAGCGTTCCACGCCGTTTTTACGGTGAGGGCTGGGCGTTGTCACTTGCACGTACCCTTATTGCGGGTGCGGGTCGTGACACGTTTTTAGTGGTAGCCCACGCAGGTCCTGAAGTCGCAATTAGTGCGATATCGTAGCGGCACTCGTCTTAGAGTGTTGACTACGAGCCTGTGTTACACATAGGAGGTAGTAGGCTAAGAGTACTCAATCACAGTAGGATCTTTCCTTGCTTATCTTGCTTGCCGTCTTTGATATTGATTTACTGCATTCTAGCTGTCCTCCTTTGATATAATCCTTCATGTGCCATATTGATATCTTCTTTTCAATCTGTCTCCAGGATGGTTATGACTCATTCTCCCGGTGAGGAGCACGGGGAGACGGAGAGGTCCGCTACCTCTGGCGGACAGGCTCCGGTCACTTCTCCTGCAGATGGGACTTCTGTTGGGGTTCTCGGGGGTACTCCTCTAGCGCTCTCGATGACCATCCCTGGGGTTGCGGGTGCTCTTTCCGCAGTGCCGGGGGCCACGGCGGGAGCTGTCGGGGGCGTTCTTCCTCCTGTGCAGTGGATTCCTCCGCCAGTTGCAGACGTACTTCCACCTCCACCTCCTCTGCCTACAGATATGGGGCGGATGCTTACTTTCCTCCAGCAGATGCTGGAGACTCAGAGAGCCCAGGTCGAGGCTCAGCAGAGGCAGACAGACGCGATACGTCAGGGCATGGAGGATGCCCATCAGTTGGCCCTTGCAGCCGTGGAGCAGAGGGCTCCGCATCATGGGATGCGTCCGAGGTACGGAGATATCCCAGACTTCAAGAAGCTCGGGCCCCGTGACTTTAGCGGGACCGAGGGTGTGGTCTATGCCGATGATTGGCTCGAGGATATCGAGCGGCAGATGAGGGCCTCCCGCCTCGCAGACGACCTGAAGGTCGAGGCGGTGGGTTTGCAGTTGCTAGACATTGCACGTACCTGGTTCAGAAATGAGCCAGCCCTAGCTGGAGAGGGCCGTACTTGGGCAGAGTTCAAGCTCCTCTTCAAGGAGAAGTTCTTTTCCCCCACGGACAAGATCGACCTGGCGCGGCAGTTCCAGGATCTGCAGCAGGACAGTCTATCTGTGGAGGAGTACGCAGCAGAGTTCGGCCGTCTGAGCCGATACGCAGAGTACATGGTTCGAGACCCGAAGATCAGGGCGAGCCGTTTCAGAAAGGGGCTGATCTGGGACATTAAGATCCTCATTTCCTCCTTTTATGAGACTTATACCCAGATCTATGCGGAGGCCCGCAAGGTAGAGCGAGAGTGGGGCCTGAAGCCCAAGAGGGACCGTGATCTATTTTCGGGGACTACTAGCAGCGCGGGGGCTGCTAAGCGTCCTCAACTCCAGCATCATTCTATTCCGCAACGCTCGCAGCAGATTCCTGCTCCGATTAGGGCACCAGTTCAGCAGGTGCCCCGGCAGCAGCAGCAGGGACCGACGCAGCAGGCACCTACTTGCCACTACTGCAAGAGGTCCGGACATCTCTGGGAGGTTTGCAGGAGACGTTTGGGTGTGTGCCTATACTGTGGCACCGAGGGACATCAAGTGAGGGATTGCCCTTCGAACCATCGCCGTGCAGCTCAGGGAGCACAGGGTAGGCCACCTATGGCACCGCATCACGCCCTCCACCAGCAGCGGGATATACCCCGCCAGGACAGGACTTTTGCGATGGCAGTTGAGGATCCTGCACGTATTGGACTAGGAGGTAGGGTCTTGCTCTTTCTTTTACCTGTTCTTCTGCCCATTGATTGATGATTGCTTTCTTAGTACCTTAGTTTGCATATGTGATGATCATGCTAGATTAAATAGAAAATCCCAATGAAGACTGCAATAACATGATACTGTAGAGATTTAAAACCATGCATGTGTTCTGATTTCCTGGATTACATGTTATATAACTTAGGATAAAATTTAGTAGACCTTGATTGTTGGGTGCTTGACCTAAAGAAGAGTACGACCGTTTGAATTTCGAGGACGAAATTTTTTAAGGAGGGTAGATTTGTCACCCCCAGTTTTTCAAATTAGGGGTATTTTCGTCATTTTTCAAGTTTTATAATTTTTAGAAATTTTTATTTGATTTTATATGATTTTTAGAAATTTATTTGATTTAGTTTAAATTTTATCCAATTCGGACTTAAGTTGGAGACCCGGGTAGCCTGGACCCTAGTAGGACCCACATACTAGCTGGACTTGGCCCACATACCATCATAATTAGGCTAGAAACCATAAACCCAATTTCCATGGCTTAATTAGTCATTTTAGAGCTTAATTAGTATTTAGAAATAAGCCGAAACGAACCGAACCAAACCAAACCCGAACCAACCCGAACCAAGTCTATTGGGTTTGGGGGCTTATTGGATCACCACCCAAACCCAATAAGACCCCCCACATGGCCGGCCAAGTAGGTCTCTCCCCCCTCTTTCCTTCACAACCAAGCAAACTCTCTCTCTCTCTCTAAAATTTCATTTCTTTCTTCAAGCTTCTTCTTCCTCCAAGCAAACTAACCTAGGTATGTTTATAATTCCTATTTAATTCCCTTTTTCATTTATTTTCCTTCACCAATAATGTAGAGAAGAGGATTCTCTACACTTTGCCCTAGAATTTGTAGGTTTTCCTAGAAATCTAGGTTTGGGGATTTATTTGGGGTTTTATTAATTAGAGTGGTATGTATGTATATGTATATATATGTGTGAGAGAGTGTATGTTTGTGTGTATGAATTTATATACATATAAATTATATGTGTATGTGTGTCTATATAAATATATGGGAATGTATTATATATATGTAATTGTGTATAGAGTATGAGAGAATGGTGAGAGTGGTGTATGTGTGAGAGAGTGTGTGTGTGCTTGTGTGAGAGTGTGTGAGGATGTGTATGTGCCTATTTATATATATAAATATAGGTTTATGTGTATATATATGTATTTACATATGTGTGTGTATGAATTTATATGTATATATCTGAGTGTGGTTGTGTGTCTATATATATACATTTATAGATGGATAGATAGAGGGATTAGATATATATATATATATATATATATATATATATATATATATATATATATATATAGAGAGAGAGAGAGAGAGAGAGAGAGAGAGAGAGAAGAGTAGTAGAGGAAGTAGAAGAGATGAAGGAGAAGAAGAAGACCAGCTGCAGCAGCAGCAAGTGGCTGCAACAGCAGCAGCATGCTGCTGCTGCAACAGCAGCATGCTGCTGCTGCAACAGCAGCAGCAGTGCTGCCAGCCCCCCCCCCCCCCCCCCCCCATTCAACCCTCCTTTTACCCCCCCTTAAAACCCCTAGGTATATATATATATATATATATATATATATATATATATATATATATATATATATATATATATATATATATATATATATATATATAAGTATATATATATGTATGGATGGATAATTAGATAGTTTTAGAGGAGAATTAGAGGAAGAAGTTATAAGAAGAAGAATAGGAAGAAGGAGTTAAGAGGAAGGATTAGAAGAAGAAAAATGAGAAGAAGAAGTTTAGAAGAAGTAGGAGGAGAAAATTGAAGAGAAGAATAGGGAAAGGAATGAGTGGAAGATTAGAAGAGAATAGGAAGGGAGGATAGAAATTAGAGAAGGGGAATTTGAAGAGGAGGAAATAGAAGAAGAAGAATATGAAGGAAAATAGGAATTTAGAGGAGTTAAGTGAGTCGGAATGTGGTGAAGTGGTGAAACGGAGCTCGGAGTGTCGGAATGAGTTGAAACTTGGGGGAGACCTAGATTATATAGATTAGACTTTGCGGGTGGGCTCCCGAGTTGAAATTGGGGTTGTAGGGCGTCGGTATCGCGCCGTACCATTGCGTATCTTGAGATTTTTAAGATATCAGCAATGGGCCGTAAAATGGACTGGATGTCCACTTTACCTAGGTATTTTGGTAGGTAACGTATGTATAGGTTAGTATCTTACTACCCTAGGGAGCGCGGGTCAAAATATCAAGCGTAGGTAGGCTAACTTGATAATTGCCTAAGTTAAAATTTTACCCTTTTTAAGGATAAAATAGGATATTGGCCTACGGCCAAGATTTGAGTTTTCGAGTCCAAGATGGACTTGGATATAGGTTGTAGAGGTTGGTAATGATTAGAAATAGTCGCCTAGACCTAGTCTTGACCTCGGTTGACCACGGTTGACTTTTTAGACCAAAAGTCAACTATGGGTCAACACTTTACCTAATTTAGTCCCAAATTCCGTTAAACTTGAGCAGTTGACCAAAAGTCAACTATTAGTCACCAGTGACCTAGGGTTGACCTAGAGTTGACCAGAGTTGACCGGATGATCAAAAGTCAACGGTAAGTCAACTTTCGACCTAGTTTGATTCGGATTGACTTCCAATGTCCTCCTATGACCAAGGTTGACCTAACTAGACCTGTCTTGATCTAGTTTGACCTTGTTTGACCTAGATTGACTTAGTTTGACGTGTCTTGACCTATTTTAACTCAGTAACTTAATTTCACTTCCAAACTATTATATTGATACAGTATTCCATCTATAGGTCCTCGAGGCACTGATCTTGGACTCAGTCGACTTATCCATCACAGTACAGGCGAGTACATTCTCTGATAATATTTATATTTTATGATATCGTCTTTGTTTCTAGTATTTAGTACATATTATCCTTGTTCTCTTGACACATTGTTCACACGGATTGATATTTGTCTGGATCCTGTCATAAGATGTTATTCCTCTTATATATGGTATACACTGGGCAAGTCTTCATTGTTTATTGTTCATTGTATAGATACGATTCCTGTGTAGGCTCGCGACCTCCTCAGAGAATACGTATCATGACGTGTCATGACTGGATCCACTATATTAGTCAGGGATGGAGGTGTTAGCGTAGATATGTGATCAATACCCCATAGTATTATATTGTATCATCATTGTATCACTATAGTATTCTCATTGTATAGTGTTAATCATACACTCACGTATGATTAGCCAGGCCAAACATTGTATCACGTTCTAAGCCGATCACATGTTGAAACTAATACTAAACTCACATAAATATAGTTCCAGATTGTTGTACATGATTTATACTGTTTTCCTGTTCTTACATTCAGATTACAGCCTTGACATGCCTTACCATGATTCATGTACACATTATTTACTTCGTAGATTCTCTCTATTTACTGCTACATTTTCAATATCGTCTAACTAGAATTGTTATTTGAGATTTGTGCTCGTTCCATCCTGACTGGATATGTTGACAAAATTTTACAGATTGTGGCGAGGAGGATTGTCCTACCTACTACGGTCCGGTTGACGTAGTGGACGTAGACTTGGAGACCTTGGTTCAGCAGGGCTTAGCTCTGCCCGACGAGCCTCTAGCTTAGTTTAGTTAGACTAGACATTTTGGACTGGACCTTGTCTCCAGCTTGCTACTTGTGTTATTATATTATATTTTGGATTGTATTAGAGACTTGGACTTAGACTTGTATATTATTGTGTTTGGACTTGACAGGTTATATTTTATAGTCTTGTTGTCTTTATCTTTCAGTCTTTACTTATTATCTTAGAGTCGTGATTGAGTATTCATATATTATCATTGCTTGTCCTCCGTTCGGAGTTGACCATATTCTCGACAGGTTTTGATATTATATATAAACTGTTTAGAGTAGAAAACCTACAGCGTTCCACGCCATTTTTACGGTGAGGGCTGGGCGTTGTCACGTGCATGTGCCCTTATAGCGGGTGCGGGTCGTGACAGAGATTACTTCGCTAATCAATCAGGAATTAAAACAGAGCAACATATCATTAGTACAATCTTGCCTATGATCAGTTCAAAAAGAAACAAACTCTCGAGCACTCACCTAGACTCCTGATCTGGTCAATGAGTGTTCTCGAACCAAATCATAGCTCTGGTATAAAGATGCTGATGAGATTCAAAGAAAAATTCAAGGATCGATACTCCTCAAGAACACACAATTTTCGAATATAAACATATAGGACTCAAAACTTACAATTTAAAAAACTAAATTGGTGAGATCTGCTGGAGCAGATTTCTTGACCGATTTGAAGAGTTCTAGGAAGGAGATCAATTAAACGTTCAAAATTCGATCAGATCTCAAAAATCGAATGAAGAACAAATCAACATTTGAACTGTTCTTACCTCAACTGATCCGTGGAGACAAGACGTTGATCCGATTAGTCATTGATCCCTAATTCAGATCTGAACTACTCAAGAAGAAGGGATTTGAATGAGTAAAATCAACATTTGGTTCTAGAGCAATTTAGAGTGTTCGATTAGTCTTACCAGAATTGATCGAACAACAACGAATCTATGGTGAAGGAGAGGAATTGCTCTGAAGACGTCGTGCTTTGTTCACCCGTCGAGAACTTCAAGCTGTCTCGATCGAAGGAGGGATTTTGCCAGGTTGTCTTTATCCGCCATGGCCAAGCAATCTATGGAAGGAGCAATGGAGTTTTTGGGAGGAAGAAGAACTGAGACACTCTGTTCAGAAATTCCAATTGCAAAATGAAAAGAGAATTGGGGATCAAGTATAAATAGGATGGCCGAACCTTCTTCAGAAGAGGAGAAGAATGTCCAGGAGGGAAAATCAAATATCAGTCGAGCTACAGTGTAATTCGGTTAGGGAGTAGTGGAGAGGAATTTTTGAATCCTTACAGTTGTTGTGAGCAATAGAAAAACTCAATCTTCTTCTCAATGCTCACCAAGAGAAGAGACTAAAGAAGGGTTAACTATTTGGGCCGGGTGTGGAAGCCCAACGACAAGAGAAAGAGAAAAAGAAATAATAATAAAACAAGAACCCATATTGATAATAAGATTTAGGAAAATCACCAATTAAAGAACAATATCTAATAGAAAAATATTATACTAAAATATTAGGGAAGTGGGGTTACATCAAGTCTAAAGATGAAGCATTCGAGAAGTTCAAGGAGTTCAGAGCCGAAGCTGAACGACAAACTGCACAACAACTCAAAAGGCTAAGAAGTGATCGAGGCGGAGAGTATCGGTCTCATGAATTCACCATGCTATAGTGGGGTGATTCCACCATGAGGTTCCCGGTTAGGGGTAATGTCTCGGATTTGTGAGCCAAGTCACAGCGGAGTAGCACCGCAAATAGGCAGGTAGCCTAATGATGTATGATAAAATTAAAGAGGGGTAGCCAGCACTACAAAGGAAAGGTGTTCCTCATGTTACAGTGGCACGACACCACGATGAGATACCCGGATAGGGGTAAAGCCTCGACCTTGCAGGCCATATCGTTGCGACATAACACCGCAAAGGTGCCTAAGGCTTCATGTTGGGGGGTATGGCACTAAAAAGAGGATGTGACCTCATGCTACAGTAGTATGACATTACGAAGAGGTTTTCGGTAGGGATAATGCCTCGACTTTAGGCCATGTCATAGCGGTATAGCACCGCAAGGGAAGTACAAGGCTTCATGCCATGTCTCTTTGATAAAGAACTCACCTATAGTGTATGGACAGAGATATCAGGCCGTCTCTTGAGCGTAAACTTATAGATGCCCAAAATTATACACTGAAATCAGGCTGACACAAGGCCTTTAATGTGCAGCCAGAAGCACAGTTGATGTCATTATGTAAGTAAGAAGAATTACAGTTATGGTACAGAATTCAAGGCTTAGTCCATTCTTGTATCATGCTATTATTTAACCTATGCGGGAAGATTCAAGTCATAGTGACATCTCTCCTAATGCATGATAGACAGTCACTGTGGGGAATGCTTAACCCATATATTAAGATATGTGGGAGATTGTTGGTGTTTTTGCCTTTACACTAGGAAAGATAGTCCCACATCGGCTACACCAAATGATAAGTATCTCAATATAATGCATTGCTTGTGTTGAGGTGTGCACATGAGGTGTAATGGGGCACAAGTGTGTGCCATATGGGAGTATTTTCCTAGAAAGAAAAAAAATTAATTCTAACAATGATGTAATTTAATTTTTGTTGATCGGACTCGGACTCGGACTCCAGGATGTCTCGTGCATGCACGGGAGTGTTCGGGGGACAGGCGTGGACTGGCAACCTTCTATGCTGAATGTCGGATGATCTAAAATATCATACTCTATTTTTGAGTTTTGGTATTTTAGTCCCACATCGGATAGGAGAAGAGGTGAAGTCTCACTCCACTCTATAAATAGAGCCCCTTGGCCTCCTTTGAAAGATGTACCAAGAAGAGAGTTAAAGGAGTTCGTAAAGTTCAGGAAGCCCGTTCAAATCTCAAATATTGACTGACGAGCGTTGCAGAAGTTCTCTAGAACTTGCTGGTTCCTGGAAGCGGATCGTATAAAGGCGAATCTTGCTTTGAGCAACGGTGATCTGATCACCCCAGTAAAGTTGTCTCTCTCTTTCTTCTTTCCTTCTCTTCTTCTCTGATCTAATCAGAAACTCCTTGTGGGTTTTCGTCACTGCTGCTGCTAGCAATTCGATTTGTACCTTTTTTTAGAAGCAATACATTTGTTTGCTACGGTAACGAAATCTTTTTAGATATCCGTTACACAGAATCTTTCAAGGATCTCTGTAGTGCCTTCTTTTTAGAAGTATTACATCCGTTTGCTACGGTAACGAATTTTTTTAGATATTCGTTACACAAAATCCTTCAAGGATCTCTGTAGTACACCTTCTTTAAAGAGTTGCTTCGAAATATTATTTTTACAATCGTTTCATTTCTCAGTTTTCTATCGAAAATTATGCCTCGGAAATAACAAACTTAACCAACATCCATTGCATATACAACGATAAGGTCTTTGATTGATCATTAATTTTCAACTCGAAAAGAAAAAAAAAACTAAGTTTGCACGCCTAATATGTGGCAAATTGATCACATTTAGGGGACGTATGGTCCAAGTTTTTTAGTCTTGGGAATGGGTTTTGAATTCCTTACCTATGTTTGGTATGTTTAGGATTGAAAATGAGGAGGGAATATGAGAGGCTTATGTGGAAAAGCTATTCCCATTGATGTGGGAAAGCTATTCCCAAGCCCCCCTTGGGAATAGATTTGCTTTCCAAGGAATATTATTTGGCTATTTTGTTTGAACGGTTATAACCTCTTTAAATTTTCAAATTTTCAACTTCTATCCCAAACATGTGAATCATCATGAAATTAATGAAAGGGTATTAAAAAAAAACTAAATAAATTAAGATTCTTATCCCTGTGTGTACCAAACATGGGAATGAAAATTTTTAAAATTTTGAACTACATATTCCCAACCTAACCAAACATGGGTATGGAAATGTTAAATTTCTTTCCTATGGGAAAGGAATTGAAAATCTATTCCTAGGAATACAAAACCATGATCCAAACGAGCCCTTAAAGCAATGTTCTAAAAGTTCGGCCTAGGCGGCTGCATAGGCGATGTCTAGGTGCCTGGCGCTCGTCCGATGCCCGTCTAGGCGCCCACCTAGGTCTTTCGACTCCCGATTATGCATGTGTTTGGATTTTATGGACTTTTGTTTTGCAAATTTCAGTAGATTTTTTAGGGAGTTTTATTTTATTTTTGAACCGCGGTCGCCTAGACGGACTAGACGTCCAATGCCCTCTTGACTAGTGTCTAACGCCTTTTAGAACACTGGCCTAAAGCTACACATGTTTGTTTGGATAGGGCTCAAATCGAATGGTGGCTGGAAGAATCTTTTTAAGCAACAATTAGACAACACTTTAACTAAATGAATAAATAAAGAATTTATATTCTATACATCGTTGGTGAAATTTATAGACTCCACTAGCACTTTCGAAACAATGTCATATGTCCCGCTAATATCCAACCCCTTCACCCCTATTTGTTGCGGACATCTTGTGGAATTTCGAAGCTGCCAAACGGAGTCTAAATAATCTACCGGCAATGTACGAAATAATTATCCTATAGATAAAAGCATAATTTAACCCACATCCATTGCATTGCATGTACAAGAGAACGATTAGGTCTTGGTTGCATGTACAAGAGAACGATAAGGTCTTGGTTGATCCTTAATTCTCAGCCCGAAAAAATTGTGACACTAATTTGTGGCAAATTGATTGTATCTAAAGCTACACATGTCTGTTTGGATGGGACTCGGATCGAATGGTGTCTGGAAGAATATTTTCAGTCAACATCGTACAACAAAGTAACTAAATGAACAAATAAACAACAACAGTAACTGTAGCTTTAAAAGAATAAGTGGAATTATCAACCCAACATCTCCCCTCAACTAGGCTTCAGAACTTACTTTGAATGTTTGGATCGGGACGAGTCTTGGTTGTCCCACCGAAGATTGGGGTTGCTTGGGAATAAATTCACAGTGATCACGTTGGTTTAACATTTGAAATTGAAATCCTAAGCGAGTATTGTTCCTTTGTTATCTCATGCGAACTACCCATAAGACATCCTATACTTTGTTGGACGTGTGTGAAAGCATTTGTCAACCCATCTAACCAAAATCAACCCATCATCTAATGGACACCAAACACAAGATGAAGACAAGTATATGGTGGTGACGTACGTCACCTGGATAAATTCCAACCTTTAATAATTCAGATTAAATTACAAGATTGACAAAACTCACGTTGAACCATTTGTCCTAATAGGTTCAACCCCCTCACCACTCTCAAAAAGAAAAACAGAAGTTTACAATTGAGATCACTCACCAATCCGTAGCAATCTCCCTAAACGAAGTTGACGACTCATCGATTAGTTCTTCTTCTTCCTTCTGTCTTGGATGAAGGAATCCTAAGAGCAAAGTACAGACTTTCTCTTAGATTTTCTTGTGGATAAGCAACCCGAATCTCCACCTTTGTGCTTTGTGGTTATTCTTTGTACCTCCACCCTCACCCCATATATATAGGATGAGAAAAATCCTATTTTATGTCATAATATGATTTTTTTTTTTTTAATTAGGAAGCCCTCAAATAAGAATTATATTACACCTAAAATAGTCTATCAATTATCCTATTTTAGATCATAATAAGATTTCCTAAAATAAGAATCCTATTATATCTAAAATAGCACAACACCAATTATGGACATCCAAATCTAATCAAATCAAATATTTAATAAGTTTTGGATTCCACAAGTATGTTGTTACCAAATTCAGACTGGACTCCAACAATCTCCCCCTTCAGTCTGATGAGAGGGTATTGACCCCATGGGTCCTCAACTGGACTCCATGCCTATCGTCCCACGACAGAATTTCTGCTCCATGCCACTGATCTCTAATCCCCCCGAGTTGCTTTATATCTTCCTTTGTCTTCAGCTCCTCGACCGTCACGTCGACGCTCGCTGCCATGCGTAGCACCTCCTGTACCACTGAGATCCTACCGATATCAATGACACGACCAAGACCGAAGTCCCCGACGATCAGCCTCACCGTAAGTCTTGGCTGCCTGTCCCTGACTTCCGTCTTCCACCGAAAATTGTTAACTTTCCGACGAGCATTTTCACCCTTGGCTGGCCCAACCAAGCGGACGGTGCGGTTCTCACAAGAACTCCTGAACCAGTCCACCTTCGTGTCCGAACTTGAAGCTCCCCCATACACATGCGTCATCGAGCAGAATATCACACACTTGCATGCTGTCGATGACCCACATCTCTCCCTGAACTGTGTGAATGATGATGCTCCCGCCTCAGATTGAGTTTGCTGCAAACCTTGATCTCCTCCATGGCTTCGAACTGCTGAAACCGATGTCGTTTCGTGAAGATTTGGCAAACCACCTGTCGTCAAATCTGGATCCGTAGAGCAACTCCCACATGGAGACTGATCAGCTGTCATGGGACCGACAGACTGATCCTCAATCTTTGACTCATCACCATCCGTCGCTTTGTCTCGACGAACCGAATCCTCCGTAATCCTCAAAGCATCTAGAAGCCCCTCCTCAGCAAGTTCTCGATGATCCACCTTTTGTCGAATACCCTTTGAGCCTCTATCCGGTGTTTGTGGCCTGCTTGTACAGCTCAACGGCTTGAGCCTGTACATGCCACAACATAAATCTCCCCGAGCCAGCTGTTGGGTGTAGAACCCTGGGGGGGGTGAATAGGGTAATAAAATAATTACCAATGAAGCTAAGCAATTTATGAGATAATAAAAAGAGAGAGAATCAAACACTCAATGTATCCTGGTATCCTCCCAAGAGGCACTCTAGTCCCGGAACTCTCTCCGGATTTAATCCACTATTTGAGTAAATAATTACACACGAGTTTGGATCCGAAGAACTCGCCAACTTTAACACGAGTTTGGATCCGAAGAACTCGTCCACTTCTTACACACGAGTTTCCTTCCGAAGGCTCGTCAACTTCTTACACACGAGTTTTCTTCCGAAGGCTCGTCAACTTCAACTTTAAGAAAGAAGGAATAAAGAGCTTTTGATCTTCTTTAACACTTGAAGACCTACAACACTTGAATACTTTAGCACTTTTGATTTGATGACAAATGGAGGCTTGGTAGAGTAATGATAAAGCTCTCTTGGTAGTTGAAAACTTTAAGGCTTTAGTGGATAAACATTTATGAAGAAAGAAGAAGCCTATTTATACAAATTCAAAGCCAATAGAAACTTTCAGCCCACGGCCGAATAATCCGACAGATTTCATCGAAAATCCTTCGGATGATCCGGTCAACAGTAACGGCTAGAAATAAAGCCGTTGGATACATTTAATGCAGCTGACAGTTGTTGTTGGATTCGAATTTGAAAGAGGCCAGCAAGGCAAACAGATTGTCCGGCGGATTTTAGTGAAAGTTCGACGGATGATTCAAACCTTTGCTCACTAAACATTCTGTGACCAGTCGGATAATCCTTTGGATTTCAGCGAAAGACCGGCAGAGGATCCGAACTTTGGCTCACAAAATATTCTGTGATCGATCGGATGATCCTTCGAATTTCAGCGGAAGTCCGACGGAGGATCCGAACTTTTGCTCATAAAACATTCTGTGATCGATCAGATGATCCGTCGGATTTCCACGGAAGTTCGACAGATGATCCGAACTTTGGCTCACAGACTTGCTGTTTGTGAACGGAAGATCCGTCGGATTTCAGCGGAAGTCCGACGGATTTTTTGTTTCTTCAAAAATATTTATTCTAATAAATACCAAGTTGGTTTGTCATCTTTACTAAAGTGCATACAAAGTCTCCTAGACACTTACAGACTCTAAGACAGATGGAGGTAGAATGATCTGACTCTTTTTCACTTTATCATCGTCTTCTTGAGTGCTTTGAGTGCATGTCTTGTAGGGAGTTTTTGAGAGACCGAAAAGCTTCATAGGATTTGTATGGAAGCGTCTTTCGTCTATCCACGTCTTCATAGGATTTGTGTGGAAGCGTCTTTCGTCTATGTACGTCTTTCTCTTTTGTTCCTGTAGAAGGAATAGAACTAACACAACACAAGTGTTAAATAGTCAATATATCAAAATTGATGTGCCAACAATCTCCCCCATTTTGATAATTGCCAAAAAATTTGCGGGTTAAGAAGATAGCTCCCCCGTAAAAAGATCTCTCCCCCTCAACACATTTTCTCCTCCTTTGACATTTAACCAAAATAGAGTAAAACAAACAAAAGCATGAGATATAGAACATGCATATTCATAAAGACGATAAAGGGAGATAGCATTAGAAGATAGTCATATAGCAGAAATTATAATAACCAGGCCGTAGAGGCCGACACAAAAGCAGACATTTAAAAAACAACACACATTTTTAAGTCCCCGAAGGACGGCACAAAACATAAGAGACTAAAATGGTAAACACCGGGAAACTTTAACTGTCAGGAGCACCAGATGGACCTGCCTCCTGATCGTCATCGTCTGCGGGTTCTTGGGTGAAGGCACCATAAGGGTCAATGCCATCAGGGTACATGAACCCGTAGACATTGGGATCAGTGAAGCGAGGTCCAGGGAAATCAGGATGAGGAGTATTGGGATTGACATAGGGATTGCGCTCCTCAAGCATACGCTGAAAGTAGTAGGCCTGGTCCATGAAGCCGTGGTGGATGAGGGTACCGAGTCCCCGGGTGTTTGCTTGAAGACGCTCCTGGGTGGAGAGATAGAGATGGTTGAACTTGCGATCGATGTAGCGGCGGACATCCGGAGTGAGAATCGAGGCAGAAGGAGAGGTAGGGACAGCAGCAACGGAAGGAGCAGCATGGCCACGAGCCTTTGACTTGGCAATAGGAGTAGGATGAGGGTCACTAATGGGGCAGTGACTCAGATTAATGCCGTTGGTCTCAAGAATCATGGTGATGTACATGCCAAAGAGAAGAGAGTGATGTGGAGATTCGCGAATCAGGATCATGTTGAAGATGATAGATTTCGTTAGAGAGAAGGGTTGCTTGGCGACTAGGAAGTACATGGCAATCATTTCTTTATTGGTCATGTTGTCCATGTTCCCGAATTTTGAAGTGAGAGTATGACAAAGGATGCGGTGAAAGTCGTGGAAGAAAGGGCTGAGATCTTTGTCCTCCAGGCGTTGAACAAGAGACCTGCCACAGATGTTGAAGATGAATTCGTCGTAACTGAGGTCAGGAGAGATGTTGATATGGTCGATGGTGCTTGAAAGAGATCGGTAGGCGGTCCGCTCATGGAGTCCAAGGATGCTTGCCAGGGAGGTCACAGTAACAGTGATCTTGACCCCAACAACTTTGGTTTCAAACTCTGAGCCGTTCTTGGCGGGAACAAGATTACAGTAGAACATCCTTACGGCATTTGGGTAGTAGTCCACTTGCCGTTCGAGAAGTTCGTCAATCCTCGAGAATCAGAAGAATTCTCGATGATCTTTGAGTTGACCCAAGAGATGGGCTTCCCGGGACACACATGTGCTTTGTGGTAGAAGCTGAACCACTCGCGGGAGTGATGGGCAAACTTGAAGATGGTGGGATTGTATAACCCCTTTTTCCGAATTTTTTTGTTAAAAATATTTTTATTTATTTATTTGAATTAAATGGTGATTTTTAGAATTTTATAAATAATTAATTAGTAATTATTACAGTAGAATATTTTAAGTCATAGTTGAGTTATGGAGTACAAGATGACTAGAAACCGTGGCACGGATAGTGCAGTGGCGTACTTTGACTAGTGTATTAGTCATGGTAGGGAAGGCCAAATCATAAGTGTGTTCCAACTAGGAAAACCAAGCTAAGTTGTGACATGACCCTATAAATAATTTAAATTTTTATTATTAAGCATATCGACTTTTAGGAGACCTGGTTAGATCGAACTAGCTCGGACCTGACCCAAACTAGCCCGATTGTACCCGAACCGGACCCAAGCCAATGTAGTCATGCGATGTGTCCAAAAATGTCTATGTCAATATATATATCTTATGTGTGTATGGGGTACTTATTTAATAATGTATTAAATATATTCCGTAAGTATTTGTCATATATATAATATAGGTGTCAATATTATTTGATATTCAATAATATTTTTATCTAAAAACTATGACAACTATTTTGTGAATTTTGTGGATCTTTTGATTATATTCATACATACTTGCGTCTTTACCTATGAAATAAATATTAACAAACATCATGAACCATCGTTATCGTAAAACTACCATTATTTGACTTGTTGAATCCAACCGAGCCCAAACACCCTACTTTGACTCTCAAACCAATTCCTATTAGACATGTACACTACCCCACACTAATCCCCTACTCAATAATATATATTTTGCACACTCAAAGCCTTGTAGATGCACAACAAACCAATAGACAACAAACTTCATATTTAAGACTCCGATAGTGAACCTTCTTGTGCACTTGCACTCAAATCCAACCAAGACCAAACAACTTGACCCAAGTGAACCCAAAGCCTTACTAAGGGATAAACCAAACTCCATAGATCTGAACCATATGTTAAAGCCCATTAATTCTCTTCAATGGGCCCAACAACCAACTTTTTACATGAAGCCCAAGCCTCCCCTCTCAAAACCCTAACCCTAACTTCCTCCTATCTTGTGGCCAACCCCTCTATAGCCTCCCCCTCTCTTCCACGACCTCTTCCCCTTTTCCTCTCCTTCTACACTTCCTTCCCCCTCATTCCCACACACCAAAACTGCCTCCACAAGTCGACAAACCCTAAACTAGTAGTCGAAACTATTTTTTTTTACCGAAATAGTGCTGCTGGTTGCACCTGTTGTACACGCTGGAAAACAGCACCACAAACCCATCCAAACTGAAGTTCAACACTCTAAGTGAAGCCCCAAAGTACCCCCTCAAGTTTCGTGAAGTTTGGAGTCCGTTTGACGCTCCGAAAGGTCCGTGTCGCAAGAAAAGCCTCCGTCGTAATCACAATTACGTAAGTTCCTTAACTTCTATTTAGTATTTAATTTTTCCATGGGAGAAAGCTTGTATGAACCCATAAACATATTAGATGGCAATGATGAAATCCCCATGCAAGAGAAACCCTAATTTTATATGCAAAACTACTCTTAGATGACACAAATCCGTGGCATGACAACGTGGTAACCATATTAAACCTAGTTTGATGCATGTTGCTATTTTTACTAGTAAAAACTAAATTTCAGAAATTAAATAATAAATTTCAGAATATTAACTAATATATTTTCATATATTAAATGAGTTTTTATGCAAATTGGCAACTTTGCATGCACAAACTAGTTGCCAAGTTGCTAGAACACCTAGTCGATACGCAACGGAACTTTGTGCATGTAATGGTAATTATTTTAGTAATTCTTCACTAACTAATAATAATTTCAGAATTTAATTCATGATTATTTAAGTTTTATTTGACGTCGATATGCGTGTTTAAGAGGTCATATGCATGCCCGATGTGTAGGTTAGTGCCATTGAGAGCTTTACGACAATGTGACGTACTTACGTACGTATAGGACTACACTTATCTAATTCATGTAAATGCCTATATGTACATATGATACCACGATGCACAAGACCCTCATGACATGTTAGACCGTAGCATGGTATGTGTTTATTGGCACGATATCCAATGCCATATAACTGTTGAATTGTTGGCACGAACATCACAGTGTTAGTTGATGTGGTACGACGATCTTACCCTTTGTTATTACTTAGATTAGTTTGTGTTAGTATTGATTAGAATATATTATATAGGGCAACTTGGATCTGCTACACTTTCGATTGAGGACACTAGTCAGACAACACCGCAGCAGCAGACAACAGACAAGTATACCTTGTCGAACATATACAGTATTTATATTATTTTTTCTCTTTCTCTATTGTATTTCTTTTTCATATTGTCACATGATTTTCATATTGTGATTGGTTTGGACTTGATTGTTTTACTTGTTCTAGATTACGTGCACGTATAGGATATTCGACATTGCTTGATTATTGGTCTTTTCGTTTTACCTTATCTCGTGATTGAGTTGTCAGTTTCTATATCTTGTTCTTGACTTGACCATTCTTGACTGGAAGTATCTTGCATTGTACTACAGTTGAGACATACTATAGATTGGGAGTATCTTACATTGTACTACGACCTATAGCCGATTCTTTTATCTTGATATTGCTTGATTGACTTGACTTGAGACATGCCATAGATTGGGAGTATCTTGCATTGTACTACGACCTATAGAATATATTGATTGATTGATTGACTTGACTTACGACACTATAAATTGGGAGTATCTTGCATTATACTACGATTCATAGGAGTCTACTTGACCTTGTATCCTTTAGGAGAGGAGATCGATATTAGAATTGGCTAATCTCGACTGAGAGTATCCTACTTTGTACGTCAATTGAAACACTATAGATTGGGAGTATCTTGCATTGTACTATAAGCTATAGGAGTTTCAATTGATAGTTAGCCAAGTCTAGTATTACATTTCCACACGATTCATCGTCCTTAGATGTTCTTCTTGCAATGTTCTTATCCTCCATACATGTTATTTATCGTCATATTAGTAGGCATGTTTTATGTATCTTGCTAGTCCTCTGAGGACCTGATGATCTCTTCAGGTAGCTGATTGCACGGAGTTAGTTAGCTGAGCATGTGGTAGTTGACTTCATCTGCATGATTCAGGTATTTTATTAGTGTTATTGATTTACTATCTTTCTCGTGTTTTTATGATATATCTTGCTTATCAGCTTAGCTTTATAGACTCATATTATTCTTGGAGTCTGATCGGACATATATGCTAGTGGGCTGTAGATCACAACCCATACTTGTTCATTCTTGTCTTATATATTCTTGTGGATTGAGATATACTGTAGATTACCATATTAGCCATGATACCATGAATCTTGATAGCTTATATGTACTCAAGTCAGACTGGAGTTCGTTTGATACGTAGCTGGCTTGCTCACGCTCTCGCGTCCCGAAAAGCGGGTGCGGGTCGTGACAGATTGAAGCCATGAGTAAGAGAAGAACAGAATAGGGTCGCGGATGGTGGAGGAGCGGAGGAGGAGCTGCCTTCGTTGCGGGGGCACTTTATATGAGAATCCATGGGAGGAAGGAGGAGATGAAGGAGATAGGAGAGTAAAAGAGTGTAGTGAAGGAAGGGGAGAGTAAAAGAGAGGGAGTTTGTAGGGAGGAAGGGGTGGTTTTAGGAGGGTAAGTGAGGAGTCCTAGCCGTTCATAAAAAAGCGGGGACGGATAGAGAGGAAGAGAGAGGGGTGTGATGCTTCATTTTCTGAAACTGTGCACCGGAACCGAAAAATCTGGCAAAAAAATGGCGAAAAACTGGCAAAAAATCCGGAATGCGATAAGTTAGAAGTAAATGCGGGTAGGTGAGCGCCACGTAGCATTAAAGAGGACCAACTATCAGCGTGGGAAAGTGCAGTAAAATTTAATGCGAAAAATCTGGCAGATTTTCGCGGAAAACCGACGAAAAATCCAGTGTGGGATTTCAAAAAGCTGTTGGAATTGATCGGATTATCCGATGGATTTCTGCGAAAATCATTCGGATAATCCAAAAAACTGAGAAACATATATCATAAGGATTTGTCCAGGAGGCCAATTTCGCAACAAATGAAGGTGAATCGATCTTCAGCAAGAGGTTTGGTGAAAATTTCAGCAAGTTGATGGTTAGTGTCGATAAATTCCAGATGAATGTCTCCCTTGAGTTGATGATCCCGTAAAAAGTGATATCTAATCTTAATATGTTTGGTGTGAGAGTGACAAATCTAATTTTTAGTGAAATTAATGGAGCTAGTATTATCACATTTGATAGAGAAACTATTAGAGAAAATATCATAATCTACTAGTGTTTGTGTCATCCAAAGAATTTGTGCACAACAACACCCGAATACTATGTATTCTTCTTCAGTAGTAGAAAGAGCGACAGAGTTTTATTTCTTGCTAAACCATGATACTAATGAATTTTCTAAGAAATGACATGTGTCGCTAGTACTTTCTCGGTCAATCTTGCATCTAGCAAAGTCTGCATCCGAGTAGCCGATGAGCTCAAAGGATGTGGACTTTGGATACCAAAGGCCCATGTTAATGGTACCCTTGAGATGCCGAAAAGTATTCTTAACGACACATAAGTGAGATTCTTTGGGATTCGCTTGATATCGTACACATAAGCAAACACTAAACATAATGTCGGGCAACTGGCGGTTAAGTAAAGCAAGATATCTATCATACCTCGATACTTACGTATGTCGACCGAAATGCCACTTTCATCTTGATCAAGCTTAGTCGTGGTGGCCATAGGAGTTCTTATTGTTTTGGATGAATCTAGCTCAAAGTGTTTGAGAAGGTCCTTTGTAAATTTTGTTTGATTGATGAATGTTCCTTGAGGTCCTTGTTTGATTTGTAAACCAAGAAAGAATGAAAGTTCTCCCATCATACTCATTTCAAATTCCTCTTACATAACTTTGGCAAATTCTACACACAATATCTTGTTAGTGGAACCAAAGATAATATCATCAACTGGACTGATAGAAGTGTCCCATTAAGTGACTTGATAAAAAGTGTTGTGTCAACTTTGCCCTTAGAAAAATTGTGAGAAATAAAAAAAGAGCTAAGACGCTCATAACAAGCACGAGGAGCTTGTTTGAGGCCATATAGGGCTTTATAAAGTTTGAAAACGTGATCAGGAATTTTGAAATCCTCAAAACCGGGAGGCTGCTTGACATAAACTTCCTCTTTAATAACACCGTTTAAAAAGGCACTTTTGACATCCATTTGAAAAATCTTAAAATCATTGAAACAAGCAAAAGCGTAAAGCATCCTAATAGATTCAAGACGAGCAACCAGAGCATAAGTTTCTTCGTAATCAATGCCTTCCTATTGGTTATAGCTTTAAGCAACCAATCGGACTTTATTACGAGTGACGAAACCATCTTCATTAAGTTTATTTCGAAATACCCACTTTGTCCCAATAATAGAATAATTGTGGGGTTTGGGAACAAGTTCCCAAATATTGTTTCGTTCAAATTGATTTAGCTCTTCTTGCATGGCAATCATCCAAAATTCATCATTGAAAGCATCATTAACATTCTTAGGCTCTATTTGGGAAATGAAAGCCACATTTGCACAAAGATCACGTGTAGCGGCTCTAGTGCTAACCCTTGACGAAGGGTCACCAATAATAAGATCCTTTGGATGATGAGGGACAATTCTCCATTCATTTGGAACATCCTCTGGAGGAGGCTCGATTGGTGGAGAACTTTCGGGTGGAGTAGGCTCAACTTCATTGTTAGATGAGGAAGTGCTAGTATCTCCAAGAGAGGAGTTTTCCAAACCAAAGGAGATGTCATCAACATCATTGGAGGAGGAGGATGTAGAAGTGTTAAGTTCATCAAAAGAGATATTTATTGACTCTTCGACAACAAGACTTCTTTTGTTAAAGACACAGAAACCTTTGCTATGCATAGAATAACCAAGAAAGATACCTTGATGGGCTTTTTCTTCGAATTTTCCTAGGTTATCATTGGTGTTCAAAATAAAGCATTTGCATCAAAAAACTTTAAAATATTCAATAGAGGGAATTTTGTCAATCCAAAGCTCATATGGAGTTTTCTTAGAAATAGGTCGAATCAAGACTCTATTTATAACATAATATGCCGTATTAATGGCCTCCGTCCAAAAGTATTGGGGAAGCATATATTGGTTTAACATGACCCTTGCGATATCTCCAAGGGTTCTATTCTTTCTTTCCACAACTCCGTTTTGTTGTGGAGTTCTACGACAAGCAAAATCATGACCAAAACCATTCTTTTTACAAAAACTTTTAAAATTGGCATTATCAAATTCTCCCCCATATCACTTCTAATCTTGTTAATCATAATGCCTTTCTTATTTTGAACACGTTTACAAAAACCAACAAATTCACGAAAAATATCACTTTTGTTTGCAAGAAAAATGACCCAAGTAAATCTCGAGAAATCGTTAACCAAAACAAATGCATAAAGTTTACCACCAAGACTAGCTAATCTACTAGGACCGAATAAATCTATATGAATGAGTTGAAGTGGTCTAGTAGTACTTACTGAGTTGATGGATTTGAAGGAAGATTTGGTCAACTTACTTTTCTCGCATTTTTCACATGCCATATCCTTTTTGAACGAGATGATTGGAAGTCCTCTTACGAGCTTCTTGGTGGCGAGTCGGGAGATGGTATCTATGTTAGCATGCCCAAGTCTCATATGCCAAAGCCAACTTTCGTCATTCTTTGCTACTAAGCATCTGTCATTGTTAGTGCTCTCAACAAGATAAAGAACATAGATATTATTTTCTCTAATGCCTTCATACATAGTAGATCCAATAGTGCTATCGATGATGAAGCATTTATGTTTAACAAACTTAATATCATAACCATTATCCGTAAGATGACTAATGCTAAGAAGGTTGTTCTTGAGATTTGTAACACGGCAAACATTTTTAATACATGGATAAGGAGGGGAGCCAATGTTACCATTTCCTATGATATACCCCTTTAGATTGTTGTCGAAGGAAACATGTCCTTCTTTCTTCATCGATAGCGTTGTGAAGAGAGAAGCGTCACCGGTCATGTGCTGTGAGCAACCGCTATCGAGAATCCATTTACTTTTAGCATGCGAAGGAGGGTTCACCTACAACACAAGTTGAAGATGAAGACTTTGGTACCCAAGAACGTTTGGGTCCTTGATTGTTAGTCTTAGGAACCTATTTAAACATTCTCATATCAACATACTTTCTTATTTGACAATAATAAGAAGTGTGTCCAAGGAGGCCACAATAGTGACATATCATAGGTGTAGTAGATCTAGAGGACAGTAAGTGACTAGGTGTATAAGGTATTTTCACATGAATGCTATGATGATAGTAGAAGGCATGATGTGAAGTGTTTTTTTTCTTAAGAGGACCTTTTTGTGTATGCACTTGATTAGAAAAAGATTTATGTGTTGCATTCTTGTGAGTGTGAGGCATATGACTAGTGTTAGTGTGCCTTTGTGGCTTAGTGTGAGCCAGATTTCTCTCAACATGTTCCTTGCCATTTGTAAGAAGGTCATTATACTTAATAGAGGTAGCATATTCTATTTGGTTAGCAGCAAGAGTCTTGTGCATGGCAAATTCGTATGCTTCTTTGAGAGATTGGATTTCAGCATCTTTTTTTGATGACATCTTGAGACTCATGTAGAGTTTGTCGTAAAGACTCTATCTCATCAGTGTCAGAAATAGGAGATTTCTCTTTTATATCAAGAATAGAGTTAGAGAGTCTTTGTATTTCTTGTTTGTGAGCTTCAATCTCTTTTAGATATTTCTTATAATTGCCTCTTATGACCTTGTGTTCATCGTGTAATTCTAGAATAGCATTTTCTAAGTCATTCTAAGAAAAAGCATTCATAGAGAGGTCATCTATTACCTCATTTTCCATGAGGCAAACATTTGTATTATGCTTGCACTCTTTGTCGTCATCAGAGTCGCTAGCATCGCTTTCACACCATATACTTGTGTTGGCATATTTTCTGGAAGATGAGATTCTTTTGTTGGACTTCTCGTATCTGCCAGGTTCTTTTTTTGCCATAGGACAATCCTTCTTGATGTGTCCAGTTCTCTTGCAGTTGTAACAAGCGGGTTCTTCATCGTTGTCCCGTCTTGCACGATTTGCTTTGTTGAACTTGAGAAACTTTCGGAAATGTTTGGCGGTGAGAGCAATTTTTTTATTATCGGAACTGTCTTTTGAGATGATCTTTGTAGCCTTGAGAGCGAGAGATTTCTCCTTCTCCTTTGCCTTTTCCTTCTCTTTTTCTTGGATGGAGGATTCCTCTTGGTCCTTCATGTCAAGTTCGTGCGTCATGAGCTTTCCCATGAGAGTTTCTAGGGACATAGTTGCTAGATTATTCCCTTCAATAATGGCGGTGACCTTGGGATTCCATCCTTTCTTTAAACCTCTGAGAATTTTTCTAATCTTTTCATGAGTGTGATATTCCTTGCTAAAAGAAGAGAGAGGGTTAATGATATCACCGAATCGAGTAAACATGAAAGTAATAGACTTATCTTGTTTCATCTTGAAGGATTCATATTCTTGTGTAAGTCTACTAATTTTTGATTCCTTCACTTGAGATGTTCCCTCGTGAGTGACTTCCAAAAGTTTCCAAATTTCATTAGAAGTTTTGCAAGTAGAGATTCGATTAAATTCACTGCTATCGAGAGCACAATAGAGAGCATTCATAGCTTTTGCGTCTCGGCTAGCAACCTTTTTGTCATTCTTGGTGAGTTTTTCTCTAAGAGTCTCTGACTCGACTTCCTCAATAACTACGGAAGATTTAGGAATCTCTTTTACTACACGATCCCACAGATCGTAATCTAGAGATTTTAGGTAAATGCTCATCCTAATTTTCCAGTAGTTATAGTTAGTACCATCAAATATAGGAGGTCTATTTGTGGAGTGTCCCTCATTATGGAATGAGTTAGGGCTAGGGTTAGTGGCCATGGATCTCTCTTAGGAAGTAAATCCAAAACAAGAGACAAGGCTTTGATACCAATTGCAGAACCCTAGGGGGGTGAATAGGATAATAAAATAATTACCAAGGAAGCTAAGCAATTTATGAGATAATAAAAAGAGAGAGAGAATCAAACACTCGATGTATCCTGGTATCCTCCCAAGGGGCACTCCAGTCCCAGAACTCTCTCCGGCTTTAATCCACTATTTGAGTAAATAGTTACACACGAGTTTGTATCCGAAGAACTCGCCAACTTCAACACGAGTTTGGATCCGAAAAACTCGCCAACTTCTTACACACGAGTTTTCTTTCGAAGGATCGTCAACTTCAACTTTAAGAAAGAAGGAATAAAGAGATTTTGATCTTCTTTAACACTTGAAGATCTACAACACTTGAATACTCTTGCACATTTGATTTAATGACAAATGAAGGCTTGGTAGAGTAATGGTAAAGCTCACTTGGTAGTTAAAAACTTTAAGGCTTTAGTGGATAAACATTTATGAAGAAAGAAGAAGCCTATTTATACAAATTCAAAGCCAATAGAAACTTTCAGCCGACGACCGGATAATCTGACGGATTTCAGCAAAAATCCTTCGGATGATCCGGTCAACAGTAATGGCTAGAAATAAAGTCGTTGGATGCATTTAATGCAGCTGACAGTTGTCGTTGGATTCGAATTTGAAAGAGGCCAGCAAGGCAAACGGATTTTTCGGCAGATTTCAGCGAAAGTCCGGCAGATGATCCGAACCTTTGCTCACTAAACATTCTGTGACCAGTCGGATAATCCTTCAGATTTCAGCGGAGGATCCGAACTTTGGCCTATAAAGCATTCTGTGATCGATCGGATGATCCTTCAGATTTCAGAGGAAGTCCGATGGTGGATCCAAACATTGGCTCACAATACATTCTGTGATCGATCGGATGATCAATCGGATTTTTACGAAAGTCCAACGGATGATCCGAACTTTGGCTCACAGACTTGCTATTTGTGAACGGAAGATCTGTTGAATTTCAGCGAAAGTCCGACGAATTTTCCGTTTCTTCAAAAATATTTATTCTAATAAATACCAAGTTGGTTTTTCATCTTTACTAAAGTGCGTACAAAATCTCCTAGATACTTACAGACTCTAAGACAGACGGAGGTGGAATGATCTGTCTCTTTTCTGCTTTATCATCGTCTTCTTGAGTGCTTTGAGTGCATGTCTTGTAGGGAGTTTTTGAGAGACCGAAAAGCTTCATAGGATTTGTATGGAAGCGTCTTTCGTCTATCCACGTATTCATAGGATTTGTGTGGAAGCGTCCTTCATCTATGTACGTCTTTCTCTTTTGTTCCTGTAGAAGGATTAGAACTAACATAATACAAGTGTTAAATAGTCAATACATCAAAATTGATGTGCCAACATTGGGAACCCTTCGCAAGCATCCAATCTTTGCTCCCAAACAGATTTTGATATCCATCATCTGCCAGCCTTACTACCAAAATCAAGTTGTAGTACAAGCTCGGTACATGTCGCACACCCCCGAGGATGAGTTTCTCACCAAACTCCGTCGTTAAGTGCACATCACCGATGCCTACAACTACAGCCATCCCTTCTCGCCAATCTTCACACATCCAAAACTGCCACCGCGATATGACGTGAAGATCCTCCTATGTGGAGTGGCGTGATACGATGCCCCCGTGTCCATGACCCAGTCGCTATCATGCAACATGCCACAAGGTTCCTCTGTGTCGGTCGCTACGATGATGATATCTCCTATTGCTGTGAGATCCTCCTGATCATCCTTGCCTTTGGCCTTCTCGGCTTTGAGCTTCATGCAGTTTCTCTTGATATGACCTCTTTCGCCACAGTAATAGCAGCCCTCCTTGCGGTCCATAATCGTAAGATCCTGAGAACTCCCCCTGTCCTCACCTGTGACTTGGGTCTTCCCTTCCCGTAGAAAGTTACCAGAGCAGACTCCTGCGATGATTCCACTTGCTTGTATCGGACCTCCTCATTCAACAAGGTACTTTTGACTGCCTCCATCGTGACAACTCCATCAGGCTCAGAGTTGCTCACCGACACCACCAACGTATCCCAGCTTTCCGACAGAGAACTCAAGAGAAGTAGGGCCTAAAGCTCATCATCAATCACCATCTTCATCGTAGACAGCTGATTGATGATACCCTGAACCTCGTGCAGATGTTTTGCCAGTGGGCACCCTCCGTGTACTTCAAGTTGACGAGTTAGCGAATAAGAAATGCCTTGTTGCCAGCCATCTTTCTTACGTACAACGAATGCAGCTTCTTCCATAATATCTTTGTCGAACTCTCCATGGACACGTGGTAAAACACCGAATCATCTAACCATTGGCGAATGAATCCAACGGCCTTCCGATCCAGTCGTTTCCAGTCTTTAGAAGCTTTGTCATTTGGTTTTGCGCAGTCGTCCTCCAACGGATAATGCAAGTCCTTGCACCAGAGTAGATCCTCCATCCTTGGCTTCCAAATCACCCAGTTTCCTCCTGTGAGGGTGATCATACGAGTGTTCATCTGCTCCGTAGACATGGTTGCCAGAACCTTCAAAGCTCTAATACCAATTGTTGGGTATCAGACCAGAACGAACAAACCTCACTTTGATACCAATTGTTGGGCACGTACGAAAGCGTTTGCCAACCCACCTGACCAAAATGAACCCCCGTCTAATGGGCACCAAGCACAAGATGAAAACAAGTATATGGCGGTAACGTACGTCACCTGGACAAATTCCAACCTTTAATAACTCAGATAAAAATATAAGATTGACAGAACCCTTTGCCTTAACAGGTTCAACCCCCTCACCACTCTTAAGAAGAAAGACAGAAGATTACAATTGAGATTACTCACCAACCCGTAGCAATCTTCCTAACCGAAGTTGACGACTCCTCGATTAGATCTTCTTATTCCTTCTGTCTTGGATGGCAAAGTCTTAAGAGCAAATTATGAACTTTCTCTTAGATTTTCTTATGGACAAGCACCCTGAATCTCCACTTTTGTGCTTTATGCTTATTCTTTGTGCCTACACCCTCACCCCGTATATATAGGATGCGAAAAATCCTATTTTAGGTCGTAATATCATTTCTTAATTAGGAAGCCCTCAAATAAGAATCCTATTACACCTAAAATAGTCCATCAATTATTCTATTTTAGATCATAATAGGATTTTCTAAAATAATAATCCTATTATATCTAAAATAGCACAACACCAATTATGGATATCCAAATCAAATCAAATCAAATATTTAATAAGATTTGGATTCCATAAGTATGTTGTTACCAAATCCAGACTGGACTCCAACACACTTAAATATAGAGAAATAGACTAATAATGTCCATAGATATGTATCATGTACCAAAACTATCTTTCTTTCTTTTTTGGAAATGCATGAAACTGCTACAAGTGCTGCATTGTATGCCTATCGGACCCACTGCCCAACTTCCAGCATCATAAGACATCCTACAATTAATTTTATAGAATTAGACTAATAACGTCCATGCATATGTATCATGTACCAAAACTATCTTGGACCCACTGTCCAACTCCCACCATTTATTAAATAAAAAGAATAATACGCTCATATTCCGGTTCGAATCCAGGTACATGGGACGGATGCCTCCCACCTCAACCACTTGGGCTAGATGGAGGTGATTGGCTATCTATAGACGTGGAATATGTAAACAACAAAGATAGTCCTCCGTTTTTTTAGGATTTGGTATTACATGGATCTAAGAGCATCTCCAACCCTATTGTCTTCTAAAGATTGTGATTGCTATGTGGCAAGAGACACAAGACAATGTATTTCCTAGCTGGTAAGACTATATTCAAAAAAGACAATAAGGTAGAAAAGTCTTATTAGGTAATTACTTTTTTCCAACTTCCAAAACAACTTCTCGTCTTTTTTTTCTAAATATTTTTTTTATCAATAATTGATGACATAAAGGTTAAAAGATTGTCAAGTACACTGTCTAGAACTAGATTACCAACTTCACAATTCTTCTATAACTTTTACTATGTAAGCTTCATAATTTACTTGACAATTGCATTGGAGAATGATTTTTAAATAAAAAATTATCATTCCTACAAAAAATTGCACAGGAAGCATCGAAGTTCTTTTTAATTGGGTAAACGACACAAATTTTGGAATATTTGTAAACACAACCCAAATACACCAATTTGAAGGAAATAAACGTTGATTTGCGAAAACAAATTAATTAGCTTGTCGTTTGGCAATTTACGTCCTTACAAAAGACGTAAATTCGACATTTATTAAAATTTTAATATGTTGCATGTAATTAAGAGGTAGTTATAGAAGAAGCGGAAGTATTAATAAATTTGGTAATTTACGCTCTTTTGATGGACGTAAATGTCCTAGTATCAAGGGAAGGAATTGGTTGAGAGGAGCACGCATGAGAAGGAATTGGTTGGCAACCACATGACATGGCATGGTCCTCCTCCAACCTATCCATATCCAGTTGTATGTACGTATGAAAAATACATATGAAATACGTACGTAGTCTTTTCCACACCCATTCTATCCAAATCTTTATATTGTGAAACTCCTCTGAATACACCCACTAGGACATTTACGTCATACAAAAGGAAGTAAGTTGTCAAATTTATTAATACCCCCACTTCTTCCATAACCACTACTAATTACACGCGACACATTAAAAATTAATAAATGTCAAATTTACGCCCTATGTAAGGATGTAAATTGCCAAACGTACATTTATTCCCTTCGTAAGGGCGTAAATTGACAAGTTGATTTTTTAGTTTTTTTTATTCTCGCATATCAACGTTTGTGGCGTATTGGGACATTGTCTATAAATATTTCAAATTTTGTGTCTTTTACCAATTGAAAAAAACTTCAATGCTTTCTATGCAATTTTCTGTCGTTCCTATTCCTTATGTGATAATAACCCTTTTTTCAAAGTCACAACAGTGTTGTAGATGCTCTGAAGAAAACATAATCCATTGACAGTGACCGGTCATCGAAAGGTCATACAATTAGTAGCTGTCAGTGTGTATTAGGTTAGCAGAAGACAGTGGGACACAATTGTTACTTAAAAAAATACAAATAGCTGTATTTAATTATTAATGTATTAAAGTAATGAAGATGGGCATGGAACTCTCAAGAATCCTGTCACAACCCGACCTCAATATACTGGTTCTAGTCGGATCATGTCCATCTTGCACCGTTGTGTGACGGCGACAGTAAGCTGTATCAAGCAGTAGTAACACAAGCAGATAATTCTAAAATGCGAGAATAAAACAACATTTATTTGAACTTGAAATTAAAGCTAAATGTCTAGATGAAACAACACACGAGCAAATAAAGCATTTGGTTATTACATGTCACGACCCCGCTACCGAATAATCGGACACGAGCCGGACACGCCAGCCTTCGTCGTTAGACACGACGAAGTAAGCTGTACCAAACTAGGGAAAATCTAACCAGTAGACATGAACAAGTACAAATCACAATATCTATAAACGAATCCCAGAATCCAGTACAAGTCTAAGAATTATTATATTTCCAGCAAATGAAAGTAAAGTCTGATAGTCTTAAATACAAAGAAATATAAACTGCTAGGGTAATGCACTAGGCTTCCTCAGCCTCTAAGTCTAGAGCAACTCCAGCTGGCTCTACTGCATCTATAGGCTCTCGGGCATAATATGTATCACACAAAGCCTCCATCTCACCTACAACATATTCTAGTCAGGAGCGGAGCAAAGTACAGTTCTAGGTAATGAATAAGAACATCATGATATGAAAAATAAGTACTAGAGAACATGAATAGGAAATACATAAAATGAACATAAAAGTACAGGAATGAAAGTACAGGAAATAAGGTACATGAATGTAACTATGAACCTGAAGTACAAGATATGACATGTGCACAATATTTGAAATACAACTAGCCTATGTGACCGGCTGGGGTGAGTACAGGAGCACATGAATATCGGTACGGCTTAGGGCCCGCGTGCACGATGCGAGGCCTAAGCTATCTTGTCACGCCCCAGTCCCAAAATACGTAGGACTAGGAACGTAGACATGCCAGCTGTATACATACGAAGTACACTCCAATATATAGAAACTTCGTATGAATACATAAGCTATAAAATGCAGTAGAACCACAACAAACTAATCTCATCCACAAAGTGAAAGAATAAAAGATATCATATAATGATAAAGAATTGTCTTTATACTATAAGTTGGGCGGAGACAAATCCACTACCAACAATTAAGGGAAAAATACATGGAAAATGAAATAAGTTTGGCGAGCGAAGCAAAGACGATCTAAGTACAATCATCCTCGAAGAAATAGTGACGATCATGGCCACAGCTAGAACACCTGCGAAAGACAAGAGCACACGCCTGACGAGATAATCAGGTCCTCAGAGTGACGTAACAAGACACATAATATCATGCCAATAACTGAATAAATAAAGCTCAACAGAGAAGTATATGTGACTACACAAATAAAGGCCCTTAACCATTTTATGTATAATGCATTTTGAAGACAACGTTCCACACAAGGGCTCCCGAGACTAAAAACACGGTGCATTAGCGTTTCAACCAAGGCACTAGTGGCATCTAGAGAAAAGTAAATGCACGGCCCATTAGCACTCGAGTGAGAGCTAAGGGGCATCTAGAGAAAAATAAATGCACGGCTACTAGCTCTTGGGTGAGTCACTAACGGCAGCTAGAGGAAAGTAAATGCACGGCACATTTGTGTTTCAACCGAGGCACTAGTGGCATCTAGAGAAAAGTAAATAAGTGCACGACGCACTAGCTCTCGGCTGAGTCACAAATGGCCGCTAGAGAAAAGGAAATGTGTGAAAGCCCCTGCACCTAATAACTGTCTTTGCCCACCCCATGTACTACTCGTGCTGAATCCACACCACGATATTTGTAATAACCGCTAAGTCTTCTAGACAACTATATTAGTAGTTATATCCTAACGCTCATCCTGTATGCACCGATGTACGGTTGGTACGCAAGTCCGAATCTATATGAGACACGTGACATCATGGTACACAGGTGTCGGTCAATGAATGCGGCACAAACAAAGATGGTCCCTTAACTCTAGGCCAAATGCAACTAAAATATAATAATTTGCAAGAACAATTTATATTTGCTAGAAATAAGTAAAAATATGCATGATATTGAGCAATTTAAATAAACAGTAAGGCAAGGTGTCTTGCCTGGTGTTACGCCTAATGTGGTGCAATGATCCAATATGTCCTGTTCTGTCCATTGGCCAGGGTCGATATGTGAGGGTCCGGTATTTCACGGGAAAATAGGGAAGAATGATTAGGCACGTTCAATGGTGATAATCAAGGAGAGTTTGAGTAAATAGACACAGGTCCTATTTTAGAAAATATTTATATTATTTGAGACTAGATATTAGTTAGACTAAATATACAACAACAAAATTTAAAGGAATGGTTTTAACAGAAAACTCTAATTTTATCAACATATATTTTATAGATAGAAAACTATATCTTGTTAGGAAAACAAATAATTTAGAGGAATATTAATAATTTGGAAATTTATTTAGAATTTTAAAACCATTTTCAAAATATAGGCCAAGTCAAATTTATATAAAACTGTGTATGTGTATTTCACAAGGAAATTTTTAATAAGATTATCATAACTAATGAGAATTATGATAAAATTAAACACGATTTATTAATATCGTAATAATTAATACAATAGTAATATCAATTATACTGATACTAGTATCTATACGAAATAATAATAATAAAAAGTATTAATTTCAATCTGTAAAAATAATTATAATAATAATATAAACATTAATCATCTTAAAAATATTGTTTACTTGTATACATACATACCTAATAGCTATGTACTAATAACTTAGTAATAATAAATAAATAAATAAATAAATAAATAAATAAATAAATAAATAAATAAATAAATAAATAAATAAATATCAAAAACCCATACTGCTCCCTTCTCTACTTCATCACTTTGAAAGAGAGAGAAAAGCATTAAAAAAAGCTTCTCTACTTCATCACTTTGAAAGAGAGAGAAAAGCATTGAATAAAAAAAACTTCTCTACTTCGTCACTTTGAAAGAGAAAGAGAAAAGCATTGAATATATTCACAGCAAAAAAGGAGAGAGATCGAGAGGGTCGGGGGAGTGGGGCCTTACCAAAGGGGTTCGACACGGCGGAAGAATCCGTGGGGCGCTGGGCTTGGGGAGAAGGCGGAGGTCGCTGGCCACACGACGGTGGAGGACGCGGAGGGAAGCGGCGCTGGGGGTTCTAGGTGGCGCTGGCGAGCTTCGCGCGACGGAAGATGCGGCTGGGAGGAGGCGCACGCGGCGAAGGAGAGGCGGTGAGGTGGCACGCGGGGGAGTCGGTGGTCCGACGGAGGAGCGGACGCGGGTGGCTCCGACGTTGCGAGGGATCGACACGGCGGAGGGTAGGTCAAGGTAGGGAAGACGCTCCTTCAGCCGGCGCGGAGTCGTGGTGATGATCGCCGGACTTGGAGGCAAGCGGCTGATCTCCTGGCCACCCAGCTGACGACGGCACCTGGGGCGACGGCACCGCGCAGAGAAGACAGACGCGCGAGGGAGTCACGGCCGAGGACGGTCCGGAGAAGATCTGGGCTTGACGCCGGCGGTGAGGTGTCGAAGTCAGGTTAGGGTTTTGGTTATTTTTGTTTAATTTGACTTGGGGATACGACGGGTGGCCGGACACGACGGAGGAGGAGGTTCCGGGTTTGGTTGGTGGCTGTGGTGGTGTTGATGGTGGTAGTGTGGTCGGGTGGTTAGTCGACAGTGGTGGTGTGGTCGGGTGTTGTCCGGGGACAGGGACGGTGGTTATTCGTTGTCGAGAAGAGGGAAAAGTTGGTGAGGATGGTGCTGACGACCGGGAGGCAGGGGAGATGGCCTTCGGCTGTGATGGTGGTGACTAGGGTCAGGAGGTGTCACGACCCACACCCTAGAGTAAGGGCACGAGAAGTGGGTACGTCCAGCCTACGCCGCAGTGTCGGCGGTAGAACGCTGTTCTAGGTCATGAACTATAACTAACATAATATGAATACTCTCCATAAGGAGGCCAACACAGAGGTATAACTCAATCACAATCTATAGATAGAAAATGGTACGATAAAATAGATAAGAAAATCCTCAACTGAGGTACAACAGAAACTAAATACAAGTCTCAACATCTCTACAACATACAACTCTGAAACAAAGACATAAGCTAAACATGAAAGGAAATAGTCTAAGCTATCTACTCTATACAAGGTATCATCCTGAGCAGCTGCCTGAACCTCGCTAGGGGTCCAGGTCGCGAGTGTCATCTAGGCAAGCTCCAAGTAAGGGGGTGCAGGGTTCCTCATCATCCTCTGTAAAATTTTCAACAGGTCCAGTCAGGACGGGAGCGAGCACAGTACATCTCATGCAGTTCATATCAAGGCAGGAAATATAAAGCAGGCAATAGAGTAAGATACATGAAACGCTGTAAGAAGATGTACATGAAACAGGAGAGATATTTGATAACTAGAAATATATACATGATAAGTAAGAACAGTAAGTGACTAGTGATTTAGAGTACGAGATGGCATGTAATTGGCTTAGGTTGAACATGATGTACATGAGTGAACATGTGGGACATCAGCCAATATGGCTGATGCGTACATGATAAAACATGAAAAGTAACAGAGTGAACATGATGGGTAAATCACATGACCATTTATACTCACCCCTACCCACAATCAATACACAAGGATCTATTCAAGTTACGTTACGTACATGATATTTTGGTTACACAGGAAACACATGAGGAAACATGAGCGTACATGAAAGAACATGAGAGTACATGAACGTACATGTAAGAACATGAGAGAACATGAGTGTACATGAATAACGCAGAAGCGAGGAATACATGATGTACATGAAACACATGTCATAAAGTATCCGATGCTCCCGCTAAGGGGGATAACATCCCAAGAAGAGATCCGTATAGTACTAATCCGTGATGATAACGTGACAGCATCAAGTAAAAGTAATCTAGAGCGAGAATATAAATCGTGACAAGTATGAAACGATCAGAGAATGTACTCGCCTCGTATCTGAATGTCTGAAGTAAACGTACTGTCCGAGATGAGGTACCTGACTCCTAGTTAGAGCAACACAAGTCAAGATGTATACAGAGGGTGATATATGAAATGTACAATGCATCTGCATGCTGTCTAGGTCAAACTAGGCTAAAGTCGACACTTGGTCAACTCTAGTCAACCACACTAGTCAACCTAGGTCAAGTCCTAGCCCAACAAGTCTAACAAGTCTCACTAGGCCTAACCAAGCCTAATCTAGCAATCACACACCAATCACAAGGCAATACAAGCCAAACACAAGCACATATCAAGGCACATCCTATTCATGCATATTCAACATTATATCTATATAAAAAGAGGAAGGAACTAACATGTAAGCTATGTGTGTGTGTGAACATGGATGTGTATAAGAAAGAGAAACCAACACAAGGCTATATATCCATGAACCCACATATATACATATCTATATACATTATCCATATCATATCAATATGCATATTTACATCTATCCATATATAGGCATATACATACACTACATATATATTCATTATATATAGTGAGATAGAAAGAGAGTGAAAGAGTGTCAAGTGTGTGTACATGTGAAGAAGTGAAGTGAAATAGTGTAGAGTATGGCAAGAGTGATGTGAGTGTCAATTTGTGTATAACATAGTGTAGGTGTCAATGCTAACTCTATGTGTGTGTAGAGGGAGAGGGACATGAATGAGTGTGTAGGCATTCACATGGGTGTGTGTGTGCTATGAGAATATGTGTGTATAAGTGACTGTGTGTGAGAGATACATGGGAACAGTGATAGTGAAAATAGAATTGGGTGTGTGAGAGTTAATTTCATATGTATGTGTGTGTAAAGAGTAACATAGGTTTTAGAAATATGTAGGTAATGTGAAGAGTTAAATTCAAAGTAACAAAGTCCTATATGCCAACAGTGAAGAGTGTGTAATTTCGACCTACTCATTTCAGTTTTCAGAAAAGTACATGTGTGTGTAAATGAGAGAAAAATGTGTGTGTGTGTGAATGTAAAATGTGTGTATAACATGAAAATCTGAAACTAACCAAACAGTGAGCAAAATAGGCAGTCATTCTCAAGAGTACATGACAGTGCCATCATAATATGTGTGATAGGTAGGGAAGGAGAGGAACTCAGTTTACATGCTCAGGTCCATTTATTGCACAAAGGAAAGGTAGTCAATTCAAAAACATGAACCATTCATAGCTAAACTAAGGCATGGTTAACATTCATTTCAGTTTATTAGTAGTTTACAACTTAAACATGAAAAATCAGTTTGCAGTAGCACTCATTGAAATCAATTAAATGTGAACTCAAATTTCTGTGTACAAGAAGAATAAACAGGAAACAGGGAATTACCTATCAGTGTAAAGGAAATGATTCAGTCCATTTTACAGGAAGAATGAGCTGTTCTCAAATTTACATGTTTCAACTAACATTCAAAATCAGTTAATTAGTTATTGAAGGTTCAGGAATTCAGACATGGAATGAACTTACAAAAATTAGTCTAAAAACTGGAAATTAAGTGACAGTTTAGTAAGGGAAATCAAATTGACAGTTCTAAGCAATCAATTGAATCAACAGTGAACTACCTAAAAGCTCAGGAATCAATTATGGCAATAAGCATCTATATTTAGTCCAAAACTGGAATTAATCTCAGTTTTAAAACTGGAATTTGAATTAGAAGTAATTCAGTTCTCAAGAGTAATCAATGATAGTTATAAACAGTCCTATTGCAATTCGAACTCCTTTCCATCAATTTATCACAACCAATTGATTCCTACCACCTAAACATGTTATCTAATGTTCAGACATTAATCCTTAACTAAATTACATGATATCAATAACATTAAAATTTAATTTAAAAGGAAGAACAGTGAATAAACTCACTGATACATCACTGTATCAGAAAATAGGGATTTTCCCATTTGAAAACCCAAAACCTCAGGAAAAACCAACTATCAGGCATGTGGACATGTCCCCCATGTGCACACTTGTCTAGGGGGTCCATTCGTGTCCAGAAAACTGGACACGAAGTGTCCAAACAATGAGAATAACAAAACAGTGAATCAGGGTTTCAATGTGGCCTCGTGCAGCCGTGTTGTGCACGATTGCGCACAACACAGGGCACGAACACCCATGGGCTCGTGCACACACGAAGAGGGGGTATAGGACTAGGGACACAAGTGTCTGCATCGAGTCTAAAGTGTGTCGTGTCCGAGATACGAAAGCGTGTCAGTGAGGGATTTTACGTGTGTGCACAGGGAGCACGAGACAGTGCGGCCTCGATTTCTCCGCGCACAGACATCGAGGCCCGACGAAATTTTGTGGGTAGGATGTCAGTGATTGCCCCTCGGTGATGACCAAATTTGGTCGGGTCTCGTGTCATGTCCAGTGAGAACTGGACACGAGGTAGCAGGGCAGTGTACAGTGCTGTGTACAGCGTGTTCGTGTCCAATTTGGACACGGACACGACACAATATCGTGCTCAGTGTCATGGTTCTGTGATCTACATCTATAGGGCTAGAAATTTGTGTAATTAGTTTTCGAAATTATTAACATTTAATTCACAGAGACAAATCATCAAACACTTGTATAAAAACCTAGATACGTGTCCGATACGGACACCAAACCCAATCCAATTCCTACCAAACTCAGCCTATAGGTCCCTGGTACCTAGATGCATGAATTCATGAAGAGAAAACAGAAATTTAGCTATGTATGAGGGCATTTACCTATTGAGTGAAAACTCAATGAAAACCTAGAATAGGGGGGTGTCCTCTTCACTTGGGGGTGCCAAATGCTTGTGCAACCTTGCTAACTAGCTCCCCTAAGCATCCTCAACAGTAGGGAATTCCAATGCAAGAAATTTGGCTCAATTTGGAGTTGATTTGGATATTTTGGGAGAAGTTTAGGGAAGAACACAAAGGAGGCAAATAAAATGAATTAAAAATGGTGCAAATGATTAATGTGTTGCATTTATAGGGGGAATGGTGTGATGGCTGTTGAAAACATTAGGGTTAGGGTTTAGGATGAGTGGCTAAGGTTTCTCCAACAAATTCTAAGGCTTCCTATTGGTTAAGGCTTCTTTTCACAAATATCTCAAAAGTAAATATCTTTCCTAATAATATCTAGATATTACACTAATGTGATTACTTAATGAAACCCTCTAACTTAGTCTCTAGGGTCATGATTAACAATCTAGATTAGGCTAACTTCTAGGTCAAGACTCAACAATTTAACTAACATATATTTAATTAATATAATTCACAATTTCACAAAAGTGTCAAAATGACTAAAATACCCCTAGGCTTAAAAGTAGAAATTTGAAATCCTAAATACATGATTAGGTCTCATTGGTCATGATTAGTCTTCTAGGTCATGAATGACTAATGTTACACTAGCAAAACACCAATTCACATTTCACTCAATTAAATAGTTTTAAAATAACTAAAAATCACCAAAAATCATACCATGACTAAAATCAAATATTTTAATGATTTAAAATACAAAAGTTCAAATTTACCCTTATTTTGGAAAAGTGGGTGTTACAAGTCTACCCCCCTTAAAAGAATTTCGTCCTCGAAATTAAAATGGGCGTACTTCTTCTAGAGTCTCGTCCCCAACAATCATGGTCTCAGAACTTACCTAAATCCTACAATTTAAAAGAATGTCATACAGGGTCATGGCATATGGTGGCAGTTGAAAGTCTCACCTAGGTATACTAGTCATGCTAAACCCAAACGTTCATTGGATATCAAAACATACAAGCAATCTGGGGTGCTAAACTGGAAAAATTACAGAAACAACAATCATCAAGGCTGTAATGCAGTCTATTACTCTATATGAAAACTGGTAAATATAAACAACGGAGAACCAGCTACAAGGGTCACTACTCTAAAGCCAGGCTATACTATCATCCCTAAAATAAGGCCTAATCACAACTCATCAAATCATCATACTAAGAAAGAGTTATAACTAATAAAAATCTACAAGGAATTAGACTAGTCAACTAAAGTTATCCCTACTCCTAAGTTATTTGATGATGGAAAACATTTTTTTTTACAGAAGAGAAATGAAAGAGGTGATACTTTAAAAACCTTCAGGATATAATCTGATAATCACATGCGTCTGTCCAAAATCATGATACTCAGAATCCTCGCCACGCTAGTAAGCAAGGCTGCAGTGAACGGTAGAGTCCATAACTGGTGTATGCATCTCTATGATCAAGTCGTCTGGAATCCTCGCTATGCCGACTAGTATAGCTGCGAGAAATTTCAATCTCTTGATCAAGATATGTACATCCGAAGTCAGGTCCCTATGTTCTTGCCACGCCGGCTAATATAGCTGCGGTAAATTCTAGGTTCCATAATAAAGTAGACGTTTTACCATCCCTGTTATTTCCGTCAACATATGTTATCAGAAGATATCGTAACTCGGATCATAAAATTCATCTCGATAAAAAAAATCAAATCAACAACGATCTATCAAAATCAGATTCAAATATAAAGGAGTAAGGGTAAATCAAACAAGAGAAAAGGAATTCAAATTAGAAGTTCGGAATGAGATTCTCAAGGGGCATCCCAGGAATCTCTCAAGGGATCCTAATTGTGATTGAGTATCTTCAAGATATATCCTATTCCTACTGCAGGCTGTAGTGGTACTCAAGTTCGAATACCACTACATAAACTCGACCTGCATGGGCCACCACTAAAAACGTGTCACGACCCACACCCTAGAGTAAGGGCACGAGAAGTGGGTACGTCCAGCCTACGCCGCAGTGTCGGTGGTAGAACGCTGTTCTAGGTCATGAACTATAACTAACATAATATGAATACTCTCCATAAGGAGGCCAACACAGAGGTATAACTCAATCACAATCTATAGATAGAAAATGGTACGATAAAATAGATAAAAAAATCCTCAACTGAGGTACAACAGAAACTAAATACAAGTCTCAACATCTCTACAACATACAACTCTGAAACAAAGACATAAGCTAAACATGAAAGGAAATAGTCTAAGCTATCTACTCTATACAAGGTATCATCCTGAGCAGCTGCCTGAACCTCGCTAGGGGTCCAGGTCGCGAGTGTCATCTAGGCAAGCTCCAAGTAAGGGGGTGCAGGGTTCCTCATCATCCTCTGTAAAATTTTCAACAGGTCCAGTCAGGACGGGAGCGAGCACAGTACATCTCATGCAGTTCATATCAAGGCAGGAAATATAAAGCAGGCAATAGAGTAAGATACATGAAACGCTGTAAGAAGATGTACATGAAACAGGAGAGATATTTGATAACTGGAAATATATACATGATAAGTAAGAACAGTAAGTGACTAGTGATTTAGAGTACGAGATGGCATGTAATTGGCTTAGGTTGAACATGATGTACATGAGTGAACATGTGGGACATCAGCCAATATGGCTGATGCGTACATGATAAAACATAAAAAGTAACAGAGTGAACATGATGGGTAAATCACATGACCATTTATACTCACCCCTACCCACAATCAGTACACAAGGATCTATTCAAGTTACGTTACGTACATGATATTTTGGTTACACAGGAAACACATGAGGAAACATGAGCGTACATAAAAGAACATGAGAGTACATGAACGTACATGTAAGAACATGAGAGAACATGAGTGTACATGAATAACGCAGAAGCGAGGAATACATGATGTGCATGAAACACATGTCATAAAGTATCCGATGCTCCCGCTAAGGGAGATAACATCCCAAGAAGAGATCCGTATAGTACTAATCCGTGATGATAACGTGACAGCATCAAGTAAAAGTAATCTAGAGCGAGAATATAAATCGTGACAAGTATGAAACGATCAGAGAATGTACTCGCCTCGTATCTGAATGTCTGAAGTAAACGTACTGTCCGAGATGAGGTACCTGACTCCTAGTTAGAGCAACACAAGTCAAGATGTATACAGAGGGTGATATATGAAATGTACAATGCATCTGCATGCTGTCTAGGTCAAACTAGGCTAAAGTCGACACTTGGTCAACTCTAGTCAACCACACTAGTCAACCTAGGTCAAGTCCTAGCCCAACAAGTCTAACAAGTCTCACTAGGCCTAACCAAGCCTAATCTAGCAATCACACACCAATCACAAGGCTATACAAGCCAAACACAAGCACATATCAAGGCACATCCTATTCATGCATATTCAACATTATATCTATATAAAAAGAGGAAGGAACTAACATGTAAGCTATGTGTGTGTGTGAACATGGATGTGTATAAGAAAGAGAAACCAACACAAGGCTATATATCCATGAACCCACATATATACATATCTATATACATTATCCATATCATATCAATATGCATATTTACATCTATCCATATATAGGCATATACATACACTACATATATATTCATTATATATAGTGAGATAAAAAGAGAGTGAAAGAGTGTCAAGTGTGTGTACATGTGAAGAAGTGAAGTGAAATAGTGTAGAGTATGGCAAGAGTGATGTGAGTGTCAATTTGTGTATAACATAGTGTAGGTGTCAATGCTAACTCTATGTGTGTGTAGAGGGAGAGGGACATGAATGAGTGTGTAGGCATTCACATGGGTGTGTGTGTGCTATGAGAATATGTGTGTATAAGTGACTGTGTGTGAGAGATACATGGGAACAGTGATAGTGAAAATAGAATTGGGTGTGTGAGAGTTAATTTCATATGTATGTGTGTGTAAAGAGTAACATAGGTTTTAGAAATATGTAGGTAATGTGAAGAGTTAAATTCAAAGTAACAAAGTCCTATATGCCAACAGTGAGGAGTGTGTAATTTCGACCTACTCATTTCAGTTTTCAGAAAAGTACATGTGTGTGTAAATGAGAGAAAAATGTGTGTGTGTGTGTGAATGTAAAATGTGTGTATAACATGAAAATCTGAAACTAACCAAACAGTGAGCAAAATAGGCAGTCATTCTCAAGAGTACATGACAGTGCCATCATAATATGTGTGATAGGTAGGGAAGGAGAGGAACTCAGTTTACATGCTCAGGTCCATTTATTGCACAAAGAAAAGGTAGTCAATTCAAAAACATGAACCATTCATAGCTAAACTAAGGCATGGTTAACATTCATTTCAGTTTATTAGTAGTTTACAACTTAAACATGAAAAATCAGTTTGCAGTAGCACTCATTGAAATCAATTAAATGTGAACTCAAATTTCTGTGTACAAGAAGAATAAACAGGAAACAGGGAATTACCTATCAGTGTAAAGGAAATGATTCAGTCCATTTTACAGGAAGAATGAGCTGTTCTCAAATTTACATGTTTCAACTAACATTCAAAATCAGTTAATTAGTTATTGAAGGTTCAGGAATTCAGACATGGAATGAACTTACAAAAATTAGTCTAAAAACTGGAAATTAAGTGACAGTTTAGTAAGGGGAATCAAATTGACAGTTCTAAGCAATCAATTGAATCAACAGTGAACTACCTAAAAGCTCAGGAATCAATTATGGCAATAAGCATCTATATTTAGTCCAAAACTGGAATTAATCTCAGTTTTAAAACTGGAATTTGAATTAGAAGTAATTCAGTTCTCAAGAGTAATCAATGATAGTTATAAACAGTCCTATTGCAATTCGAACTCCTTTCCATCAATTTATCACAACCAATTGATTCCTACCACCTAAACATGTTATCTAATGTTCAAACATTAATCCTTAACTAAATTACATGATATCAATAACATTAAAATTTAATTTAAAAGGAAGAACAGTGAATAAACTCACTGATACATCACTGTATCAGAAAATAGGGATTTTCCCATTTGAAAACCCAAAACCTAAGGAAAAACCAACTATCAGGCATGTGGACATGTCCCCCATGTGCACACTTGTCTAGGGGGGTCCATTCGTGTCCAGAAAACTGGACACGAAGTGTCCAAACAATGAGAATAACAAAACAGTGAATCAGGGTTTCAATGTGGCCTCGTGCAGCCGTGTTGTGCACGATTGCGCACAACACAGGGCACGAACACCCATGGGCTCGTGCACACACGAAGAGGGGGTATAGGGCTAGGGACACAAGTGTCTACATCGAGTCTAAAGTGTGTCGTGTCCGAGATACGAAAGCGTGTCAGTGAGGGATTTCACGTGTGTGCACAGGGAGCACGAGACAGTGCGGCCTCGATTTCTTCGCGCACAACATCGAGGCCCCACAAAATTTTGTGGGTAGGATGTCAGTGATTGCCCCTCGGTGCTGACCAAATTTGGTCGGGTCTCGTGTCATGTCCAGTGAGAACTGGACACGAGGTAGCAGGGCAGTGCACAGTGCTGTGTACAGCGTGTTCGTGTCCAATTTGGACACGGACACGACACAATATCGTGCTCAGTGTCATGGTTCTGTGATCTACATCTATAGGGCTAGAAATTTGTGTAATTAGTTTTCGAAATTATTAACATTTAATTCACAGAGACAAATCATCAAACACTTGTATAAAAACCTAGATACGTGTCCGATACGGACACCAAACCCAATCCAATTCCTACCAAACTCAGCCTATAGGTCCCTGGTACCTAGATGCATGAATTCATGAAGAGAAAACAAAAATTTAGCTATGTATGAGGGTATTTACCTATTGAGTGAAAACTCAATGAAAACCTAGAATAGGGGGGGTGTCCTCTTCACTTGGGGGTGCCAAATGCTTGTGCAACCTTGCTAACTAGCTCCCCTAAGCATCCTCAACAGTAGGGGATTCCAATGCAAGAAATTTGGCTCAATTTGGAGTTGATTTGGATATTTTGGGAGAAGTTTAGGGAAGAACACAAAGGAGGCAAATAAAATGAATTAAAAATGGTGCAAATGATTAATGTGTTGCATTTATAGGGGGGAATGGTGTGATGGCTGTTGAAAACATTAGGGTTAGGGTTTAGGATGAGTGGCTAAGGTTTCTCCAACAAATTCTAAGGCTTCCTATTGGTTAAGGCTTCTTTTCACAAATATCTCAAAAGTAAATATCTTTCCTAATAATATCTAGATATTACACTAATGTGATTACTTAATGAAACCCTCTAACTTAGTCTCTAGGGTCATGATTAACAATCTAGATTAGGCTAACTTCTAGGTCAAGACTCAACAATTTAACTAACATATATTTAATTAATATAATTCACAATTTCACAAAAGTGTCAAAATGACTAAAATACCCCTAGGCTTAAAAGTAGAAATTTGAAATCCTAAATACATGATTAGGTCTCATTGGTCATGATTAGTCTTCTAGGTCATGAATGACTAATGTTACACTAGCAAAACACCAATTCACATTTCACTCAATTAAATAGTTTTAAAATAACTAAAAATCACCAAAAATCATACCATGACTAAAATCAAATATTTTAATGATTTAAAATACAAAAGTTCAAATTTACCCTTATTTTGGAAAAGTGGGTGTTACAGGAGGCGGGGAAACTATGGTTAGGGTTAGGGATAGGTTTTAGAAGTTGTGATGTATCGTGTCAGAGAATGTCCGACACTACAGGGACGGGGTCAGAAGATGTGGCCTGTACGACACTGAACAGTCAGCGTCCGGGTTTGTCGGATGTGGTGTAAACATTGTATATGTAGAAGGAATAATTAGTGGATGGAAGGGGGACACGGACACAATGCACGGGATTTGGGTTGGAGAAATATTTGTGGAGAATGATAACAATTTATGGAGGAGTACCTGCCTATTTATAGGATGTGGGAATTCCCATTTGGATAGGATTGTGAGGATTTTAAATCTTCATAAATAATTCGTAATTTAATTTAAATCAAATTCAATAATTTCATATCCAAATATAAATCAATTTAAATTCAATTAAATATAGATGATTACAATCTTTAAATTAAACTTATTTAAATTAAATAAAATCTAATCAAAGTTTAAATTACCACAATAAATTCAAAATATCTTTTCTAAAAATAATAATAAATAAAATTTCAAAAATTCAAACAATTATTCAATTTTTAAAATACTTGTTAAAATAAATAAATACAATTAGCTTTCAAAAAATAAAAATATACGCTAATTAAATTTTACTTACTTCGCATATGATAGAACATTATTTTAAAAAGGTGAATATCATTTCTTAAGTTAAAATAAAATAAAAACTTTTTATAAAATTAATAAATTATTTTTGAAATTTCGATGCGACGTTTTTCACAAATTTAAGTAAATAAAAGTAATTACTATATATTATTTTGAAACTATAAAATAGAAAAAAATGTTTTTCTAAAAATATGTACGCTCGCACATATTCGCATTCGTCGAGCAATTACGAAATACGCCTTTTGCGCACAACGTACAATACGACTATGCGACGCACAATACAAAAATTTTAAATCAGTACCAAAATCGAAAAAAATATAGTAGAAATTTAGGAGTTTTACATCCTACCCAACTTAAAAGAATTTTGTCCTCGAAATTAAGAATTTATAGGGGGTGAGAAGGTAAAGGGTATATCGATAAGGAAGCACAGTCAAATCATTGGGCGAGACAAGGAAACAACGTTTAATGAAAACATGCATTAGAGTCGTGATTTCAATAAAGGCGAAGACAATCATGGATTGACGCAAGAAGGAAAATGTTTAAGATGACATGCAATAAAGAATAGTACGGGTTCAAGTAAGATAAAATAAATTAGAGACCTTAAAGTTATGGTTTCTTGAGAGTAGGTTGAGGGAACGATTAAGAGAACGAATTAGATTCACAACTAATTTAAGTGATTAGGAGGTCATGATAGTAAATATAGGGCCGAGAAAAAGTACGAGCAGTATAGGACGAAGGTATAGTAATATTGAGTGGTAATGATCATGAGGGAAAAGACAGCTAGGGGAAATTCAAGTACAGCGCTTTCGTCCTTCTAAAATGGTTGAAGGCGAAAGCAATAAGGAGTGCAAGGACGATATTATCGATTACGAATATGTGGTTCAAATGCGGCCGTATAAATTTCAAAAGAAGCATCAAGGAAGTCGTGGATGGAATTCTAAGGGGAAAGTTTAACTACATCCCATCCACGTAGATTGATATATAAAAAGCGAACCAAAGCACACTCGGTTGATCAGACCATCGTGCACCAGTTCTGATTAGACAATATGTTAGTGAGCGGCCGCTCAATAGCATATGCCTTGATCAAGCTCGATAAAGAATTAGCTTACAAATACTAGGCCATATTAGCATCATTAATCATGGTAGTAAAAACATAGGCACGATGGTAGATGAAATAAAAACAAATATGAATAGTCTAAGAGTCATGAGAATCTAAGTCTTGTTTATTCCTATACCATCATTCTACGGTTTTATTGACCAAGGCTTGGTTGGCCAAATGGGTTAATTTCCTCTAGTCTCTTTGGTCTAGATAATACTATTTGTATTTCCTTAATGGTCAAGGGTGTGTCAGGTCGTTGGGTATTCTACCTAACTTAGAAGAATTAAGCTAAGGGTGTTTGGGACATCTAACTAGTAGGGTCAATCTCTAGCAAGCACGAAGGAAAGATAAGAATAATGATAAAAGGAATCAAGCAAGATGAGTAGATGAGTCGAACCATAGTTCGAATATGAAATCGAGGAAGGAGGTCAAGTATGTGGATGAGATCCTAAACTTCTAATCCTATACGCAGGCTTGCTTGGTACGGTAAAGTAACCAAACAATTTATCTTGACCTGCATGGGCCACCACAAAAATATTTCACGCCCCAGTCCCAAAATATGTAGGACTAGGAACGTAGATATGCCAGCTGTATACATACGAAGTACACTCCAATATATGAAAACTTCGTATGAATACATAAGCTGTAAAATGCAGTAGAACCACAACAAACTAATCTCATTCACAAAGTGAAAGAATAAAAGATATCATATAATGATAAAGAATTGTCTTTATACTATAAGTTGGGCGGAGACAAATCCACTACCAACAATTAAGGGAAATATACATGGAAAATGAAATAAGTTTGGCGAGCGAAGCGAAGACGATCTAAGTGCAGTCATCCTCGAAGAAATAGTGACGATCATGGCCACAGCTAGAACACCTACGAAAGACAAGAGCACACGCCTGGCGAGATAACCAAGTCCTCAGAGGGACGTAACAAGACACATAATATCATGCCAATAACTGAATAAATAAAGCTCAACAGAGAAGTATATGTGACTACACAAATAAAGGTCCTTAACCATTCTATGTGTAATGTATTTTGAAGACAACGTTCCACACAAGGGCTCCCGAGACTAGAAACACGGCGCGCTAGCATTTCAACCAATGCACTAGTAGCGTCTAGAGAAAAGTAAATGCACGGCCATTAGCACTTGAGTGAGAGCTAAGGGGCATCTAGAGAAAAATAAATGCACGACCACTAGCTCTTGGGTGAGTCACTAACGGCAGCTAGAGGAAAGTAAATGTACGGCACATTTGTGTTTCAACCGAGGCACTAGTGGCATCTAGAGAAAAGTAAATAAGTGCATGGTGCACTAGCTCTCGGCTGAGTAACAAATGACAGCTAAAGAAAAGTAAATGTGTGAAAGACCCTGCGCCTAATAACTGTCTTCACCCTCCCCATGCACTACTCGTGCTGAATCCACACCACGATATTTCTAATAACTGCTAAGTCTTCTAGACAACTATATTAGCAGTTATATCCTAACGCTCATCCTGTACGCACCGATGTACGGTCGGTACGCAAGTCCGAATCTATATGAGACACGTGACATCGTGGTACACAGGTGTTGGCCAATGAATGCGGCACAAACAAAGATGGTCCCTTAACTCTAGGCAAATGCAACTAAAATATAATAATTTGCAAGAACAATTTATATTTGCTAGAAATAAGTAAAAACATGCATGATATTGAGCAATTTAAATAAACAGTAAGGCAATGTGTCTTGCCTGGTGTTACGCCTGATGTGGTGCAATGATCCAATACATCCTGTTCTGTCTATTGGCCGGGGTTGATATGTGAGGGTCCGGTATTTCACGAGAAAATATGGAAGAATGATTAGACACGTTCAATGGTGAAAATCGACGAGAGTTTGAGTAAATAGACACAGGTCCTATTTTAGAAAATATTTATATTATTTGAGACTAGATATTGGTTAGACTAAATATACAACAACAAAATTTAAAGGAATGGTTTTAACAGAAAACTCTAATTTTATCAACATATATTTTATAGATAGAAAACTATATCTTGTTAGGAAAACAAATAATTTAGAGGAATATTAATAATTTGGATATTTATTTAGAACTTTAAAACCATTTTCAAAATATAGGCCAAGTCAAATTTATATAAAACTGTGTATGTGTATTTCACAAGGAAATTAAGGAAATTTTTAATAAGATTATCATAACTAATGAGAATTATGATAAAATTAAACACGATTTATTAATATCGTAACAATTAATACAATAGTAATATCAATTATACTGATACTAGCATCTATACTAAATAATAATAAATAGGATTAATTTCAATCTGTAAAAATAATTATAATAATAATATAGATAGTAATCATCTTAAAAATATTGTTTACTTGTATACATACATACCTAATAGCTATGTACTCTTAACTTAGTAATAATAAATAAATAAATAAATAAATAAATAAATAAATAAATAAATAAATATCACATACTGCTCCCTTCTCTACTTTATCACTTTGAAAGAGAGAGAAAAGCATTAAAAAAAGCTTCTCTACTTCATCACTTTGAAAGAGAGAGAGAAAAGCATTGAATAAAAAAAACTTCTCCACTTCGTCACTTTGAAAGAGAGAGAGAGAGAGAAAAGCATTGAATATATTCACAGCAAAACGGGAGAGAGATTGAGAGGGTCGAGGGAGTGGGGCCTTACCAAAGGGGTTCGGCGCGATGGAAGAATCCGTGAGGCGCTGGGCTTGGGGAGAAGGCGGAGGTCGCTGGCCACACGGCGGTGGAGGACGCGGAGAGAAGCGGCGCTGGGGGTTCTAGGTGGCGCTGGTGAGCTTCGTGCGACGGGAGATGTGGCTGGGAGGAGGCGCACGCGACGACGGGGAGGCGGTGAGGTGGCGCGCGGGGGAGTCGGTGGTCCGGCGGAGGAGCGGACGCGGGTGGCTCCGGCGCTGCGAGGGATCGGCACGGCGGAGGGTAGGCCAAGGTGGAGAAGATACTCCGATCAGCCGGCGCGGAGTCGTGGTGATGATCGCCGGACTTGGAGGCCAGCGGCTGACCTCCTGGCCACCCAGCTGACGACGGCACCCGGGGCGGCGGTACCGCGAGGAGGAGACAGACGCGCGAGGGAGTCACGACCGAGGACGGTCCGGAGAAGATCTAGGCTTGACGCCGGCGGTGAGGTGTCGAAGTCAGGTTAGGGTTTTGGTTATTTTTGGTTAATTTGACTTGGGGACACGGCGGGTGGCCGGACACGATGGAGGCGGAGGTTCCGGGGTTGGTTGGGGGCTGTGGTGGTGTAGATGGTGGTAGTGTGGTCGGGTGATGGGCCGACAGTGGTGGTGTGTTCGGGTGTTGTCCGGGGACAGGGATGGTGGTTATTCGTTGTCGAGAAGAGGGAAAAGTTGGTGAGGGTGGTGTTGACGACCGGGAGGCAGGGGACATGGCCTTCGGCTGTGATGGTGGTGACTAGGGCCAGGAGGCGGGGAAACTATGGTTAGGGTTAGGGATAGGTTTTAGAATTTGTGATGTATAGTGTCGGAGAATGTCCGACACGACAGGGACGGGGTCAGAAGATGTGGCCTGTGCGACACTGAACAGTCAGCGTCCGGGTTTGTCGGATGTGGTGTAAACATTGTATATGTAGAAGGAATAATTAGTTGATGGGAGGGGGACACAGATACAATGCACGGGATTTGGGTTGGAGAAATATTTGTGGAGAATGATAACAATTTATGGAGGAGTACCTGCCTATTTATAGGATGTGGAAATTCTCATTTGGATAGGATTGTGGGGATTTTAAATCTCCATAGATAATTCATAATTTAATTTAAATCAAATTCAATAATTTCATATCCAAATATAAATCAATTTAAATCCAATTAAATATAGATGATTCCAATCTTTAAATTAAACTTATTTAAATTAAATAAAATCTAATCAAAGTTTAAATTACCACAATAAATTCAAAATATCTTTCCTAAAAATAATAATAAATAAAATTTCAAAAATTCAAACAATTATTCGATTATTTAAAATACTTGTTAAAATAAATAAATACAATTAGCTTTCGAAAAATAAAAATATACGCTAATTAAATTTTACGTACTTCGCATATGATAGAACATTATTTTAAAAAGGCGAATATCTTTTCTTAAGTTAAAACAAAATAAAAACTTTTTATAAAATTAATAAATTATTTTTGAAATTTCGATGCGACATTTTTCACAAATTTAAGTAAATAAAAGTAATTACTATATATTATTTTGAAACTATAAAATAGAAAAAAAAATGTTTTTAGCAGTCTAAGGTTGCTACAATTCTAGTTAATAACTTATTATTGATATGATAAACGCCTAGGCTCTAAATCACCGATAATTACAATAAAGCAATCTTTTAATTATAAAGTATTTTAGAGAGCTCTAAGTGAGTAATATACGAAAAATACGATTTTACTAATAAAATACGATTTTACTAATAAAATAGTAAAATTTATTATTTCTTTGAATAAAGTTATCAATACTCTAATTAATAAGAAATTCGTGACAACACACTAGATATTTGATTATGAAGATAATTTATGTAAAAATACTCTTTTACTAATTTTTAGCAAAATATACATAATTAGCTACTACTAAATAAACAAACTTTTAAATAATTATTTATTTATTTAGTAACTTGAAAATTACTATTTTAATTAAAATAGATAAATAATAAATATACTTTTATTTTATAGGTAGAACTTATAGAAATATTCTTTTTGGTAACGAAATATATTTTGGAAATTAAATAACATTTTATCTACGTAAAACCATAACATACTTAATAAGTTTGGAATAACATGATTAGAACTATGAAAATTTACTAATATAACGTGAAATTATTACATAAATTAGCTATAGTATTTTTAATACATATTTTTAAATATAATGAAAAATTATTTAATATTTATAATACTTTAAAAATTATTAATAATACCTAATATTTTAGAAACATATTTAAGGTAGTAATTAAATACCGTCTAAAACCTTATTTTAATGAGACTAAAGCTAACTAAATCTTTTAGCGAGTTTATTACAAAAAATGTATTTTGTGTTAATAATTAATGAGAAATATTTTAATTATGCAAATAATTAAATGAGTGATTATGGAATGATAACTAACGTTATTTACTAAAAATTTCTTTTTGCCTATAACTTAATGACAAACTAATTACAGTCTTTTATTAATAAGACTAATTATTTATTCTGAAAAATTATAAAACTAATCTGACGATTATAATGGTATCAATATTCTTATTTAATAATAATATACCATTATGCATCCCGGGATTTAATTAATTATAATAACATTCACAAACTTAATTAGGAAACTAATTATCTCGGAATTGACAGAGCTTCATTCTGTCAATTCCGATCGGACAGAAAGTTGGTTTCTCTCCTAATGTCTATTCTGAAAAAGAGCAGAACCCCTGGCAGAAAGTTTACTGAAAGGTTGGAGAAGGAGTACCGAGGGGAGGCCTCGGACTCGGGTCGCACGACGATGAAACACGGACGCACATGTACGGGGCACGCGGAAGGGCGCACCCATACGGAGAGGCCGTACAGGACGGCCGGCGGGAAGCGCTGGCGCGCACGGGGCGGCCAGGGGGGAAGCCGCATGAGACGCAGGATATACGGCAGCGCTGGCGGCGCCGGGAGACGCGCTGTGACGACCTGCACCTGATTTTTGGGATGCGAGTGTGTGCGCAAGCCAGCCTACGTCGCATTGTCGACGGCAGAATGCTGTCAAGGCCATGGTCCTCAAAATCATATAAAATAAATACTTTATTTTGCTCATTCATAAAACTAAAATAATTATAATGTGTAACGCCCCAGAACCAGAATACTGGAGAGCGGTGGCATACATAGCCAGCTACGTATATTGAAATAGAATCCACCTCGCTATACGGTCACGGCTGTCTAGATACATGAGGGTTTAACTACAAGCCATCAGTCTCTTATGGTCATAAATAAGCCTATTGTCTCAATCTCAAGCAAGTAATAGCAGTTACAAGATGTTAGAGCATCAAATATACAATAGTAAGGCATCCCATACATTACATATTTGGATGATCATGAAGCTAGTCGTACAAAATATGAAGACTAGGAAGAGTTTCAGTCATACATGATCAACCCTAGGATTCGTCAATCATGTTACAGCCCGTAGGCAGACAATAAGTAAAGTGCAATACGAGCTAACACATGCTCGCCGGCTAAACGCCTCAAAAGAATATTTTTACTATAAAATGGTAGAACAGAAGAAAAACCTACTAGTTACCTTGGTTACGCCTGGTGGTCACCATTTGGCTAGAAGATAGGGAGATCCTCTGGAGCTACTCCGATATCTGGCCATACAAAACCAGTTGGGTCAGACCCCAGAAAGAGCAAGTGCCACAAAGGAGGCTTCACTTAAGAACTAAAACCAACAATAGCATAAAACATCATTAAATAATAAAGACTAGAAAAATATAAAAAATCATAACGATATACGATGAGATAACCATGAGACTATTCAGATAATCGAGTTACAACCCTTAAACCAAACAAGGACCGGGATTGTAACCCTTCGTCTGAATGGAACTTGGTTTCCACCATTTGTCGATAAAGTAAAGCACAAGCAATCAGGTCATGTAACAATCTTATACAGGATCAGGACAAGACTAGACTGGGTTAGACTCCATCCAATCAATCATGGCCAAGCAATAATTGCGGCTTGATACTTTAACTAGGTAGGGTTATCACCGGCCTAGTTACTAGCAAGATGCAATGAGATATTCCAATAGCCACAAGTCCTACAGACCATCCAGGTTATCCAGGTCGAATATCCGTTCATGAAGGGTGCAACACATGACAATTTGCTGGAAATGTGTCCTACTCGTCGGCAGGTTATAAGTCCACATGCGCGTCCCGATAACGGGATTGCCTGTAGCTGGAAAATCTTTTTATGACTATTCGGTTATTATAGTTATTAGCCTTAGTCAAGTTTAGTAGGTACCCCTGACCGTGGTACTCAGAGATTCCTGTCCTAGACATGATGCGAGACAGTATTGGTTCACTTGTACAAACACAATCGTCCACGGTTTTCAGGCCATTCATTCTTGTCATGTCATGCTAGCCGTCGCAGCAACATTCAATAGTTCCCATCAGGCTTACTTGTCATGTCTTGTCAAGTCATGTCATGTCAATCTACTTGTTATACCGTGCCATGTACAATTATCAGTCCAGTCATGTCAATCAATTCGTGATTATCAAGTTCATGACAAAAGGGGTACGCCATAGGGACTCAAAGTCTCTACGCGAGCAAGAGTACGCTAGGCCAAATGGACCCTGAGCGTAAAACAGCTCTACGCGGGCAAGACCTAAGGATAGGCAGCTCTACGCGAGCAAGAGTGCATGCAAGCAGGATTCTATACGAGCTAACTTCTAAAGTAGTTTGAAATCAGGCAAGGAAGCTAAATGATCCATAAAAGCATGGTGTTCCCTTGTGATAACAAGTTGCACTTGCCTATGGTGGTGTGGGTAGAGAAGGAGATGAGGAAGAAGAAGAAGAGAGGAGGAGTAAATGAGTAATGAATAAAGAGAGAGAATGTTGGTTGGGTTAATAAATAAGAGATGGTGGTAGGTAGGGGTTTGCATATCAACCCAAACCGATGTAAAACCCCCAAATTTTGTGAATTTTTTTAATTTATTTTTGGCTTAAATTGAATTTTACTGTTTTTATGAAATGTAAATTTATGTGTTTATTGTTTTTATTTTTTGAATAATATTAATGATAGATTCTTACATGAAAATTTCCATTTTACAAATGGTTGTGAGATATTCATTTATGTATATATTATGAGGGTTAGAGATTATTTTGTCAAATATTTTTATTGATTAAATATGAAGAATATTTCTATATAATAAATAAAATTTCCTTGGTATATAATATATGTCGATAATCTTTTTTAAATTATTTTAATATTTTATACTAGAATGGTTATGATTAATATTAATATAAAAGTGTATTAATGTTTTAAATAGGAATATTTTTATATGATGACTCATATTATAGATATAGATATATGCATATAAGCATATATCAAATATAGTTAGTAAATGTAGATATTTTATATATTTTAAAATATTTTTTTAACATATTTTAAGCTACTTTGGGCATTTAGTAGTCTATATATATATATATATATATATATATATATATATATATATATATATATATATATATATATAATAGAAAAAAAAAGAACACAGTGGTGGTCGGCCCAAAGGGACCGACCACAACACTAAGGCCACAAAGCCATCAGCCCCCTTTCTCTAATGAAGAGAAAAAAGAAAAAAAAGAAAAAAGAAACACAACAATTGTGAACTATAGGCACGTGTGAACAGTGCTTAAAGCACTGTAGCCTTTCTCTTCCAATGCCGAGCCGTGCCCCCTCTGTTCAAACAGTTAGCTTTTTTTAAATTTTCGGATTTTAAAACCCAATACAATCCTTAACCAAATCTTCCCAAATATTTTTCTTATAATCCCTAATCAAATTCTCTTCTAGATAGCAATGAATCCAAGCTAGAATCAAATCCAGATTTTGCAAGAAATCAGATTGAACATAGGAACGGCATAGGTACATATATATATATACGAAATCTTCGAATTCTTGGTTATTTTTTCCAAAACTCGAAAACTCCCAACCCCAGTTGAATCCTGAGATACCTGTGCACCCCCTCGAGTCATCCTCAGCCGCCTGTCGTCGCCGGTGATCGCCGGGGAACCACTGGAACAGAGAAGCTCCTCTGTTTCACAGCGCATCAGGTACCCGACTTTCCTTCTATGTTTCTCCTTCCTCGCTTAACGATTCTTCGAACCGATTCGTTCTACGCATAGTCTACCTAACCCTAATCAAATACTTTCAAATAGTTTGCATTAAACTGCAACAAGTTGCAGGAAAAATCGATTTAAAAATCATGAAAAAAACCCACGTCTTATCCTCATAATTTGACAGTTTTCTCGATTTAAAACCCTATATTGGAAGGCCAATAACTTCCAAGTTTTAAAATAATTTAGGGATCGGTCTGAAGAGAGTTAGAGCCAATAAAAATGAGATTAAAGCCATTCAGTTAGTTTTAATTATTTCCTAGTATATTCTGTGATAAATCAGTTTGAAAATCCCGAGAAAACTAGTTTTCGAAACATTAAAAATCCCGGTACGAGGTACGTCCCGACAAACCGGACGACCCCGTCACAAACCGAAGGTACTGAAAGGTGCGTATCAACTTTGTGGACGTGTGGCTTTGACAGAATTCGAATTGGTCGCGTGTGCACGACGAATTTGACCCGTATCCGTCGAAGAACGCCGTATCGGCCTATTTCGAAATTTCCCAATTATTTTGTGCACACTCGTCAGACAGCGACGAAACTTGCGCCATTGGACTCGAAATATTTTTATGGTCCTGCATGCCATGTTTGGTCCGATTCTGAGAAGGTTGATCAGAACGTCAAAATTGGCGGGCCTGCGACCCACTTAAACGGGCGATTTTGTGCACGGCTCATCGGAATCCAAAATTGGACATACCATTGAGTTTATCTCGTCAAAACAAATCCGTAGACATGTAGTTTGACGACTTTAGAGACCGTAGGTTCTGGCACGCGTTTCGGTGCAAAGCGGGTCCAACGGCGGACATCGTTTTGACCCAAAATTACGATTTTGCCCCTGTTCCAGAATTGGACTTTTGGACAGGCGTTTCCTAGGTATATCTTCTTCACTGAGAACGTTTTTGATGTTTGTTTCAGTGTCCGGAAATGTTTGTGGAGGTTCCACTCTTGTAGCTTATTCTTACTTGCCAATTTCATCTACTGAACGTCGTCAAAACACCTTCCAACCACCAGACAAGTATAACTTGATATATTTACTGTCATATTATTTATTTTCAGCATTTATTTACTTTGTTTAATATTTTTATAAACTGTGCGTCCAAGTCACACTTGGGTGCAAGCGACTTTATCAGTCGTTTCTTTGTTTTATTTTTATTTGTTGCATGTCGACTTAGTTGTAGTGGACCAACCTCCTATTGTGGGATATTCTTATATCTCCATTGGCCATGACACTCACACTACATGATTGAGACATGTTGCTAGGGGCACGGCTTGCATATTGACTGGCCATCTCTATGTAAGAAGTCGTGTGACGGATAGATGATCGTAACTGCTATGACTAGGGTTTTAGAGACTCAAGCAGTTACAAAACTGGACGAGCCATGGGCATGACTTGAACAGTGTGGAAAACATTGGAGGAGGACAGTCACTAGTGCGTATGGGAAGCCAAACAGGTAAACCACAGTCTCCGGATGGAACTGTGGCGATATATTTGCAGATGCCCTCTGACATTTTAGACGTTACGGACGGATACAGATGACTGGATGCCAGTTACGTACACATAGCCTAAATCCAACCCATGCGCATGAAAGTTGTCCTCTAAATTGCACAATAGATGGTTAGAATTCCCTTTATATATTGGTGTCTAGGAGAGTCTTGCATATTATTATTATTATTATTATTCTGACAGTTCATATTAGCATGTTCTTCCTGTATCTTGTTACGTCCCTCTGAGGACCTGGTGATCTCTCCAGGTATAGACGACGAGCAGTATCCTGAGGAGTACGGTTCTGGACTCGAGTCTCCATTTGCAGCTGAGGAGGTCTCGCCTTCGGAGCCTATTTGATCCTATTCTTAGTTGATGGACTTATGTAGTTGATACTCTTTTTCATATTTATTTCAGTTGATTTCTTTTCAGTAGCTCGGTAGTGAATTTGTTTCCGCCCGACAGATATTTCTCTTTATTTTGAGTTGAGACATTTGGTTTGTTATTTCTCTTATTTATCATTGTGGATGAGATATAGTTACTGCCTGTGACCATGTTATATTGTTATGAGATGCAGCTCTTTTATTACAGCTTATGTGTGTACACGTAGATTCCATATATTGGAGTAGTCTGCGTATGCATACAGCTGGCATGTACGTATTTTCTAGTCCTACGTATATTGGGACTGGGGCATTACAACCGAGCCCAACCAAACCGAACCCAACCGAACCAAATACAGGCCAAGGCCAGGATAAATTACATGAACCAGGAAATGCTAACTAGCCCATGCCAATGCAAAACCCAAGACTAGCCAGTCAAGACAAGTCGAACCAGGATGAATCCAAAATAAACCGAGGCAAGATTAAATCAGGATAAAGCTAAGCAAGAGAAGTCTAATTATGGGTTGGGATTTCGTACACGTATACAAAAATACGTAATACGAACCACGGGCGTTACAACTCTACCCACTTTAAAAGAATTCCGTCCTCGAAATTTAATTAAGAGGCTAGAGAGGCAAGGACAAAGTATATTAATCACAAGCAAGTTATAACTAGGCAATCAATCAAGCAATCATTCATGCAAGTAAGGAAGCTGAGGGCATGAGGCATAAGGAAGACATTATACCTCACGAGTCAAACAGGTCGGGCTATCGCGATCGGATATCATCTTCACGTTCCCACATTGACTCACCGAAAGAGTATTGACCCCAAGCAACACGGACTAAACTATAGTCTTGTTCTTGAGTATCTTCTCTCTTCGGTCCAATATGGATACGGGTCTCTCCTTATATGAAAGGTTGGTACAAACAACCAATTCTGAATGATCAAGGACATGACTCGGATCCGGGATATACCGTCGCAATTGGGATACATGGAAGACATCATACACCTCATGCAATGACGGCAAAAGTGCGAGACGATAGGACACGTCTTCTACTCGCTCGAGGATATCAAACGACCCTATATACCTAGGACTAAGCTTTCTCCGTAAGCCAAAACAAATGACGCCACAGTTAGGCGAGATCCTAAGGAATACATGGTCGTCGACAGAAAATTCAAAGGGGCGCCGATGAGAATCGGCCCAATGGCACTGGCAATCTTGTGCAACTCGAAGATGATCTCTGACTCTTCTGACCACCTCAACTGTCTGAGTAATCATTTCCAGACCAAGCATCTGCCTTTCTCCAATATCGTCCCATGCTAGCGGGGATCTGCACTTCCTACCATACAGTGACTCGAACGGTGCCATCTGGATACTGTCTTGGAAACTGTTATTGTACGAGAACTCTACCAGGTGCAGGTGATCCTCCCACGAACCACCGAAGTCGAGGGTACAAGATCTCAACATATCTTCCGAGGTTCGTGTGGTATGCTCAGACCGACCATCTGTCTGCGGATGATAAGCTGAGCTGAACTGGAGGTGAGTTCCCAAAATCTCTTGCAGACTGCGCGAAAAGTGTGACGTAAATCTTGAATCTCTGTACGGGGTTATACTGACTGGAACACCATGAAATCTGACGATCTGCCTGAGATACATCTCTGCTAGCTGAGTCGTCAATGGACCAACTATGAACGGGAAAAAGTGAGCCACCTTCGTAAGCCTGTCTATAATAACCCAAATAGCATCTCTATCGGCCAGGGATCTAGGTAATCCAGTCACAAAATCCATGGTTATATGCTCCCACTTCTATTCTAGAATCGATAAGGACTGAAGAAGTCTAGCCGGTCTCTGATGCTCAACTTTAACTTATTGGCAAACCAAACACAGAGAGACAAACCGGGCTATATCCCTCTTTATGCCATTCCACCAAAAGTGCTGATGGATATTACGGTACATCTTCGTACTGCCCGGATGAATCGAATACTGAGAACTGTGAGCTTCTGCCATGACTTCCCGCCTGATATCTCCACTGGGTACACAAAGACGCCACCCATGTCAAAGTGTACCATTCTTATGGACACATAACTCTGGCTGTCGTCCCGCCTCACACTCTGCTCTGAGCCGCTGAAGCTTGGAATCTGTTGACTGCGCCATCCGGATCCTCTCGATGATAGCGGAATGAACTTGCATACTGGCCATCAATGCCATATTAGTAGGAAGGATAACTTCTATACCCATCTTCTAAAGATCTGCTAACAATTCTGGTTGTGTTGTAAGAAAATAAACTCCGGCTCTCCTGCTGAACGCATCTGCTACTACATTGGCCTTCCCTGGGTGATATTGCAGGTTGACATCATAATCCATAAATAGCTCTAGCCACCTCCTCTGGCGCATGTTGAGATCCTTCTGGGTGAATACATACTTCAGGCTCTTATGGTCGGTGAAAATCTCCACCCTACCTCCATACAAATAATGTCTCTAAAGCTTAAGTGCAAACACTACTGCTGCCAACTCCAAGTCATGGGTTGGATAATTTCTCTCATGATCACGAAGTTGACGTGACGCATAAGCTATTACTTTCCCATGCTGCATCAAAACACATCCTAAACCTCTGCATGAAGTATCACAATATACTGAAAATCCTCCGGTCCCATCTGGAAGCGTGAGAATGGGTGCCGTCATCAAGCCTCGCTTCAACTTTTCAAAAGATTCCTGACACTCTGCCGTCCAAACAAACTGCACATCCTTGCGGGTCAACTGGGTCATAGGTGCTAAAATCCGAGCAAAATCTAAAACAAATTGCCGTTAATAGCCGGCCAAGCCAAGAAAACTACGAACTTCTACGACTGTGCTGGGTATTGGCCACGTCTCAATGGCTACTATCTTTTGGGGATCCACTTCTACTCCTCCTCTGGTGATGATATGACCCAAGTATGAAATGTGATCGAGCCGGAACTCGCATTTACTGAACTTGGCATACAACTGGTGCTCTCTGAGAATCTAAAGGACAATTCTGAGGTGCTGCTCATGCTCTGCTACACTCTGGCTGTAGACCAGGATGTCATCTAGGAACACAATCACGAACTGATCCAAATAAGGCATGAAGATACGATTCATGAGGTCCATGAATACAGCAGGCGCATTGGTTGCTCCAAATGGCATAACAAAGGAACTTCCGATGCCCATATCTAGATCTAAAAGCTGTCTTCGGGATGTCCTGCTCTCTGACTCTGATCTGATGGTATCCTGACCGTAAGTCAATCTTCGAGAATACTGCTGCCCCCTTGAGTTGATCAAACAAGTCGTCTATCCTCGGGAGAGGGTATCTGTTATTGATTGTCACTGAGTTCAAGGTATGATAATCTACACATAATCTGGACGTACCATCCTTCTTTTTCACAAGAAGCATTGGGGCTCCCCAAGGCGATCTACTTACACGAATGAAACCCTTGGTCCTGAGTTCTTCAATCATCTTGTACAATATCTCCAACTCTGATGACGTCATCCTGTAGACTCTCTCCGACACTGGGGCTGTTCCTGGGATCAAGTCGATGGTAAACTCGATCTCTCGCTCTGGCGGCATACTTGGAAGCTCCTAGGGAAAAATATCAAAAACTCTTCTATTATCCGGGGTAACTGTACTGCTGATACTGCCATCCGTAATACTAGAGGGAAAGGTTCAACTTTGCCTCGGGAAAAGGAAAACTCTGGTTCGCCTAGAATGCTAAAAACAACCCTGCCAATATGGCAGTCTTTCCTAGCATACTGGTTCCTTAACCAATCCATCCCTAAGACCACATCATAATCGACCATCGAAAACTCTATCAATCTAACGGGAACTCTCTATCGCTAACCATGATCCGACACGAGAAAAACACTCTATCTACTCCCATAAGACCATTACTAGTAAGTATATTGAGCCTTACTGATAATGACTCGGGCTCTAGCCCAATCCGTGTCACAAATCGTGCAAACATAAATGAATGCGATACACCAGAATCAAATAATGCTGATGCTAGAAAGGAGTTGACGAGAATAGTACCTGCCACTACCTCATCCGGTGCCAATCCTTCTTCTACGGTCATCGCCATCGCCTGACCATGTCCTCTGGGTGCGGGTCCCCTCTGCTGAAAACCTCTCTGTCTGCTCTGAATCAGGGCTTAGGCTTGGGGATGCTGTGGGGGTTTTGCTGCTGAAATGCTTGGGACTGAGGAGGCAAGGGCCTCGAAAATTGTTGCTGCTGCTGGACTGGTGCTGGTCCTCTCACCGAAGGACTAGAAAAGGTCGAAGAAGAGAAACTCCTCCGGTCCGGGCAGTTCCCAACTCTGTGGTCCGGTGCTCCACAAACGAAGCACAATCCCTGTGCTCTGCGACATTCTGCCACCATATGTCCTGGCTTCCCATAATGAGTGCAACCCATTACGGAAGACTGCTTCTGCTTCTGCTGCTGAGGGTTCATCGGGGTTGAACGCTGAAATGACGTCACTGAGGCCGCCCGCCTCAGAGTTCTAATTGTCAAAGCCCTAGCTGCCAGGACTGGTGCTGAAGACTGGTTCATATGGCCATGAGATCGCTTTCGACCTCCGGTCCTGTCCATGATTCTCTGGAAGGTATACTCGTGCCTCCTAGCTGCTCTCAATACCGCATCAAAAGTCTGATGTTCAAACTGCTCTACTTCTAATAAAATCTCCAGGTGGAGTCCTTGCTGGAACCGCTGGGCTCTGTCGAACTCGATCGCTACCAAGGTGGGAGGAAACCGACTAAGTCTCGAAAACTCGGCCGCATATCCGTCGACCGTCCTGTCCATCTGCTTCAAATTGGTGAACCTTGTCTGCAGATCATACCGAGCTACGGCATCAAAATACTTGGTCTGGAATCTCTCACGAAATACTGTCTATGCAATAGGTGCCACTAATCCAACGGCCTGCGCCGCCCACCAGCTGTGGACAAGATCCAATAGCTGTAGGCGTACTACCGCCACCTTCTCATTCTCGAGCATCTTCATCGCTTCTAGAATCACTTCTGTTTCCTGCAGCCAAGCATCTGCGGCAATAGCATCTTCGCTACCATCGAAGAAGGGAGGGTTCAAACGCTTGAAGCTGTTGGCTACCTGGTTCCCTTGATGACCGCCTCTGTTCAAAGTATCTTGTACTGCCTGGTGCAAGGCATCGCACCGACGATCTTGAGATGCTAGCAATGTCCTGATGAGACCCACCAAGGTGCCATCATCGGGCTCAGTAGGCTGGACTGGTGGCTCTTGACCCCAGTAGGCATGACTCTGGAGGCTACTCCTGATGTTGGGCTTGATCTCCAGGTTGCTGTTGGCCCACGGGAGGGACTCCGTCTTGTCGATCAGTAGGACCAGGGACAATGCCGCTGAAGAAGACGACATAGGAAACAATAAGGAAGGACCAGGACAGATCAAAGATACAAGCATGTGATCAGGTCAAGAATTCAAGAATTTAGAGGATACGAGTAAAGATCAAAGGCAAATGCTGATTGAGACATCTATTCAGTAAACCCTACATATCTTGATTTACAAGACCTGCATGGGCCACCACTTAAACCATGCAACGCCCCAGAACCAGAATACTGGAGAGCAGGGGCATACATAGCCAGCTACGTATATTGAAATGGAATCCACCTTGCTATACGGTCACGGCTGTCTAGATACATGAGGGTTTAACTACAAGCTATCAGTCTCTTATGGTCATAAACAAGCCTATTGTCTCAATCTCAAGCAAGTAATAGCAGTTACAAGATATTAGAGCATCAAATATACAATAGTAAGGCGTCCCATACATTACATATTTGGATGATCATGAAGCTAGTCGTACAAAATGTGAAGACTAGCAAGAATTTCAGTCATACATGATCAACCCTTGGATTTATCAATCATGTTACAGCCCGTAGGCAGACAATAAGTAAAGTACAATACGAGCTAACACGTGCTCGCCGGCGAAACGCCCCAAAAGTATATTTTTACAATAAAGTGGGAGAATAGAAGGGATACCCACTCGTTGCCTTGGTTACGCCTGGTGGTCACCATCTGGCTGGAAGGTAGGGAGATCCTCTGGAGCTACTCCGATATCTGGCCAAACAAAACCAGCTGGGTCAGACCCCAGAAAGAGCAAGTGCCACAAATGTGGTTTCACTTAAGAACTAAAACCAGTAATTAGCAGAAAACATCGTTAAATAATAAAGACTGGAAAAATATAAAAAATCATGATGATATACGATGAGATAACCCTGTGACTATTCGGATAACCGAGTTACAACCCTTAAATCAAACAAGACCGGGGTTGTAACCCTTCGTCTGAACGGAACTTAGTTTCTACCATTTATCTATAAAGTAAAGCACAAGCAATCAGGTCATGTAACAATCTTATACAGGATCAGGACAAGACTAGACTGGGTTAGACTCCATCCAATCAATCACGGCAAAGCAATAATTACGGCTTGATACTTTAACTAGCTAGGGTTGTCACCGGCCTAGTTACTAGCAAGATGCAATAAGATATTCCAACAACCACAAGCCCTGCAGACCATCCAGGTTATCCCGATCGAATATCCGTTCATGAAGGGTGCAACACATGACAGTGTGCTGGAAATGTGTCCTACTCGTCGGCAGGCTACAAGTCCACATGCGTGCCCAGATAACGAGATTGCCTGTAGCTGGGAAATCTTTTCATGACTACTGGGTTATTCTAGTTATTAGCCTTAGTCAATTTTATTAGGTACCCCTGACCGTGGTACTCAGGGGTCCCTGCCCTAGACATGATGCGAGACAGTATTGGTTCACTTGTACAAACACAATCGTCCACGGTTTCCAGGCCATTCATTCTTGTCATGTCATGCTAGCCGTCGTAACATCATTCAATAGTTCCTATCAGGCTTGCTTGTCATGTCTAGTCGAGTCATGTCATGTCATGTCACGTCAATTCACTTGTTATACCATGCCATGTACAATTATCAGTCCAGTCATGTCAATCAATTCGTGATTATCAAGTTCATGACAAAAGACGTAAGAATATAAAATGGCAACGGGGTACGCCATAGGGACTCAAAGTCTCTACGCGAGCAAGAGTATGCTAGGCCAAATGGACCCTGAGCGTAAAACAGCTCTAAGCGGGCAAGGCCTAAGGATCGGCAGCTCTACGCGAGCAAGGGTGCATGCAAGCAAGATTCAATGCGAGCAAGCGCTCTACGCATAGCAAGCACCCGAGGAAAGTGGAACTTTACGCGCACGAGCACCCAAGTGAAACTTTACGCACGCAAGGCTCTACGCGAGCAAGGGAGAGTCTACGCGAGTGAGGCTCTACGCACGGGGCACTCTACGCTAGCATGACTCGACACGGCAGGAGAATACGCGAGCGCAAGTCTACGCGAGTAGGAAGGCCCCTGCGTAGAGTTCAAGTGAACTCAGCGTAGAAGGATTATGCTGGCACGCAACGCGTGTGCGTAAAAAGGGAATACTACGCGATGTCACGCCCCAGACCCGAAATACCGAGGACGGGGACGGACTTGGCCGGCTACGTATTACGAGTAGAAGAAATACCGAATAATACGATCAATGCTGTAAACTAGACCAGGGGTGCATACTATATACAAGTCTCGCTAGGGTCACATGACATCTATTGTCTCAATCAATGAATCAAGAAGCAGTAAATAAAGAGCATATATGATAAAGCAGTAAGGCGTCCCAAACGCTCGGTCAAAATGTTCTTGAGATCTGGCTTTACAAAACATAGCCAGATGATATGATAAGGTATACACAATCGCTATCAGCTGCAGTCTGAATTAATTACAATTATGTAAAAGCAAGTGCTAGACAGTCCGACTAACAGGTCGGTGCCAAAACGACAAAAGTAAAGTAAAGAACAAGACGAGTAGGGAGTCAAGAAACCCACTCGTGGCCTCTTGCGGTCATCTTTCTAGTATTGACCATCTTGAGGGTAGAAGTAAGCTGAGTCCTCGGGAGCTGGCTCTAGATCTGGCCATGCAAAACCAGAGAGGTTAGACATCCAATAGCAAGCACCACAAAGGAAGCAAGAAATGAAGAATTAAAACCATTAATAAGAGTTAAGGATATAAATAAGATAAATAGATCTTTGCCTCTTACTAAGGTACGCCTAGCGTCTTGACACTCCGAACCAACTCTCCAACCAAACAAGGATAGAAGTTGGCCCGTCATGTCAGGACGTTCAGCTTACCTCAATAGTTGGCAAAGTAGGATACAACCCACCATCAAATCAGTTTAAGCGGCCAGGCAATTATTACGGCTTACTACTAGTGAGCTCCAAGTTATCCTGGAACCATGCATTAGGGAATTTCTCAGTTCTTACTATAGACAAACAAGGCTGGTCGATCCAATAATCAGTTGTGCCATGCGGGGAAACGAGTCCCAACGGGACGCTCGTCGATCGAGAAAAGTAAATCGGATACCACTTCCTGCCCGTGTGGTAGATATGCAGTATCCGTGGGAACCAGCCGGCGTATCGGGATACTATTTGTCCCAAGGACGGCCGTCATGTAAGAACTCAAAAATCCATTCTCTCTATGCAGTAATTATTTTATTTAACTTAGTTGGCCCTATGTTAATTGAAATCTCATGCCGTGGATCATGAGTATTTCGCATGAGTACTTTCGTACAAGGTACGATATGCGTAACTCTACAACGATGCCAGTGCAGTTGGGTTTTAGGTCCTACATAGTGTAATGCAATAATCAAACCTATCCACGGGATAATCATGCCTTGACAGTAGGATACACGTGCTGCTTTTGTAATACGAAATTAATTATCGGTGCCATAGAACCTACTCAAATTCATGTACATAATTATAAGTTGGAGATCAGCACGGTTACATTATCAATGATCGAGATCAGCCAGTCGTTCTTAATAGTTCATACATGAATGTGTCCCATTCAGTACAATAAGACGACTAGCCAGTCTCTTAGTTCCAGACATAGGAACGCATGATCAATATTAAGTCAGGATATCAATCATTGTTAATTCGTAACAAGGCATGGTAGTCAAAAGTTCTATATCAAGAGTAAGAAAAACTTGCATAAAATAGTTGGTAACATATTCTTGAAGCCAATGAAAAGATCTACAACTTTCATGTTGGAAGCTAGGAGAAATTTGGGCCAGAAAATAGTTAAAAAGAGCATCAAACAATCAAAATCAGCCAAAATCAGCCTCATGCGGCCAGAAATTCTTATGCGGCTCAAAAATTCTTATGCGGCTCAAAAATGCTCATGCGGCCATAAATTCTTATGCGGCTCAAAAATGCTTATGCGGCCAGAAATGGTCATGCGGCCAGAAATTTTTATGCGGCTCAAAAATGCTCATGCGGCCAGAAATGGTCATGCGGCTCAAAAATTCTTATGCGGCTCAAAATGCTCATGCGGCCAGAAATTCTTATGCGGCTCAAAAATTTTTATGCGGCTCAAAAATGCTCATGCGGCCAGAAATTCTTATGCGGCTCAAAAATTCTTATGCGGCTCAAAATTTCTTATGCGGCCAGATACTATTCATCGTCCCTGCCAGAATCAGGACAGATGAACATAGAAGTTTGACCGAAATTGTTTTGGCCATAACTTCCTCAAATCAAGTCGAAATCTAACTTTTCAAAAGCCAAAATTGGGTAGAATTGAATTCTCTACAACATAGAACAATCAAAAGATAAAAATGATGAAGTTTGATAGATCAAAACCCAAGAAAACCAAAAAGAAAAAAAACTTAGATCTACACAAAGCTAACCATGGAAAACAAAAACTACAAGACCTAAACATGTAGAGAAAGAAGAGACAAACACAATGGACTAAAAATAAATGGGGATGCATAAAATCCTCCATGATGTGCAAGATGTACTTGCCTCTCACAAGTGGGTTAGGGTTTTGTGGAGGAGTAAATGTGAATGAATAAAGAGAGAGAAGGAAAGAAGAAGTTTTATATCAAGGTCAAGTGGATCTTCACCATTCATTCTCTCCACCAAATCCAAGCCATCCATTCCTTTCCATGTTGAACCAAACCAAGTTGGTTTACCATGAACCAAAATGAACCAAGAGCCAAGAAAAAGCAGAAAATAAAATATAGAAAAATAATTAGCATGAAATTAAAAAAATTAAATACAAAATAATTGCATGACAGATACTAAATAAATTCGGACAAGCGGTATACGTATAAAAATATGCATTCCGGGAAAGGGGAGTGACATCTATACCCACCTTAGATAAATTCCGTCCTCGGAATTTCAAATCCAAGCAGGTTAGAAATATCAAGGCCAGGCACAAGCAATACATCGAGCAATCAATCACCCTATGATACCAATCAACCACTAATCTTCAACTATACTATCAATCCATGAAACCAAGCTACTAATCATACGGGGATATGCATGTGGAATCAAGACAATCAAGGCATATGGAAATAAAATATACCTTGTGAGTCAAACAAGTACGGGTACCGCGATCGGATATCATCCTTTCGCTCCCACGTTGACTCTCCTAAGGAGTGATGGCCCCAAGCAACACGAACAAGATTAATTGTTCGATTCTTGAGTATCTTCTCCCTTCGGTCCAAAATGGACACATGCTGCTCCTCATAAGACAGGTTGGTACCCACAACCAGCTCAGAATGATCGAGGATATGACTTGGGTCCAATACATACCTACGTAACTGAGATACGTGAAATACATCATGCACCTCTCTTAACGAAGGCGGAAGGGATAAACGATAAGCAACATCGCCTACCCTATCAAGGATAATAAATGGGCCCATGTATCGCGGACTCAACTTCCCACGAACACCAAATCTAATGACTCCTCGGGTAGGCGAAATCCGCAAGAACACGTGGTCCCCAACAGAAAATTCTAACGGCCTGCGATGCTGGTCTGCCCAATGACGATGCCGATTCTGTGCAACTCGAAGTCGCTCTCTAATTTCCTTAACAACCTCAACTGTCTGGACAATCATCTCTGGTCCCAACATCTTTCTTTCTCCAATATCATCCCATGCCAACGGCGAACTACACTTCTTACCGTACAGTGTCTCGAACGGAGCCATTTGAATACTGGCCTGGTAACTATTATTATATGAAAATTCTACTAAGTGCAGGTGACTCTCCCAGGATCCTCCAAAATCTAAAGTGCAGGCTCGTAACATATCTTCTAAGGTCTGAATGGTTCTTTCTGATTGTCCGTCCGTCTGCGGATGGTAAGCCGTACTGAATCTTAACTTGGTACCTAGGCTCTGATGTAAACTCTTCCAAAAATGCGACGTAAAATGGGTATCTCTATCCGACACAATACTGACAGGAACTCCATGTTGCCTGACGATCTGCTGCATGTACATCTCTGCTAGCTTTTCTGTAGTCTGCCCTACTCTGAAGGGGAGGAAATGTGCTACCTTTGTAAGTCGATCCACTATAACCCAGATGGCATCCTTACCACTAGGTGACCTCGGTAATCCAGTCAAAAGTCCATTGTGATGTGCTTTCACTTCCATTCTGGGATAGAAAGTGGCTGCAATAATCCTGCTGGCCTCTGCTGCTCTGCCTTCACTTGCTGACATATCAAGCAACGGGAGACGAATCTAGCTATCTCTCTCTTCATTCCATTCCACCAAAAATGTTGTTTAATATCCCTGTACATTTTGGTACCTCCCGGGTGAATAGAATACTGAAAACTATGGGCCTCTGCCATAACCTCCTGTCTGATATCTCCACTAGGCACACATAGACGTGATCTAAACCTAAGTGTTCCATCCTCATGAATTCTCATCTCCTTCCGGTGTCCTGACTCACATTCTGTCCCGAGCTTCTGAATCCTTGGGTCCTGTGTCTGAGCTGTCTTGATCCTGTCTACCAAGTCAGATTGAACTTGTAGACTAGCCAAGATCCCTACATCTCCAGGAAGTATAACCTCAATGCCCATCTCTCGAAGATCCTCTAAAATCTGCTTCTGGGATGTCAGCATGAATGTACTGCCCCTTCAACTGAGGGCATCCGCTACTACATTAGCCTTGCCTGGGTGATACTGAAGCTCTACTTCATAATCCTTGATCAATTCCAACCATCTCTTCTGTCTCATACTCAGCTCCTTCTGAGTAAAAATATACTTTAAGCTCTTGTGGTCGGTGAATATATCTACTCGATCGCCCTACAGGTAATGCCTCCAAAACTTTAAGAAAAATACTACGGCCGCCAACTCCAAATCATGAGTCGAATAATTCTTCTCGTGGTCCCGAAGTTGTCTAGATGCATACGCTATCACCTTCCCATGTTGCATGAGGACACATCCAAGTCCCTTACCTGACGCATCACAATATACAGTAAAACCTCCGAGTCCAACGGGTAATGTAAGTATAGGTGCCGAGATCAATTTCTGCTTCAAACTCTCAAAGGATGCCTGGCACTCTGCCGACTAGCCAAATGGTGCATCCTTGCGTGTCAAACGGGTCATGGGTGCTGAAATTCTTGCAAAATCTGACACGAACCTTCGATAATATCCTGCCAATTCTAAGAAACTCCACACATCTGCTACTGTCTTAGGTACTGGCCAACCTTCCACGGCCTCCACTTTCTTAGGATCTACTGATACTCCGGCCCCCGATATGATATGTCCCAGGAATAAAATTCGATCCGACCAAAACTCACATTTACTGAGCTTGGCGTACAACTGGTTTTCTCTCAAAACCTGCAATACCTTCCTGAGGTGACCTTCATGCTCTTCTTTGCTGGCTGAGTAAACGAGAATGTCATCGAGGAACACAACGACAAATTGATCCAAGTATGTCTTAAAGATGCGGTTCATCAAATCCATAAATATTGCTGGAGCAATGGTCAATCCAAACGGCATAACTAAAAATTCGTAATGCCCGTACTTCGACCTAAATGCTGTCTTAGAAATATCCTCCTCCCGAACTCTAACTTGATGATATCCTGACCGAAGATCTATCTTGGAAAATACTCTGGCTCTGCTCAACTGATCAAACAAGTCGTCGATCCTCGGTAGTGGGTACTTGTTCTTTACTGTTGCCGCATTGAGTTTTCTATAGTCAATGCACAATCGGGATGACCCATCCTTCTTCCCTACAAGTACCACTGGTGCTCCCCATGGTGATTCACTGTCCCAAATGAACTTCTTCGCCTTCAATTCTTCTATATGCTGGTACACCTTGGCCTGCTCTGAATCTGGCATTCTGTAAACTCGATCCGACACCGGTTCGGTCCCTGGCACCAATTCTATACTGAACTCGACATCTCTCTTCGGTGGTAAACCTGGTAGTTCTTTCGAAAATACATCAAGAAACTCTCCCACTACCCTCGGGACTTGAACTCCTTCCAATGCTGCTACGACTCCGCCTGCCAACTGTTCTGTTCCCAGCCTGACCAAAGCGAACTGTCCCATGCCTGGAATATCAAAAGATACGCTCCCTCTATGGCAATCTATTGTAGCATGACTGTCTTTCAGCCAGTCCATTCCCAAAATAATATTAAAATTTCCTATAGGAAATTCTATCAACCTAGCGGGTAAGGAACGCCCGCACACTACGACTCTACATGCTGGAATAATCCTACTAACTCCTACAAGCCCATTACCAGTGAGTATATTCAACCTCTCTGGCAATGCCTCAAATTCCAATCCTAGTCGTGTTGCAAATCGTGTTGATACAAATGAATATGATGCTCCTGAATCAAACAATGCTACTGCGGGATAGGAGGAGACGAGAATGTTACCTGCCACAATGTTTCCCGATGCCAATGCCTCCTCCAAGGACAGATTGAACGCCTGTCCTTGGCCTCCATGCTAATTTCCCTGCTGCGGCCCTGCCCGGTGTTGCTGCTGGCCCTTTCTTCGATGATGCTGGGGTGGTCTCTGATGTTGCTGCTGTATCGGCGGTTCCTGCTGCCGAAACATCTGAGCTTGTGTCAATAACGGGCGTTGAGCCAATGGTTTTACTGCCATCGCTGGCCCGCGATACTGGCCTGCCCCTGGTGCTGGCAGGGCAGAAAATGGTTGCACTGGCCCTCCTGGCCTCGAACTCATGGGGCAAGTGGAAACCCGGTGATCCGGACTCCCACATACCAAGCATAACCCATTAAATGCCCGACATATATTCTTAGTGTGCCCTGCCTTCCCACAATAAGTGCAACCCGTGGGTGGCTGCTGATTCTTCCTCTGCTACTGTTGCTGTCTGGCTGGTGGTGCTGGCCCTCGCACCGCCACATCATGAATGCGGACGCCAGGAGACGGTGCTGTCGATCGGGGTGCTGCTCCCCCTCCTCCTTCCATCTGGTTGTGAGACCTCTTCTGGCCCCCAGCCCTAGTCGCCATCCTCTGGATAGTGATCTCATGCCTCCGGGCCGCCGTCAGTACCTCATCAAAAGTCTGGTAGTTATGCCCCTCTACCAGTTGCAGGAGTTCAAGATGAAACCCTTGTTGAAACCTCATGGCCGTCTGGCTCTCCATGGCTACCATCTCCGGGGCAAACCTACTCAATCTGCAGAACTCCGCTGCATAAGCATCCACGGTCTTCCCAGCCTGCTTGAGGCTGATGAACTTCTGTTGTAGCTCGAATTGAGCTACCACTCCATAGTACTTGGTCTTAAATCTGGTAGAAAAATCGTCCCATGCAATAGGACGCCTGGCACCTACTTTCTCTGATTCCCACCAATCACGGGCGAGATCCTGGAGTAACAACTTTACTTGGTCCACTTGCTCCTCCGCTGGAACTTTGGCTGCCTTCAAAATGGCCTCAATATCCTTGAGCCACGCATCTGCTGTGATAGCATCTTCTGTACCTTCGAAACGTCGGGGGTTGTACTTGCAGAATCGGGTCGACGCTCCTGAATCAGTCCTCACTCCTCTTTCTAATGCCGTCTGCAAGCCTTGATTAAGTAACACATTCTGCTCTTGTTGCTGGGTATACATCTGTTGCTGGACCAACATCTGATGTTGCTGCGTGGCCATCATCCCTCTGATGATCTCTAGGAGGACTGGTGTATCTGCTGCCCCCGGAGTGGGCGGAATCATTGGTGAGATCGGAACTTCCAGATATTGCGGCCCAACGGTTGGCTCTACTATCACCTCTACTTGGACGTGCTCTTGGAAAGCAATGGCCCTTGCTGCTGACCAACATGGTCCTGCTGCTCTGGTTGTTGCTGCTCTGACGCGGACGAGGAGCCCCTAATACAAGGGACAAGAGATCAATCAAACGATCGGACAAGAAAGATCAACGAAGTCAAGGGATACCGGGGTGCCAAGATGGGATCGAGAGCAACGAATCATGAGATCAAAGGGAGAACATGTGTGATTGAGACCTCCTATAAAATAAAAGCACCCCATAAGTCTGAAAACAGACCTACATGGGCCACCACTAAAACCTTGTCACGCCCCAGACCCAAAATACCGGGGGACGGGGACGGGGACGGACTTGGCCAGCTACGTATTACGGGTAGAAGAAATACCGAATAATACGATCAATGCTGTAAACTAGACCAGGGGGTGCATACTATATACAAGTCTCGCTAGGGTCACATGACATCTATTGTCTCAATCAATGAATCAAGAAGCAGTAAATAAAGAGCATATATGATAAAGCACTAAGGCATCCCAAACGGTCAGTCAAAATGTTCTTGAGATCTGGCTTTACAAAACATAGCCAGAAGATATAATAAGTTATACACAATCGCTATCAGTTGCAGTCTGAATTAATTACAATTATGTAAAAGCAAGTGCTAGACAGTCTGACTAACAGGTCGGTGCCAAAACGGCAAAAGTAAAGTAAAGAACAAGACGAGTAGGGAGTCAAGAAACCCACCACTACAACAAAAAACCCTTTTAATGACGCTCGATACGGAGTTTTAATGACGGCTGATACATAAGCGTTATTAAGTTGAAAAATACCTTTTTTCTATGACGATTTGGGCTAATTCTGGGCTTTTCATAACGTTTATAAAACAAAGCGTTATTAATAGTTTAGAGCGGTGGCAAACTTGTAATATTTTTTAACTTCAATTTTTGGCAAAATCCTTGCTGTAGCCCGCCTCTCCCCCAAAACATTCCGATCTTCTCCTTCTCCTCCTTTCTTCTCCCTCCTCTCCCCCAACTCCAAAACCCTAACCCTAGATCCAAAATCTTCGAAGAGGGCCTCATGCTCCTCGTCCTCTTCTCCGCGCTCTCCTTCCTCCGGCGAAGGTCATGACTATGGGATGCTCCTCGTACGCGATCGACAAGAACGCGAAGGAGGAGCGTTAGGGTTCTGCTCGTCCTCTTCTCCGCGCTCTCCCTCTCCTTCCTCCGGCGTCGTCGATGTCGTGGGTCCGTAACCACCGCCGCTTTATCGGTTCCGACGCCGGCCTCGGATCCGAAGCCCTCATGGGTCAGTTCCTCTTCCTTACACCCTCTTCTCCTCTTCTTCTCCTTCCTTTCCCCCAACTCCAAAACCCTAACCCTAATTTTGAAGAAATTAAAAACCCTTTTATTTAGGGAAGAAGGAGGTGACGGTAACGTCGTCAACAACAGCTTGGGGTGCTGATCATCCCTGCGCTCAGTTGAGAGCCGCCTACCATGACTGCTTCAATAGGTATCATCATCGTCATCATCCTCAATTCTACAGCAGCTGCTGTTGCTGATGATGATATTCTTCTTCTTCTTTACTATCAAGAAAATAAATTATGGGGAATGTTTTTTTTTAATTGATACAGGTGGTACGCGGAGAAATTCTCGAAGGGACGGTGGGACAAGAAAGAATGCGTCTCCGAATGGGAAAAGTACAGAGCCTGTCTCTCTGTAAGTTTCCTTCTTTTTTTTACCCCTCCGGAAAAGAAAAAGCTAACTCATTTCTTGAATTTTACTACATTTTTATGATCTGGGTCAGAGGGGTTTTGCATCTAATTTCTGAATTTGGGGTTTAGTTGGCACTTGCATTTCCTTAATTGTAGTTGGAACAAAGGGATCAGACATGTACTGGACACATCGTGTCATATCCATCACAAGTAATCTGGAAACATTCAGTTCCCGAGTCCTTTCCCCATTAGGTAATCAGGAGCATTCCTTCTCCTGAAGTAATGCCAGTCCATTTTCTTGGTAAGACTAGCCAGATTAGTGAAAGTTTGGTGCATTTAACTCGGTCCCCACTTAGGGAAATCATGCTGTGAAGACTTCAACGTGTGGGTGATTTCATCAATTTTTCATTTGTATCTTACATTAGAGTATAAATATTTGAGAGGCCTAGTACCTCAACTTAGCCAATGCTTATACGATGGAGCGCAGAAACAGCTTCCTACTTTTTATGTCCATTTTTACGACAATAGCAGCGGAAGTCGGGAAGGCCAGTAAGGCCGATTCATCGCTTCAACGTAGTGACTTCCCAGAAGGCTTCGTGTTTGGTACGGCTTCCTCGGCTTATCAGGTTTGTTATTCGTCGTTTCGATGTTAATTTGTTATCATCTTTTGTGTACTTGGCTTTATAATAATATGATCTTTTCTGACAGTATGAAGGTGCTGCAAGAGAAGGCGGCCGAGGGCCGAGTATATGGGATACCTTTACTCATGAGCATCCAGGTCCTTAATTGCCTGCTACATGTATCACCACTTCCTCTTCTTATGATTAACCTTGATGATACTATGCTGAAAATGTTAAGTTAATTAATAGCAATAAAATTAATATATGATGACAGAAACTTTGGATTAGTTTGACATGCACCTAATCTAGATCCTCCATACATTAAGATAGTATCGTAACAAAATTACAGTTGAGACTCAAACAATGTCATCTCATGGGATATTTGGAGATGTAGGTTAAGTGTCTATTTTGGAGAAGGAAACATTTTATCTCCTCTTCTTTTTCACTATTCTGCATCCTAATTTATAAATTATATACGGTTTATGGAATCATTTTCTATGTTTCTGGGGACATGTCAAAATAAAATGCAAGGTTAACTTGGAATTTACGGACATTGATATCAAAACTACCATAATTGAGCAGATAAGATATCAGATGGAAGCAATGGAGACATAGCAGATGATCAATACCATCGATATAAGGTATTTTTTTCCCATTTCTGTCTATTCATACAAGTGACATCATCAACTGAGCATGCACAAAATTTTGGAAGTAATATAATCTCATCTGTCTTGCAGGAAGATGTAAAACTCATGAAGGATATAGGCTTTGATGCTTACAGGTTCTCCATCTCATGGACAAGGATCTTGCCAAGTAAGATGGCCAAACTATTTCTTCAATTTTAATGCATGTGGAGGACTAAACTATTATTAGTTTCAAACAACTTTGCTAAAAGGGGAATAAAACAAAATTCACAATACTCTTCGCACAATGTTGAGAAATTTTTTTTGTATCAATGCTAAAAGGGGACTAAACTATTCAGAAATTTTTTGTATCAATGCTGATATCGACGAGTCGATATTAATCTCAATACTCTTCGCACAATGTTGAGAAAATTAGGAAGCACTTTCATATAATGATGACAATGTCCGTCCTTTGAGATTAGGTCCACTATGGATGCCGCAGTAGATGCCTCAAGGATAAATTTACTTTTATCCATTTCTGAAAGAAACCCCATAGCTCTGTTTACTTCACCATTCTCCAACAAGCCCTTAACAATAGCATTAAGCATAACAGAATCTGAAGAGTAACCATCATTCTTCACTGACAAAAACAACTCATCAAACTCATCCAACAACCCTTCTTTAATAAGGCCGTTCATCATTATAGTGTATGTTGCAACATCTGGTGACACTGTCATTTGCAAGAATAGAGTTAAAAAGATCCTTTGCTGTATTAACCTTACCAACTTGAAACATTCCTTCAATTAAAATATTGAAGGTCGTAGCTTCCAGTTTTTCCTTCTGACATGATAGAGTATCCAACAGATTCATGGCCTCATCAATGTGGTGTTTTTCCTTCCAGTTTTTCCTGCTGCTAGTCCCGCTGCTACATTTGAATTATGATACAAAAATATGACTAACTTGAATTCTTTGCTTTTATTATGAAGTGATAAAATTGTTGCTGCTACATGGAGACAGGGAGTGGATAGGACAGTAGAGTTTTTCCCAAACCCATACTTTTCAGATATTTACCTTAGCTGAAATATAAGAAACAGGGCATGTTTCAATTGGGAAACCAAATTCACAACCCATATTTCACTGTAAACAATTTTTTTCTATTCTATTGTCTACATACCTACAACTTTATTGTGTTCCTACCAAAAAATTTATATATTGGCAATGATGAGATACAATTTGGAGATGGTTTTGTGACTTCCATTGCAATGAATTATGGTTTTGAAAAAATTGGTCCTTGCAGTTCTACTATGCACTATGAGCCAACCTTATGTATTTTGATACTGCTATTTTTTTACCTTTCTTTGGTCATTTTCTTGACTGTTTTTACAATTTGCAGTTGTGGTTAACTTGTTTTTACATGACAGTTTTGTTCCTGCAGTTCTACTATGCACTCTGAGCCAACCTTATGTATTTTGATCCTGCTATTTTTTACCATACTTTGGTCATTTTTTTGACGGTTTTTCCAATTTGCAGGTGCAGGTAACTTGTTTTTACATGGCATTTTCTGTAGTTCTACTATGCACTATGAGCCAACCTTATGTATTTTGATCCTACTATTTTTTTACCTTACTTTGGTCATTTTTTGGACTGTGTCTACAATTTGCAGGTGCAGTTAACTTGGTTTTACATGACAGCTTTGCTCCTGCAGTTTTACTATGCACTCTGAGCCAACCGTGTTGTATTTTGATCAAACTAGCTTAGTTATCCTCTAATTCAAACTAAGTTTTTTAATCTTTTTCAGGGTTTTGCTACGTGATGCCGACAGTTTTGATGTGCTCAAAGTTGAAGCCAATGTACTAATAGTTTTGAGGGTCTACTTACTAGTAGTAGTTGTAAATATATGTATTTGGATGTCCTATTTTGAAAAAAATGTAATGAAGATGGTGATATATATTATGTATATATTTGTAATTGGATTAAATGGTACTCTATAACATTTAGATGTTTTCTTGTAAATATGGTCCAAAATGAATGTTTTGAAATTGAATTGAGCAACATTGAGCATTGTTCTATAATTTTTTGGAAAGTAATATATAAATATGCAGAATTGAGCGTTATAAATGTGCTGAATTGAGTCTATACAAATTATCTATTCATAACGCTTTCAAACTACGCTGAAAATAAGTGTAGCAGAAACTCATCATATTCATGACGGTTATTTTATGACGCTTTTAAAAAACATTTATAACACCCATTTTCTTGACGGTTGCTGTGAAAAAAAAAGCGTCATGGTGCGTCATTAATGACGCTTTTTAGCCGTCATTAAAAGGGTTTTTTGTTGTAGTGCACTCGTGGCCTCCTGCGGTCATCCTTCTAGTATTGACCATCTTGAGGGTATAAGTAAGCTGAGTCCTCGGGAGCTGGCTCTAGATCTGGCCATGCAAAACCAGAGAGGTTAGACCTCCAATAGCAAGCAGCACAAAGGAAGCACGACATGAAGAATTAAAACTAGTAATAAGAGTTAAGGATATAAATAAGATAAATAGATCTTTGCCTCTTACTAAGGTACGCCTAGCGTCTTGACACTCCGAACCAACTCTCTGTCACGACCCGCACCCGCTTTTCGGAAACGAGACGTGTCCAAGCCAGCCTACGCCGCAGAGTCGGCGGTAGAACGCTGTCAAGCCCGCAAGAATAATTGCTCAAGAAATAAACATTTGCTGCTCATTCACATTTCTACATTTATTACAACATTTACAACATTTAAAAATTAAAGGAAATGCAAGATTTTACAATTAATGAAAATGGTACAATTGCTTCTATTTCTAGGTCGGCCTCAGCATACCCAAGTTTTCCCACTATTTAATAATCAAAATAATTCCAGAAAATTCCTAATAATTCATAGAAGATTAAATATAAATAATAAAAAAATTTAAAAAAAATCGGGAAGGGGAGTTACAAATATACCTACCTTAAAATAATTTCGTCCTCGAAATTCAATTTCATAACTATTTCTTAAAATTCAAAGTCTAGTATTCCCTTAATCTCCTCAAATTTAATTTCTCAAAATAGTTGTATCCTCTTTCTTGTCATTTTGTAATTCCGAAAACTTCGACCCACCTTAGAGGCTAGGATATGGTGGCAAGGTTCCTGTCACAGGGATGGCCGAGGGTAGCTACACTTGCATATACAACTATCATAGCCATGGGAATACTATGTATCTACCTATCAATCACGAGCATTCGTCTTTCCAATCAATGAAGGACAAAACAATAAAAGGGTTCAAGGAAGATGTCACTGAACACAATTACGTGATTCAAAGACGAATGTATAATTCAAGAGGAATTGTCGAAGCAGTGGCGGATGAGATCCTAGAGACATCTACATCTCAATCCACGTAGGATAATTAAATGAAAAGCGAACCAAATGGATCATGGTTGATCAGACCGTAATACAATGATTCTGATTAGACAATATGTTAGCGGGCGTCCCCAATAAACATATGTCTCGAATCAAGCTCGATAAAAGAGTAAGCTTGCAAAACTAGGCTGTAATAGTAGCATTGGTCAAAATAGTCAAAATATGAATATGCAAGATTTTTGGAAAGGAGGCACAATAGTTCGAGTTTTGAGAAAGTCAAATCCTTACCTGGTGTTCTTGCTTATACAGCCTTCCTACAATCTTACTATCCCTAAAGTCTTGGTCAACTACAACATAGTTTTAGCAAAGCTCTATAACCTATGATCCTCAAAATAATTTCATTTCTATGGGTTGTGCCTCGCTAGTGCGCTGCTGGCTGCAGTGAACCCACATTCTCCACTAAATAATTGACGACAGTGCGCTGCTGCCTAAACTTTATGGGTTAGCTAATATTTCTCTAACTATAACCGTAAAAATCTATGAGCTTCTAGAGATTCAAACAAATTGACTAAAAACAGAGCGTAGGTATTTGTCCTATCAATCACAACATTTAAAATAAAAGATTTAACCATGGAGGAATTAATTAAAGACAAAAAGATACAAACATCCTAGTATCTATTTTATATGCATTCCTATGGTTGAGAAAAATCTCAAATAATTCTACTTCGAGATTCGTATGCAAATAACATAATCAGAAATTTAAACTAATTCCCTACGGCAACATAGAATTTAAAACAGGCAACTCCAACTTATGATATAAGATTTATATCTAAATGAGAAAGTTGAACAGTTTATAAAAATTAACGTCTTAAATATAGGTAAGCCTAGCATACCAAGCGAATAGTATATCTACATTGAATCACCTTGTCATATCAGAAGTAATAGTGTTTCTATAGAGGTTTGGCAAGTCATCTGAATTCAATAATTCTAAAATAGCATGGCCTATCTAACAACCTTAATTACCCAATGGTCAGTGTGAACAAGGGACTCCTAGTCCTAGTTATTCTCCTAAATTATTTTAATCCTATTTGTGAATGAGCATTTTCTGGTCGCTGGCTCGCAATAGTACGACTGACGTACCATCACGAGTTCGCAATATTTTGCAAAAACGGACCTGCATGGGCCACCACAAAAACTTGTCACGACCGCACCCGCTTTTCGGATACGAGACGTATCCAAGCCAGCCTACGCCGCAGAGTCGACGGTAGAACGCTGTCAAACCTGCAAGAATAATTGCTCAAGAAATAAACATTTGCTGCTCATTCACATTTCTACATTTATTACAACATTTACAACATTTAAAAATTAAAGGAAATGCAAGATTTTATAATTAATAAAAATGGTACAACTATTTTCTATTTCTAGGTCGGCCTCAGCATACCCAAGTCTTTCCAGTGCTAAGAATGATCGCGGCTAAACCTGAAAAATGTTGGTTTCCAGTCAGGAATGGAACAAGTACACAAACCGACGACAATGCGAAAACACAATAGAATTAACAAGACATGAAAATAGCATATGGAATATGAAAGCTAGTAAGAAAACTGATGACATGGCACGGTGGAAAAGTAAAAGGAAAAATAAAAGACATCTACCTATGTGGTGTGAAATACCTTTTAATACGTGAACGGCTGGGCTAATACGGCACATCATACGATAGCTATCGTTCAGTAATGGTACGGCTAACTCATACGTGAGTGTGTATGACTTAGCTATCGTTCAGTAATATAATTGGGTTTGTTCACGTATTTACTTAGTATTTCCCTCCCGACTACTCCGTGTGACGAGCGTGTCAACAAGCAGCAAGATATATGTATAGACATGAAATGATAAGACTACTATGAATCGGAAAGCAATCAGAAAGTGCACTTGCCTGAATCCCTGCACAAACCGTAGTCACAAGCCGAGGGTGAAGGAAAAACCGATCTAGAAGCTATCAATGTATAACATACAACGCACCACGAACAGTGCACGAAAACCACAAATTAATTCTAATGTTCTAGTTCTAAATAGTGGCTAGTTGGGTTACTAAGTTTAATAATAATTAATTCTATAATAATTTACTTAAAAACCTAATTTAACCTAATAATAATCTGAATATAATCTACATATACAAGTTTGGCCATCAAAAGTCGTGTTTCTCAATTTCGAAAACCATGGCACGCAAATCGAGACGTGCCGTTAACTTTTTGGTCAAACGTTGTGAACTCTCGATTTTGAATATGCATCTTGGAAGATTTCAGCACCATGAGTGCATTGGAATCGACCGTGCCGCAAAATCACGCTTTGGTCAAAAGATATCGCCATTATGGCTAATCGTGACCAAAACGGAGATCAAATAATCAGTTCTGAGTCCAACAGAATAATTAAAATAATAAATGAAAGAAATAATTTCTGGGAAAAATATATGTCGTAGATCTCTGAGTTACCTTTCCGAAACTTCAAACGGATCGTGATTTCGATTTCTGGTTCTCCCGGAATCTCGACAACACTGAAATGCGTCATGTTTCGGACAACCGACACTCTACGAATTTTCCAGAAATTCATGTTCAGAATTTACGAAAATAAATTACATAGACAGAGAGTTTACCTCGATACGAATCCGACAAAAAAAACGGCGCACTAAACGGAGGTCGGGGTTGACGGGAATCACCTCGGGAAGTCGGGGGATTGCCGGGATCAAAACCACAAAGGTCGGCCAGCAATTAATCTAGGGTTTCTAAAGAAACCGAAAATATAATATATATATATAAAGCAGCGGTCGGGTCGGGTCGGGTCGGCTAGGACACGTGGCTTAATCTCCTACTCCCCGCTCAATTGACTGGACGGTCGGATGGTGATGCAGCTTCACCCGAAGCCGACTAGGAGTCGGCTTATGCAGCCGTGGCTCCAATTAAAGGCACAGTCAGCTATCCTCTGACTGACAGACGGGCCCGCCCCTAATCAGCGGGTGGCTGACGGGTGGGCCAGCCTGCTGACTGTGTATTTATTTAATTTTAGAAACTGATTTAACATCAATTTAACTCCAAAAAATTCCAAATAAATATCTAAAAATTCTAGAAAAATTCTAAAAAATTATAGAAAATATTATTAGCCATCTAGAACCTAGATAAAAATAATCTATCTCAAAGTAGTCCCAAATGATCTTATAGAAAATATTTAAGCCTTTAAAATTATATAAACCATAATAAATAAATACTTAAACATTGCCAAAAATTATGGAAAAATTCCAGAAAATATAAAATAGCATAATGAGCCCTAGAAAAATATTTGGGGTCAATACTTGCTATTAGGCTACCATTATAAATTCTAAAAGTCCTAAAAAATAGGTTTTTCCACTATTTAATAATCAAAATAATTCCAGAAAATTCCTAATTATTCCAAGAAGATTAAATATAAATAAAAAAAAAATTTAAAAAAAAATCGGGAAGGGGAGTTACAAATCTACCCACCTTAAAATAATTTCGTTCTCGAAATTCAATTTCATAACTATTTCTTAAAATTCAAAGTCTAGTATTCCCTTAATCTCCTCAAATTTAATTTCTCAAAATAGTTGTATCCTCTTTCTTGTCATTTTGTAATTCCGAAAACTTCGAGGACTTCTACCCACCTTAGAGGCTAGGATATGGTGGCAAGGTTCCTGTCACAGGGATGGCCGAGGGTAGCTACACTTGCATATACAACTATCATAGCCATGGGAATACTATGTATCTACCTATCAATCACGAGCTTTCGTCTTTCCAATCAATGAAGGACAAAACAATAAAAGGGTTCAAGGAAGATGTCACTGAACACAATTACGTGATTCAAAGGCGAATGTATAATTCAAGAGGAATTGTCGAAGCAGTCGCGGATGAGATCCTAGAGACATCTACATCTCAATCCACGTAGGATAATTAAATAAAAAGCGAATCAAATGCATCATGGTTGATCAGACCATAATACAATGATTCTGATTAGACAATATGTTAGCGGGCGTCCCCAATAAACATATGTCTCGAATCAAGCTCGATAAAAGAGTAAGCTTGCAAAACTAGGCTGTAATAGTAGCATTGGTCAAAATAGTCAAAATATGAATAGGCGAAATTTTTGGAAAGGAGGCACAATAGTTCGAGTTTTGAGAAAGTCAAATCCTTACCAGGTGTTCTTGCTTATACAGCCTTCCTACAATCTTACTATCCCTAAAGTCTTGGTCAACTACAACATAGTTTTAGCAAAGTTCTATAACCTATGATCATCAAAATAATTTTATTTCTATGGGTTGTGCCTCGCCAGTGCGCTGCTGGCTGCAGTGAACCCACATTCTCTACTAAATAATTGACGACAGTGCACTGCTGCCTAAACTTTATGGGTTAGCTAATATTTCTCTAACTATAACCGTAAAAATCTATGAGCTTCTAGAGATTCAAACAAGTTGACTAAAAATAGAGTGTAGATATTTGTCCTATCAATCACAACATTTAAAATAAAAGATTTAACCATGGAGGAATTAATTAAAGACAAAAAGATACAAACATCCTAGTATCTATTTTATATGCATTCCTATGGTTGAGAAAAATCTCAAATAATTCTACTTTGAGATTCGTATGCAAATAACATATTCAGAAATTTAAACTAATTCCCTACGGCAACATAGAATTTAAAACAGACAACTCCAACTTATGATATAAGATTTATATCTAAATGAGAAAGTTGAACAGTTTATAAAAATTAACGCCTTAAATATAGGCAAGCCTAACATACCAAACGAATAGTATATCTACATTGAATCACCTTGTCATATCAGAAGTAATAGTGTTTCTATAGAGGTTTGGCAAGTCATCTGAATTCAATAATTCTAAAATAGCATGGCCTATCTAACAACCTTAACTACCCAATGGTCAGTGTGAACAAGGGACTCCTAGTCCTAGTTATTCTCCTAAATTATTTTAATCCTATTTGTGAATGAGCATTTTCTGGTCGCAGGCTTGCAATAGTACGACTGACGTACCATCACGAGTTCGCAATATTTTGCAAAAACGGACCTACATGGGCCACCACAAAAACTTGTCACGACCCGCACCCGCTTTTCGGATACGAGACGTGTCCAAGCCAGCCTACGCCGCAGAGTCGGTGGAAGAACGCTGTCAAGCCCGCAAGAATAATTGCTCAAGAAATAAACATTTGCTGCTCATTCACATTTCTACATTTATTACAATATTTACAACATTTAAAAATTAAAGGAAATGCAAGATTTTACAATTAATGAAAATAGTACAACTGTTTTCTATTTCTAGGTCGGCCTCAGCATACCCAAGTCTTTCCAGTGCTAAGAATGATCGCGGCTAAACCTGAAAAATATTGGTTTCCAGTCAGGAATGGAACAAGTACACAAACCGACGACAATGCGAAAACACAATAGAATTAACAAGACATGAAAATAGCATATGGAATATGAAAGCTAGTAAGAAAACTGATGACATGGCACGGTGGAAAAGTAAAAGGAAAAATAAAAGACATCTACCTATGTGGTGTGAAATACCTTTTAATACGTGAACGGCTGGGCTAATACGGCACTCATACGATGGCTATCGTTCAGTAATGGTACGGCTAACTCATACGTGAGTGTGTATGACTTAGCTATCGTTCAGTAATATAATTGGGTTTGTTCACGTATTTACTTAGTATTTCCCCTCCCGACTACTCCGTGTGACGAGCGTGTCAACAAGCAGCAAGATATATATATAGACATGAAATGATAAGACTACTATGAATCGGAAAGCAATCAGAAAGTGCACTTGCCTGAATCCTTGCACAAACCGTAGTCACAAGCCGAGGGTGAAGGAAAAGCCGATCTAGAAGCTATCAACCTATAACATACAACGCACCACGAACAGTGCACGAAAACCACAAATTAACTCTAATGTTCTAGTTCTAAATAGTGGCTAGTTGGGTCACTAAGTTTAATAATAATTAATTCTGTAATAATTTACTTAAAAACCTAATTTAACCTAATAATAATCTGAATATAATCTACATATGCAAGTTTGGCCATCAAAAGTCGTGTTTCTCAATTTCGGAAATCATGGCACGCAAATCGAGACGTGCCGTTGACTTTTTGGTCAAATGTTGTGAACTCTCGATTTTGAATATGCATCTTGGCAGATTTCAGCACCACGAGTGCGCTGGAATTGACCGTGCCACAAAATCACGCTTTGGTCAAAAGATATCGCCATTATGGCTAATCGTGACCAAAACGGAGATCAAATAATCAGTTCTGAGTTCAACAGAATAATTAAAATAATAAATGAACGAAATAATTTTTGGGAAAAATATATGTCGTAGATCTCTGAGTTAGCTTTCCGAAACTTCAAACGGATCATGATTTTGATTTCTGGTTCTCCCGGAATCTCGAAAACACTGAAACGCGTCAAGTTTCGGACAACCGACACTCTACGAATTTTCCAGAAATTCATGTTCAGAATTTACGAAAATAAATTACATAGACAGAGTTTACCTCGATATGAATCCGACAAAAAAAATGGCACGCTAAACGGAGGTCGGGGTTGACGGGAATCACCTCGGGAAGTCGGGGGATTACCGGGATCAAAACCACAAAGGTCGGCCAGCAATTAATCTAGGGTTTCTAAAGAAACCGAAAATATAATATATATATATAAAGCAGCGGCTGGGTCGGGTCGGGTCGGGTCGGCTAGGACACGTGGCTTAATCTCCTACGCCCCGCTCAATTGACTGGACGGTCGGATGGTGATGCGGCTTCACCCGAAGCCGACTAGGAGTCGGCTTATGCAGCCGTGGCTCCAATTAAAGGCACAGTCAGCTATCCTCTGACTGACAGGCGGGCCCGCCCCTAATCAGCGGGTGGCTGACGGGTGGGCCAGCCTGCTGACTGTGTATTTATTTAATTTCAGAAACTGATTTAACATCAATTTAACTCCAAAAAATTCCAAATAAATATCTAAAAATTCTAGAAAAATTCTAAAAAATTATAGAAAATATTATTAGCCATCTAGAACCTAGATAAAAATAATCTATCTCAAAGTAGTCCCAAATGATCTTATAGAAAATATTTAAGCCTTTAAAATTATATAAACCATAATAAATAAATACTTAAACATTGCCAAAAATTATGGAAAAATTCCAGAAAATATAAAATAGCATAATGAGCCCTAGAAAAATATTTGGGGTCAATACTTGCTATTAGGCTACCATTATAAATTCTAGAAGTCCTAGAAAATAGGTTTTTCTACTATTTAATAATCAAAATAATTCTAGAAAATTCCTAATAATTCCTAGAAGATTAAATATAAATAATAAAAAAAATTTAAAAAAAATCGGGAAGGGGAGTTACAAATCTACCCACCTTAAAATAATTTTGTCCTCGAAATTCAATTTCATAACTATTTCTTAAAATTCAAAGTCTAGTATTCCCTTAATCTCCTCAAATTTAATTTCTCAAAATAGTTGTATCCTCTTTCTTGTCATTTTGTAATTCCGAAAACTTCAAGGACTTCTACCCACCTTAGAGGCTAGGATATGGTGGCAAGGTTCCTATCACAGGGATGGCCGAGGGTAGCTACACTTGCATATACAACTATCATAGCCATGGGAATACTATGTATCTACCTATCAATCACGAGCTTTCGTCTTTCCAATCAATGAAGGACAAAACAATAAAAGGGTTCAAGGAAGATGTCACTGAACATAATTACGTGATTCAAAGGCGAATGTATAATTCAAGAGGAATTGTCGAAGCAGTCGCGGATGAGATCCTAGAGACATCTACATCTCAATCCACGTAGGATAATTAAATGAAAAGCGAACCAAATGCATCATGGTTGATCAGACCGTAATACAATGATTCTGATTAGACAATATGTTAGCGGACATTCCCAATAAACATTTGTCTCGAATCAAGCTCGATAAAAGAGTAAGCTTGTAAAACTAGGCTGTAATAGTAGCATTGGTTAAAATAGTCAAAATATGAATAGGCGAGATTTTTGGAAAGGAGGCACAATAGTTCGAGTTTTGAGAAAGTCAAATCCTTACCTGGTGTTCTTGCTTATACAGCCTTCCTACAATCTTACTATCCCTAAAGTCTTGGTCAACTACAACATAGTTTTAGCAAAGTTCTATAACCTATGATCCTCAAAATAATTTCATTTCTATGGGTTGTGCCTCGCCAGTGCGCTGCTGGCTGCAGTGAACCCACATTCTCCACTAAATAATTGACGACAGTGCGCTGCTGCCTAAACTTTATGGGTTAGCTAATATTTCTCTAACTATAACCGTAAAAATCCATGAGCTTCTAGAGATTCAAACAAGTTGACTAAAAATAGAGCGTAGGTATTTGTCCTATCAATCACAACATTTAAAATAAAAGATTTAACCATGGAGGAATTAATTAAAGACAAAAAGATACAAACATCCTAGTATCTATTTTATATGCATTCCTATGGTTGAGAAAAATCTCAAATAATTCTACTTCGAGATTCTTATGCAAATAACATAATCAAAAATTTAAACTAATTTCCTACGGCAACATAGAATTTAAAACAGGCAACTCCAACTTATGATATAAGATTTATATCTAAATGAGAAAGTTGAACAGTTTATAAAAATTAATACCTTAAATATAGGCAAGCCTAACATACCAAGCGAATAGTATATCTACATTGAATCACCTTGTCATATCAGAAGTAATAGTGTTTCTATAGAGGTTTGGCAAGTCATCTGAATTCAATAATTCTAAAATAGGATGGCCTATCTAACAACCTTAACTACCCAATGGTCAGTGTGAACAAGGGACTCCTAGTCCTAGTTATTCTCCTAAATTATTTTAATCCTATTTGTGAATGAGCATTTTCTGGTCGCAGGCTCGCAATAGTACGACTGACGTACCATTATGAGTTCGCAATATTTTGCGAAAACGGACCTGCATGGGCCACCACAAAAACTTGTCACGACCCGCACCCGCTTTTCGGATACGAGACGTGTCCAAGCCAGCCTACGCCGCAGAGTCGGCGGTAGAACACTGTCAAGCCGGCAAGAATAATTGCTCAAGAAATAAACATTTGCTGCTCATTCACATTTCTACATTTATTACAACATTTACAACATTTAAAAATTAAAGGAAATGCAAGATTTTACAATTAATGAAAATGGTACAACTATTTTTTATTTCTAGGTCGGCCTCAGCATACCCAAGTCTTCCCAGTGCTAAGAATGATCGTGGCTAAACCTGAAAAATGTTGGTTTCCAGTCAGGAATGGAACAAGTACACAAACCGACGACAATACGAAAACACAATAGAATTAACAAGACATGAAAGTAGCATATGGAATATGAAAGCTAGTAAGAAAACTGATGACATGGCACGGTGGAAAAGTAAAAAGAAAAATAAAAGACATCTACCTATGTGGTGTGAAATACCTTTTAATACGTGAACGGCTGGGCTAATACGGCACATCATACGATGGCTATCGTTCAGTAATGGTATGGCTAACTCATACGTGAGTGTGTATGACTTAGCTATCATTCAGTAATATAATTGGGTTTGTTCACGTATTTACTTAGTATTTCCCCTCCCGACTACTCCGTGTGACGAGCGTGTCAACAAGCAGCAAGATATATGTATAGACATGAAATGATAAGACTACTATGAATCGGAAAGCAATCAGAAAGTGCACTTGCCTGAATCCTTGCACAAACCGTAGTCACAAGCCGAGGGTGAAGGAAAAGCCGATCTAGAAGCTATCAACCTATAACATACAACGCACCACGAACAGTGCACGAAAACCACAAATTAATTCTAATGTTCTAGTTCTAAATAGTGGTAAGTTGGGTTACTAAGTTTAATAATAATTAATTCTGTAATAATTTACTTAAAAACCTAATTTAACCTAATAATAATCTGAATATAATCTACATATGCAAGTTTGGCCATCAAAAGTCATGTTTCTCAATTTTGGAAACCATGGCACGCAAATCGAGACGTACCGTTGACTTTTTGGTCAAACGTTGTGAACTCTCGATTTTGAATATGCATCTTGGCAGATTTCAGTACCACGAGTGCACTGGAATTGACCGTGCCGCAAAATCACGCTTTGGTCAAAAGATATCGCCATTATGGCTAATCGTGACCAAAACGGAGATCAAATAATCAGTTCTGAGTTCAACAGAATAATTAAAATAATAAATGAACGAAATAATTTCTGGAAAAAATATATGTCGTAGATCTCTGAGTTAGCTTTCCGAAACTTCAAACGGATCATGATTTCGATTTCTGGTTCTCCCGGAATCTCGAAAACACTGAAACGCATCAAGTTTCGGAGAACCGACACTCTACGAATTTTCCAGAAATTCATGTTCAGAATTTACGAAAATAAATTACATAGACAGAGAGTTTACCTCGATACGAATCCGACAAAAAAAACGGCGCGCTAAACGGAGGTCGGGGTTGACGGGAATCACCTTGGGAAGTCAGGGGATTGCCGGGATCAAAACCACAAAGGTTGGCCAGCAATTAATCTAGGGTTTCTAAAGAAACCGAAAATATAATATATATATATAAAGCAGCGGCTGGGTCGGGTCGGGTCGGGTCGGCTAGGACACGTGGCTTAATCTCCTACGCCCCGCTCAATTGACTGGACGGTCGGATGGTGATGCGGCTTCTCCCGAAGCCGACTAGGAGTCGGCTTATGCAGCCGTGGCTCCAATTAAAGGCACAGTCAGCTATCCTCTGACTGACAGACGGGCCCGCCCCTAATCAGTGGGTGGCTGACGGGCGGGCCAGCCTGCTGACTGTGTATTTATTTAATTTCAGAAACTGATTTAACATCAATTTAACTCCAAAAAATTCCAAATAAATATCTAAAAATTCTAGAAAAATTCTAAAAAAATTATAGAAAATATTATTAGCCATCTAGAACCTAGATAAAAATCATCTATCTCAAAGTAGTCCCAAATGATCTTATAGAAAATATTTAAGCCTTTAAAATTATATAAACCATAATAAATAAATACTTAAACATTGCCAAAAATTATGGAAAAATTCCAGAAAATATAAAATAGCATAATGAGCCCTAGAAAAATATTTGGGGTCAATACTTGCTATTAGGCTACCATTATAAATTCTAGATGTCCTAGAAAATAGGTTTTCCCACTATTTAATAATCAAAATAATTCCAGAAAATTCCTAATAATTCCTAGAAGATTAAATATAAATAATAAAAAAAATTTAAAAAAAAAATTGGGAAGGGGAGTTACACTCTCCAACCAAACAAGGATAGAAGTTGGCCCGTCATGTCAGGACGTTCAGCTTACCTCAATAGTTGGCAAAGTAGGATACAACCCACAATCAAATCAGTTTAAGCGGCCAGGCAATTATTACGGCTTACTACTAGTGAGCTCCAAGTTACCCTGGAACCATGCATTAGGGAATTTCTCAGTTCTTACTATAGACAAACAAGCCTGGTCGATCCAATAATCAGTTGCGCCATGCGGGGAAACGAGTCCCAACGGGACGCTCGTCGATCGGGAAAAGTAAACCGGATACCACTCCCTGCCCGTGTGGTAGATATGCAGTATCCGTGGGAACAAGCCGGCATGTCGGGATACTATTTGTCCCAAGGACGGCCGTCATGTAAGAACTCGAAAATTCATTCTCTCCATGCAATAATTATCTTATTTAACTTAGTTGGCCCTATGTTAATTGAAATTTCATGTCGTGGATCATGAGTACTTCGCATGAGTACTTTCGTACAAGGTACGATATGCGTAACTCTACAACAATGCCAGTACGGTTGGGCTGTAGGTCCTACATAGCGTAATGCAACAATCAAACCTATCTACGGGATAATCATACCTTGACAGTAGGATACACGTGCTGCTTTTGTAATACAAAATTAATTATCGGTGCCATAGCACCTACTCAAATTCATGTACATAATTATAAGTTGGAGATCATCACGGTTACATTGTCAATGATCGGGATCAGCCAGTCGTTCTCGATGGTTCATACATGAACGTGTCCCATTCAGTACAATAAGACGACTAGCCAGTCTCTTAGTTCCAGACATAGGAACGCATGATCAATATTAAGTCAGGATAACAATCATTGTCAATTCGTGACAAGGCATGGTAGTCAAAAGTTCTATATCAAGAGTAAGAGAAACTTGCATAAAATAGTTGGTAACATATTCTTGAAGCCAAGGAAAAGATCTACAACTTTCATGTTGGAAGCTAGGAGAAATTTGGGCCATAAAACAGTCAAAAAGAGCATCAAACAATCAAAATCAGCCAAAATCAGCCTCATGCGGCTAGAAATTCTTATACGGCTCAAAAATTCTTATGCGGCTCAAAAATGCTCATGCGGCCAAAAATTCTTATGCGGCTCAAAAATGCTCATGCGGCCAGAAATGGTCATGCGGCCAAAAATTCCCATGCAGCTCAAAAATTCTTATGCGGCTCAAAATGCTCATGCGGCCAGAAATTCTTATGCGGCTCAAAAATTCTTATGCGGCTCAAAAATGCTCATGCGGCCAGAAATTCTTATCGGCTCAAAAATTCTTATGCGGCTCAAAAATTCTTATGCGGCTCAAAATTTCTTATGCGGCCAGACACTATTCATCGTCCCTGCCAGAATCAGGACAGATGAACATAGAAGTTTGACCAAAATTGTTTTGGCCATAACTTCCTCAAATCAAGTCAAAATCTAACTTTTCAAAAGCCAAAATTTGGTAGAATTGAATTCTCTACAACATAGAACAATCAAAACAGGGAAATAATGAAGTTTGATAGATCAAAACTCAAGAAAACCAAAAAGGGGAAAAACTTAGATCTATACAAAGCTAACCATGGAAAACAAAAACTACAAGACCTAAACATGTAGAGAAAGAAGAGACAAACACAATGGACTAAAAATAAATGGGGATGCATGAAATCCTCCTTGATGTGCAAGATGTACTTGCCTCTCATAAGTGGGTTAGGGTTTGGTGGAGGAGTAAATGTGAATGAATGAAGAGAGAGAAGGAAAGAAAAAGTTTTATATCAAGGTCAAGTGGATCTTCACCATTCATTCTCTCCACCAAATCCAAGCCATCCATTCCTTTCCATGTTGAACCAAACCAAGTTGGTTTACCATGAACCAAAATGAACCAAGTGCCAAAAAAAGCAGAAAATAAAATACAGAAAAATAATTAGCATGAAATTAAAAGAATTAAATACAAAATAATTGCATGACAGATACTAAATAAATTCGGGCAAGCGGTATACGTATAAAAATATGTATTCCGGGAACGGGGAGTGACACGCGGACACGTAAAAACGTGTGCGTAAAGGGGGTAAATGGTACGCTGGCACGTAAAAAATGGGCATAAAACTTAATCTTCTCCCCAAGGCCGGTACATGCAGGCGTAAAAGCTCAAGAGCTCAAGAAAAGCCCCATCTCGATCAAGTCTCGGTGAAATCCAAGTATTCCAAAACCAAACTTGCGTAACATCAGAATGTCTACCTCATGGAACTCTCAGTTTTCACAAACAAGCCAGTTTAGTAGATAAAACCATGAAAATGAAAGAATGTTAAAACCTAGATCTACAAAAATCCATGCATCGAAATGAGAAAAGCCAAGTTCTAAAGAAGTTTGAAATCAGACAAGGAAGCTAAATGATCCATAAAAGCATGGTGTTCTCTCGTGATAACAAGTTGCAATTGCCTACGGTGGTGTGGGTGGAGAGGAATGAGGAAGAAGAAGCGAGAAGGAGTAAATGAGTAATGAATGAAAAGAGAGAGAATGTTGGTTGGGTTAATAAATGAGGATGGTGGTAGGTAGGGGTTTGCATATCAACCCAAACCGAGCCCAACCAAATCGAACCCAACCGAACCTAATGCAGGCCAAGGCCAGGATAAATGAACCAAAAAATGCTAACTAACCCATGCCAATGCAAAATCCAAGATTAGCCAGTCAAGACAAGTCGAACTAGGATGAACCCAAAATAAACCGAGGCAAGATTAAACCAGGATAAAGCTAAGCAAGACAAGTCTAATTATGGGTCGGGATTCCGTATACGTATACCAAAATACGTAATACGAACCACGGACGTTACATAATATTCACAAGTTTACATTTGAATACAAAGTACAATGTCTCACAAAATTATAAAAAGACAACTAGATACATATTCAACTATCTAAATGGTCTCTAGGTTTGGCCTCCGCATATACCCATGTCTTTCAAGCATAGCGTAGCAGGCGACTATCTGAAAAATATTGATTTCCAGTCAGGAATGGAACGAGTACAATTCCTTGATTGCATTTCTAAATATATACTAACTACTATAAGACAAAAGTTAGCCATAAAATATACGATAAAATAATCAGTCAAATGGTAACAAGAGACATGAGAATGTAGACATGATTTTATATGTATATGACAACAGTTAAAGAGTAAAACAACAGGAAATACTATCTATTTGATTTGAAGTACCTTTCGATATGTGATCGGTCTGAGGACAGTTACACCACAAGTTCTAAGTTAATTACAAGGTCTACTTTATTTAGCAAGGTCTACAAGATCTACTTTATTTAACAAGGTCTATTGTGCAGGAAATAAATTATGGGCTAAGGTCTGATCACATATCTATTAGTACTTTCTCATTCCGACACCATGTAGAAGGTAGAAAATATGACATGAACAAGAAATATGAGGTGCTATCATATGACGAGCGTGTCAAGAAACCAAGTACGATATAACTGAACAGTGTGATATAAGAATTAGCAATATTGAAAACAAACAATAAATATACTCGCCTGGGGTCCTTAGCTGTTGAAACAGATAGTACCATTGCGTCCAGGATAGTTTGACTGGCTACGGTCGATGTGAAGAAGCCCAAGGTCACAAATATGATTAGTCACGATTTTAGGATTTAATATTGAAGAGGAATTGACTTAGAAAATAATCCTTTCTTTATAAAATATATACATACACCTATTTTAGGAAAATGTTTATAATATTAGAAATTATATTGTATTAGCCAAAATACTTTTTAGATAAATACTTGAAATCACTTTAGGCTAAGCTAAATTTGATAAAAAATCCTTTAGGTACGAATTATACTTGTTTTTAGAAAAATATTGATAATACCTTCTATAAAGCTCTTTTTTTCCAAATATGTAATTTTATAATCCAAAATCATTTGTCATAAGAAGATATGCTTTTAAAAATATAAACCTATAGACATGAAGGCCCATAAATTATTTAATATGCAAAATATAAGACCAAAAAGGAAGCCCGAAATCTAAATCGAGAAATGATCTTTTTTGTGGTCTAGACCCAATAGTTTAAAACCCAAATTAGCATATGTATAGGCCCAAAATATCATTTAAACATTCTAAATAATTACTAATATATTTTAATAGACTTAATGTTCAAGTCTGGCCCATAGGCCTAATTCCCATATTGGGCCCAACCCAACTAATTTAATAATAATAATAATAATAATAATAATAATAATAATAATAATAATAATAATAATAATATCAATGATAAGTAATACTCTCAGTAATATATATATATATATATATATATATATATATATATATATATATATAATTAAAATAAAACCCAATCATGTATTCCAATATAATTTTGGAAATTAATATTGTACAAATATTACTATGTAATAGTAACTATCACAAAACAATTGGTAATAATATTAACTAATAATAACTATAGCCCTGGTAACTATAACAAAACAGTATACACCTACAAAATTCACTTTCAATACCAAAACCTAGTGGCCCAACTACGCCCAATTAATATATGTTGGTAAGCCCAAAAGTTCGAAAGAACATACTTCTCTACATTGTTCCCAAAAAGTGATAATAATAATAATAATAAATAATAATAAGGAGGTCAAAGCATTGAAGTTGTTGTTTTCATTAGAAATAAATAGCTAATAAAAGAAAACGAAAGTAAAGAATAGAAAGGGACAGAAAGAGATTCACACTATGTTTGGGAACTTTTGTGGGGAGGAAAAGAAAATTTTGAAGGAAAGGAAAATGGAGGAGGGAAAAATGAAGGTAAAGTTAATTTTTTCTTCCTTTGTTTGGGTGGACAAAAAGTAGGAGAATTAAAAGTTTTAAAATAATTTTTTATTTGTTTAGGGATAGAGATACAATTACTATTTAGTCATTGGTATTCTCAAATGATAATTTATTATTACCTTTATGAGGGGTGATGGAGTAAATTCACTCAAATTCCTCTCATCTCTCTCCATTTCCTCCTACTTTTGGGAGAAATTTTTTTAGTGGGACCCACATACTTTTTTCTCTCAAATTTTCGTTCCTTATTTTCCCTCCTCCTTTTCAAACACCATCACTTTTAATTTTCTTCTCAATTTCCCCTCAACTTTTTCCTTCCTCCCATTTCCCCCTTTCCAAACAGTACCTAAGAAAGCTTGAGAGAATAGAGGAGAGCAGAGAGAGACAGAGGTGAGCAACGAGACATCTATACTGGCTATATGGGCACATAATAAGGGCTATACGCCCACAACAAAGGGACACCACGACTTAACACATATGTGCATAAGCAAATAAAGCTATGGGCGCATAATTAGCCATGCGCCCACACTAAGGAAGGCATGGAGCTTGGGCGCGTATATAGAGCTATGCGCCCAAGGCTGAAGTTACTGTGGGCGCATAAAATGCCATGCGCCCACATACTGTTCTTCTTCTCCAACCCGAGAAGAAGAACCATGGAACCCATTAACTTTCAAAGTCCATAAATCACTCAAAATAATTCAAAATCCGAGTTTTCAAAGGTCTAACTTGAGTAAAATCAAATTCTCTACAACATGGAACAATCAATGAAAATAATGAAGTTTGATAGATCAAAACCCAAAAAAATTGAGAAATCTATAAACTTAGATTTACAAGCATCCCTTCATCTAAACCAAGAACTCCAAGTTCTAAGGAGGCTTAGAATCAAGAGGGGTCGACAATGGAACAACAAAGTCTAAGATCCATCATGAAGCAAGATTGTACTTGTCTTTGGTGGATGGAGAGAATTAATGGAGAAGAAAGTGGATAAGAAAAATAAACGAAAGTAAAAGAGGAGAGAGAATAGGGGGTTGGTAAATAAAGGGGGTTTATCATGATAAACCACTCACCCAAACCAAACGAAAATAAACCAAGCCAATCTAAACCAAGATCAAACTATGCCAAGCTATGCTAGACAAGTCAAAATATCGGGGCAAGCTATACTAATCATGAGCAATCTATGACTAGCAGTTAATCAAGCAATCATTCATGCAAGTAAGGATTTAAAAGCATAAGACATAAGGAAGACATTATACCTTATGAGTCAAATAGGTGTGGATATCATAATCGGATATCATCCTCACATCCCACGTTGACACACCCAAAGAGTGACGACCCCAAGCAACACAGACTAAACTAATAGTCTTATTCTGGAGTATCTTCTCTCTCCGGTCCAATATGTATGCAGGTCTTTCCTCATACGAAAGGTTGATACCAACAACCAATTCCGAATGCTCAAGGACATGACTCGAATCCGGGATATACCATCGTAATTAGGATACATGGAAGACATCATATACCTCACGTAACGACGACAGAAGAGCGAGACGATAGGACACATCACATACCCTCTCAAGAATGTTGAACGGCCCTATATACCTAGGACTAAGTTTTTCTCGTACGCTGAATCGAATGACGCCATGAGTAGACGAGATCCTAAGGAATACGTGGTCGTCGATTGAAAATTCAAGGGGACGCCGATGAGAATCGGCCCAGTAATGCTGGCGATCTTGTGCAACTCGAAGATGATCCCTAACTTGTCTGACCACCTCAATAGTCCACGTAATCATCTCTGGACCAAGCATCTACCTCTCGCGTACATCATCCCATGCTAACAGGGATCTACACTTTCTTCCGTACAAGGCCCCAGAGGCACCATCTGGATACTGGCCTGGAAACTGTTGTTATAGGAGAACTCCACGAGATTTAGGTAATCTTCCCTCGAACCATCAAAATTAAGCATATATGAGCGCAACATATCTTCAAGCGTCTGGATCGTGCGCTCCGACTGACCATCTATCTGCGGATGATAAGCTGAACTGAACTTGAGATGAGTCCCCAAACTCTTCTGAAGACTCCGCCAAAAGTGCGATATAAATCTGGAATCTCTGTCGGATATGATACTGACTGGCACTCCATAAAATCCGACTATCTGCCTGAGGTACATCTCTGCAAGCTGATCCATCGACTGACCAATTCTGAAAGGGATAAAATGAGCTACCTTGGTGAGTCTGTCAACTATAACCCAGATAACATCTCTCCCAGCTGGGGATTTAGGTAACCCAGTTACAAAATCCATGGTAATGTACTCCCATTTCTATTCTGGGATCGATAAAGGTTAAAGAAGTCCAGCTGGTCTCTGATGTTCAGCCTTAACTTATTGGCAAACTAAACAACGAGAGATAAACCAGGCTATCTCCCTCTTCATGCCATTCCACCAAAAATGTTGAGGGATATCACGATACATCTTCGTACCGCCGGAATAAATTAAATACTGTAAAATGTGAGCTTTTGCCGTGATCTCTTGTCTGATATCACCACTGGGTACACAAAGATGCCTTCCATGTCGAAGTGTACAGTCTTCGTAAATACATAACTCTGGTCTCCGTCCTGCTACACATTCTGCCCTAAGCCGCCGAAGCTTAGAATCCGCTGACTGAGCTAACTTGATTCTATCCACTATACTGGACTGAACTTGTATGCTGGCCATTAATGTCATATTGGTAGGAAGAACAACTTCAATACCCATCTTTTGAAGATCTACTAACAACTCCGACTGTGCTGTTAGAAAATAAACTCCGGCTCTTCTGTTTAATGCATCTGCAACAACGTTGGCCTTTCCAGGATGTTACTGCAAGTTGATGTCATAATCCACAAGTAGATCTAGCCATCTCCTTTGATGCATGTTAAGATCCTTCTAGGTAAACACATACTTAAGATTATTGTAGTCGGTGAAAATCTCCACCTGATCTCCATACAAGTAATGCCTCCAAAGCTTAAGTGTGAAAACCACCGTTACGAATTCCAAGTCATGGGTTGGGTAATTTCTCTCATGATCACGAAGCTGACGTGACATATAAGCTACTATCTTACCATGCTGCATTAAGACGCATCCCAATCCTTTGCCGGAAGCGTCACAATAAAATGAAAATCCTCCAGTCCTATCAGGAAGCGTAAGATTGGAGGGCGTCATCAGCCCTAGCTTCAACTTCTCAAATAAACTCTGACACTCTGCTGTCCAAGCAAACTGTACATCCTTGCGGGTCAACTGCATCAAAGACGCTGAAATCCAAGCAAAGTTTGATATAAACCACCGATAATAGTCAGCCAATCTTAGAAAACTGTGAACCTCTGCGACGGTAGTGGGTACTGGCCATGTCTATATAGCCACTATCTTCTGGAGGTCAAATTCTACTCCACCCCTGGTGATAATGTGACCCAAGTATGATATACGGTCAAGCCAAAAATCGTACTTGCTGAACTTCGCATACAACTGGTGCTCTCTGAGAATCTGAAGGACAACACAGAGATGCTGCTCATGCTCTGCCTCATTCTTGCTATAAACTAAGATGTCGTCCATAAACACTATCACGAACTAGTCTAAATAGGGCATAAAGATACGATTCATAAGGTCCATGAATACGGCTGGCGCATTGGTAGCTCCAAATGGTATAACAAGGAACTCCCAATGTCCATACCTAGATCTGAATGCTGTCTTCGGGATGTCTTTCTCTCTGACTCTGATATGATGGTATCCTGACCGCAAGTCAATCTTCGAGAATACTGCTGCTCCTCTGAGTTGATCGAATAAATCATCTATCCTTGGTAGAGGATATCTGTTCTTGATTGTTATAGAGTTCAAGGTATAATAATCAACACATAATCTTGACGTACCATCCTTCTTTTTCATAAGAAGTATCGGGGCTCCCCAAGGTGATCCACTAGCACGAATGAATCCCTTTGTTCTAAGTTCTTCAATCATCTTGTACAAGATCTCTAACTCTGAAGGTGCCATCTTGTAGACTCCTCCTGACATTGGTGCCATTACTGGAAGCAAATCAAAAGTGAACTCTATCTCTCTCTCTCTGGGGGCATGCCTGGAAGCTCTTCGAAAAATACATCAGAAAATTCTTCTACTATTTTAGAAAACTAAACTGATACTGCTACTGCCATCCGCAAGACTGGTGGAGAATGTTCTACTTCGCCTATGGAAAATGAAAACTCTAGTTCGCTGGGAATACCAAAAATAATCTTGCCAATATGGCAGTCTATTCTTACGTATTGATCCTTCAACCAATCCATTCCTAGGACCACATCATAGTCGACCATCGGAAATTTTATCAATCTAGCAAGAAACTCTCTACCACTAACTACGATTTGATACGAAGAATAGAATCTATCTACTCCCACAAGATCATTACCAGTAAGTATATTGATCCTTACTGATAATGACTCGGGCTCCAGTCCTATCCGTGTTGCGAATCGTACAGAAATAAATGAATGTGATGCACCCGAATCAAATAAGACTGATGCTGGAAAAGAGTTGACGAGAATGGTACCTGCCACCACCTCATCTGATGCCAATTCTTCTACCACGGTTAGAGCCATAGCCTGACCTTTCCCTCTTAGTGTTGGTCCCCTTTGCTGGAAACCTCTCTGCCGGTTCTGAATCTGAGCTTGGGCATACTGCTGAGCCTGAGACGGTAATGGCCTCGGAGGCTGGTACTGCTGCTGCACTGGTGCTGGACCCCTAACCGATGGACTGGTTAGGTTTGATGATGATGAACTGGCTCTATTCGGATAAGACCCCATCTTATGGTCTGGTGTCCCACAAGTCGAGCATAATCCCTATGCTCTACGACACTCTGATACTACAAGTCCTGGCTTCCCATAATGAGAGCAGCCCATTGCGAAAGACTGCTTCTGCTTTTGCTGTTGAGGATACGTCGGTGTCGAGTGCTGAATCAACGAAGTTGTGGTCACCCTCCTAGGAGCTCCAATAGATAAAGCCCTAGCTGTCGGGGCTGGTGCTAAGGACAAACTCATCTGTCCATGGGACCTCTTCATGCTTCTGGTTCTATCTACTATCTTCTGAGAGGTATACTCATGCCTCATGGCTGCTCTCAAGACAGCATCAAAAGTCTGATGCTCGAACTGCTCCACAGCTAGAATAATCTCTAGGTGGAGTCCTCAAACTGCTCTACTGCTAGAATAATCTCTAGGTGGAGTCCCTGCTGAAACTGCTGCGCTCGATTGAACTCGGTTGCCACCAAGGTGGGAGCAAACCGACTCAGTCTTAAAAACTCAGCCACATATCTATCGACCATCTTACTCATCTGCTTTAAAACGGTGAATCTCGTTTACAGATTATATCGAGCCACTGCATCAAAGTACTTGGTCTGGAACTTGTCGCTGAATATCGCCTATGGGATAGGCATCGCTAATCCAACTGCTAACATAGTCCACCAGATGCGGGCTAAGTCCAATAACTGTAGGCGCACTATGGCTACCTTCTCTTCCTCTGGAGTCTTGGCTACTTCCAAGATAATCTCGATGTCCTGGAGCCATGCATCAGCTGCAATCGCATCCTTACTACCGTCAAAGAAGGGAGGGTTCAAGCGCTTGAAGTTGTTGGCCGCGTTATTTCCTTGGTAACCTACTCTGCCCAAGGCATTTTGTACTGTCTGGTGTAGGGTATCGCCATGACGATCTTGCGATGCAAGCAATTCCCTGATAAGTCCAATCAAGGCCCTGTTATCGGACTCTACAGGCTGGACTGACTGAACTGGAGGATCTGGGTCATCAGGGTACATGGCTCGGGATGCTGCTCCCGAGTACTGGACTTGGTCTTCTTGTTGCTTCTGGTTCACTGAAGGTGCTTGTTTGCCATTGATTGTAAAAGAACAGAACAATTATCGGAGGACTGAACTTATACTCACAATACAAACTCGCTTGTACAAAGAAAGCCTAGGGACGAAAACCTAGGTACAACAATCTAAGTATAATTATTTATTTTAGATTCTGGGGATGACGGTAGAGGCTCGGAAAAGCGACGGCAACTCTGCCTTACTCCTTGGACGATCGGGTGCAGCCTTGACTCTGTAGAAGAACTGCTTGGCGTTGATGAAGAAATACTCTCCTTTCAATTTCTCTCTGACTTTCTGGATCCGAGGGGGGTATGCTTTCTCTCTCTCTGCTCTCTGCTCTCTATGTCTGTCTATCTCCCCTACAAGGGAATGGCACCTTACTATTTATAAGAGTGGGAGCATCATTAGGGTTTTGCAATGATTGCCCATTCTCAAAAGTTGGCGGTTAAGGATCAATGAATCTGGGCCGTTCATAATAGATTTGAGCAATTAATGTGATTGCATCAAATCTTTGTGGGCAATTAATGATGATTGCCATAAATCTTCATGATTTATTATGCCAAGCTCGGATCTTCTGCCATGTGTTCAATTTGATTGATTGGAAATGATCTGATTTGATCCCAGTAATTATGAGGATGGCACTAAACCTGGTTGTTAGGATTTGTTGATGAATCTTGCCACGTGTCCCTCTATTATGAGGCTGATAGCTGTAGGGACGCTGGCAGAACCGCGAGCCACTTAGGAAATCTGAGCCGCATGAGGATTATCCTTCCACTGAGCCGTATGAGGCTGGCCATGTATCAAGGCTGCTTGGGAGTGGCCTCTGAACATTTGAACCGCATGGAGATGATCTGAGCCGCATGAGCATAGGCGACCGCATATGGGATGGCTTCTCAGTGAGTCGCATGAAGATAGTCCATGTAAGCCGCATGGGTATCCTCTGCCTGAGCCGCATGGGTAGCCTCTGCCTGAGCCGCATGGGTGGCCTCTGTCTGAGCCGCATGCGATTGTCCACGTGTCAAGGCCGCATAAAGGTCTTTGGGGTTTGACGGATTGTGTCAGAGATATCCTTCGTTTTCCTAGGAGTCTGCCATTATGACAGGGTCATTATTGCATCTTTCTGTCATTGGTCAGAGCTGTTAGCCGTCAAGGCATTAACTACAGTAAAAGACAAAGGGAAGAGCTGTTGAGGGCCACGTGGCTCCTCTCTGGGCCGTATGGAACTATTCGAGCCGCATAGCCGCTTGAGCCGCAAGGGTCCCTGAGCCGCATGAGCTCTCTGAACCGCATGGGGATCCTTGGCCGCATGGATCTTTCTTTATTCTTTTCCATGCTTCTACAAGACGCCCTTCAAAGTTTTTAATTTGCAAAATTGAAATACTTTGAATAAGAAGCATGGCTATGTATAAAATCTTCTGGCCGCATGAATATCCCAACCGTATAGCCTCCTCAGCCGCAGTGGTCAATCAGCCGCATGGATCCTTTAGCCGTATGGGCTGTCTGGCTGCATGAGCTCCTTGCCACGTCATCCTGTCACATGTGCAAATCTTTTTCATTAATTGTTGTTGATTTGCCGTCAGTTTTAAGGCCATTTTTTGGGGAAGGATCCCAAGAGTTTGGCCTTCATGTCAGTCGGCTCGTCTTGAGAACCGAAGGGTCGGTTACTGTACGTGGATCGAGGCGCCTCTCTCTTGCCTATAAAACGTGAACGTGCTCAGTCGGAGAGACTTCTTCACTCTCTCTCTTTTGTCTTCGGCTCTAATTTTCTTCCTTAGACTTCCTTCTCCGACTGACGGTACGATAATGGCCCCCAAGTCTTCCAAGGTTGCTTCTGCTGCTGTTAAGGACAAGAAAGTGGCCTCCTCATCGGCCACTACGCCTGAAGTACACCCCGACGTCCACCCCACTTTTAAGGGTAAGGATTGGATTAAAATGTTTTGGACCATAAACCCCGTAGCTCTGTTGCATGATTTAGGCACAAGCCTTCATCCTTCATCTTCATTGAACTGTCCAAGTTTAATCATGATGAAACCGCTCTCGTATTCGAGCCGCATGGAGCATGCCCTGTGTTTGAGCCGCATGAGAAGGACTTGAGCCGCATGAGCACTTTCCGAATTTGAACCGCATGAAGTCTTATTTGACCGAGACCGCATGTACTCCTGATGAGCTGAACCGCATAAAGCTTCGCTAAGTCATGCCGCATAAGCACTTCTGCTAAACAGAACAACATACGATCAACTAATCGCATAAGTTCTATCGGAGCAGTGCTGTATGAAACCCAACAGAATCGGGCCGCATAAGGCTGCGTTGACCCGAGCCGCATAGGCTCCATTGAAGCCGTGCCGCATAAAACCCAACTAAATTTGGGCCGCATAAGGCTTCGTTGATCCGAGCCGCATAGGCTCACAGGAGCTTCTTTTTAAGATACTTTTGTTTTAACCATTTTCTAATCCTGTTTCTTTTATCTACTTTCAGTGAATCTGCCAACCAATCCGGCAGAAGAGCTTTTGGTGGGTTCAGTACAGTATGCTGTGGGTGTGCGGCTCGACGACTTAGTTCGACATGTGTCGGATCAGCTTCCTTCCGATGAGCCTTTGGAGAGGTTGGGCGCCATCAATAACCAGCCTTTCCACTTTCTTTGTACTATGATAAACTCGGGGAGACTGGAAGGAGAGTATCTGAAACCAGCCTTTCTCTTCGGAGATGCTCTATCCATAAAGAACTCCCGAGTGCTAGACGTCTCTGAGAACTGGGACTTTACTGTGGACGGGGTGGAGATCTATATTTCCGAAATAGAACGTCATTTTCCCCTCTCGTGGTTCAATATGGTACCGCTGAGCAGGCAGATGGTGGGCTCCCTAACTCCAACTCAATCGAGGATGTTCGTGGGCAACATCCACTATAATAGGAATATGGGGTCGGCATGTGCGAACAGGGACTCGGTTAGTCGAAGAGTGATGGGACTGATTCCGGGTACCTTCATAAACATATCTGGTCCCAACTTCACTTTTACTCTGGTCGATACTTTTCTGAATCAGCTCGCTCGCAAGGGGTCTTATCCTATTGGCAGGTTGTCGCTGTTGAACTGGATAAACCCCATCCCTACGTGGGTCAACCTGACCTCATGGATTCTGAGGAAATACGAGGAAATCCTTAGGGAGATTGACCTCTATTATGCCATCGGGGGCACCTGTTACGGGTTATCCATCAACAAACCGTTGTTCATGGCCCTTTTGGAAATGTATAACCGGAGGACAGGAACTTTCTTTGCGCCCGGAGGGGAGGTGGGACTTGCTCTCCATGAAATGTATGCTGTTTCTAAGCTGCCATGGGGGTGAGGCCTTCGAAGTATATACCCCAACAAACGAGGAATTCGAAGATCTGGATCGACGATTCCCAGGTTTTGTCGCCGTGTACTAGGAACTGCTATGCCACCACAGTATTTGCCACCAAACGGCTATCAAGAAGAACAATAGCTCAGAAGGGAACGCTCCCCATACTACGTCTTGGGTCGCGTATCTTTTCAAATTCAGTCCCTCTGGCCGGGTTTCTTTTCGAGGTCCTCAGACCCAGGAGGAGATAAACAATCTGATGTTGAATGCCAAGAGGTCGAGGTCCACTAGTAACAAGTTTGGGAGTCGTACCGACTCCTTCAGCTATTTCTACCACGGTGCCCGGCAAATGTCTGAGAAGGCGCTCTTGGCGAATTCTTGATGGTATGGCTACGAAACTGCATAGTCTCGGAAGGGGCAGGTTCTATTGAAAAGATCAGCCGCCACTTCATCCTTCCGGCCGTGAAGCTGGTCTTCCAGGTCAGGCTGGCCCTTCTTTCGGCTATGGTGTGTAGCATACACCACGGCCTCCGTGCCCTTTCATCCAAAGTCATTGCTCGCGAGACGACACAGGACTTTGAACGAATAGAACTACCCTACCATTATTTAATGGGTTGGCTATTGATGTATTATCGGTCGTTGATGAGGCCCGGAGCAGACGATGGCATTACCGATGATGACGCTTTCTTTTTTCGATACCATCGTCAGCCTTGGGAATTCGACACCATGCCAGCCTGTCGGAGGGCGTTGGCGAGAGTAGATGGGCCTGACTTCTTTGTGTCTGTCCCTCAATTTACCGCTAGATAAGTGAGGGGTGTACACGTTGACGGCCTTGAACCTTCCCTGCTCTTATCTGAAAAGATGCTTCTCTGGCTGCACAATATTCGTCTGGTGCACCTGGTATATTGTTACCGCAATAACGTCTACCTGGAACCCTACTTGCCTAGTAGGTTCTCTCACCAGTTCGGGTACAGCCAGCTGGTCCTTGATTGTCCCAGTGCTTGCCAGGCTACGAGGGCAGTATCCTTGATGGTATCAGGGCGTGGCATTATTACAATACGGTTTATACCCGAGCTAGCTTCTCGATCCCTGACGCTAATACGCAAGGAGAGATTTTGTACATGGCGGCCCTCTATCATGTTGCGGCGACCAAACCTTCCGTAAATTTTGACATGAACACCAACTTTATTGTCGGGACTGGTTTGGCAGAGAGGCCTGAGGGGGCCAAGAAGAGGAAGAAGAAGGCGAATATGGTTCCTGTGCCGGACTCGGAGTCCACGACGGCGGACGAAGAGGATGATGGGCAGGATGCCGATGATTCGTCCCATCCCTCAGACGAGGAGGCGAGGGATCAGCCACCTATCGTGCCGGATGACATGGTTGCGAGGCAGCCGCCTGCTGTGCCTGGTCCTTCGCGCAAGCGAAGCAGGCGTATGTCTACTGATGATAGGATAACCTACTCCATGAAGCGAGCTGCGGTAAGACGTCACAGGCTTTTTATTGATGATGTTGGTGTTGTTTCTGAGGTGATTTGAATGTCAACTACCTTTTCCATCTCTTTTTTTTAAGCTATGGCCTAATCATCTTCTTTTACTCTTTGCAGGCGTCAGAGGAGTCGGTTTCTCGGGATCCGATTGCTGAGGTTGATCCGGCTCTGACCACTTTGGTCAATGATATGTGCACCGCTTTCATTTCTGCTGGGGTTCTTTCGGAGGCGGCCGAGGAGTCCCACTTTGCTGAGACCTCAGCCCATGGGGACGGAGGCTCTACTGCACCTGTCCCTGAGACAGCTGAATTTCAACAGGGTGATGCTGAACCGGCTGGCTCTTTTTCGGGGGTGGCTGGGGCAGAGAAATCAGTTGAACTCAACTTGGAAGCCACGGGTGAGGAGACTACGTTAGCTACGAGCGAGCTGCGGCCTCCATGCCCCTCTCCTGGTAAGATAAGCCGAATCTTAACTTGTGAGGAGGCCTATCTGCTATATCATTATATCCTTCGGGTTACGTCGATTGATGGTTGCTTTGGACGTACAGGTCCCATCCCTTTATTGCCGGTGACGGACATTGTCGGGGTGGACTCTACTGGAGGGGATCTGATGGAAGCACGTGTGCCTCCTTCTCTTCCCACCTATATTGAAGGGCCTCCGGCTGGTTCAAGTTCGGGGGCTCAAGTGGTGGCACAGCAGGGGCAAGGAACAACGCTTCCTGCATCCTCTTCTGTGAATATGGTTTCGGGGGTTGACCTTTCCGCCTTGCCAAGTATCCAAGCTCTTCGGGCGGCAGAAGAGGAGCTAGCCGCTATTCGTGCATCTTTTCGTACAGAATTTGTTTCCCTGGTGGCAGGAATGGCAAGTTCCGATGATACTCCTTCGACATTGCCGGCCACACTCCCTCTGACGCCATCCTCTACAGAAGTTTTGGATGAAGTGTCCCAGGATGTGGTTGATAGCTTTCTCCGCCATCAGAAGAGAGGGGTCGAGGCAGTCATGGAGAAGGGAACTCCCTTCGCTATGGCCCGTCGGTGCGCCGGTGGCCAAATCGACATCCTGAGAACACTCCCCGGTGGGGCGGGGTTAGCTGCGCTTCTAGAGCCTAAGCTGTTAGAGGCCGATCGTCTTGTGGCCCAGTTTCATGTGTTACAGTAAGCTGATCTGTCCACGGCGATAGATCAAGAGCGCACTTTCCTCATAACCGCGATGGAGAAGGTGAGGCTTGCTCGGGAGTCGATCAAGCCAACTATACTGAAGGACCGCCGTGATCTGTCTCAGTTACACGATCAATGGAGCCGTAGAAGTGAAGATTGCACAGCTCGGGAGGCGGCCGCCTCCCGCGGGGTAATTGACACCAGGGAGCAGATCCTTGAGCTCCAGAGAAAGCTGGCCTTCCTGGAGTCCGAGCTCGAAGCCGCCCGTACTGAGAAGGAGCTTGCTATCCAAGAGGCTGACATACTTAGTCGAGCTTCTGCCAATCTGGAACTCGCCCTGAAGAAGATGGAGGATGACTGGCGGGCATATATGCACTTGGATGATACGGAGCAGTTGTTCCAGGAGGCTGAACGCCGAGCTAGACAGCGGCTTGAGCGAGGGACTACCTTGGGAAGAAACTGCCTCCTGGAATTGTGTAATGCCGAACTATAGTCGACCTTTTTTTCCTTTTGTTTCTGTTATCCTTTTTTTTTGAGAGGGACGAGGTCCCAAAACATGTAATGCTTTTTTGGCTTTCAAATAAAAGAGTATGTTTTATTCCATCCTTTATTTGTACTGCCTGTTGTACTTGTGGGGTTATGGTGGCGTTTGCCCCGAATGGGGGACTTATTTGTGGACCTGTTACCCCTGGCATACCTTAGTTTTAGGTACGGATAACAAGTTTGATTGGGGATACCTAGAACAATTCCATGGCAAGGTGACCCTAGACGTTCCGGATATCGGAAGAGAGAATGCCATGGAGCAGCTGGGCTCCCGGGGCATGATGAAGAATGATGGGCCTTTACTAAGAAACTTAGCAAAGGACATTTGTGGGCCTATTATCCTCGGCGTACCCTGGCTTAGGATATGGATAATAGGATGAAAAGGGAACCAACATACTTACTCAGAAGTAATAAGGATATGGCAAGTATGAGGGTTTTACAGTGGAGCCTTCCTACTAAGAGGTAATGAGGACATGGAAGGAATAGCCTCAACGGAGGATATCTGTGGACCTATTATCCTTGGCGTACCCTGGCTTAGGATACGGATAATAAGTCGAAAAGGAATCAGCATACTTACTCAGAGGTAATGAGGACATGGCAAGTATGAGGGTTTTACCGTGGAGTCTTCCTACTCAGAGGTAATGAGGACATGGCAGGAGTGGACTCAACAGAGAATATTTGTGGACCTATTATCCTTGGCGTATTTTGGTTGTGGGTACGGATAATAAGTCGAAAGGGAATCAGCATACTTACTCAGAGGTAATAAGGATATGACAAGCATGAAGGTTTCTTCGACCGAGCCTTTCCACTCAGAGGTAATGAGGACATGGCAGGAGTGGGCTCAATGAAGGAGGGTACATAGAATGACTCAGAGGTAATGAGGACATGGAAGTTCTATGTAAAGGGGTAATTTGTTTTTGGCGGAAGTGAAACGACTCAGAGGTAACATCGATGTGGTCATTTTGGAAATTTGTGGATCTGTTACCCTTTTTATGCACTGAGAGTGCGGGTAGTGGATCATGAGGGAGGATCTCTTTCAGGAAGAGTGTTCAGAGGTATGGTCATACATGAATTACTATCTGAAAGAGTGACCGAAATGTGAGTTCAGTGGCACATGCGGGCACATAACTCGATAATCTAGGAGATTATGAGTTCAACGGTACGGGAGGGTACATGACTCAATAATCTGGAATTATGAATGTGATTTCAGCGGTACCGGCGGTACATGACTCAATAATCTGGAATTGTGAATGTGAGTTCAGTAGTACCGGCGGGTACATAACTCAATAGTCTAGAATTTTGGAATATGAGTTCAGCGGTACCAGTAGTACCGGCGGGTACATGACTCGACGATCTGGAAAATGTCATTTAGACATAATATTTCTTCAGGAACTTGGCGTTGACGGGCAACATGAGCAAGTCTCCATTTTGTTTTGCGAGGCGGTAAGCACCGTTGGAGAATACGGCCTCAATGATAAACGGACCTTCCCATTTTGGCTGGAATTTGCCGACGGTTTTGTGAGTCATGACCATCGACCTCTGGACTGCCAGAACGAGATCGCCCATTTGGAATGTTCTGATTTTAACCTTCTTGTTGAAGGCTCCGGAGATGCGTGCTCGGTATAGCTCGATCCGTTGCTGAGCCAGGAGGCGATTTTCATCTAAGGCCTCCAACTCATGTAGTCGACGACGGTAGTTATCATCCGTCGTCAATTGGTAAGTAAGGGCAACGCAGAGTGAGGGTATTTGAGTTTCCAACGGGAGGACTGCCTCACTTTCGTACACCAGGGAAAACGGTATATTTCCAGTGGCTGTTCGGACTATAGTATGGTATGTCCATAAGCATTCACCAAGCTTCTCGTTCCAGTCGCGTTTGTTGGACGATACAAACTTCTTAAGAAGTTTGATGATTGTTTTGTTGAATGTTTCTGCCAACCCATTCGCTGCTGGATTATATGGCGTCGAAGCAATATTCTGAATTTGATGCTTGTCGCATAATCGATAGAAGGCGTGGCTTGCAAACTGCGGACCATTATCGTGGATGATCCTTCGGGGCAGTCCAAAGCGATAGATGACGTGATGCTTGAGGAAGCTGATCACGTTTGAAGTCTTTACTTCTGCAAGTGGAACAGCTTCCGCCCATTTGGAGAAGTAATCCGTGATTGCGAGTATGAAGCGATGTCCTCGGGAGGAAGGTGGAGTAATCGGACCGATGATATCCATTCCCCATGCTTCAAATGGTCAGGATGCTACCGTCGGATGTAGAAATTCGGATGGTTGGTGGATGAAGTCCGCGTGGACTTGGCAAGCTTTGCACTTTCTTGCATAGTCTATTGCATCCGCTACCATCGTGGGCCAGTAGTAGCCCATTCGGCGAAGACGGTCTTACAATTTTGGGCCAGGCTGATGGGCCCCGCAAACACCGTCATGAGCTTCTCGTATGACTTTTTTGGCTTCTGCGTTTGACAGACAACGAAGCAATAATCCGTCGTAGGATCGGCGATACAACATTTTCGTCTCTGTATCGTAGAAGAATATGAGAGAACGCCTTCTGTTAGAGGTGGCCTGTGAAACCCAAAATTTTAGAATTTATTTAATTATTGGTTTGTAGTGTAATTTTTGTTTAATTATTATTATTATTATTATTATTATTATTATTATTATTTATTAGTCGGATTTAAGAAAAATATTATTTTTAAACTATCATTGATTTTTTATTGTGGCCTGCCCCGATCCCGAGTCCGGACCCCAACCCCGAGTCCGGACTTCGAACACGAGTTCGAACCCGGATACCCGAAACCCAATCCCGTTCCGAACCCAATTTTCATTTCCAGTTTCGAATCCGTATTGAAACCCTTTTTAATTAATTTTTTTTAGATAAATAGATAGAACTATTTTTATGTTGGTTATTATAAAAAAAAGAAAAAGAGTAACCCTTATGGCCTGGTCTCCCCCACGACCATGCCTTCTCCTCCATTTCCTCCACGTTCACCCATCCCCTTATTCCTCTTACTTCTTCTCCTCAGCAAACTTCCTCCACACAACTTTCCACCTCTTTCTCTACTCCTCCTCCTCCTTTTTCCTTAATAAACCCACACCAGTACTCACCCCCTCCACGTACTTAACCCCTCTCCCCTTTTTAGCACCCACCATTCACCACCAGCAACTTCACTCTAAATTCTCCATTTCTTTCCAAAAGAAAACCCTTTTCCCCAAATTCTTCCCGAGCACCCGAGCTTCCGAGCCCTCGGCCCCTTTGCCGGCACCCGACTCCCGCTTCCCCGGCCTCCCCCTGTCGGACCCGTGCCCGTGCGCCCCCGGGCCGCCCACCTCCGGTAGCGAGCTCCCTCGGTCCGATCGGGACCCGTGCCCCCTGCCCTAGCTCCGGCGCCACCCCCTTCACCGGCGCCCGCCCCGGCGACTTCACCCCGGCCTCGCCGTTCGCCGGTCGACCGTCAGAGTGCGTCCCCACGCGCCCACAGCACTCCGACGCCTCTGCTCCGGATCCCGCAAGCTTCCTACGAGCTTTCCGCTGATCCGAACAGCGCTGTCCAGCGCTATCCGGGGGTTTTCAAACCCGCTGTCCGGGTTTTCTTCGTGCCGATCTCCGGATCCCGCTGTCCAGCGCAGCCGTACCCCGGCGAGGCGCTGTCCCGAGCCGGTCCACTGTCCGCGGATTTCTTTTCTTCTTTTTAACATCTGAGAGCTCTAGCCGAGCAACCCAAGGTATAATTCCTTTATCCCGTTCTATTTTCGGTAGTCGATGATGATAATGGTCCCCGATTCCCTCCCAGGAAATCGGTTTTAGGTCGATGTAGTGACTTCGGATTTTTCGGAGACGTTTTTGTAATGTTTTGGGTTTATTTCGAATTTTTTCGAAATATACTTTCTGGATTTTGGACGCTGTGGTTTCCAATTTCATTTCAGGAATTCCCGAAACTATATTTTGGGTTTCCGATTAAGCTTCGAGAATTATTCTGTGAATTTAATTTTAGTGTAAAATAGTTTGGAAGTTATTTCTGGGTGTTTCCTGGTTTGGGACTTTTATTATGGGTGTTTCGGCGCATTTTCCCAGTTTTGGGTTGTCCCGAAAATAGAGGAAATGCAGCCCAAATTTTTATAAAATTTTAGAAATGAATTTCAAATCGGTTTTCGGAAAATATTTTATTTAAAATAGATTTTTGGGCGACGACTATACCGGTCCGTGGGCCCTAACGAAATACAAACGAAACCGGTTTTACCCGGACGTTGAGGCATTAGCTAATAGTGACGATTGGACCAAGTCTGAGACTCCTAAGATTTTATTTTATTTTTAGTTTTTGTTTTCGATATTTAAAATACAGGATATTAGTCAGAGCTAACTAATTTTCTCTTATTTTAATTTATGTAAAGTTTGTAAGGGCATAAGCCCAGATTCCTATTTTGTCAATTGTGCCCCTGTATTGCGTAGTCTAGGTTTTTTATTTATTTTCTGGGTTGATTTTCTTTTAATTTTCTGGATGGTTTTATCATTTATATTAATAGGCGCTTCGTAATAAAATGACTATAAATATTTTGTATAAATTAATAAGGTTTTCTGACGATAAAATAACCTGATTAAAATATTGATAATTAACAAAATTCACGTTTTTCTCATTTGAAAGAAAAACAGTAGTTTTATATATAATATTACAAAATACAAGTTTTTGCCAAATTAACCGGTAACGACAATTTTCCAAGTAAAACCAGAAACTGGCTATCCAACTAAATGAGAACCAACGTAGTACGCATCGTAAACCGTTAGTAGTAGATTAAATATACAAACTTAAAATCTGACTAGGACCTGCTACTAGAGATTGCAACTAGCACACCTAGCTTGGTTTCAATGGTTCTAAGTCAAATTCTCCAACTGTAGGATCTCGCAGACGAACCTAGCATCTTCCCGGAACCAACACTGTTTCCAGTCGTAAACAAAGGCAAGTACATTTTGTGTTAGTTTACAATTATTTAATAATCATTTTATTGCAAGTTTAAACCACGATGCAATACGGAACTCTCTCTAAGAGCACTGACTGATTGACTGTTGGGTACTGGGGGAGTAGTGTAATGAGTATGACCACATCCAAAGTAATAATTTAGAACTGTATTAGCTTACCCCTCATACATACGGGGATAAGCCATATCATTACTGTACAACCCAAGCCGGTCATATTCATTTCCTATTCACATCACAATGTTTTAACTGCTAGAGAACTGTTTATTTCAAATTATTTAAAAGTGCATAACTCTATTATTATTTTAATTGTTTGATTATCATGAATTGTACTTTGTTCCCTCTTGACTGGAGATAACATTTTTAGGGAATTTTGAGGATGCTGAGCTGTTATACAACAGTTATTATGACCCAGTTCTGTACCCTGTGGTATTGCCAGAGTCCCCATTGGAGGACGCAGGACCTGAGGCCGACGAGCCGAACGCTTAGCTAGATTTTCTGTTTCCAGATTTGTTGTTTTACAATTTTGTTAATTTGATTTCAGTATTTTATTTAGTCTTTCTAATTCCAGTTGTACTTTTCAAATGTTGAATAAATTTTTAAATTCCTGAATATTGAGTTGTGATAAATATATAGATGTTGTTGTGATTACCTGCAATTGTGGATACAGCTTACTGCCGCCGTCTCAACAACAGTGCAGGCTGGGCATGATCCGGTTCGACCCAACTATTTGGGATCGGGTCGTGACATGTTTTTAGTGGTGGCCCATGCAGGTCGAGAAACAACAACTTAGAAAAACATACCTAGAAACAATTAGAATACTAGAACATTGATTTGTCACAACATAGGTCCGAATTATATATATAAATATTTTTGTTTGATTATAGACTGGTAGGATACCTTGTTTATGTTTGCATCCTAAACCTTCCAGAGTATGGCCAAAGGAAAGACCACTCGTTCCGGCCCTGCTGGCGAAGAGGTCCATCATCGGTCATACTTGGACCCATACCCATCTTTGAGACTATAACTGCCCTATTACTATCTCAGGCCACAAATTCTTAACACCCTTGCTTGTGATGCCCTTGCCCAACTATGATGTAGTCCTAGGGATGGACTGGTTAAGTGAGCAGCATGCGCTGATAGATTGTCATAGAGGATGTGTAATCTTCAGCCCACCAGGAGAACCGGAGTTTGAAATCTCTCGAGCTCCGGAAGACATGAAGAGTGTTACCTACTCCTCTATCACCGAAGAACCCGGGCCTCCTCACCCTATCATAACGAAATTCATGGGCGTCTTTCCAGATAGTCTTCCAGGATTGCCGCTAGATCGAGGTGTGGAATTCACCATCGACCTAGTACCCGACTCTTCTCCTATTTCTCGGGGATGCTACAGAGTCAACCCCAAGGAGACAAAGGAGATGAAGGACCAGATTGACGAACTGAAGGCACAAGGATTTATCAGAGATGGGGCTTCACCCTAGGGAGCACCAGTTTTGTTCGTGCCCAAGAAGGATAGAACCGTACGTATGTGCATCGATTACCGGGCGCTAAACAACATCACCATCAAGAACAAGTACCCTCTGCCCCGGATCGACGACCTATTTGATCAACTAAGTGAAGCCAAGGTATCTTCGAAGATAGATCTCAGGTCTGGCTACCATCAAATCAAGGTCAGAAAGGAGGATATCCCGTAAACGACATTCAACACCAAATATGGGCAATTTGAATTCTTGGTCATGCCGTTTGGACTAACGAATGCTCCTGCGGTATTCATGAACCTCATGAACAAGGTCTTCCATGAATACCTGGATCAGTTTGTTGTTGTCTTCATCGATGACATACAGATATACTCGAAGACTGAAGAAGAGCATGAAGAGCACCTGAGGAAAGTTCTGAGCACCTTGAGGAAGGAGAAGCTCTATGGTAAGCTATCTAAATGCGAATTCTTTTTAGACAAAGTAGAACTTCGGGGCCATGTTGTCACAGAAAAAGGAATTTCGATGGATCCAAAGAAGATAGCTGCTATTGAGAAGTGGACTGCACCAAGTTCGGTTGCAGAAATCAGAAGCTTTTTGGGTTTAGCTAGCTACTACCGGAAGTTCATGAAGGATTTCTCCAAGATTGCTGAACCAATGACGAAGCTCACTAGGAAGAACAAAGAATTTATTTGGTCTGAAGCTTGCCAGTCAGCTTTTGAGGAATTGAAGAAGAGGCTTACAACGGCGCCGATACTTGCGCTACCCGCAGGTACCGGCGGTTTCTCAATTTATAGTGATGCTTTCGGTAAGGGATTGGGCTGCGTTCTTTGACAACACGGGAAAGTAATTGCTTACGCATCTAGGCAATTGCGGACTCATGAGAAGAACTATCCCACACATGATTTGGAGCTTGCAGCGGTGATATTTGTATTGAATCTATGGAAGTACTACCTTTATGGAGAGAGTGGAAATATTTACAGACCATAAAAGTCTTAAATATGTTTTCACTCAGAAAGAGCTGAACATGCGACAGAGACGATGGATGGAGCTGATGAAGGATTTCGACATCAACCTGCAATACCACCCGGGTAAGGCTAATGTTGTAGCAGATACACTTAGTCGATCCCGATGGCAATGTTCTTGACCAAGGAGCGTTATTTGCTGGAGTACATGGAAAAGCTTGGATTGGAAATTGTACTGCCTAAAGAAGAAATAAAGAAACTGGGAAGAGAAGCCATTGTACCAGGAGCTGATTCAATAATGATGCAGTTGCAAGTGCGTTTAAGTCTAATGGACAGAGTCAAGGAGGCACAATTCTAAGACGAGACGCTTTGCAAACTCAGAGACCAAGTGCTGGCAGGATCACTGGAAGGATTCTCAATCGCCAGCAATGGAGCACTGAAGAATAGTACGAGGCTTTACGTACCAACTGGCGAACTGAGGAACGAGCTGATGCAAGAAGCGCACCAGTCGCAGTATTCCATACATCCTGGAGCCAACAAAATATATCGGGATATGCGTACTATAGTATGGTGGTACGGAATAAAGAAGGACGTATCCAGGTATGTGGCTAGATGTTTAATTTGTCAACAAGTTAAAGTTAGCAGACAAAGACCAGCAGGACTGTTGCAGCCGCTTGACATCCCGGAGTGGAAATGAGAGCACATAATAATAGATTTTGTGTCGGGACTGCCTCGATCCCAAGGAGAGAAGGATGCCATTTGGGTAATCGTGGATCGACTGACGAAGTCAGCTCACTTTATCCCCTTCAAGGTTGGTTTATCCACCGAGAAGTTGGCAGCACTGTACATGCGGCACATCTACCGGATTCATGGAGTTCCGGTAAGTATTGTGTCTGACAGAGATACTAGATTTACCTCTCACTTTTGGAAGAGTTTGCATGACAGTTTGGAAACACAACTGAAGTTCAGCACCGCCTACCATCCCCAGACTGACGGACAATCGGAGAGAACAATCCAGACGCTAGAAGACATGCTGAGATCCTGCATCTTGGAATTTGGAGGGTCTTGGGAAGACCATTTGCACTTTATAGAGTTCTTTTACAACAACAGCTACCAAGCTAGCATCGGTATGACACCGTTCGAGGCAGTCTATGGACGTCGTTGCCGCACTCTACTTGCTTGGGACGATGTCGGAGAACGAGTATTACTTGGACCTGAGATGGTGTTCGATACAACAGAGAAGGTAAGAATGATCAGAGACAAGCTCAGGATTGCCCAGGACAGACAAAAGCATTGGGCCGATAGCAGCAGACGGCCTTTGGAGTTTGAAGAAGGTGACAGTGTGTTTATAAAGATCTATCCTACCAGAGGAACCATCTATTTCGGCAGAACAGAAAAGTTGAGCCCCAGGTATATTGGTCCTTTTGAAGTACTTAACAGGATTGGAGAAGTGGCTTATCGGGTGGCTCTACCCCCAAGTCTCGAAGGCGTCCACAACGTCTTCCACGTTTCGCAGCTGAGACGCTATATCCCGGACCCGAGCCACATCTTGGACCATTCAGAGCTAGAGATTGGACCCAGCCTCACAGTGCCAGAGAAGCCAGCGGCGATTTTAGACAGAGGTAAGAAAAAAACCAGGAACCCAGTGCCGCCTCATAAACTTCTATTTCTTGCAAACCTTATCTTTCGTTCTAATATTTTGACTGATGCTGCTAAGTTAGCCTAGTTTTGCGAGCTTATTTCTTTATCGAGCTTGATCATGACAGTATTTTATTGGGTGCACTCACTAATATATTGTCTAATCAGAACCGGTGCATAATGGTCTGATCAACCACGTGTACCTTGGTTTGCATATATATATTCTTATTCTGCGTGGATGATGACATAGTTAAAACTTGTTCCTAAATGTCTCATATACGACTGCCTTGACAATTATTATTTTTGGACCTGAGTTACGGGCGTAGTACCCATACCTGTTTGATTTGAATTTACTCCTAACCCTACCTTTAATTTCGAGGACGAAATTTTCTAAGGAGGGAAGATTGTGAAACCCAGAATTGTAGAATTTATTTAATTATTGGTTTGTAGTATAATTTTTGTTTTATTATTATTATTATTATTATTATTATTATTATTATTATTATTATTATTATTATTATTATTATTATTATTATTATTATTATCTATTAGTCGGATTTAAGAAAAATATTATTTTTAAACTATCGTTGATTTTTGATTGTGGCCTGCCCCGATCCCGAGTTCGGACCCCGATCCGGAGTCCGGACTCCGAACCCGAGTTCGAACCCGGATACCCGAAACCCAATCCCGTTCCGAACCCAATTTTTATTTCCAGTTCCGAATCCGTATTGAAACCCTTTTTAATTAATTTTTTTAGATAAATAGATAGAACTATTTTTATGTTGGTTATTGTAAAAAAAGAGAGTAACCCCTATGGCCTGGCCTCCCCCATGACCAGGCCTTCTCCTCCATTTCCTCCATGTTCACCCATCCCCTTATTCCTTCTACTTCTTCTCCTCAGCAAACTTCCTCCACACAACTTTCTACTTCTTTCTCTACTACTCCTCCTCCTTTTTCCTTAATAAACCCACACCAGTACTCACCCCCTCCACGTACTTAACCCCTCTCCCCTTACTAGCACCCACCATTCACCACCAGCAACTTCACTCTAAACTCTCCATTTCTTTCCAAAAGAAAACCCTTTCCCCCAAATTCTTCCCGAGCACCCGAGTTCCCGAGCCCCCGGCCCCTTCGCCGGCACCCGACTCCCGCTTTCCCGGCCTCCCCTTGCCGGACCCGTGCCCGCGCTCCCCCGGGCCTCCCACCTCCGGCAGCGAGCTCTTCCGGTCCGATCGGGACCCGTGCCCCCTGTCCTAGCTCCGGCGCCACCCCCTTAACCGGTGCCCGCCCCGGCGACTTTACCCCGGCCTCGCCGTTCGCCGGCCGACCGCCAGCGTGCGGCCCCGCGCGCCCACAGTACTCCGGCGCCTCTGCTCCGGATCCCGCAAGCTTTTCGCTGATTCGAACAGCGCTGTCCAGCGCTGTCCCGGGGTTTTCAAACCCGCTGTCCGTGTTTTCTTCGTGCCGATCTCCGGATCCCGCTGTCCAGCACAGCCGTACCCCGGCGAGGCGCTGTCCCGAGCCGGTCCTCTGTCCACGGATTTCTTTTCTTCTTTTTAACATCTGAGAGCTCTAGCCGAGCAACCCAAGGTATAATTCCTTTATTCCGTTCCATTCTCGATAGTCGATGATGATAATGGTCCCCGATTCCCTCCCGGGAATTTGGTTTTAGGTCGACGTAGTGACTTCGGATTTTTTGGAGACGTTTCTGTAATGTTCTGGGTTTATTTCGGATTTTTCTGAAATATGTTTTCTGGATTTTGGACGCTGTGGTTTCCGATTTCATTTCGGGAATTCCCGAAACTATATTTCGAGTTTCTGATTAAGCTTCGGAAATTATTCTGTGAATTTAATTTTGGTGTAAAATGGTTTGGAAGTTATTTCTGGGTGTTCCCTGGTTTGGGACTTTTATTATGGGTGTTTCGGCGCATTTTCCCATTTTTGGGTTGTCCCAAAAATAGAGGAAATGCTGCCCAAATTTTTATAAAATTTTGGAAATGAATTTCAAATCGTTTTTTGGAAAATATTTTATTTAAAATGGATTTTCGGGCGACGACCATACTGGTCCGTGGGCCCTAGCGAAATGCAAACGAAATCGGTTTTACCCGGACGTTGAGGCATTAGCTAATCGTGACGATTGGACCAAGTCTGAGACTCCTAAGATTTTATTTTATTTTTAGTTTTTGTTTTCGATATTTAAAATACAGGATATTAGTCAGAGCTAACTAATTTTCTCTTATTTTAATTTATGTAAAGTTTGTAAGGGCATAAGCCCAGATTCCTATTCTGTCAGCTGTGCCCCTGTATTACGTAGTCTAGGTTTTTCATTTATTTTCTGGGTTGATTTTCCTTTAATTTTCTGGATGGTTTTATCATTTATATTAATAGGCGCTTCGTAACAAAATGACTAATAAATAATTTGTATAAATTAATAAGGTTTTCTCACGATAAAATAACTTGATTAAAATATTGATAATTAACAAAATCCACGTTTTTCTCATTTGAAAGAAAAACAGTAGTTTTATATATAATATTACAAAATACAAGTTTTTGCCAAATTAACCGGTAACGACAATTTTTCAAGTAAAACCAGAAACTGGCTATCCAACTAAATGAGAACCAACGTAGTACGCATCGTAAACCATTAGCAGTAGATTAAATATACAAACTTAAAATCTGACTAGGACCTGCTACTAGAGATTGTAACTAGCACACCTAGCTTGGTTTCAATGGTTCTAAGTCAAATTCTCCAACTGTAGGATCTCGGAGACGAACCTAGCATCTTCCCGGAACCAACACTGTTTCCAGTCGTAAACAAAGGAAAGTACATTTTGTGTTAGTTTACAATTATTTAATAATCGTTTTATTGCAAGTTTAAACCACGATGCAACACGGAACTCTCTCTGAGAGCACTGACTGATTGACTGTTGGGTACTGGGGGAGTAGTGTAATGAGTATGACCACATCCAAAGTAATAATTTAGAACTGTATTAGCTTACCCCTCATACACACGGGGATAAGCCATATCATTCACTGTACAACCCAAACCGGTCATATTCATTGCCAATTCACATCACAATATTTTAACTGCTAGAGAACTATTTATTTTAAATTGTTTAAAAGTGCATAACTCTATTATTATTTTAATTGTTTGATTATCATGAATTATACTTTGCTTCTTCCTGACTGGAGATAATATTTTTAGGGGATTTTGAGGATGATGAGCTGTTATACAACAGTTATTATAACACAGTTCTGTACCCTGTGGTATTGCCAGAGTCCCCATTGGAGGACGCAGGACCTGAGGCCGACGAGCCGAACGCTTAGCTAGATTTTCTGTTTCCAGATTTGTTGTTTTAGTATTTTGTTAATTTGATTTCAGCATTTTATTTCAATCTTTCTAATTCCAGTTGTACTTTTCAAATGTTGAATAAATTTTTAAATTCTCGAATATTGAGTTGTGACAAATATATAGATGTTGTTGTGATTACCTGCAATTGTGGATACAGCTTACTGCCGCCGTCTCAACAACGGTACAGGCTGGGCATGATCCGGTTCGACCCAACTATTTGGGATCGGGTCATGACATGGCCTCTTTTGGGTTCTCGGGCAGGATGTCGTAGACTAAGAAATCTATGAATGGTTGTCTCCAATCTGGCGCTTCGTCGATCGTCTGAGCAGAATAACTCGCCATGAATTGAATGTTGTTCTTGGGACAGACCAGTTCGTGGCCTATCACATCAACTGAATGATGAGTATGATATGGCACTGCTAGGGAAGCGTCAAGGCCTGCTAAGGCATCAGCTTCGATGTTTTGGAGTCTTGGAACGTGTTCGATGAAGAACCCCTCGAACGACGAGATGACGTTGATTGCTATTTGGTGATAGGGGATCATGTCTTCATGGCGAACTTCGTATGAACCCCGGATCTGATTGACGATTAACTGAGAATTGTCGTATGCTTCGAGATATTCAACCCCCAGCTCTCTTGCAAGTTGAAGGCCAATGACCAAAGTGTTGTACTCGGCCACATTGTTAGAGCCGGGTTCTGTGAGGGAGTAAGCGCGATTGATCACCAATCCGGAAGGAGAAACCAGCACCACACCGACTCCGACGACGATGTTACCCTTAGGTCCGGTCCTTGAGGCGCCGTCAAAGAACATTCGCCATATATCATCGTGAGAGGTTGCTTACGAGTCGGCGACCTCGTCTGGGATTCCTTCATATTTTCTAGACGACTCCGAGCCTGGGTGGGCTGCCAAAAAGTCTGCCAGGGCTTGACCTTTAACAGCCTTTTGCGGGACGAAGATCATATGATAGGGGACAGCAATATTGCCCATGTAGCGAGGCGAGAGCTGAGTGCCCCTGGTTTAGTCATGAGGACCCTGAGAGGGTTGACTCGTGAGATCACATGTATGGTTTGTCCTGTGACATAGTGTCGCGTCTTCTGAATGGCGAACACCTGGACGAGGCATTCCTTCTTCACGACGGTGTATCGGTGCTCTGGCCCAATCATCATTCGGCTGAGGTAATATATAGCTTGTTCATGGCCTTCATCATTGTTTTGTGCTAGCAGAGCGCCGAGGGAATGCTCTATTGCTAGTACATAGGGTAGGAATAGTTTTCCAGCAACCGGGGCCACCAGGACTGGAGGGTTCGACAAATATTCTTTGATGCTGTCGAAGGCACGCTGACATTCTTCATCCCATAAGAACGAGACACCTTTCTTTATGAGATGGGTGAATGGCCGACATCGCCCGGAGAGGTTAGAAATAAACCTCCTGATGTAGGCTAGCCTCCCTTGGAGGCCTCGAAGTTCTCAAAGATTTCTTGGGGGACCCATCTCCATGATTGCCTTTGTCTTCTCAGGGTCTACATGGATACCCTGGGCGGTGATGATGAAACCCAAGAACTTTTCGCTGGATACGTCTAAGAAAGATTTTGTGGGATTCATCTTCAGGTTGTGTGCTCGCATCAGGTCGAATACCGTCCTCAGATCCTGGAGATGGTCTCCTTTACAGCGACTCTTGACGGCGATGTCATCAACATAGCACTCCACCGTCTTGCGTAAGTGGTCTCTGAAGATGATACTCATAGCTCTTTGATATATGGCGCCAGCATTCTTTAAAACCGAAAGGCATGACTGTGTAGCAGTATGTGCCAATCGGTGTTCGGAATGATGTCTGCTTTTCTTCGTCAGGAGAAATCTTGATTTGGTTATACCCCGAGAAGCCATCCATGAATGACATGCGTTCGAAGCCGCATGTCTTGTCGATCATGATGTCTGTGATAGGGAGAGGGAATTCGTCTTTGGGACATGCCTCCTTTAGATTGCGGAAGTCGATGTAGATTAGAATCTTCCCGTTCTTCTTGAGGACCGGTACTATGTTGGCGACCCAGTCTGGATGTTGCTCCTTGCATATGAAGCCGCTGGCTATGAGTTTGTTGACTTCGGCTTCGATTGCATCCATGATGCCTGGGCGGAAGTGTCGTTGTTGTTGCTTGACTGGCCTTGCATCTGGCCGAATGTTGAGCTTGTGAAGAGCAATATCGGGATTCAACCCCGGCATGTCTTCATAGCTCCAGGCGAACACATCAATGTATTCTTTGACAAGTTCTAGTAGCGACTCTCGCTCTTCGTCTGTCAGGCTTTTGCTAACGAAGATTGGTTTTGGAGAAGAGTCGCTGCCTAGATCCACTTGTATGACCTCATCTTCAGTAGGAGGCTCTCTCTGTTCGAACCGCTTTTTCCATTGTGCATCCAGCTGTCGGGCCCACGGCTCTAACTTGAGGATTTCAGGAATGTCTTCATCTTCTTCGTAAGCGTCGGCGAATGCCATATTGACTGACAGGATTTGTCTGAATACATCTCCGATGCTAGTGTCTGAATCAGAAGTTGGTGACCCGGTTAAATGTGAATGCCATTCGCATTCCTCATCTGAACTTTCAGGGGTTGTTGTGGGCGTAACATACCCTAATCCACATCGGGTCTTGCTGTAGTAGTCCCGTGGTTTGCCAGCCGGGACTGGTGGCTTTAAAGGTAATCGTCGCCCAGTGCCATAGTTCAAGCCTGGCGTAGTCTCCAGATCATACCCCTGTTTTTGCATAAGATATTTGGATTGGGGGCTATACAGGGAAAGAGGTAGTCTTCCGGCATCTGATTCGAGATCGATCTTCTCTGTAGTGAAGGGTTGTGGGTCGTCCTTCCGGCCGAATATGATTGGATGGTCCTCTCCCTCTATTATGCGGTAAGCATCTTCCACTGGAGTAAGCTAGTTTGCGGTGTAAACATTCGTCACCTGTATGTGTAGGTGAGTGCCTATACCGTGTTCCATAGCATACATGGTACAAAGCTTATTAAGCTCGAGGTAGTTCAAAGATAGCCCTTTATTGATGAAGTAAGGTATCTTTTCTAGCGGGATTACATCATCTGTGGAGGGAACATCAGTGTGGACAGCCACATACCTGGCAAGCTCCGGTTCTTCTTCGGCTACCCCCTGTATAAATGAAGACTGAGAGCACGACCTAGGCAGCTTGATCGTCAGGGGTTGTCACGACCCGCACCCTAGAGTAAGGGCACGAGACGTGGGTACGTCCAGCCTACGCCGCAGTGTCGGTGGTAGAACACTGTCCTAGGTCAACATACATCTAACAATATATATCTAAACAGTTTATACTCCCCGAATGGGGGTGACATAGCAGTAAATAAACTCAATCACAACTAAGAAAGAGATAGCACGATATGAAATAGAACTTAAGGAAACACAGATGATAAAGTAGTCTAAGATAAACCCAGCAAATATCCAGAGGTACATGGTCTCAGATACAGAATGAAAGAATATATACAACTCAGAACAGAATAAAGTCTAGCTAAAACATGTCTCAAGACTACATAAAATAAGATAAGCCTAACTAAACTAGTCTACGCAATGGGGGTGATGTCCTCAGCTAGAGCTGGGTCCTCCTGAGGGTCCAGCTCGCAAGTGTCATCTAAGACTGCCCCATAGAAAGTATCCAGACAGGCCTCCTCCTCGTCCTCTGTAATATTTTCAACAGGTCCAGTCAGGACAGGAGCGAGCACAGTACATCTCAACAGTTCATAGCAGGTTAGAAAATATAATCATGCAGTAAACTAAGATACAAGTACTGAAAGAAGTGCAGTATGTAAACAGAGAGAGAAAGCTGTAATATAAATATCTACTATAGATAGAGACTAACAGTGGCTAGTGAGTCAGAGTACAATATAGACATGTAAATGACATAGGAGATTCTGATGCTACACTATGGAAGAGATTCTGATGCTACACTACTTGGATAGTATTCACATGTCTATTTCTACTACCCCGTACCCCCAATGAATACACAAGGATCCAACCAGGTTATGTTATAATTCAATGCAAAGGCCCCCGAAGGGTGATACATGGATGTCCCAAAAATGGGGATTCTAGGAGATTCTAGGATACCCAGTAAATGGGATAAGAGATTCTAGGAGACTCTGTGATCATAAGAGTATATGTCACAAGTGATCAAAGAACCAGTGAAGCATAGTGATACGCCATGTAAGTGAAACGCACAGAACATGTAGTACCCGATGCTCCCTAAGGATAACATCTCAAGAAGGGATCCATATAGTACCAATCCGTGTGACCAACGTGACAGTAACAAGTAAAGTAATTTAATGCAGGAAATAATTCTAAGCAGGATATGAAATGATCAGAGAATGTACTCGCATGGTATCTGAGTGTCCAATATGAAAGTACTGTCCGAGGAGTGGTGTCTGGCTCCTAATCAGAACAGCACAAGTCACAACAAGTCCAAAATGGTATAATGAAGTCCTACTATGCATTCTATATGATTCTAGGTCAATCTAGGCTAAAGTCAACTCTTGGTCAACTCTGGTCAACCCTAGAAGTCAAACTAGGTCAACCAAGTCTAGATTAGGTCAAGCTAGTCCATCTAGTCCAATCTTGACTATACTAGTCTATACTAATCTAGTCTAGGTCTACCAAGTCTAAACTAGCCTATCAACATTCAATACAAGGCTATAAAACCTATCCTATCAATCAAGCATAACCCCAAACACAAACACTAATGACACACCAAAAACATATACATGATACTAGTATATATGCCAATATATCTATTCATCCAATGCATGAATCTATACTAAATACTTATATATAAAACACAACTTATATTATATATATAGATACATATATTAGAGTTTATATTACATATATACTTACATTAGATAGGCATATAGAGAGGGTGAAAGGACATCATGGCAATGTGTGTCTATGTGTAGTGTTGTGAGGGATGTGAGATATGTGTGTGGCTTTGTGTGTATGAAAGAGTGAGGGTGTGTCATGAAGGGTGTGTTGTGTAGGTGACTTGAGAGAGTGAAGTGATGAGTGAAAACAGTGTGCCATATACATAGTATGAAACCTAAATCCTTAAAACAGGACATCAACCTATGAGTGTGTATTAAAGAGAGGCAAAGTGTGAATGTGTGGGAGAGTGAAATCTGGAAGACAGTGGCAGCAGTTCTATTTGCTGGAAATAGAGTTCAAGACAATTGAAAAACACAAAAATCAGTTTACAATAGTTTATGATTTCAGTTTTATGAATCAAAATCACACCCAAACAATACACAAATCAAAACTGGAAACCATTACTCAGTTCAGCCCATACTAATCTCAGATTTCAGTCTATAGGACTAATTCCCAGATTCCAACTTCAGTCCTAACCATTCCCAGGTTAATACAATATTGGAAATCATCTATAGCTTCATAATAAACTCAAAGAAACAGTTCACAACAGTTCAAGCTCTAATTCAAACCAATTCTCAACCAAACAACACCAAAATTGACACACAAGTAGTTTACCTATAGGAGAACTATATTAGGTTGTAAAACATGCAATAAACAGTAATTAAATAGGCTAAAACGATTTGTAAAGTTCATATATTAAAACTAAAAACTGGAAATGGAAAAACTGTTTTCACAGTTTCAAAAATTAGGGAAAAGGAGAATTGATTATCAAAATTAATCTATAATACCAAAACAAAGGTTGATAACATATCTACATGTTGTATACGTGTCACACAAGAGTTTGTGTCCACCCAAGTGGACACAAACGTGTCCATTTTCAGAAAAACCTAGATCGGGCATAACAGTGCACTGTCCAGTACACTGTATCGTGCACACGTGCACTCGTGTCGTGCACACGACACAGGCCAAACTAGGCCTCGTGCTCACAACCCTAGGTTTGCCTAGGGTCTAGCTAAGTGTCCAACAACCTGCTATGTCCTAGAGTGTCGTGTCCGAAGATACAGAGCCGTATCAGTGCACTATTTCACGTGTGCACTGCACAGTATAAAATTAGTATGACACTGATATCCCTCTCGACACGCCACATGGGCATGTGAGACTTGACACATGCCGTGTCAGTCATAGCCCCATGGTGTGTGTCGAGTCTTGCGTGTCCTGGTTGCGTGTCGTGTCCTCTAGAGTCCCCGAGTAGCACGGGACAGAACGCGAGCGCGCGCGCGTGTGTGCAGTGCGTGTCCATGCGTCGAGTTCGACACAACCCGACACAAAAATCCACTCCAGAGGACAGAAATCCATAAGCAATAACAATATCTAGATTTCTATTCAAAAACATTGCACAAAAGAAATCGAAATGCCCTTTGAGGCATTTCGACAAACACCTAAGGACAGTTCCTGATACGTGTCCAAACGGACACAAAACTTATAAAACCCGAAATGAAACCAATGCAGACACTTAGGGGACTCCTAGGGCTTCCTGAATATATAAAGAAATCGAAATTTCATGGAGAAACGAAGAAGTTACCTATAGTTGAACTTTCAAGAAAAACCCCCTTTCTAGAGCTCTTCTCCTTGATGACCCAATCCAACAAATCAATACCAACTGAAATAAAACTCCTATAATCAGCAAGAATATGTATATTAAAACCTAATGGAAGAGATTTGAATGAAAAAGGAAGTGGAATGGAAATCTAGGGATTAAATGAAATAGGAAACAAACCTCTTTCCTAAACTTGAGCTTTCCTAAGAAAGAGGCAACCCTAAAATTAGGAGAGTATTTATAGGGTGATGTTCCCAATGTGGATAGGGGTGGCTGGCCAACAATGTCTAGGGATTAGGGTTTGTAATGTCTTGGGCTTTGGGCCAACCTACAAGGCTATGAGTTAAATGATTTATCAAAGGTTCTAAATCATAAGCCATGACTTATGACTTTCTAATTCCTATTTCTAACTAGAGTCTAATGACCAAACCAAGGATTAGCCTAGGTTAGACTAGAGTCATATAACCTAACCAAGTCCATACTAACTTGGGTTAGCTTCTAGGTTGGTCTTCAAGGGTCAAGACTAGCCAAAATCAATCTAGTTCAAATAATTCCAAAATAATTCCTAAAAATTCCCATAAATTCAAATAAATTCTAATAAATTTAAATTACCCCAAAAATGACAAAAATACCCTTACACTAGAAATGTGGTAGTGACAAATCTACCCTCCTTAAAAGAATTTCGTCCTCGAAATTGAAAGGCGAAACACAACTGATGAGAAGGATAGAAAGTATACCTCACGGTCCAAAAAGATATGAGTAGCGCTCGCGCATCTCATCCTCCCGCTTCCAGGTAGACACTCCCGGAGAATGATGCCTCTATGCGACGCGTACCAAGGGTATCACCTGGTTCCTAAGAACCTTCTTCTGTTGATCCAGAATCTCCACTGGCTGCTCTGGATAGCTGAGAGAAGGCCCAACCTCAATCTCTGAATGATCGATCACATGGCTAGGGTCAACCACGTACCATCTCAACTGTGATACATAGAATACGTTGTGGACCCCCACTAGCACAGGCGGTAAGTCTAGCCTGTATGCAACGTCACCGACTCTCCCGCTGATAACGAAACGGCCGATGAAGCGCGGGCTAAGCTTCCCGCCTCCACCAAAACGTACCGTACCACGAGTCAGAGATATCCTCAAGAAAACCTGGTCTCCGACCTAATCACAAGCAAGGTCTCAATTAATAATAATAAACAAACATGATTAAAAATCACAAACAACAACCCTAAATCTAATCCTACTCTAATCTGTACCTCAAACTCTAACGGCCTCCGGTGGCTATCGGCCCAGTGCCGATGTCTACCCTATGCCACGCGAAGTCTGTCCCTGATGAGCTTCACATTTTCGGCTGCATCAACAACTATCTCTGGCCCTAGTAAAGCTCGCTCACCAACATCATCCCAAGATAAGGGTGTACGACACATACGTCCGTACAGAGCCTCAAAAGGTGACATCTCAATGCTGGTCTGGAAACTATTATTGTAAGCAAACTCCACCAAATGAAGATGGTCCTCCAAGGAACCTCCAAAGTCCAGGACGCACGTCCGCAGCATATCCTCAAGTGTCTGAATAGTCTGCTCCGACTGTCCGTCCGTCTGGGGTGGTATGCAGTACTAAACTTGAGCTGAGTGCCTAAGCTGGTTTGCAGACTCCTCCAGAAATGGGAAGTAAAACGGCTATCCCGATCTGAGACGATGCTGACCAGAACTCCGTGAATCCTGACTATCTGCCGCATATACATCTCCGCCAGCCTCTCTGTAGACGTACCCACCTTGAATGGCAAGAAGTGGGCCGATTTGGTCAACCTGTCAACGATGACCCAAATCGCGTCTTTTTCTCCTGGTGTACGCAGCAATCCTGATATGAAGTCCATAGTAATATGCTCCCATTTCCACTCGGGAATGGGCAGCGGCTGCAACAATCCACCGGGCCTCTGTCTCTCTGCCTTGACCTGCTGACAGACCAAGCACCTAGCCACGAAGCGAGCCACCTCCCGCTTCATCCCTGACCACCAAACATGCTCCCTCAGATCTCGGTACATCTTGTTGGCACTTGGGTGTATAGAGTACTGAGATCTATGGGCCTCCTGCATAACCTGCTCCCTGAGATCTCCGCTGGGACACATAACCTGGAACCGTACCTCAAGGCACCATCCTCTGCAAGAGAAAACTCGCCCTCCAGCAATCCTGCTCGAACTTGCTCTCGGAGACACCGCAGAGCAACGTCTTCAAACTATGCCGACTTGATCCTCTCCAACAAGTCTGACTGAATCTGCATCCCCCATAACTGCATCTGCACCCCGGGCACGATCACCTCAATCCTAAGGCTCTCTAAGTCGACAAGCAAATGCCGATCCGTGGTCAAACACATGGCTGTCGGATACCTACTCAAGGCATCGGCAACCACGTTAGCCTTCCCTGGGTGATACTGAAGTAGGATGTCAAAATCCTTTATCAACTTTAGCCATCTGCGCTGTCTCATGTTCAACTCCTTCTGAGTGAACACATAATTTAAGCTCTTATAATCTGTGAAGATCTCCACCCTCTCACCATACAGATAATGCTTCCACAACTTCAGAGCAAATATTATTGCTGCCAGCTCCAGGTCGTGGGTAGGGTAGTTCTTCTCATGGGGACATAATTGCCTGGAAGCATAGGCAATCACCTTCCCATGCTGCTGCAAGACACAACCCAGCCCCTTCCCTGAAGCATCACTATAATTAGTGAAATCACCTGATCCTGAAGGCAAGGTCAGAATCGGAACTGTCGTAAGCCGCTTCTTCAACTCATCAAAAGCTGTCTGACACTCCTCTGACCAAACATACTCAGCATCCTTCCGGGTCAACCGAGTCAACGGCTCTGCAACCCGGGAGAAATCCTGCACGAATCTCCGATAATATCCTGCCAGTCCCAAGAAACTTCTGATCTCTACAACTGAAGTCGGTGCTGCCCATGCCTCAACTGCTACAATCTTCTTGGGGTCAACTGAGATACCATCTCCAGTCACCACATGCCCCAAGAAGTCCACCCGATCCAAGAAGAACTCACACTTGGAGAGCTTCCCGTAAAGCTGCTCCTTCCTGAGAATCGCCAGCACTATCCTCAAATACTCCTCATGCTCCTCCTCAGTCTTGGAATATATCAAGATGTCGTCAATGAACAATACCACAAACTGATCCAGATACTGGTGGAACACCTTGTTCATAAGGTTCATAAATACTGCTGGTGCATTGGTTAGCCCAAACGGCATAACTAAAAACTCAAACTGCCCGTACTGCATCCTGAACGCGGTCTTGGGAATATCCTCCCCCTTCACCTTTACCTGGTGATATCTCGACCTCAGATCAATCTTGGAAAATATCCGAGCTCCGCTCAACTGGTCAAAAAGATCGTCGATCCGTGGTAGTAGGTATTTGTTCTTGATCGTGAGGTTGTTGAGTGCCCTATAGTCAATACACATGCATACTGAACCATCCTTCTTCGGCACGAACAACACTGTACACCCCATGGCGACGAACTCGAGCAGATGAAGCCCTTGTCCTGTAGCTCATCCACCTGCTTCTTCAGCTCCACCAGCTCGCTGTTGTTCACCCGATAGACATGCTGAGAGATGGGTTCTGCTCCTGGAACCAAGTCTATCGAGAACTCTATGTCTCTGTCTGGTGGCAATCTTGACAACTCCTCTGGGAAAACATCTATATATTCTGCTATCAAGGGGTATGGAATCGCCTGCTCCTCGACCGAGACTCCATAGAAGACCCCGCTGCTCTGTTCTGCCTGACGTCTGGAGTACTCGAACTCTGGCTCCCCCGGCGCTCTGAAAAGAACTCTACCCCCTCTGCAATCAATGCTGGCGTGGTGCCTGGTCAAACAATCCATGCCTAGTACTATATCGTAGTTCGGCAATGGCATTACGAGCAGGCTCACCTCCAACTCACGGCCTCCCAAAACTACTCTTCGACACTTACAAACATCACTCACGAGGATAATGCCACCCCCGATCGTGATCTTATAAGTCCTAGGCAACGATTCAGCTACGATATCGTGTCTAATCGCAAAAGATACTGATATAAAGCTATACGAAGCACCGGAATCGAATAATGCAAAAGCTGGACTGGAGTCGAGAAGAATCGAACCTGCAATCAGCTCTCCGATGGCCTCCGCATCCTCTGCTGCCATGGCGAATCTTCGTCCCTGCTGGCCTCCTCTGGCCTGCTGCTGGTGCTGGACGAACCTCTGCTGCTGTGTCTGCAGGGCTGGTCTCCTCTGCTGGCCTGCTGGAGCTCTGACTCCTCCTCCCTGGGTTGCTCGTCCCATGCGGCACTCCCTCATCTGGTGGTCTGTTGGGCCACACACCAGGCACTGGCCCAGCCTCTCCGGCACTCATTGAAGACGTGCCTAGGCTTCTTGCAGTAGGCACAAGTACCACCCTGTCTCTGACCCTGCTGGTGCTGTCTCGGCTGCTGCTGCTGATGAACTGGCCTCTGCTGGATCAGCTGCGGCTGCAACTGCCTCAGCTGCTGGTGCTGAAAATGGGGCCTCTTGGCCTAACCTTCGCTGCTGCTTCCCCCAACTGGGTCTCGCCCCCTCTTGAGCCTAAGCTCAAGATCATCCTCTGCTAGCAAGGCTCCCGTCAAGATCTCCTCGAATGTGGCATCCCTGTTGCCCTTGGTCAAGGACTTGACCTCCTTGACTAGACCCTTCCGGAACCTCTCGGCCTTCGCTGTCTCGCTCAAGCCCTCTACAAACCTGCCGAGGTGGCCAAACTCCCTGACGTACTCCTCCACTGAAAGGCTCCCCTGGACTAGGCTCTCGAACTGCGACTCCAAGGCTCTGAGCGCTGAATCTGGGAAGAACTTCTTTTTGAAGAAGCCCTTGAACTGCTCCCAAGTCTGCCTAGGTACCCCCACCCTGGGGTCTGACTGATACCAGGTGCAAGCAAGATCTCGCATCCGGCTAGCTGCACCCTCGATCTGAAGATCTGCTGGTATCCTGGCCAGGCGGAAGATCTCCTCTATATGCTCGATCCACTCATCGGCATATAGGATCCCCTCTGTCCCCAGGAAGTCTCTGGGGCTCATCTTCTGAAACTGCTTGATCCCCGGTGTCCTCGGCTGATGGACCACTGGTCGATCTGCAACCGTCGTAAGGGCCAACTCCATGCCACTGTCATGTCGAGCTTGCTGTCGGTCCATAAACTGCTGGAAGTACGTGAATATCTGCGCTGCTTCCACGTGTCCTGTAGGCAGCGGCTACTGGAAAGGATCCTCTGGGATGTCTGGGTCTTGCTTTCGAGCCGGTGGAAGTATACCCCCTGTTGCTACTCCCGAGGTCTCAATACGAGCAGAGGTGGCAGGAGCTGCAGTCCCCTGACCTCGCTGTACTGGCTGGGAGGTAGCAGTCCCCTCCATAGCATCCCCATGAATGGTACGCTTTGATCGAGTCTCTACCATCCTGAAGATAGACAAACAAGAGTATCAATTTCTGAGAAAGAAGCGAAATAATAAAGGCGGACAATTATAATTCAATGGATCAGCTGACAAAAAGGATTTAGATGGCAATAAAATTTTTTTTCCTAAGGTGATTGAGTACCTTAAAATTAATGTCCTATATCCTACTGCAGGCTGTAGTGATACTCTAATTCGAATACCACTACACTTCTAGTCTGGACCTGCATGGGCCACCACTAAAAACGTGTCACGACCCGTACCCTAGAGTAAGGCACGAGACGTGGGTACGTCCAGCCTATGCCATAGTGTCGGTGGTAGAACGCTGTCCTAGGTTAACATACATCTAACAATATATATCTAAACAGTTTATACTCCCCGAATGGGGGTAACATAGCAGTAAATAAACTCAATCACAACTAAGAAAGAGATAGCACGATATGAAATAGAACTCAAGGAAACAAAGATGATAAAGTAGTCTAAGATAAATCCAGCAAATATCCAGAGGTACATGGTCTCAGATACAGAATGAAAGAATATATACAACTCGGAACAGAATAAATTCTAGCTAAAACATGTCTCAAGACTACATAAAATAAGATAAGCCTAACTAAACTAGTCTAGGCAATGGGGGTGATGTCCTTAGCTAGAGATGGGTCCTCCTGAGGGTCCAGCTCGCAAGTGTCATCTAAGACTGCCCCGTAGAAAGTATCCAGACAGGCCTCCTCATCGTCCTCTGTAATATTTTCAACAGGTCCAGTCAGGACAGGAGCGAGCACAGTACATCTCAACAGTTCATAGCAGGTTAGAAAATATAATCATGCAGTAAAGTAAGATACAAGTACTGAAAGAAGTGCAGTATGTAAACAGAGAGAGAAAGCTGTAATAGAAATATCTACTATAGATAGAGACTAACATTGGCTAGTGAGTCAGAGTACAATATAGACATGTAAATGGCATAGGAGATTCTGATGCTACATTATGGAAGAGATTCTGATGCTACACTACTTGGATAGTATTCACATGTCTATTTCTACTCCCCCGTACCCTCAATCAATACACAAGGATCCAACCAGGTTATGTTATAATTCATTAAAAAGGCCCCCGAAGGGTGATACATGGATGTCCCATAAATGGAGATTCTAGGAGATTCTAGGATACCCAGTAAATGGGATAAGAGATTCTAGGAGACTCTGTGATCATAAGAGTATATGTCACAAGTGATCAAAGAACCAGTAAAGCATAGTGATACGCCATGTAAGTGAAACGCACAGAACATGTAGTACCCGATGCTCCCTAAGGATAACATCTCAAGAAGGGATCCATATAGTACCAATCTATGTGACCAATGTGACAGTTATAAGTAAAGTAATTTAATGCAGGAAATAATTCTAAGCAGGATATGAAATAATCAGAGAATGTACTCGCCTGGTATCTGAGTGTCCAATATGAAAGTACTGTCCGAGGAGTGGTGTCTGGCTCCTAATCAGAACAGCACAAGTCACAACAAGTCCAAAATGGTATAATGAAGTCCTACTATGCATTCTACATGATTCTAGGTCAATCTAGGCCAAAGTCAACTGTTGGTCAACTCTGGTCAACCCTAGAAGTCAAACTAGGTCAACCAAGTCTAGACTAGGTCAAGCTAGTCTATCTAGTCCAATCTAGACTATACTATTCTATACTAATCTAGTCTAGGTCTACCAAGTCTAAACTAGCCTATCAACATTCAATACAAGGCTATAAAACCTATCCTATCAATCAAGCATAACCCCAAACACAAACACTAATGACACACCAAAAATATATACATGATACTAGTATATATGCCAATATATCTATTCATCCAATGCATGAATCTATACTAAATACTTATATATAAAACACAACTTACATTATATATATATATATATATATATATATATATATATATATATATATATATATTAGAGTTTATATTACATATATACTTACATTAGATAGGCATATAGAGAGGGTGAAAGGACATCATGGCAATGTGAGTGTCTATGTGTAGTGTTGTGAGGGATGGGAGATATGTGTGTGGCTTTGTGTGTATGAAAGAGTGAGGGTGTGTCATGAAGGGTGTGTTGTGTAGGTGACTTGAGAGAGTGAAGTGATGAGTGAAAACAGTGTGCCATATACATAGTATGAAATCTAAATCCTTAAAACAGGACATCAACCTATGAGTGTGTATTAAAGAGAGGCAAAGTGTGAATGTATGGGGACTAAAATCTGGAAGATAGTGGCAGCAGTTCTATTTGCAGGAAATAGATTTCAAGACAATTGAAAAACACAAAAATCAGTTTACAATAGTTTATGATTTCAGTTTTATGAATCAAAATCACACCCAAACAATACACAAATCAAAACTGGAAACCATTACCAAGTTCAACCCATACTAATCTCAGATTTTAGTCTATAGGACTAATTCCCAGATTCCAACTTCAGTCCTAACCATTCCCAAGTTAATACAATATTGGAAATCATCCATAGCTTCATAATAAACTCAAAGAAACAGTTCACAACAGTTCAAGCTCTAATTCAAACCAATTCTCAACCAAACAACACCAAAATTGGCACACAAGTTGTTTACCTATAGGAGAACTATATTAGGTTGTAAAACATGCAATAAACAGTAATTAAATAGGCTAAAACGATTTGCAAAGTTTATATATTAAAACTGAAAACTGGAAATGGAAAAACTGTTTTCACAGTTTAAGAAATTAGGGAAAAGGAGAATTGATTATCAAAATTAATCTATAATACCAAAACAAAGGTTGATGACATATCTACATGTTGTATACGTGTCACACAAGAGTTTGTGTCCACCCAAGTGGACACAAACGTGTCCATTCTCAAAAAAACCAAGATCGGGCATAACAGTGTACTGTCCAGTGCACTGTATCGTGCACATGACACAGGCCAAACTAGGCCTCGTGCTCGCAACCATAGGTTCGCCCAGGGTCTAGCTAAGTGTCCAACAACCTGTACTATTTCCTAGAGTGTTGTGTCCGAAGATACAGAGCCGTATCAGTGGACTATTTCACGTGTGCACTGCACAGTGTAAAATCAGTGCGACAGTGATATCCCTCTCGACACGCCACGTGGGCACATGAGACTTGACACGTGCCATGTTAGTCATAGCCCCATCGTGTGTGTCGAGTCTTGCGTGTCCTGGTTTCGTGTCGTGTCCTCTAGAGTCCCCGAGTAGCAGGGGACAGAACCCGAGCGCGCGCGCGTGTGTGCAGTACGTGTCCATGCGTCGAGTTCAACACAACTCGACACAAAAATCCACCCCAAAGGACAGAAATCCATAAGCAATAACAATATCTAGATTTCTATTCAAAAACATTGCACAAAAGAAATCGAAATGCCCTTTGAGGCATTTCGACAAACACCTAAGGACAGTTCCTGATACGTGTACAAACGGACACGAAACTTATGAAACCCAACACAAAACTAATGCATACACTTAGGGGACTCCTAGGGCTTCCTGAATATGTAAAGAAATCAAAATTTTATGGAGAAATGGAGAAGTTACCTATAGTTGAATTTTTAAGAAAAACCCCCTTTCTAGAGCTCTTCTCCTTGATGACCCAATCCAACAAATCAATACCAACTGAAATGAAACTCCTATAAACAGCAAGAATAGGTATATTGAAACCTAATGGAAGAGATTTGAATGAAAAAGGAAGTGGAATGGAAATCTTGGGATTAAATGAAATAGGAAACAAACCTCTTTCCTAAACTTGAGCTTTCCTAAGAAAGAGGCAACCCTAAAATTATGGGAGTATTTATAGGGTGATGTTCCCAATGTGGATAGGGGTAGTCGGCCAACAATATCTAGGGATTAGGGTTTGTAATGTCTTGGGCTTTGGGCCAACCTACAAGGCTATGAGTTAAATGATTTATCAAAGGTTCTAAATCATAAGCCATGACTTATGACTTTCTAATTCCTATTGCTAACTAGAGTCTAATGACCAAACCAAGGGTTAGCCTAGGTTAGACTAGAGTCATATAACCTAACCAAGTCCATACTAACTAGGGTTAGCTTCTAGGTTGGTCTACAAGGGTCAAGACTAGCCAAAATCAATCTAGTTCAAATAATTCCAAAATAATTCCTAAAAATTCCCATAAATTCAAATAAATTCTAATAAATTTAAATTACCCCAAAAATGACAAAAATACCCTCATACTAGAAATGTGGTAGTAACAAATCTACCCTCCTTAAAAGAATTTCGTCCTCGAAATTGAAAGGCGAAACACAACTGATGAGAAGGATAGAAAGTATACCTCACGGTCCAAAAAGATATGGATAGCGCTCGCGCATCTCATCCTCCCGCTCCCAGGTAGACTCTCCCGGATAATGATGCCTCCATGCAACGCGTACCAAGGGTATCACCTGGTTCCTCAGAACCTTCTCCCGTCGATCCAGAATCTCCACTGGCTACTCTGGATAGCTGAGAGAAGGCCCAACCTCAATCTCTGAATGATCGAGCACATGGCTAGGGTCAACCACGTATCATCTCAAATGTGATACATGGAATACATTATGGACCCCCACTAGCACAGGCGGCAAGTCTAGCCTGTATGCAACGTTACCGACTCTCCCGCTGATAACGAAAGGGCCGATGAAGCGCGGGCTAAGCTTCCTGCCTCCACCAAAATGTATCATACCATGAGTCGAAGATATCCTCAAGAAAACCTGGTCTCCGACCTAATCACAAGCAAGGTCTCAATTAATAATAATAAATAAACATGATCAAAAATCACAAACAACAACCCTAAATTTAATCCTACTCTAATCTGTACCTCAAACTCCTACGGCCTCCGGTGGCTATCGGCCCAGTGCCGATGTCTGTCTTGTGCCACGTAAAGTCTGTCCCTGATAAGCTTCACCTTCTTGGCTGCGTCAACAACTATCTCTGGCCCCAGTAAAGCTCGCTCACCAACATCATCCCAAGATAAGGGTATACGACACCTACGCCTAGAGCCTCGAAAGATGACATCTCAATGCTGGCCTGGAAACTCTTGTTGTAAGCAAACTCTACCAAATAAAGTTGATCCTCCCAGGAACCTCCAAAGTCTAGGACGCACGTCCGCAGCATATCCTCAAGTGTCTGAATAGTCCGCTCCGACTGTCCGTCCGTCTGGGGGTGGTATGCAGTACTAAACTTGAGCTGAGTGCCCAAGCTGGTCTGCAGACTCCTCCAGAAATGGGAAGTAAAACGACTGTCCCGATCTGAGACGATGCTGACCGGAACTCCGTGAATCCTGACTATCTGCCACATATATATCTCCACCAGCCTCTCTGTAGACGTACCCACCTTGAATGGCAAGAAGTGGGCCGATTTGGTCAACCTATCAACGATGACCTAAATCGCATCTTTTCCTCCTGATGTACGGGACAATCCTGATACGAAGTCCATAGTAATATGCTTCCATTTCTAGTCGGGAAGGGGCAGCGGCTGCAACAATCCACCGGGCCTCTGCCTCTCTGCCTTGACCTGCTGACAGACCAAGCACCTAGCCACGAAGCGAGCCACCTCCTGCTTCATCCCTGACCACCAAATATGCTCCCTTAGATCTCGGTACATCTTGTTGGCACCTGGGTGTATAGAGTACTGAGATCTGTGGGCCTCCTAAATAACCTGCTCCTTGAGATCTCCGCTGGGCACACATAACCTGGAACCATGCCTCAAGGCACCATCCTCTGCAAGAGAAAACTCGCCCTCCAACAATCCTGCTCGAACCTGCTCTCGGAGACACCGCAGAGCAACGTCCTCAAACTATGCCGACTTGATCCTCTCCTCTAAGTCTGACTGAATCTGCATCCCCCATAACTGCATCTGTACCCCGGGCACGATCACCTCAATCCCAAGGCTCTCTAAGTCGGCAAGCAAATGCCGATCCATGGTCAAACACATGGCTGTCGGATACCTACTCAAGGCATCGGCAACCACGTTGGCCTTCCCTGGGTGATACTGAAGTAGGATGTCAAAATCCTTCATCAACTCTAGCCATCTGCGCTGTCTCATGTTCAACTCCTTCTGAGTGAACACATACTTTAAGCTCTTATGATCTGTGAAGATCTCCACCCTCTCACCATACAGATAATGCTTCTACAACTTCAGAGCAAATATTACTGCTGCCAGCTCCAGGTCGTGGGTAGGGTAGTTCTTCTCATGGGGACATAATTACCTGGAAGCATAGGCAATCACCTTCCCATGCTGCTGCAAGACGCAACCCAGCCCCTTTCCTGAAGCATCACTATAAATAGTGAAATCACCTGATCCTGAAGGCAACGTCAGAATCGGAGCTGTCGTAAGCCGCTTCTTCAACTCATCAAAAGCTGCCTGACACTCCTCTGACCAAACATACTCAGCATCCTTCAGGGTTAACCGAATCAACGGCTCTACAACCCGGAAGAAATCCTGTACGAATCTCCGATAATATCCTGCCAGCCCCAGGAAACTCCTGATCTCTGCAACTGAAGTCGGCGTGCCCATGCCTCAACTGCTACAATCTTCTTAGGGTCAACTGAAGTCGGCGCTGCCCATGCCTCAACTGCACTTGGCCAGATCTTGGCAGCCGGATTATCATTTGCTCTTCTTGTGCCGAGAGGCTGATTGCGTCCTTACGCAGAGTGGCTGTAAGGGGCGCGGACTTGCCAGGTTTGCGAGCTTGGAGGTGGATCGTTAGGGGTTCTTCTGATCCTGTGGCTGTCTCGGTACGAGCTTGCACATCTCCTTCACCAAGGTGCCTCTTCGACTTTTCGTATAGGCAGGAGTTTGAGTAGTAGGATTCGACCCCTTTGAAGGGATCGATGTCGGCAAATTCTGTCCTTACGAAGCCGTGTTTGTCGATATACTTGAAGCATTGGTGCAGCGTGGAAGGCACGATCATATAATAGTGTATCCAAGGGCGCTCCAAGAGGATGTTGTAGGAAGTGTCTGCATCTATGACGTAACAGGTGACTTCCGACTGAAGATCGCCAATTTGGCACTTCAGACGAATCTTCCCAATTGGGTAGCTTCTGCCCGAATTGAAACCGCTGATGGTGGTGCTTGTAGGCGTCAGGCGATGCATAGGGATGCAGAGATGATGTAACAGACCCTTCGGAATGATGCTTATGGAAGAACTATGATCAATGTGCATCAGATCCACCTTTACGTCGCCGATGTATCCAGTGTAATATAACGGGCGATCGTACAGGTTGGTTTTGATGAGCATATCCTGTGGAGTGAAGATAATGTTGGGCATCGCTCCCGTGCAAGTGCTGTCTTGGAGATCTTCAGGCGGGTTCTCTCCCGTGAGGTTGACCTGAGCCAGGTACGCGTCGGTATTCTGGAGTGCATCGTTCAAAGCCGCACGAACATCCTTTGAGAGTGTTAGGAGCTCATATAATGATAACTTGGCCGGTGTGTTGGCCAATTGCGCCAAGATGTCAAAGTTGTAGGGCTTCTCCAGCCCCTGCAGTGCCTCCTTTCGGAGGGATTTGTCAAAGCGAGTTTTGTCGGTCGTCGGAGGCTGAGAAGGTCCCGAAGCGTCAGTTGTAGTGGGCTGATGATCTTCAGCCGAGTTATCAGCCACATGTTGGGATTGTGCCCCAGACCGAGTGACGACGACTGTGACTTCTTTGATATCTGCCAAGATTGTGCGGCAGGATCTGACTTTTCCACTCTTCTTCTTGCGAATGGAAGATGGTATGGACTGAGTCACCTCGAGTACCAGGTCCAGATGGACCCACATGACCTCCCCTCGTAATGTGGTGAGGGGCACTAGACCAGCATCCTGATCCCGGGGAGGTGGAAGATTAGCAATTTCCATTGTTGCCAGAGGGATGGGTATCACACCGTCTTGAGTCTCCGTTGGAGGGAAGCTGCCAAATTATACTGATACCATGTTGGTTGCCATAGTTACCTCTTCGAAATCGATGGCCAGAGCGTTCGAATCGATGATATGTTGGATGTACCGTTTCAGTTGGTAGCAGTCGTGTGTAGCATGGTGGACGTAGCGGTGGTAATGGCAGTACTTTGGGCTCTCCATTTCTGCCGACCGGGGTTCCCGTCTTGGTGGAGGGAGCTGAATTCTGTCTTCTTGTATGAGCATGTCCAAGATGGGCTTGACGTGGCCGTCTTCGAAGAAGTAGGTCATTTGTGGCCATTGCTTGTCTGCCGATTTTGACTCAGGTTTCTGTGCTATGTCGGCCACCATAGCCTGCTTGCCCTTGTTGTCCCGATTGTTGGTGGAGCTACCCCCATTATTGTTGTTGGCGTTGGAACGCTTGCCCTTGTCCTCTCCCTCTGAGATGTGCAATCCCAGTTGGTGAGCCTTCTTTAACTGTTCTTCGGCGCTAGTGGCACTGATGATAAATGTCTTCCAGTCCTTGAATTGACTTTCGCCCATCCAGAGGCTGATTGTTGGAAGCAGTCTCTTTTGGCAAATTTTAATTAAGGAGAAATTCGGATTACCGGATGGCAACTTCATGGCGGTTTGGCAGAACCGCTCAATATAGTTCCTTGTCAGCTCTTTCTCCCCTTGAACGACGTCTATGAGGGTGGACATCGTGATGTCCTGTCCTACTTCGTAGAATCTCTCCAAGAACATGCGCTTAAAGTTGGCGAAGGAGTGGATGCAGTTGTCTGGTAGGTTGCGATACCAGTCGAAGGCGACTTCTTTCAATTCCCCGATGAATAATCGTGTAAGGATGGCATCGTCATGGGGCAGATGGTCGGTGGTGACCTCAAGTAAGTGATGTACCGACTTGCGGAGGTCTTGCCATCATAAGGATTAATATTGAACGACTTATATCTTGGTGGGAAGGGGACATCCCTCCATGCAGCAGGGTATGGTTGCCGTATTCTGAGGTCTTGAGAGGTTTCTCGAGCGTGAAACATGGCTCGGAGCTCCTGGACCTCTCTTCTTGCATCCCTGGCCTCATCCACAGCGGTGGGGGCCGTCATTTTACGAGGATTGTTGCCCGAGTTCGGTGCTGCTGAGTTCGAGTCCGTATTGACCACGGGGCCTGCGCTTGTTTGGCCAGGCGTCCCTCCTTGGAGAGTTGGAAGGGCCGCTTTGATCTCGTCTACAGACTTGACCAAGGCATGCAGTATGGCCTCCAGAGTGTCGATGCGTTGGCAATCACTGGAACCACCTTGGTTGCTGTCCGTCATGAACACCGTCTTTACATGAGGAGAGATGGAAGGAACGGTGGAGGACGTGCCCTCCGAATTATACCCCTGTAGTGAGAAGTCATCGGGGTATGTGGGAATGTTCTCCTCTGGTTCGGACTCAGAAGGGATAGTACCCTCAGCTTCAGAGTTTGCTTCATCTTGGGAGTCGTGGACGTCCTCGGGGACGTCGGCCCTTGCTTTATCTGATAGGAGAGTTGTTTCCTCGGGCTCATCTCCTTGGAACATCGAATTATCGTGGATGTTCTGAGGAATGCTACCCCCAGTCCCAGCAACCCCAAGTGGTGTGGACGATGTGTCTCCCACTGTAGCAGATTTCGTCTTTGAACGGGTACTTTGGAAAACTCCGGTGGTGGGCACCCGTTTAGACGATAGTCTCTTAGTCATAGTGGTTGAAATCTTCGGGCTGGGAACATTGGTCTTCTTTCCTCTCCCATCGGCGGGGATTTTCTGAGTAGAGTTGCAGGAGACGACGGGATGTGCCTCATCCTCTGAACATGGTTGTTGCAGTCTTTGAAAGACGGACTGCCGGTCTTCTCGTACCGTCGCGTTATTGCAACAACAGTTGACGATGACTTGGGTGCAGTGACGTTCGTGGGAGGACTCTTTGCACCCCGAGGCACCTTCTCTTTCCTAGCATTTGTGGAGGATGGCCTCACGCAAGTCAGATGGGTCCAGATCGACCATGTTTGCTCCCTGGATTTTGGGAGACTTTTGGAAACCTCTCTGTCCGTTTGCCGCCGGGGGCTGGACTCGAGTGGTTCTGTACAACTTCCCATCAGAGGCCCGCATAACAGTATGTGGGATGCTCGGATGGTCAGAGGTCGGATCAGCTGACCGAGCTTGCCAAGCTCGTGCTGCCCAAGACTTCTTCACTCTAGTGCATGAGGGCACATAGTAGGAAGAGTCTAAGTGGTGCCGGAGAGAGTCAGACATGTCTTCTTGGGAGCATAAGAGATCAGGACCATAGGATAGGCGGTCGAAGACAGAGCCGCGTGGAGTAGGCGTCATGCGGCTGGAATCAAAAATCATCATGCGACTGGCAGTCGTAGCCGCATAGGTCTTCTCCATGCGGCTGGAAATCCTGGCCGTATGAGTGTTCTCCATACGGCTGGAAATCCTGGCCGCATGAGTGTTCTCCATGCGGATGGAAATCCTGGCCGTATGAGTATTATGCATTTGGCTAGCAGTCTCAGCCGCATGGTCATCATTCATGCGGCCGGCAATCTTGGCCGCATGAGTCTTCGTTTTGCGGCCAGTGCCCTTGTTCGGTTTCTTTCTGGAGCACATAGAATCGCTCTTTGCCCCTACAAGTCCAGCATCGTAGTACTTTCCTCTGCCAGACTTGGGGACAGCAGAGTCCTCTATGGCTTGAAGTGGGGCCGCACGAGAGTCGCCTTCGCCGTCTTGGACAGCAGAGAGTACTCCGTCAAGAGCTTGGAGAGGAGCAAATGACTTTGGCCTCCACTCGCTGCGAGCTTTCTTTGTGCGGGTTCGCTTCTGGACCGGGCCAGCGCTTCCCTCAGAGAGCATTTCTTTAAACGCCTGTTGGTCGAAGCGGACGACCATCTTCTATTGCGTGGAGCCAAGTTTAGCTGCATCCGATTGCGTCACCAACTCCTCAGTCGTGGAGAAGTTTGTCCCCAGCAGAGTCGCCATCGTGTTTGCCATTGATTGTAAAAGAACAGAACAATTATCGGAGGACTGAACTTAGACTCACAATACAAACTCGCTTGTACAAAGAAAGCCTAGGGACGAAAACATAGGTACAGCAATCTAAGTACAATTGTTTATTTTAGATTCTGGAGGGTGACGGTAGAGGCTCGAGAAAGCGACGACAGCTCTGCCTTACTCCTTGGACGATCGGGTGCAGCCTTGGCTCTGTAGAAGAACTGCTTGGCGTTGATGAAGAAATACTCTTCTTTCAATTTCTCTATGACTCTCTGGATCCGAGGGGGGTGTGCTCTCTCTCTCTCTGCTCTCTATGTCTGTCTATCTCCCCTGCAAGGGAACGACACCTTGCTATTTATAAGAGTGGGGGCATCATTAGGGTTTTGCAATGATTGCCCATTCTCTGTGGGAAATTAATGATGATTGCCATAAATCCTCATGATTTATTATACCAAGCTCGGATCTTCCGCCACATATTCAATTTAATTGATTGCAAATGATCTGATTTGATCCCAGTAATTATAAGGATGGCACTAAACCTGGTTGTTAGGATTTGTTGATAAATCTTGCCACGTGTCCCACTATTATGAGGCTGATAGCTGTAGGGATGCTGGCAGAACCGCGAGCCACTTAGGAAATCTGAATCGCATGAGGATTACCCTCCCACTGAGCTGCATGAGGCTGGCCACGTGTCAAGGCTACTTGGGAGTGGCTTCTGAACATTTGAACCGCATGGAGATGATCTGAGCCGCATGAGCGTAGGCGACCGCATGATGGATGGCTTCTCAGTGAGCCGCATGAAGATAGTCCTTGTGAGCCGTATGGGTATCCTCTGCCTGAGCCGCATGGGTAGCCTCTGCCTGAGCCGCATGGGTGGCCTCTGTCTGAGTCGTATGCGATTGTCCACGTATCAAGGCCGCATAAAGGTGTTTGGGGTTTGATGGATTGTGTCAGAGATATCCTTCGTTTCCCTAGGAGTCTGCCATTATAACAGGGTCATTATTGTATCTTTCTGTCATTGGTCAGAGCTGTCAGCCGTCAAGGCATTAAATGCAGTGAAAGATAAAGGGAAGAGCTGTTGAGGGCCACGTAGCTCCTCTCTGGGCCGCATGGAACTATTCGAGCCGTATAGACGCTTGAGCCGCATGGGTCCCTGAGCCGCATGAGCTCTCTGAGCCGCATGGGGATCCTTGACCGCATGGATCTTTCTTTATTCTTTTCCATGCTTCTACAGTTCTCCATCTTGCTGATCGGTAGTACCAGGAGCAATGCCACTGAAGAAATGACATGGGGAACAATAAGGAAGGACCATGATAGATCAAGGACATAAACATGTGATCAGGTCAAGATTTCAGAAAGATTAGAATACACGAGTAGAGATCAAGGGCGAGTGCTGATTGAGACATCTATTCAGAAAAACCCTCACACATCTTGATTTACAAGACCTGCATGGGCCACCGCTTAAACTGTGTCACACCCAGAACCAGAATACTGGAGAGCGGAGGACAGACATTGCGAGCTACGTACATTGAAGTATAATCTACCTCGATATATGTTCACGACTGTCTAGATGCATGAGGGTTTAACTACAAGCTAACTGTCTCTTATGGTCAAGTACAAGCCTAGTGTCTCAATCAAAAGTAAGTAAGTAAATGAAACAAGATGGTAGATCATCAGACATACAAAGTAAGGCATCCCAAACATTACATATTCAGATGATCATGAAGCTAGTCATACAAAATGCGAAGACTAGCAAAAGTTAAAGCCATACATGATCAACCCTAGGATTTGTCAATCATGTTACAGCCCTTAGGCAGACAGAAAAGTAAATTCAACACGAGCTAACACTTACTCGGCGGCTAAATGCCTCAAAAGAATAATTTACGATAGAGTGGGAGAGCAAAATAAAATCCACACATTGCCAGGGTTGCATCTAGTGTTCACCATCTGGCTGGAAGGCTAGGAGATCCTCGGGAGCTACTCCAAAATCTGGCCATACAAAACTAGATGGATCAGAATCTAGAAGAGCATGTGCCACAAGGGAGGCTTTACTTAAGAACTAAAACCAGCATATTAGCACATAAATGCATCAATGATAATGAAAGACATGAGGCGATAAACGATAAGATAACTAAAGGACCATTTCGGTAACCAAGTTATAATCCGTAAACCAAACAAGGACCGCGTTTGTAACCCTTCACTTGAACAGAACTTAGTCTCTAACCAATTATCGATACAGTAAAGCATAAACAAGCATGTCTTGAGATAGCCATGTCCTGAATCTAGGCAAGACTAAACAATATAGGACCCAACCAATATCCACGGCCAAGCAAAGAGTACGACTTGATACTATAACTAACTAGGGTTATCACAAGCCTAATTACTAGCAAGATGCAACGAGATATTCTAGCAGTTACATGCCCTGCAGCTATCCAGGTTATCTAGGCGAGGTTCATGTAAGAGTTATCAAGAATTATTAGGTGAGTTGGAGTACAATACATGACAGTGTGCTTAGTACTTGTTTCAAGAAGTGCCCCACATGACAGTGGACTGAAAATGTGCCCTACTCGTCGGCAGGCTATAAGTCCATCAGGTGTGGCCAGGATAACGGGATTGCCTATAACTGGAAACATCTCTCTACATGAACTACTTTGATCAATCTAGTTATTAACCTAGTCAGATTCAATATGAATCCCTGACCATGGTAACCTGGGATACAAGTCCTAGACATGATGCGAGACGAGACTGGTAGCTTATACGAGCACATTCGAGAACAATCACCCACGGTGTCAAGACAAGAGTTACTTAGGAAGTCAAGACAGTCGTTGCAAAAAGCATATCAAGATTATCATGTTAGGTTACTTATCAAGATTAATTCTCAAGAGTGCGCCTCGGCGGGCCACTATCAAGATTATTCATGTCAAGTTTCTTGTCAAGAGTGCACCACGATGGTTCACTATCAAGAGTTATCAAGTAGAGTCATATTGATATGTCGTGTTCATGTAGGTGCACCACGGTTGGCCACTATCAAAGAGTTGTTAGAGAGTGTACGTGCCATACCAAGGTCGTGTTTAAAGCTCAGAATACATGTACAACGTGGAAAATAACATCATAGGACTAGTCAAGTAAAGAGTACAAACAAGTCATAATTCACACTAAGGACCATGGGGATAAATATGGATATTTGCAAGAAATGGCACAAGGGGGGTCAATGGAGTGTCATGAAGAGCATGCACTCAAAATGCATGTGCTGAGAGTGGCATGCACCCAAGGCTATATGCCTAAGGGCATGCGCCTACATGTATTTGCCCACATGAGTGAGGCAGGGTGCCTAGTCTATACGCCCACATGCATGCGCCCACATGAGTGAGGCAGGGTGCATAGTCTATGCACCCACATTCATGCGCCCACATGAGTGAGACATGGTGCATGGGAAGCTAAGTTAGGAGCCATCTATACTGGCTATCTGGGTACATAATAAGGGGTATGCGCCCACAGCAAAGGGACACCACGACTTAACACATATCTAAGTTATGTGCATAAGCAAATAAAGCTATGGGCGCATAATAAGCTATGCGCCCACACTATGGAAGGCAGGGAGCTTGGGCGCATATATAGAGCTATACGCCCAAGGCTGAAGTTACTGTGGGCGCATAAAATGCCATGTGCCTACATACTGTTCTTCTTCTCCAACCCGAGAAGAAGAACCATGGAACCCATGAACTTCCAAAGTCCATAAATCACTCAAAATAATTCAAAATCCGGGGTTTCAAAGGTCTAACTTGAGTAAAATCAAATTCTTTACAACATGGAACAATCAAAATATGAAAATAATGAAGTTTGATAGATCAAAACTCAAGAAAATCGAGAAAGCTACAAACTTAGATCTATAAGAATCCCTTTATCTAAACCAAGAACTCCAAGTTCTAAGGAGGCTTAGAATCAAGAGGGAAAGACAATGGAACAACAAAATCTAGGATCCATCATGAAGCAAGATTACACTTGCCTTTGGTGGGTGGAGAAGAAAGTGGATGAGGGAAATAAATGAAAGTAAAGGAGGAGAGAGAAAAAAGGGGTTGGGATATAAAGGGGGTTTATTATGATGAACCACTCATCCAAACCAAACGAAAATAAACTAAGCAAATCTAAACCAAGACCAAACCATGCCAAGCCATGCTAGACAAGTCAAGATACGGGTCGGGAATCCGTACACGTATACTGGAAATATGTATAACGAAAAATGGGTGTGACAGCTAGGGCGAGGGGTTCACTACTGGCGCTTCATTCGGGTACGGGTGGCACTTCATTCGGGTGCGGGCGGTGCACTTGGAGGCGTGGTCGGTGACGTTTGAGCGCCACGCACGGATCTTCTCACCGTCGACGCAGATCTGGCCGTCGAAATCTTGACAGAAGCGACGGCTAGTGTCGCGCGGGTCCGTCCGAATCTGGGTTGAAGAGGCGACTGGTGGTCCGAGGACGCCAGAAAGATGGATCGATCGTAGGGATGCAGCGGATCTATGCTCGGCCCTGTGTGGCATACGGAGGTGGACGGTGAGATTAGGGTCTGGCTTCTCGTATAAATTTTCTTTTTGTATCCACTTCGTGTTCGAAGGTTTGGACACATATACATTTGAGTTTCTGTATTCGTGTCCTCATTTGGACACGAGGTTTTGCTCTGCTATAAAGAACGGGGTAAGGACACGGACACGGATGCCCAAGGTCGGACCCGAGGCTGGACACGTTGATTATCGTGGTAGGCACGGACACTTCGGCACAGGATTGGTTTATTGACTGTTGGTGTTGGTAATAATGTCTGTGGTGATGGTGGTGGTGTGTTGTAGTTTCGAGAGTGGCCGTCGGTGGTTGGGTTAGTTGTCCGGTGCCAGACAGGGGAGTATGGAGGGTCGTGGGGACAACATCGGGTTGACTTGTGGGCCTTGGCAGGGTGATGGTGAGATCTGGAAGGAGGTGGTGTTGCAACCTGGTGGGGAGGAACGGTGGTGGCGATGAGACGAGGTTCCGCATCGTAGAAGCTTCGGTTGATGATTGCTCATCTGCAGATAACTGCTACGACGACGGGAATGTCGTCAAGGAGGAGGCCTTGGCGGTGTCGAACGAGTTATGAGAAGTCGACAATCGATGCCTACGCAGGGTCTGTAGAATCCAGATTGGCAGGCACCATCGGCCTGGCTTGCGGTTTGCTCGGCTAGACATGGGAGGGAGATGTATATAACATATGTACAAAAAGGAATTTCATTCTATAGGTGGAGGATGGGCTTTGCTCGGTTACTCATAGATAGAACTAAATATCCTAGGATTTAACTGTGGGAAAGATTGAGAGATGAGGGAGAGATGTATGTAGCATAAAAATGACTTAAGGGAGATTCATATCTGGATTAGAATCAAAACTAACTTAAATATTTATCTAAATAAATCATTAATTAGATTGACCAATCTAAATCGATAATAAAAATCATAGCCAATATCATCAAATAATTTTAATAGTATATCTTTATTAATCGAAAGAACCTCATTTGAAAATTGACCGGCAAATCCTTTTTCTTATGACTATTTAAAAAACCAAATCTTCTCAATAATTATCGCAATCAAAATCAATCTGAAATGAAAAATTCCATACTAGATATTACTAATGATGTTTAAAAAGATATTTAGTCAAATCTAAATTTAATACTTTGCAAACGATAACAATGCTTTAAAATAATTCTTTGAAATAATAATCAATATTAAATAGGATTTGAAGCATATTTTCAAATCTTAAAAATAAATAATAAATCTGAAATACATATTTTATAAAATAAATCATATAAAATAGTTTGACAAATCCCTTCCCAAATAAAAAATGTTTTTTGTAAGATACAAATATTTTTCTAACTAGAAATATTTATAACTAAAAATAAAATAAAATTTTCAAAATTCGGAAAATGGGGTTACACGCGAGCGGGAGGCCGGTCGGCGGCGCGTCGGAAATGCCCCAAGAGAGATGTTAAAGTGTTCGGGACATCAAGGGGTGCGCCGGGGTGCGATCGGATTTGGGAGAGGAGGAGTGTGGAGGAAGTTGTGGTGGGGTTTGTGAAGTTTTGAAGCTTCTGTGAGTTTTTGAAGAAGAGAAATGGTTTCTGATGAATATTACGAGAAGGAGGAAGAGGGTTATGTTGGGGGGGGGGCTGTTTCTATGGAGGAAGTGGATCGGGAGAGACCGGAGAGTGGGTAGGAATAAGTCTAATGGGTTTGGGTAGGGGACGGGTTAGCGGGTCTATTGGGTAGGGGACGGGTTAGCGGGTTTCATCCATGGGCTTAAGTTGTAGGCTAATAAAATGGCTTTTAATTAAGGGCTATCTAAGAGTCTCAATAAAAGCTAAAAGTAGTAGTAATAATAATAATATTAATAACAATACACATTAGTCTATATAAAATTCATTTATTAATGAAAACCAAATTCATAGGTTTTACAACCTTTTTTCCTTAGAAAAATTCGTCATCAAAATTTCAAAGATAAAGGCCGGGGTACAATCAAATCTCTAACAAGCAAGGGTATCCCTTAATAGCCTTATGTCTAAAATGCTAACTGCCCCTTGGTTCATCTATGAGGTAAACTATTTGATTAATCCAACTGCTCTCAATTAGCATTCTTCCAAAACTGACTACATCAAAGTCACAATCTTCATGTGTCACAATAAATCCTTAGAAAATTTTTTAAAGTTGATCCATGATCTATATTCGAGAATTTCCAATTCTTGAAATCAATTGACCAAATTATAATCACTAATCAAATTTTAATTTTTAACCATGCACCTATCAATCGTTCTCATCCAAACACATTAGCAAAAATATCACAAAATCTTAATCATTGTTACCATAACTAATATGAGTCTCCAATGTTTGATAGAAATTGCAAACCCAATTGCTCCTTTTCAAGTTTCATGCCAATGGTCTTATCTCAATTCCTTACTACTTATTCTTTTTCTATAACCTATCATTTTATTGCTTGTAATATTTCTTCCATGGTTATATCCGTCCCTTCTGGGTACAATAGTCATCTAATCATAAAAGTTGATCCCTGTCAAGTGTTCTTGTCATGACCCACACCCTGATTAGAGGTACGAGCACGTGGGTACGTCCAGCCTACGCTGCAAAATCGGTAGTAGAACGTTGTATAGTTCGTCTACAATATACAACATCTAGACACAATATCTAAATATGTTATCTCCGTACGGAGGTATATAAAGTCATAACTCAGTCACAAGACATCTAAGGAAGATAGCACCAAATATTATAAGATATGATAGAAAGATAAAATGGAAATAGATGCAAGATCACAACACAAGTTTAGAGTTCAAAACATAACACAAGATCCCAAAATATAAAGTATACTACAAGTCTCAAGTACTAGCTGGATCGCAGTCCAGTCAAGCCTAACGAGTCTAAGTCTAAGCAGGCGATGCATCCTCAATGGGTACCGGCTCCACAGGGATGTCCATGTAGTACTAACCATCTATGCCAAACCCATAGAAGGTCGAGCAGTCAGCCTCTATATCAACTGTAAACATCAACGGAGTTATCCTGTCAGGATATGAGCAAGTACAAACGCAAACGACAGTTCCATGTGAATTAACAAATTCTATAAGAGACAATTATAATGGAATACAAGATGAAATATTAAGACTAGAATATAAACAGGATATGTAAAAGTGGATATCTTGTCAGGGTATAAAATACTGGAATGTAGAGCAGTACAAGAATATCTGATGTCTAATGTAAACATAAACGGTGCCTTGAGATATTACAATATTATGTGATCGGCTTGGGTCAGGATCAGGCTGCTCCATTTGACTGGCTATGTAAAAGAACAAGCACAGGTAAACCTGGAGATTAGACCGGCCAAAATAGAAAGCTATGCACAAGTAGTATCAAGTCAGGCTGTCACGACCCGCACCTGTTTTTCGGATACGAGTCGTGTCCAAGCCCAGCCTACGCTGCAGTGTCGGCGGTAGAACACTGTCTAGTATTCACAAGTCATAAAAATCCAGAACTGTCAAGGCAATCTATATCTCATCTACAGAAATCAGAAGATACAACTAACTCAAATGAGTAACGAATAATACTGAAGGACAGAGTAATGAATAATATAAAATGAAGTCTCAAGTTATCAAGAAATCAAGTCTCGTCTGATGGAGACAAATCCACTACTAATAGACGAAAATAAAATAGAGACATGAAAATAAAATAACAAGATCCATACTACGCCAAACATCAATGACATCATCACTATAGCGGTACCGTAGTCTATGCTGGCTCAAACCTGCTCGTATGCTCCTGGCTCAAAATGGGCTAAACCTAAAGAGATCATCAGGTCCTCAGAGGACTAGCAAGATACAGGAAGAACATGCCACTATGACAGTAAATAACATGCATAAAAGGGATGCCAGAAATATGACACTCTACTTCTAAACAAATACGTGACAACGCAACATCAAGGACAATGTTCAACACTTGGGCTAACAGATACATGAACCATCACAACTGTAGCTCATCCGAAACTAACAGCCAACAGAATAATCATAATCGTATCTCTTACGAGAATAGCGACCAACAGAATATCACAACCGTAGCATGAAACTAACGGCCAACAGAATCATCAACGCTACCAAAGTTCATCCGAACTATCGGCCAACAGAATACTATCACATAGCCCGCATGCCTAGTAAATGGCCTCTCTGTCTCAAGGAACTATACAGGTGTCCAGTCAAGTCGAATCAAGTCAAGTACAACTAATAGGTCAAGACATGTCAAGTGAATGTGACTCAGGACAAAGAAATACTATCAGGACCTGTACATGAATTAGAGTGATATATAGAAAGAAGGAAATAACGTACGTTCACGTAAAAGGAAAATAACATTGAAATGAACAAGAGAAGAAGTGCCAAGTATGACTGACAAGAATAACAATAGAAAAATGCATGAAAATACTGTATAGTGGGTAATGTATACTTGCCTGGGGCTTGTCCGAAAATACTGAGGCTTGGTGTCCAAAGTCAGGTCCAAGTCCTAAAAATACCCAAAAATCTAATATATAAATTCATGAATGGTACTAAATACAAATAAATTATTTATATACAACTATCATAATTTCATATATTTTCTCTGGGATTCCAAATTGGTTTCATTAATAACCACCAAACCTATGCTAGAAATCCATGGCTAAATTTCTATCCAGTGTAACCTACTGGACTTAACCCAAAATAATTAATCTATACACGTAAAAATAATCATATAATTCCATATGTATGAAATATATAAATATACCTTTTGGACTTATTAATCTTTGTTTATAAATATCTGCATGATTAGGGAGGTATGTTTATATGCAATTAGAGTTGTCTAAACAACATGTTCTATGTGCACAGTGGAACAATGCACCAATAATCAATTAACGATACACCCATTCAAAGTCGCTTTTAAGTCCATGGCTATGTTATTAACATCTATGATTGCAATTACTAATTTAGTGGGGGTGTAAATTCAAGTAATCCTCCAAAAGAGATGGGCCATACACTACTGCACGTGTACAGTGTCATGTGTAGGGAGGGTTTTATATGCAAAACTAGAACCTTTCCTATTTTAAACAGAGAGTAGGAGAGGGACCCACTCATAAATAGTGCAATTAAAGGATTAGTTGCTAATGGAAACTATTTGAAGGGTTACAAGCAAAATTTGTTAAAAGAAAAACAAAACTACATGAATGCATGTTCTTCTATCTATTATGTTCTCTCCATCTCTCAGTTGCTAATATACTTCCTACACGTTGACACATTATGCCAACTGTTCCTAATATTCTTCCTACCCATTAATTACTACTTCTTCTACATCAATAATCCCATGTAAAATATTATATACATTATAGGAAATGTTGTGATCTTACCTGCAACCACTGCAAGGAGAATGGAAGCCGACGAGTACAACGGCTCGCATCGGTGTCCGCTTGTATGCGGTCGATACCAACGGTAGGAGTTGTTACTGATGGATCCAAATCGTAGAGGTTGGCACGGCTGGCATGCCAAAAGCTCGTCTGCAAGTTCTGACGCACAGGTGACTCGACGCGAAAAAGCATGGAGACTAGGAGTTCAAGGTGGCACTGTGCGTTGATGGTTGCTCGGTGAATCATCAAGCATTTCGTTGTGGCAGCTCGGTGCACCAACAGCAGCGCAAGTAACCCGCGAGGACGGCGATGCTCGCGAGGGTCTTGACAAGTTGGAGGCTCGACAAGAGTTGCGCTCGGTGAGGCGTCCTTGCAAAAACCTCAAGGATGGCATTGAGTCGTTGATTGGGTCCTGGCTTCACGGTGGCGAGGGAAGGAGGTAGGGTGATAAGAGGCTAGGGTCTAGATGATATAAGAGGAGAGAGAATGAAGAAGAGAAGGAGATAGAGGTAGGGAGGAAGAATGTGTTGGCGGCTGATATTGCCCTTAAAGGAATATAGGGCTTTAGCTATATAAATATGTAATTGCTTACAAACCCTATATGATTGTAACGTCCCAGTCCCAAAATACGTAGGACTAGGAACGTAGACATGCCAGCTGTATTTATACGAAATACATAAGTCTCGTATGAATACATAAGCTGTAAAATATAGTAATCCAAGACAAACTAAATCTCATCCACAATGAAAAGAATAATAATATAAATATCAACTCGAATATTTATGATACAATCGTTGGACGGAGACAAAGTCCACTACCAATTAGCACAATGAAAGAAATGTACAAGAATTGATCTATAAAATGGCAATACGAACCAAGCGCAATTGTCTTCGAAGGAATGGAGAAGACCACGGCCTTGGCTAGAAAACCTGCGGAAAACATGAACACACACCTGGGGAAAAACCAGGTTCTCAGACGGACGTAGCAAGATACAGGAAGAACAAGCTAATATGAACTGCCAAAATAATAAAATAATATATAAACTAGACATAAATATGCAAAGAGGATTCTAACCGCCTATTGTGCAATTTAGAGGAAAACTTTCATGCGCATGGGTGAAATTTTAGGCTATGTGTACGTAACTGGCATCCAGTCATCTGTATCCGTCCGTAACGTCTAAAACGTCAGAGGGCATCTGCAAATATATCGCCACAGTTCCATTCGGAGACTGTGGTTTACCTGTTTGGATTCCCATACGCACTAGCGACTGTCCTCCCCCAATATATCCCACACTGTTCAAGTCATGTCCATGGCTCGTCCAGCTTTGTAACTGCTTGAGTCTCTAAAACCCTAGTCATAGCAGTTACGATCATCTACCGTCACACGACTTTAGAGATAGCTAGTCAATAAGTCGTGCCCCTAATAAAATGCCTCAAACCGTGTAGTGTGAGTGTCACAGCCAAAGGAGATATAAGGATACCTCCAACAAGAAGGTAGTCCGCTAACACTAAGTTATCATGCATAAAATAAAATAACAATTAATAAAGTCGCTTGCACCCAAGTGTGGCTTGGACACGCAGTTTATATCAAAGGGAACTAACAATATGAAATAAAGTAATTAATGCAGTAAATAAATAATTGACAGTTTAATTAGCAATGTATACTTGCCTGTTGCGACGCCTGGTGAGCTGCCTGGTGTGGTGCGATAATCCAAAAAGTCCTTGACATGGTTGCAGTTGACGTGCGTACGATCGTGTTGGCACAAAATAGTCGTACATGCCAAAAGTACGCAAGATGATCTCAATCGATGGGACGGACCGTGCCATTGAGTCTAGAACATTCAGTTTAGCTAGGAACGATATGTAGAAGTCCAAACTCGAAAGAAAATAGGAATTTATACGATTTATCATGGGCATGATTCGATAATCGAAGAAAATTCATAAAAATATTTAGAACTATTTATGAAAATATTTACAATATTTTAGAAACTATATTTAAAAATTGGTTAAAATTTAAAAACGAGGTTTTACTTTTATTCAAAATATGTTTTGGGCTATAAATACTCTATGTTTGTTAATATATAAAATTTCATAGGTAGAAAATAATTATTGATAAAAATTACAATTTTAGTTAAACTATTTTAGAGCCAAAACCTACTTTTGCAAAAGTAAGTTATTTAGATATTTTATAATTAGCTTTTCTAAACCAATTTGGTGATAGATATGGGACTAAGCCCAAAACTATAAAATTTTGCTACACAATAACTTTTCAGAAATATTTAATAATCATGGCAATAACAAAATAAAATTTTACAAATTATAAATTACAATATTTAAACTAATAATATTACAAATTACAATTTACAAATTAGAAATTAGAAATATTCAATAATTTTACAAATTACAAATTACAATTCTATTTAAACCATGTTTATTAAACTAATAATGATAATAATAATAATAATAATAATAATAATAATAATAATAATAATAATAATAATAATAATAACAGTAAAACCTAGACTAAAAACTAAACCTACCCAACCATTTAGAAGAAAGGAAGAGAGGAGAGAGAGGGGCGGAGAGAGCGGGGAGTCACCGGCGTCGGGGCACGGCCGGGTCGGCGGCGGGACGAGGCAGCCACGCTCAGGGTGCGGAGGCTGGAGACGGGAGGAGGGAAATCGAGGGGAAGGTCGGTCGGAGCGGTAGAAAAGAAAGAGGGGGAGCTGGGAGTCGGAGCGGCGGCAAGGGTGTTCTGGCATCGGGCGGTGGAGGCGCTAGGGGAGGTTCGCCGCGAAGGGTGGAGAACGGAGAAGGGGCCAGGCGGTGGAGCGACCGGAGCTGCGGAAGAGCTCGACGGAGATGGCGGTCGGGATGCCGGAGACGGCGTTGCGGGAGGGGGAACGGCGAGAGCGGGGCAGAGTGAAAGGGGGGTTTGGGTCGGCGGAGCTCCGTCGGTCCGGCGGGCGGCTGCGGAGGCTCGGCGCTCACACGGTGATGGAGAGCTGTGGGTCAGATCGGGGTCTTCCCGGCGGCGTGCGGTGTTCGGGGCTCGGCGCACACGGCGGAGAGGGTTGTGCGCGCAGAGGGCTACGGGAACGGAAGAGTCGCTGGCGCTGGGGCACGGCTGGGTCGGGACGCGGTGGCAGCTCGCTCAGGGCGAGAAGCGTCGGCACAGCCCGTGCAAGGGCGCGGACGAAGGGGCTGATCGGCGTCATATGGACGCCGGCACGGCAGAGGCGGTAGATGAACGGCGGTCAGGGTTCGTGCAGTTCGCCGAGGTCGGCGACGCGGGCACAGGGTCGGCGGTGGCAGGTAGGTAAGGGGTTTTCCATCTTTTTTTCTTCTCTGTGTGGAGGTGATGGGGTGTGCGAGCGGCGTCGGGTGTGGGCGACCGCCGGAATGGGGTCGAGTTGGGCTACGGAGACAAGGGGTGGCGGTGGTGATTTGGGCTTCGTCGATGGTGGCGGAGGTTAGAGGAGATGGTGATAGTGGTGGTTCTGTGTGGGGACCGGGAAGGTCCGGCCGGGTGTGGCTGGTGGTGTCTCTGGTTGGGTATACTGGATTTGTGGACGGGGGAGTGGTTGTGACGACAGACTTTGACAGGAAGACAAGGCGACTGTGTTGGAGTGGTTAGGGTTAGATATTTGTTTGTGTCGGGATGTGACCTGCGAGACACGGGTTGGGTTGGCGTTCGGGTTTGTCGAATGCGGAAAGAAGGTCGATGTATTTGTAAATTAATAGGAATATAATGAATGGTAAAAGGACGGACACGGACACGATACACGCACTGATGTGGAGAAATAATTTTGGAAGAATTTGTGAATGGTAGAAATATGGACGAGTACCTGCCTATTTATAGGATGTGGGAATTCCCAGTTGGATAAAGTCTAGTAATATTTAAAACCCAATTTGATAACTCATGTATTAAATTAAAACGATGAAATCAAATCTAAATTTTAAATCAAATCCAATTTAGATCTAATTAAATCAAATGGAATAAATCAAATTTTAAATAATTAACTATTTAAATAAATCCATAAATTTAAATCAAGATTTAAATTGCCACAAAAAATTCGAAATACATTTTCCAAAAATATCAATAATAATAATTTTGAAAAATAAATATTTGTAAATATCTTTTTGATTAAAAAATATTAATATCAATAATATCGAAAATGGAATTGCATCTATGAATTTAAATTTATGTACCTCATATGAAATAAATATTTGAATAAAACATTGTTTTCAAAATTACCAATATTATCACCATTAAATTCCAAAATATCTTTTATAAATAATAATAATTAATTAATATCGAAAATCATAATAAATATTTAAGTATAAAAATAAATTTAAACTACACTTTTAATAATTTAGATAAAATAATTTCGGTAGTAAACATAAATAATCAAATCTTTGAAATACCTTCTTGCTAAATTACTTTTAATAAAAATAATTATTATATATATTATTTTGAAACCACCATTGATAATAAAATCAAAAAATTATTTTTCTAAAAATGTGTTACTCGTACATATTCGAACTCGACGAGAAAATACAAAAATCGTAAATTCTCGTGCGACGTACAATACGACTATGCGATGTATAATTACAAAAAAAATCAGCACTAAAAAAAATATAGTAGAAAATTAGGGGTTTTACATCCTACCCAACTTACAAGAATTTCGTCCTCGAAATTAAAAATAAGTAGAGGGGTTGAGTGGGTACAGGGGTAATCAAATCACGACGTTCAAACATGCATTAGAAAATCGTGACTTCGATAACCACGGAGATAAATCACGAATTTAATTTAGGGAGTGAATGATGGTCGCGACAATGAATCTAGGGTCAAGGGAAAGGACAAGTAACTCGAGATGGGGATATAGTCCCATCGGTTGGTCGGTGGCTAACTATTTTGGCAATTGCTGGGGGGAATAACTAAAGGTGATACCTTGGGTCTATCTATTAGGTACGAGTCTTCATCTAAATAAGTGAAAGATGAGAACCAATATGAGTCCAAAGAAGTTGTTTTAAAATATCAATATGTGGTTCAAAGGCGAGGGAGTAATTCAAAAAGAATTGCCAAGGCTGTCGCGGATGAGACCTTAGAGGACAAGTTTAACTATGTCCCCATCCACGTATAACGATAGATAAAAGCGAACCAAAGTACAATAGGTTGATCAGACCATCATGCACCGGTTCTGATTAGACAATATGTTAGTGGGTGCGCACCCAATAAAATATGTCATAATCAAGCTCGATAAGGGAATAAGCTTGCAAAACTTGAGCTAAACTAGCAGCATAGGTTAGTCAAAATTAGTAAAAGTATGGGCACGATTAATATTGAAAGAAGTGGAACTAGTTCAAACTTCTCAAGAATCTAGTTATGTCCTAGGTTGGTACCTATACAGTTGTCCTAGGGTTTACTTGTCTAAGGCTTGGTCAAGGCCATAAGGAAGGTTAGGTCATAAGGGGTTCTACCCAACTTACAAGAATTAAACTAGGAGTGTTAGGACAATGGGAAAAGTCTACCTAGTATGGATTACCTTTCTAACCAACATCAAGCACGGAAGAAGGATAAGAATTAACGGTAGAGGAAATCAAGCAAGATGCAAATCAAGGGAGTCAAAGTAGAATCGAGGAGGTCAATTATGTGGATGAGATCCTAGACTTCTAATCCTATTCGCAGGTTTGCTTGGTACGGTAAAGTAACCAAACAATTTATCTCGACCTGCATGGGCCACCACAAAATTATGTAACGCCCCAGTCCCAAAATACGTAGGACTAGGAACGTAGACATGTCAGCTGTATTTATACGAAATACATAAGTCTCGTATGAATACATAAGCTGTAAAATATAGTAATCCAAGACAAACTAAATCTCATCCACAATGAAAAGAATAATAATATAAATATCAACTCGAATATTTATGATACAATCGTTGGGCGGAGACAAAGTCCACTACCAACTAGCACAATGAAAGAAATGTACAAGAATTAATCTATAAAATGGCAATACGAACCAAGCACAATTGTCTTCGAAGGAATGGAGAAGACCACGGCCTTGGCTAGAAAACCTACGAAAAATATGAACACACACCTGGAGAAAAACCAGGTCCTCAGACGAACGTAGCAAGATACAGGAAGAACAAGCTAATATGAACTGCCAAAATAATAAAATAATATGTAAACTAGACATAAATATGCAAAGAGGATTCTAACCGCCTATTGTACAATTTAGAGGACAACTTTCATGCACATGGGTGGGATTTTAGGCTATGTGTACGTAACTGGCATCCAGTCATCTGTATCCGTCCGTAACGTCTAAAACGTCAGAGGGCATCTGCAAATATATCGCCACAATTCCATCCGGAGACTGTGGTTTACCTGTTTGGATTCCCATACGCACTAGCGACTGTCCTCTCCCAATATATCTCACACTGTTCAAGTCATGTCCGTAGCTCGTCCAGCTTTGTAACTGCTTGAGTCTCTAAAACCCTAGTCATAGCAGTTACGATCATCTACCGTCACACGACTTTAGAGATAGCTAGTCAATAAGTCGTGCCCCTAATAAAATGCCTCAAACCGTGTAGTGTGAGTGTCACAGCCAAAGGAGATATAAGGATACCTCCAACAAGAAGGTAGTCCGCTAACACTAAGTTATCATGCATAAAATAAAATAACGACTAATAAAGTCGCTTGCACCCAAGTGTGGCTTGGACACGCAGTTTATATCAAAGGGAACTAACAATATGAAATAAAGTAATTAATGCAGTAAATAAATAATTGACAGTTTAATTAGCAATGTATACTTGCCTGTTGTGATGCCTGGTGAGCTGTCTAGTGTGGTGCGATAATCCAAAAAGTCCTTGACATGGTTGCAGTTGACGTGCGTATGATCGTGTTGGCACAAAATAGTCGTACATGCCAAAAGTACGCAAGATGATCTCAATCGATGGGACGGACCGTGCCATTGAGTCTAGAACATTCAGTTTAGCTAGGAACGATATGTAGAAGTCCAAACTCGAAAGGAAATAGGAATTTATACGATTTATCATGGGCATGATTCGATAATCGAAGAAAATTCATAAAAATATTTAGAACTATTTATGAAAATATTTACAATATTTTAGAAACTATATTTAAAAATTGGTTAAAATTTAAAAACAAGGTTTTAGTTTTATTCAAAATATGTTTTGGGCTATAAATACTCTATGTTTGTTAATATATAAAATTTCATAGGTAGAAAATAATTATTGATAAAAATTACAATTTTAGTTAAACTATTTTAGGGCCAAAACCTACTTTTGCAAAAGTAATTTATTTAGATATTTTATAATTAGCTTTTCTAAACCAATTTGGTGATAGATGTGGGACTAAGCCCAAAACTATAAAATTTTGCTACACAATAACTTTTCAGAAATATTTAATAATCATGGCAATAACAAAATAAAATTTTACAAATTACAAATTACAATATTTAAACTAATAATATTACAAATTACAATTTACAAATTAGAAATTAGAAATATTCAATAATTTTACAAATTACAAATTACAATTCTATTTAAACCATGTTTATTAAACTAATAATGATAATAATAATAATAATAATAATAATAATAATAATAATAATAATAATAATAATAACAGTAAAACCTAGACTAAAAACTAAACCTACCCAACCATTTAGAAGAAAGGAAGAGAGGAGAGAGAGGGACGGAGAGAGCGGGGAGTCACCGGCGCCGGGGCGAGACCGGGTCGGCGGCGGGACGAGGCAGCCACGCTCAGGGTGCGGAGGCTGGAGACGGGAGGAGGGAGATCGAGGGGAAGGTCGGTCGGAGCGGTAGAAAGGAAAGAGGGGGAGCTGGGAGTCGGAGCGGCGGCAAGGGTTTTCTGGCATCGGGCGGTGGAGGCGCTGGGGGAGGTTCACCGCGAAGGGTGGAGAACGAAGAAGGGGCCAGGCGGTGGAGCGACCGGAGCTGCGGAAGAGCTCGGCGGAGATGGCGGTCGGGATGCCGGAGACGGCGTTGCGGGAGGAGGGACGGCAAGAGCGGGGCGGAGTGAAAGGGGGGTTTGGGCCGGCGGAGCTCCGTCGGTCCGGCGGGCGGCTGCGGAGGCTCGGCGCTCACACGGTGATGGAGAGCTGTGGGTCAGATCGGGGTCTTCCCGGCGGCATACGGTGTTCGGGGCTCGGCGCACACGGCGGAGAGGGTTGTGCGCGCAGAGGGCTGCGGGAACGGAAGAGTCGCTGGCGCCGGGGCGCGACTGGGTCGGGACGCGGTGGCAGCTCGCTCAGGGCGAGCGGCGTCGGCACAGCCCGTGGAAGGGCACGGACGAAGGGGCTGATCGGCGTCATATGGACGCCAGCACGGCGGAGGCGGTAGATGAACGGCGGTCAGGGTTCGTGCAGTTCGCCGAGGTCGGCGACGCTGGCACAGGGTCGGCGGTGGCAGGTAGGTAAGGGGTTTTCTATATTTTTTTTCTTCTCTGTGTGGAGGTGATGGGGTGTGCGAGCGGCGTCGGGTGTGGGCGACCGCCGGAATGGGGTCGAGTTGGGCTACGGAGACAAGGGGTGGCGGTGGTGATTTGGGCTTCGCCGATGGTGGCGGTGGTTAGAGGAGATGGTGATGGTGGTGGTTCTGTGTGGGGACCGGGAAGGTCCGGCCGGGTGTGGCTGGTGGTGTCTCTGGTTGGGTATGCTGGATTTGTGGACGGGGGAGTGGTTGTGACGACGGACTTTGACAGGAAGGCAAGGCGGCTGTGTTGGAGTGGTTAGGGTTAGATATTTGTTTGTGTCGGGATGTGTCCTGCGAGACACGGGTTGGGTTGGCGTTCGGGTTTGTCGAATGCGGAAAGAAGGTCGATGTATTTGTAAATTAATAGGAATATAATGAATGGTAAAAGGACGGACACGGACACGATAAACGCACTGATGTGGAGAAATAATTTTGGAGGAATTTGTGAATGGTAGAAATATGGACGAGTACCTGCCTATTTATAGGATGTGGGAATTCCCAGTTGGATAAAGTCTAGTAATATTTAAAACCCAATTTGATAACTCATGTATTAAATTAAAACGATGAAATCAAATCTAAATTTTAATTCAAATCCAATTTAGATCTAATTAAATCAAATGGAATAAATCAAACTTTAAATAATTAACTATTTAAATAAATCCATAAATTTAAATCAAGATTTAAATTGCCACAAAAATTTCGAAATACATTTTCCAAAAATATCAATAATAATAATTTCGAAAAATAAATATTTGTAAATATCTTTTTGATTAAAAAATATTAATATCAATAATATCGAAAATGGAATTGCATCTATGAATTTAAATTTATGTACCTCATATGAAATAAATATTTGAATAAAACATTGTTTTCAAAATTACCAATATTATCACCATTAAATTCCAAAATATCTTTTATAAATAATAATAATTAATTAATATCCAAAATCATAATAAATATTTAAGTATAAAAATAAATTTAAACTACATTTTTAATAATTTAGATAAAATAATTTCGGTAGTAAACATAAATAGTCAAATCTTTGAAATAGCTTCTTGCTAAATTTATTTTAATAAAAATAATTATTATATATATTATTTTGAAACCACTATTGATAATAAAATCAAAAAAATATTTTTCTAAAAATGTGTTACTCGCACATATTCGAACTCGACGAGAAAATACGAAAATCGTAAATTTTCGCGCGACGAACAATACGACTATGCGATGTATAATTACAAAAAAATCAGCACTAAAAAAAATATAGTAGAAAATTAGGAGTTTTACAATGATGGATGGCTGGGCCTTGGGCCTACCAAAAACATCTGAATATGTAAGTGAAGGAAATAATGATGTATATAATTGGGCTGGCATTTGAGTCCACGGATAGGAAATTTGGGTTGGTGTGTGAGGTGTGTTGATTATAAGAAAATTGGGATCAGATGGCTATGTTAAGATATATAGTGAATGGTATAGGAATTGGATTAAGTAGCAATTGTTACCAAAAATTCAATTAGTAGAAGTAGAATTATTTAATAAGTACTAGTTAGTTTTTAATAGAAAATATCGAAAATAAGAGTGACAACGAAGAAATTTTAATTAATACAAAATTTTAAAAATTTAAAAGTTTCAGGGGGTTTACATCATACCCATCTTAAAAAAATTCGTCCTCGAAATTAAGATTGGACGAGCGACAAGCAAGTTCGTTCTAAATGGACATTTTTCATGGGAAGGGTACTAACGATTTAAACGAATAATAATTCAAGATACTCTAAGAGCAATGATGATCAAATTAAGGCAAGGATAGTGAGCGAAAAATAAACATGAGTTTTGAGTAACCTAAAGAATAGGATTATTTGGTCGAGGATAACTGCAATTGTCTATTGCTCACATAACAATGAAGCATGGGCAAACCATCTGATTGGATGAGGGCCTTCAATCTCTCGATTACTTTGTACGCTTTCATCGCTGCAACAATCTTCTAGATAATCCAGGTATATAGCTGCCATATTCTAGATAGGTATCTAACAAGCATCACTAACAATTTTTATTATCATATCCATCCATAACTACTTATAATAATTTACCTTCTCACCTGATTGTTGTTAATCAGTGCGTAGCGGCAAGTCTTTCGGGACAATCTCGGACCTTGTGCTGGTTGGATCCACAAACTAAACATCTTCCAAACATGAGGTAGCAGTCTTTAACAATATGGTCTGCCTTGCCATAAAAGTGACAAGTGATACTCTTTTGATGATGGTATGGAGCTTCTCCCGCTTGTTGTTGTAAGGGGTGTCTCTCTGGTCTTCCTTGTGGTGCTCGAGCTGCTATTGTAGCTGGCTGAGGCTGCTGGTGATGCTGATGTGCTGGGGCCCTTCCTGGAGTATTATGACGCTTCGTCGTTCCCGATTGGCCGATGCCTCCTCCATATGCGTCTCGGTCTCTCTTTTGCTTGCGATTCAACTCTTTCTCTACCGCCTGTACGACCTTCAAGATCCCTTCGTAGGTCGTGGCTTGACTGGTGGCGATGGCTATACGAATTTTATGTGATAGCCCTTTTCTGAACTTCTTGGCTTTATTTTCAGGGGTTATGGCATCTGTGAAGCGGCTGAGACAGGAAAACTTTACGGTGTACTCGTCGATGGAACTTCTCTAGGCTCTCAAACGCGCTCTCCAACTCCTCTCGGGCCACGTCGAGGTAGAACTTTTTCTTGAACAGCTCCTTGAAGTCTTCCCAAGTCATATTTGGTGCGATAAACTGGGGCTGATCTATATACCATGTGTGGGCGATATCGTAAAGCTGAATGCTGGTTGACTCGATCTTCAGGTCTTTAGGAACTCGAGCTATCCGAAGATATCGATCCACGTTCTCTAACTACTCATTCGCATAGAGAATCCCTTCCATTCTATTGAATTTCCTAGGCCTAAGGTCTACAAAATTCTTGGAAGTTTTGGGGCACTGTGGGAGAGCATCCCTAGTTTGTAGAGCCTTCCTCAAGGTATCGCGGAAGATGACGGCTTGCGACATCTGGGAAGTGATGAGCTGCTGGAAGATCCCAAGGAGCGTAGCATTGTCCAACGCAGGTGCTGGAGGCAGGACAGGTGCTGGATGTTGAACGAGGGCTGGTGGAAGAAATGGTGCTGGTGGAAGAGTTGGCGGAGGAAACTGCGGGGATGGTAGAATGTCGTCTCTACAGAATCTCGAGTTCTGCTACTGTGACGGGTCGTCTAGATAAGTAAACTGGCCTTCATGTGTCGGTGGGGTCCCGTTCGTGGAAGATTTGCCTGTAGTGGATGGCGTGCTCAGGGGAGTGATGTACCTATCTTGAGAATCCATTTAAATATAATAAAAGAAAACATTTAGCCGCTGAAGAATTTTCACGCAGGATGCAAGTCAAGGATTCAATAAAATCAAGGATAGAGACCAATAACGTGTCAAGACATGTGGATGAGATCCTAAGAATTCTAATCCTATTTGCAGGCTCACGTCGGTATAGTGACGTAACCGAAGTGATTAACGTAGACCTGCATGGGCCACCAAAAAACTTGTCACGATCCGCACCCGCTTTTCGGATAAGAGGCGTGTCCAAGTCTATACGTCGCAGTGTCGACGGTAGAGCGCTGTCTAGTATTCACAAGTCATAAAAATCCAGAACTATCAAGGCAATCTATATCTCATCCACAGAAATCAGAAGATACAACTAACTCAAATGAGTAACGAATAATACAGAAGGACAGAGTAATGAATAATATAAAATGAAGTCTCAAGTTATCAAGAAATCTAGTCTCGTCCAGTGGAGACAAATCCACTACTAGTAGACAGAAATAAAATAGAGACATGAAAATAAAATAACACGATCCATACTACACGAAACATCAATGACATCATCACTATAGTGGTACCATAGTCTATGCTGGCTCAAACCTACTCGTCTGCTCCTGGCTCAAAATTGGCTAAACCTTAAGAGATCATCAGGTCCTCAGAGGACTAGCAAGATACTGGAAGAACATGCCACTATGACAGTAAATAACATACATAAAGGGGATGACAGAAATATAGTGCTCTACTTCTAAACAAATATGTGACAACGCAACATCAAAGAGAATGTTCAACACTTGGGCTAACAGATACATGAACCATCACAACCGTAGTTCATCCGAAACTAACAGCCAACAGAATAATCACAATCGTATCTCCTCCGAGAATAGCGACCAACAGAATATCACAACCGTAGCATGAAACTAACGACCAACAGAATCATCAACGCAACCGAAGCTCATCCGAACTAACGGCCAACAAAATACTATCATATAGCCCGCATGCCTAGTAAATGTCCTCTCTGTCTCAAGGAACTATAAAGGTGTCCAGTCAAGTCGAATCAAGTCAAGTACAACTAACAGGTCAAGATATGTCAAGTAAATGTAACTCAGGATAAAGCAATACTATCAGGACCTATACATGAATTAATGATACACCCATTCAAAGTAGCTTTTTAGTCCATGGCTATGTTAATAACATCTATGATTGCAATTACTAATTTAGTGGGGGTATAAATGCAAGTTGTCCTCCAAAAGAGATGAGCCATACACTACTGCACGTGTACAGTATCATGTGTAGGGAGGGTTTTATATGCAAAACTAGAACCTTTCCTATTTTAAACAGAGAGTAGGAGAGGGACCCACTGATAAATAGTGCAATTGAAGGATTAGTTGCTAATGGAAACTATTTGAAGGGTTACAAGCAAAATTTGTTAAAAGAAGAACAAAACTACATGAGTGCATGTTCTTCTATCTATTATGTTCTCTCCATCTCTCAGTTGCTAATATACTTCCAACACGTTGACACATTATGCCAACTGTTCCTAATATTCTTCCTACCCATTATTTACTACTTCTTCTACATCAATAATCCCACGTAAAATATTATATATATTATAGGAAATGTTGTGTTCTCACCTGCACCCACTGCAAGGAGAATAGAAGCCGACGAGTACAGCGGCTCGCATCGGTATCCGTTTGCATACGGTCGATAACAACGGTAGGAGTTGTTACTGATGGATCCGTATCGTAGAGGTTGGCACGACCGGCATGCCAAAAGCTCGTCTGCAAGTTCGGACGCACAGATGACTCGACACGAAGAAGCGTGGAGACTAGGAGTTCAAGGTGGCAGTGTGCGCTGATGGTTGCTTGGTGAATCACCGAGCGTTCCGTGGTGGCAGCTCGGTGCACCAACAGCAGCGCAAGTAACCCACGAGGATGGCGTTGCTCACGAGGGTCTTGACAAGTTGGAGGCTCGACAAGAGTTGCGCTCGGTGAGGCATCCTTGCGGAAACCTCAAGGATGGCATTGAGTCCTTGATTGGGTCCTGGATTCACGGTGGCGAGGGAAGGAGGTAGGGTGATAAGAGGATAGGGTTTAGATGATAGGCGAGGGGAGAGGATGAAGGAGAGAAGGAGATGGAGGTAGAGAGGAAGAATGTGTTGGCGGCTGATGTTACTCTTTAAGGAATAAAGGGCTTTAGCTATATAAATACGTAATTGCTTACAAACCCTATATTATGGATGGCTGGGCCTTGGGCCTACCAAAAATATCTGAATATGTAAGTGAAGGGAATAATGATGTATATAATTGGGCCGACATTTGAGTCCACGGATAGGAAATTTGGGTTGGTGTGTGAGCTGTTTTGATTAGAAGGAAATTAGGATCAGATGGCTATGTTAAGATATATATAGTGAATGGTATAATAACTGGATTAAGTAGCAATTTGTTACCAAAAATTCAATTAGTAGATGTAGAATTATTTAATAAGTACTAGTTAGTTTTTAATAGAAAATATCGAAAATAAGAGTGACAACTAAGAAATTTCAATTAATACAAAATTTTATAAATTTAAAAGTTTCAGGGGGTTTACATCATACCCACCTTAAAAAAAATCGTCCTCGAAAGTAAGATTGGACGAACGACAAGCAAGTTCGTTCTAAATGGACATTTTTCAAGGAAAGGGTACTAACGATTTAAACGAATGATAATTCAAGATACTCTAAGAGCAATGATGATCAAATTAAGGAAAGGATAGTGAGCGAAAAATAAACATGAGTTTTGAGTAACCTAAAGAAAAGGATTATTTGATCGAGGATAACTACAATTGTCTATTGCTCAAATAACAATAAAGCATGGGCAAACCATCTGATTGGATGATGGCCTTCAATCTCTCGATTACTTTGTACGCTTCCATCGCTGCAACAATCTTCTAGATAATCCAAGTATATAGCTACCATATTCTAGATAGGTATCTAACAAGCATCACTAACAATTTTTATCATCATATCCATCCATAACTACTTAAAATAATTTACCTTCTCACCTGTATTGTTGCTAATCAGTGCATAGCGGCACGTCTTTCTGGGCAATCTCGGACCTTGTGCTGGTTGGATCCACAAACTAAACATCTTACAAACTTGAGGTAGCAATCTTTAACAATATGGCCTACCTTGCCACAAAAGTGACAAGTGATACTCTTTTGATGATGGTATGGAGCTTCTCCCGGTTGTTGTTGTAAGGGGTGTCTCTCTGGTCTTCCTTGTGGTGCTCGAGCTGCTATTGTAGCTGACTGAGGCTGCTGGTGATGCTGATGTGCTGGGGCCCTTCCTGGAATATTGTGACGCTTTGCCGATCCCGATTGGCCGATGCCTCCTCCATATGCGTCTTGGTCTCTCTTTCGTTTGCGATTCAACTCTTTCTCTACCGCCTGTGCGACCTTCAAGATCCCTTCGTAGGTCGTGGCTTGACTGGTGGCGATGGCAATGCGAATTTCATGTGATAGTCCTTTTCTGAACTTCTTGGCTTTGTCTTCAAGGGTTATGGCATCTGCGAAGTGGCTGAGGCGGGAAAACTCTGCGGTGTACTCGTCGATAGAGAGGTTTCCCTGCTCGAGGCTCTCGAACTCGCTCTCCAACTCCTCTCAGGCCGCGTCGAGGTAGAACTTTTTCTTGAACAGCTCCTTGAACTCTTCCCAAGTCACATTTGGTGCGATAAATCGTGGCTCATCTCTATACCATGTGCGGGCGATGTCGTAAAGCTGCATGCTGGTTGACTTGATCTTTAGGTCTTCAGGAACTCGAGCCATCCGAAGATATCGATCCACGTTCTATAACCACTCATCCGCGTAGAGAATCCCTTCCATTCCATTGAATTCCCTGGGCCTAAGGTCTACAAAATTCTTGGAAGATTTGGGGCGCTGTGGGGGAGCATCCCTAGTCTGAAGAGCCTCCCTCAAGGTATCGCGGATGATGTCGGCTTGCCGTATCTGGAAAGTGATGAGCTGCTGGAAGATCCCAAGGAACGTAGCATTGTCCAACGCAGGTGCTGGAGACAGGACAGGTGCTGGATGCTGAACGAGGGCTGGTGGAAGAAATAGTGCTGGTGGCGGAGTCGGCGGAGGAAACTACGGGGGTGGTAGAATGTCATCTCTGCGGAATCTCGAGTTCTGCTAATATGACGGGTCGCCTAGATAAGTAAACTGGCCTTCATGTGTCGGTGGGGTCCCGTTCGTAGAAGATTCGCCTGCAGTGGATGGGGCGTTCAGGGGAGTGATGTACCTGTCTTGAGAATCCATTTAACTGTAATAAAGGAAAACATTTAGCCGCTGATGAATTTTCACGCAGGATGCAAGTCAAGGATTTAATAAAATCAAGGATAGAGACCAATAACGTGTCAAGACATATGGATGAGATCCTAAGAATTCTAATCCTATTTGCAGGCTCACGTCGGTACTGTGACGTAACCGAAGTGATTAACGTAGACCTGTATGGGCCACCAAAAAAAATTTGTCACGGCCTGTACCCACTTTTCGGATACGAGGCGTGACCAAGCCCAGCCTATGTCGCAGTGTCGACGGTAGAACGCTGTCTAGTATTCACAAGTCATAAAAATCCAAAACTGTCAAGGCAATCTATATCTCATCCACAGAAATCAGAAGATACAACTAACTCAAATGAGTAACGAATAATATTGAAGGACAGAGTAATGAATAATATAAAATGAAGTCTCGAGTTATCAAGAAATCAAGTATCGTCCGGTGGAGACAAATCCACTACTAGAAGACGAAAATAAAATAAAGACATGAAAATAAAATAACATGATCCATACTACGCTAAACATCAATGACATCATCACTATAGTGTGGTACCGTAGTCTATGATGGCTCAAACCTACTCGTCTGCTCCAGGCTCAAAATTGGCTAAACTTGAAGAGATCATCAGGTCCTCAGAGGACTAGAAAGATACAGGAAGAACATGCCACTATGACAGTAAATAACATGCATAAAGGGAATGACAGAAATATAGCACTCTACTTCTAAACAAATACGTGACAACGCAACATCAAGGACAATGTTCAACACTTGTGCTAACAGATACATGAGCCATCACAACCGTAGCTCATCCGAAACTAACAGCCAACAGAATAATCACAATCGTATCTCCTCCGAGAATAGCGACCAACAGAATATCACAACCGTAGCATGAAACTAACGACCAACAGAATCATCAACGCAACCGAAGCTTATCCGAACTATCGGCCAACAGAATACTATCTTATAGCCCGCATGCCTAGTAAATGTCCTCTCTGTCTCAAGGAACTATACAGGTGTCCAGTCAAGACAAATCAAGTCAAGTACAACTAACAGGTCAAGATATGTCAAGTAAATGTGACTCAGGACAAAGCAATACTATCAGGACCTATACATGAATTAATGATACACCCATTCAAAGTAGCTTTTAAGTCCATGGCTATGTTAATAACATCTATGATTGCAATTACTAATTTAGTGGGGGTATAAATGCAAGTAATCCTCCAAAAGAGATGTGCCATACACTACTGCACGTGTACAGTGTCATGTGTAGGGAGGGTTTTATATGCAAAACTAGAACCTTTCCTATTTAAACAGAGAGTAGGAGAGGGACCCACTCATAAATAGTGCAAGTAAATGATTAGTTGCTAATGGAAACTATTTGAAGGGTTACAAGCAAAATTTGTTAAAAGAAAAACAAAACTACATGAATGCATGTTCTTCTATCTATTATGTTCTCTTTATCTCTCAGTTGCTAATATACTTCCTACACGTTGACACATTATGCCAACTGTTCCTAATATTCTTCCTACCCATTATTTACTACTTCTTTTACATCAATAATCCCACGTAAAATATTATATATATTATAGGAAATGTTGTGATCTCACCTGCACCCACTGCAAGGAGAATGGAAGCCGACGAGTACAGCGGCTCGCATCGGTGTCCGTTTACATGCGGTCGATAACAACGGTAGGAGTTGTTACTGATGGATCTAAATCGTAGAGGTTGACACGGCCGGCATGCCAAAAGCTCGTCTGCAAGTTCTGACGCACAGGTGACTCGACACGAAGAAGCGTAGAGACTAGGAGTTCAAGGTGGCAGTGTGCGCTGATGGTTGCTTAGTGAATCACCGAGCGTTCCGTGGTGGCAGCTCGGTGCACCAACAGCAGCGCAAGTAACCCACGAGGACGGCGTTGCTCACGAGGGTCTTGACAAGTTGGAGGCTCGACAAGAGTTGCGCTCGGTGAGGCATCCTTGCGGAAACCTCAAGGATGGCGTTGGGTCGTTGATTGGGTCCTGGCTTCACGGTGGCGAGGGAAGGAGGTAGGGTGATAAGAGGCTAGGGTTTAGATGATATGAAAGGGGAGAGGATAAAGGAGAGAAGAAGATGGAGGCAGGGAGGAAGAATGTGTTGGCGGCTGATGTTTCTCTTTAAGGAATATAGGGCTTTAGCTATGTAAATACGTACTTGCTTGCAAACCCTATATTATGGATGGCTGGGCCTTGGGCCTACCAAAAATATCTGAATATGTAAGTGAAGGGAATAATGATGTATATAATTGGGCCGACATTTGAGTCCACGGATAGAAAATTTGGGTTGGTGTGTGTGCTGTGTTGATTATAAGGAAATTGGGATCAGATGGCTATGTTAAGATATATATAGTGAATGGTATAGGAACTGGATTAAGTAGCAATTTGTTACCAAAAATTCAGTTAGTAGAAGTAGAATTATTTAATAAGTACTAGTTAGTTTTTAATAGAAAATATCAAAAATAAGTGTGACAATGAAGAAATTTTAATAAATACAAAATTTTAAAAATTTAAAAGTTTTAGAGGGTTTACACAGGCTATACCCTACGTGTGGTGAGGGTGGAGCTATGCACAAGTAGTAACAGGAATACATAAGGGATATTGATCACATAACCACTAATAACTCCTTATTAAGGAGTAGAATAATGGATCCGGACATGACACGTCATGACACAGGATTCAAAAGCAGGAGGCCAGCCGACTCCTAAATCGGTGTCTATATAAGTACAAGAAACAAGATCGAACAATGCACCCATATACTAGAAAAGTCCAGGAATAACATCTCATGAAAGGATCCGACATATACTAGTCCGTGTACCATCATGTCAGGAATCAAGTAAATACTACAACTGAATCGGATATAGCAGATATCAAGACAATAAAAACTATCAGAGAATGTACTTGCCTGTGGTCCTGAGCTGTCAATGAGAATCGATGCTCAGAGTGATGTTACAGACCTAAAAAAGCGATATACATGAGTTAATTAGGGTTGACAGTGTATGACATGATATTCTAGTGTATGCTATGCAAATCTAGGTCAAACTCAGCCATACTAAGTCACACTAGGTCACACAAGGTCATACAAGTCATACTAAGTCATGGCAAGTCAAGAAAGTCAAACTAGGTCAAGATAAGTCAAACAAAGTCAAACAAGGTCAATATAAGTCAAACTAGGTCAAACTAGGTCAAGGTATGTCAAACTAGGTTAAGATAAGTCAAACAAAGTTAAACTAGGTCAATCTAGGTCAAAGTTTAACCTACAGTTGACTTTTGGTCAACTGGTCAACTCTGGTCAACTTCTAATCCATTTTAGGTTAAACTGGGTCAATGGATGACTCACAGTTGACTTTTAGTCAACTGGTCAACTCTGATCAACTCCTAGTCCAATCTAGGTCCAATGTTGACTTGTAGTTGACTTTGAGTCAAAACAGTCAACCTTGGTCATACAGGGTCAAATCTAAGTCAAGCATCATATTCCTAACCATTACCTACCAAAATACCATATACCTTGGTCCTATTGGTATCCCAATACCAAACCTTGGTTGAAAGTCAAATACCTTAATCTAGGTAAACATACATTAATGCCCAATACCCATACTTAGATATATAGTAACTATCTATATACCTCCAAGCTACTAGCTAACCAATAACTTAGATATCTAACCTTAGTTACCTAGGTAAATCCAATACCTTGCCTTGAAGGTAAACTATTACCTTAAGAAAAAAAAAGTAAATCTAAGATATCCCAAGATACTACTTGGGTATCTCAAGATACCACTCTAACCACATCCTAATATCCTACTCTCTTGATACCCTCAAGATACTATCATACCCACTCTCTAACATCTACTAGCTATCCCAAGTCATCTAACCAAGATACCAACTTACATAGGATACTCACTCTAACATAGATACTAACTTCTAGTCTAGGATACATAGGGTATTTAATTACCTATCCAAGATACTAACCTATCTATCGAGGATACTATGTTAGATATCCTAAGATACAAGTTAACTCATCTAAAGATACTAACTATCCTAAGATACTATACATATACATTATACCCTTCTCCTCCAAAATGCTACATAACCAACTCAACATATATATGGATATACTCTATACACTACCTATGGGATAATATACTGTCACGATCCGTTACCTAAATTGTTGGGCCGGGCCGAGCCATGTCCAGCCTACGCTTGATTAAAGCGTAGTAAGCTGTTTTAAGAGTAGACAATAAAGGATCTAAGCTGCTAACAGTTCTAAAATAACATTTAAAGGTTCATCACAACACAACATCTATAAGCGAAGGTAAACAAGTATAGACTTAATAATACACATCCAAGTATCTAACTGGAGACAAAGTCCAGTATCCAAATATAAGTCCAAAACAAAGTCTAAGTCTCAAAATACATGAAATAAATATCTAAGCAAGGTTCCCCGCTGGGGCCTCTTCTGGAGCTAAGGTCAGGTCCTCAAAATTAGTGCCATAATATGTAACACATAGCATTTTCTTCTCGAGAAGTGAACTTACAACGTTATCCTGTCAGGACGGGAGCAAGTACAACCTCTACAACTAAAGTACTGAATATATAATGAAAGAGATGTACAACAAGAAACATGGTGTGATAAGTCTATAAAACAGGAAATACTAGAAAACATGGCCTTATGGTACAACTGGGATCACAGTATCATAGTAACATGGCATATCTGGAATCATGGTATCTCATAATCTATCATGGCAAGGACACATATGTCATATAGACAGATGTATATGTAAGGTTTAAAACTGTAGCAGGTACGTGATCGTCAATAGGTGTAAAATATGCATGAGGCACATGTAAATAAAATGTACTTTCGTATAAGTAAGCAAGCGATAGATGTACATACGTACAGATACAGCTGGTGTGCCTACGATAAGGTATACATATAAAATGTCAACCTTGCTCGGTACATACGTACGGAAGAAGGGGACATGATCACATACTCAACTATCAGTTTTCCCATAACCCATATTCTATCATGTGAGAGATACGAGAACAGTAAAAACATGTGAGAGATACTGGGAGTAGTATAAGCATGGCAGGTACTGGGAGCAGTGTGAAACATGTGAATACTCCGAGTAGTATGAAGCATAGTGAAACATGTACTGAGAACCAGTAATAAGCATGTGAAGATATAAGAACTGTCCTAAGCATGGCAGGTACTGAAAGTAATACAACATGTAAAGATTTAACTTGCTACCTCAAGGATCAGTAATTTAACATGGTTAATACATGTTCTAGCATTAAAAGACAGTAAATGAGTTTGCAGATGTACTTGCCTCGAGCAAATCAAGAATACTAGTACGAATATATAGATGTCCGGTGTCCTGTCAATAATGATATACAAACTCAGTTCTAAGTTATGTTCAATATTACACTAGTGGTGAGACACGACTCCTAACTGGACACTAACTAAGTGAGGACCTAGCATAAAAGTCCAATGTGGGGTGACACTATATCCAACTAATTTTCTAGGGTCTTTATACTAGTGTAGGGTGAGGTTCAATACGACTATAACTCAAAATAATACAAAAAATTGCAAGTCGTAACTATGCCATAATTAAATCAAACTATACACTATGATCCAACAATTTTGGAGATAGACAAAAAGCTCAATTATACATAAAATAAAGTACCAAAATGATCCTTGTTATTTATAGAAATTTATACTAATTTTTCTGGAATTTATAAACCCTCATAAATATTTATTAAAAATCAACAAACACATGTATCCTGAAAATGAGTTATGTTTTCCTATTTTTATAAAATACCAAAATTACTTATTAAATATTGGAAAAATTATAATAAATTAGCTAAATTAACATAGTATTTAAATATAATTTTTTTCCAGATTTTTACAGAAATTAAAATATATATAAAAATTCAAAAACAAAAAGTAACAATTTTTGGAAAAATAATTAATTACAAATTAAGTATAATACATAAGCAAAATCTACATATGTTGTCGGATGATAAAATAAATATCACCAACGTGTCTAGAACGGTCAAATTATCTAGGATAGCCTACCCATAAGTCTAATTTAGACACAGGGGCAAAACGGTAATTTTGGGTCAAAATGATGTCCGTCGTTGGACACACTTTGCACCAAAAAATATGTCAGGATAGAAGTCTACAAAACCTTGCAAATTATATGTCCACGAATCCAGAATGACGATACGAACTCAACGGTATATACGGAATTGGATTCCGATGTGCCGATCTCAAAATGACATGTTGACACGGATATTTAGAATCTAGTTTGCACCGAAATGTGTGCCAGATCAAATATCTTCAAAATTCAGCAAATTATATGTCAACGAGTCCAGAATGACGATACGAACTCAACGGTATATCCGGAATTGGATTCCGATGAGCTGATCTCAAAGTGACACGTTGACTCGAAAAGTGGGACCCGCTTTCACCGAAATGCGTGCCAGGGCCCACGTTCTCCAAATCAAGCAAACTTTATATGAAAACATGCCAGAACGACGCCACGATTCTACTGGTGGTTTCAGAAATTGAATCCAGAGTCCCGGGTTCAAAAATGGAATTTAACAAGTGTAAATTAAAGAATTCGGACGACCAACTTTGGCGTCGAATTCGACCCACCAAACGTGCTTATAATGAAACGAAACTTAAAGGAGGCAGGAAAAGCATTATACCAGCTACGTACAGGAACTGGTAGCACGCAAACCGGAGCTACGACGATGAAGATACGAACCCACGAAGTTGGAGTCACAGAACTGTCCAAAAACAGTTCAATTTAAAACATCAACTTGGTGGCCAATTTTGAGGGGAGTGAAGTGCTACATACCATGATTACGACGGAGCAAGGAGTTCGCCGATCCAACTGTCGGATCTCCCAAACAACGTGCACGAAGTTGATACGACGGAACACGAATTTTGAGTTCCAATCTTGCGCGCGCCGACGGGATCTCGTTCAAAACGCACGAATAGGCTATTCGGTGCGTCGAGGAGGAGCGTGGTGGCCATGGGGTGGCTCGCCGGAGGTCGCCCGGGCGAGGGGGTCACAGGGGCTGCCCAAGCAGCGGCGTACGGCGGCGCACGGCCGCCGGCCGCTGCTGCTGCAGCGCACTGCGCTGATGCTACTGCTGCACGACCTGCTGCTGCTGTTGCTGCGCTTGCTGTGCACGCGCGTGCGCGGCGGCGAGCAGCGCTGCTGCACAGCGGGGGTGGCCGCGGCGACGTAGTCCCGGCGAGGGCGACGGTGGCGGAGGCTATGGTGGTGGTGGTGGATGATGATGATGGTAATGGTGATGGTTGTGATGAGGATGATGGTGGGATGATGAAGAGGATGAGAAGGAGGAAGGAGGAGAGGGGAGAAGGATGCTGAGGGTGGTGGTGATGTTCGACCAACAGGGGGGTTCGGCCGAGTGTGTAGGGAGTGGGGTGGGGTGCTCTATGTGTTGTGTTTGTTGAGAGAGAGAGAATGATATATAGGTGTGTGTATATATATATTAATACATATATAAAGAGTGAAAGAGAGTGAGAATAGAGAGAGAGAGAGTTTAGATATTTGAAGAGAGAGGGGGGTGGGGTGAAGTCGGCCACTGTTGGGGGGGGGTATGTGTGTGTGTAGGTGTAAAGTGAGGGAGAGAGAGTTGTATATATATATATATATATATATATATATACATGGGATATTTAAGATATTAATAAAGTAGAGAGAGGAAGAGATATTTTTAGATAGGAAAAAGAAGAAAATTAAGTGGGGTATTTGGATAGTCATGGGAGAACAATATGGAGCTTGGGTTCGGGTTCAATCGAGCCGGGTCGGGTCAAAATCGGACATGATGAAATAATGAAATTAAATAGGTATTTATAATTGTAGGAGCGTAAAAAGTGCTAAAATGAAAGAGTCAAAGTGATAGATCATTCCACTCCAATTGACCTACTTTACGTCGCAGAGAGGCTAAATACTTTACGCCCAAGACAAGGCTAATCACTTTACGCCTAAAGCAGGCAGATCATTTTACGCTCGGGTCTACACCCATGATTGTACGCCAAGAGCAGATCAGCAACTTTTACGCTGGACAAAGCTGTCAGGTCTCACATTTAATGCAAACTCTGACATAGAGATATTAATGATGGCATATATCACAGAATTCAAAAGGATTTATTTTTACACAGAGACCAATGTTGTCGTTTAGTATGTGGATTGAGCTACTTTACGCTCACACTATGGCTTCTTTTACGCATGAAGACTATACGAGCTTTTACGCTCAATAGTTGACGTGTGCGTAAAGTCTATTTGAGCTACTTTTACGCTCAAGGTTGTTTAACAAACACTTTACGCGGGAAGTCTATGTCAGGGCTACTTTACGCCTAGTCTACTGCTTTACGCTCAGATTACATTGGGATTGTTTTATGCCCCATTCTTCTGACCAGCTTGGAACGTGGTTTGCCTACATGGCTTTCATGCCACACATTCCGAAGAACGTATGTACGTGCATCCTATTCTTAATGAAATGATGGGACACGTGTCAACACATACAGAAGATGACTTTGGTCGTGGGTGGCGGTTGTTGGCATAAAGACGAAACTTTTGCTGAGTTTTTACGCACAAGAGCTCAAGCCTATAAATGGACTGATTTTTCTCAAGAGAAGGGACACAGAGACAGGAGAGAATACAGAGATCAGAACTTAGAGATTTCGAGAGCATTCTTCTTCAACCTTTCTTTCAGAACAGAGTGAAGCAAAGCAGGAAAGCATTCGGCCTCGCCATCAGTGCCCAAGTGCGTCGATAGCTTTCTGGTGACTTAGTTCTTCCGGTTGTTCAACTTCAAGCAGCGATCTTCATCATCATCATATGGTCCAAGGAACAAAGTGATCATTTACAGATCAGACTTCCATAGCAATACTTTCCCAAAATCAAATTTGTACTTCTTGTACTTTTTCTCATTTTATTTTCAAAAGCCAATTCCTCCAGGCATTTTGTTAAGTGAAACAAAAATGGCGACTCTGCTGGGGAGGACCTTCTCATCTGACGAGGAGGCAATTGCTCAATATGATGATGTTTTGGTCGGTTCGACCAAGAAGACTCTGGTTGTACACTTCGACCAGACTGCCTATGAAGAAATGCTCCGAACTGGGGGTGGTTCTCACTACTCCAATGTTCAAAAATCTCACAAAGCACGAAAAGTTTGGATTCCTAAATCCAAAATAGCTTCTGATCTCTCTGTTGCTGCTAGTGGCAAGGGAATTCTTTCCACTCCTGTCGTAGGGGCTCCTATTCGTAACGAGGCAGTCCTTACTTCAGAGTTGCACTCAAAGTGTGACGATTTATCTCCCGTTTGTAACGGTAAAGATAATCAGGTTTCACGTCCACTGCGTAAGAACCAGGTTTTACGTTCAGTGGGTAAAAACCAACTTGCACTGCACCAAATTTGGGCTTTTATGGCCTCTCATTTACGGCGTGCGTTGGATGCAGGCCGTAAATGATATAATATTACGGCACACGATAAATGCGAGCCGTAAATTCTCCTTTTTTGCTTTTTAATACGACATGCATTTTTAGGGCCGTTAAATATTATCATTTATGACCAGTATTTATGCAAGCCGTAAATATATAAGGTTATCACATCATTTTGTGGCCTGCAAATGTAGGCCGTAAATTAGATGGACTTGCACGGCCTGCCAATCTTGCCATAAATCACATCCCACATATAGTTATTAATAATTAATTAATTGCTCCAAATAAAAGACTAGTGTTTTGAGAACCCAAAACACTAAAAGAGTACAAAAGAGTTTTAAAAAAAAAAACCATTTCTTCAGATTTTCATCCGCGCCCAATCTTGCCTTCCCGCGAAAGGGAAAAGTTTCCCTCCTCTATTTTCATCCGCCAAACCAAAAGCGTACAAAAGGGTTTGTCAAAACCCTATTCTGGAAGAAACTTGGCGGCTTCAAATTCTTGGCGGTGGACGATCGCAAGCGAACGCTTCCTTTTCCGGTAAGGAGTCTTTATCGACTAGTCTTCCTCTTTCTCGACGAGTCTTCATCGACGAAGATCGTCTTTCTCGACGAGTCTTCATCGGTGAAGATCGTCCTTCTCGACGAGTCTCTTTATCTACGACCCTTGATTCCTTCTCTAGGAAGATCGTCTTTGTCGACGAGTCTTCACCGGCGAGTTTACCTAATTAGTAGGTGTTCGATGCAATTCCTCATAGAAGCCATCGGCTTTGGTCCTCGATCTAGAAGCTAAGCTCTATTCCTTCTCAATGAGAGGTAGAAAGGAATCAAAAGCCCTAGTTGTTCTGTGAGCTAACCTGAACTACACCTAACAGGACACATCAATTTTCATGAGATGCAATCTTTTTGTTGTTTGATTTAAGATTCTGCTATTCCTTTCTAGTCTTTGACTACAAGTCTCTGAACGTTGAGGTAGAAGGAGAGAAACCTTCAAAGAAGTCACATTAAAGAAATAAATAGGAAGTAAAACTGCAAGATTATTGCTTTGTTGTAACTCAAAAATTTGTATACTTTCTTGTGCATGATTCTATGGAAGATGTCCTTACAAGAGTCTATACCTGTTGTGCACTCTTTCCTCTTAGCTAGTTTATGTTCCTTGTCAGGCTCACCTATAGTTTGTCTTGGTCTAAAAAGCACCTGGACGATTCGTGATACGACATGATGCGGGATAAGTAATACGCAAATTTTTGAAAATTTTAGGATGAGGATACGTATATTTTTTTTTTTGATAATTATGTCTATGACTCTATGTAATATGTAGAAAGGGTATGTACCAGATTTCTCTAGATCACATGATTTTGGAAATATCATGTCTACAGGAATAGAAGTTTTCTAGAATCAAGTTGATTGTTTCTCTAATCCAGCAGTACCACTCTATTTACATTATTTTTGGTGATTATGCTTTAAGATGTGTAATTTGTTATTGACAGTTTAATATTATTTACATGATCTATACTTTAAGCTAATGCCAGAGTTTCAATCTAGTACTTCATATTACATTGCACTTTATAGATGTCGATAGTTCACTTTATTGATATAATGCTTTATCCCCTGTAGATGTCGATAGTTTCAATCTAGTAGTTCCAGAGTTTCAATCTAGTACTTCAGATTACATTGCAGTTTAATATTATTTACATGATCTATACTTTAAGCTAATGCCAAAGTTTCAATCTTAGGTCCAATTTTTTGCATTTATTTTGATAAATTTTTTGGATGATTTTCGGTAATTTTTGGCTCTGTCACATGTTTGCATGAATCTTAACATTTTAAAAAAAGAGATTTCTTAAGTCCATAATTTCAGGAGTTGATTTTTGTTGAGTAACTTCAGGAGTTGATTTTTGTTGACATTGATTATAAATGCTATTTTCTTCTTTACTTGGTGTTAATCTAAATTTTTTATGTCTTATGTCCATAATTTCACAGTATTGTCATTGTAAGACAATCGTCCATTATGGATAAAGAATGGACTCGTATGCCAAGGTGAATTCCGAAGTCCTACACTGTACAAATTTTAATATCACATACATATCTGGTTTCTAATTAGTGACAACTTGGTTTTCCTTTTTTTTTAGACCATCACAAGCATATCGGGAGGGAGCACGAAAGTTTGTAGATAAGGTTCAAGAAAATAAGGGTTATCCAAATAAGATCCAATGTTCTTGCATCCAGTGTTTAAACTTAAGATACCATCATTTTGATGTAGTATACGACCATCTAATTTATGCTGGAATTGATCCTACTTACACTACATGGATTTTTCATGGAGAAAAACCAGTCACAGTAGAAGAAACTGAAAACGATGAAATTCCATCATCGTATAAAATGTTTAGAGATGCATATTTCCAAGATGATGACATGAATCATATAGATGAAACAAGAAACGAAGAGTTTGAAAAACTCATCGAAGAGGCAGAACTACCTTTATATTCAGGATCAACACACACTAAGATGTCTGCAACACTTATGTTATGCAAGGCCAAGGCTCGACACAGCATGTCTGACAAAGCATTTGATGATGTTCTCAAGATTGTTCATGATTTGCTACCAGTTGATAACATACTTCCGGATAGCTTCTACTCAGCCAAAAAGTTATTTAATACTTTTGATCTAGGTTATGAGAAGATACACGCATGTGAGAATGACTGTTGCTTGTTTCGGAAAGATCTAGAGCATATTGAGACTTGTCCGCAGTGTGGTTCTTCTCGTTGGAAAATCAATGAGCGAACCAAAAAGATAAGGAAGGAAGTTCCGGCAAAAGTATTAAGGTACTTTCCTATTATTCCAAGATTTAGAAGATTGTTTAAGTCAGCTGAAAAGAGTGAACAATTAACATGGCACTACTCAAACAAAAGTCATGATGGCATTATGCGACATCCAGTTGACTCTTTGGCATGGAATAGAATAGATGATAAGTGGCCCTCTTTTGCATCTGATTCTCGTAATCTTAGACTTGGCCTTTCTTCAGATGGATTTAATCCTTTTGGTGATCTTAGCTCTAGACATAGTTGTTGGCCTGTAATTTTGGTCACATATAATCTTCCTCCATGGTTATGCATGACAAAAGAAAATTTAATGTTGACACTACTCATTCCTGGGCCAAAACAACCAGGAAATGATATTGATGTGTACCTAGCACCTCTTATAGATGATTTGAAAGAGATGTGGATGAATGGAGTAAGTGTTTATGATGCATTTACTCAATCCACATTTAATTTGAGAGCTGTTTTGATGTGGACAATAAACGATTTTCCTGCTTATGGCAATCTGTCCGGGTATGCTGTTAAATCCAGTAAAGGATGTCCTGCTTGTGGAATTGAGACATGCTCAAAATGGTTGAAAAATAGCCACAAACACGCGTTCATGGGCCACCGAAGATTTCTAGCTTACAATCATCCATTTCGGGTAAAGAAATCTTGGTTTGATGGGACTGAAGAACATGGTCAAAAGCCTCGAATTTTAACTGGTTCAGAAGTATTTCAAGTGATCAGAGATATAGAAAATGACTGGGGGAAGGCTAAGAAAAAGAAGACAAAGAAAAGGAATAGAGAGGATGAAAACGAAGAGCATAACGTCGTAGAACCTCAATCAGTATGGAAAAAGAAATCAATCTTTTTCGAATTTGTCTTTTTTGCTTTATATATTTTTGTTTTAAACAATAAGCTTGTTTGCTTTTAAATTTGTTTATAGAATTTAACATCTTTCTATTTGGTCCTTTTTGTAGTCATTACTGTTGCGGCACAATTTGGATGTGATGCATGTTGAGAAAAATATTTGCGAGAGTATAATAGGCACTCTATTGAATATTAGAGGCAAAACAAAGGATGGCTTAAAGTCTCGTGAAGATTTAAAACACATGGGAATTAGAAAGTCATTGCATCCGAATAAAGATGATGACTCTGGTTATAAGAAAGCACCATATGTGTTGTCAAAAAATGAGAAAAAAATATTTTGTAAAAGACTATCTGAGTTGAGATTGCCAGATGGTTATAGCTCCAACATTGCAAGTCATGTATCACTAAAAGATTGCAAAATTTATGGGCTCAAGTCCCACGATTGTCATGTGCTAATGCAACAAGTTTTGTCAGTAGCATTAAGGGGACTATTAGACAAGGGGCCGAGGATTGCAATTTTCAGATTATGTGCTTTTTTTAATTGCCTATGTCAAAGAGAGCTTGATAAAAATAATTTGGAATTACTTGAAGACCACATTGCAGAGACTCTGTGTATGCTTGAAAGGTTTTTTCCCCCATCATTTTTTGACATTATGGTTCACCTTACTATTCACTTGGTTCGAGAAGCACTAATAGCTGGACCGGTTCATTTTCGTTGGATGTACCCATTTGAAAGGTGACTCCAATATTTACTCTTCTATATAAACAGTTCTTTGGTTTAATTATTGATCGAATTAGTTATTATTAATTTGTTAAACTTACATTTTGAAATAGGTATATGAAAGTACTGAAAGGTTTTGTGAAAAATCGTTCAAATCCAGAAGGTTGTATAGTTGAAAAGTATAATGCAGAAGAGTGCACAAGTTTTTGTGCTCCTTACATAAATCAAGCAGCACAAGTAGGTGCTCAAAAGAGCCGATATGAAGAATATGAAGATGGAAATATATTAGAAGGAAGACCGTTAGGTGAGGCTAAATTGAAGGAATTGTCTCCTAACATGTTTGAAGTTGCTCATTTGTATGTCCTAGAGAATACAGCAGAAGTTGAACCATATAGAGAGTAAGTTTCTAATGTATATGTGCTACAGTAATTTAAGTATCTCTTTGGTGGTTTTAGTTTGTTTTTATTTGCAGTTTATAACTTTATTCACCATGGTCTTTTATCCAGAATGCACATAGAGGAGCTTCGATTTTCTGATATACGACTTCGTGGGAATGAAAGTCTTTTAAGAAAGAGGCATAGAGACACATTTAGTGCATGGTTAGCAAATAAAGTCAAGGTTGGAGATGCTAGTAACATGTCAGACCTTGTAAAGTGGATAGGGTGCCGACCTAAACCATATGTTGAATCCTATTCAGGTTATATTATCAATGGAAATCGATTCCATACAAGATATGTTAAAAATTGCACACAAAACTCTGGTGTTTCTCTTGAAGCAGAGACAATGTGTCGATCAAGTGCAAGAGATATGTCACATGTCAGTGGAAAGATTGTGTTCTATGGTGTCATAAGAGATATAATTCTGTTGGACTATCACAAGTTTAAACTCCCTATATTTCATTGTGATCGGGCAAACATAGGAAGTGGTGTCAAAGTTGAAGAGTGTTTTACATTAGTTAACCTTCATGAAGGTCAGCATCAATTTGAGAATGATCCTTTTATATTTGCCTCACAAGCAAACCAAGTCTTTTATTCCAGACACGATGATACTTCAAATTGGTATGTGGTACTTAAAGCACCACGAAGAGGAGTTTATGAGTGTGACACTAATGGGAATGATTGCATACCATATGCTCCATTAGATGTCTCCAATCTTAATCTTGATGATGAAGATTTTGAAAGAAAGGACTATGAGGTCTTGGATGAATTGGTAATTGTTGCAATGATGATGTTGTTTATTATTTTTATGTTTCATGAGATAGATTTGAATACTAATACTAATTTTTAATTTTATTTTCAGAGTCAACCATCATAAATCATGAGTGGTGTCGAGGTAAGCATCCTTCTTGTATATATTTTCTGTCATGTGTATGTTTATCATTTTGGTCATATTTTTTAAGCATAACTGTTGCAAACATTTTTCTATGTGAAGCCTTCAAAAAAGAGAGCAAGGTTTACAAAAAAGCAACAAATAATTGCAGCAGCCGCAACCATTCAAGATGAGAATCAACCTAAAGGAATATCAAATGGAGATTCTAATTCTCCAACCACTGATTTTCCAGAAGTTCAATCCCCCCAAAATCCAAAGGCTTCAAACTTAAAACCCAGAGGAAAGGCAAAAGTTTTATATTTTACCAAAGGAAAAGGAAAGGGGACCCGTCTTGAAGTCGAGTTCAATGAAATAGGCCAACCGTTTAGAGAGAATACAGCAAAATTTTCTTCTTTTCTTGGAATCACAGCTAGAGAGTTAATACCAGTGACACTTGACAATTGGAGCGATCTTACTGATGAGTTTGTCACGCAAATATGGGAGCACATTATGGTAGTATTTTCTGTAAGTATCAAATTTACATTTTGTTAGATATATTTCTAATACAATTGTTCATTTTATTTTGTAGCAAAAGTTTAGTTTTGCTGAATGTTATAAAAAGTATACATTTGGAAAGCTAAGAAAACATTGGAGGGATTACCGGAGTTCGCTGGTAAATAAAGTGATGGACCAAGCCAAGTTGGTTAGCCTGAAACGTGCTGCTACCCTCTTGAAACCTGACAGTGTAGAATCCATGGAAGTTTGGCAAGCTTTTATCAAAAAAGGACCAATCCACAACATTTGGTGAGTCCTTAATTTATACAATGGAAGTACTACATTAATTAATTTTATTATATAAAAATAATGCACTAATTTGTGTCTTATGTATTGCAGTAATCCAAATACTGCATTTATTGTAAATAATGCTGTTTTTTTTTACTTATACTGCTATTTTTTTGCATATATCCTTGAATTGTGAATATTTTGTAGGCGTTAAATAAAAAGTATAAAGAAATGCGAGCAAAACAAACTCTAGTGCATAGAACGAGTCGTAAAGGATTTGCACGGCTAGAGGATGAGATGGTAAGGCAAATTATTGAATCTCTATTGGTGATCACTTAATTTGTTGATATGACAAATAAAATTTTCTTTTGTAGAGACAAGAAAGTGAGACACCGGATTCAATATCAAGGTCTGACGTTTGGATTCGTGGGTATGAAGCAAAAAAGAAGAATAATGATGATGAAGAAGAAGTTGAGGATCATGAAATAGTGGTATGTATACTTTATTTTTCTGTTGCATAGACTGCTGTCTTTGAAGCTTATTGGAAATGGCATATTGAGCTTGAACTTGATTTCACAGTATTTTGCCTGCTTGCTACTTGAACCTATTTGCAGGCCACTTCTTTGCCTGTCAGTGAACACTCTACCAACACATTTATCAAGCTTTCTAATCTTCCATTAATTCTGCTACATACCTGCAGATTAGCTTTCTAATCTTAGATGAACTTAGGCTAGTACTCCCTGTAATATATGTTCCCGTCTCCCAAATGCGGTCGGCCAGATCAATTGGATATCTGAACATCTCAAACAGGACCGAACATTAAATTAGTAACCTGTTCTAGCAACTGTTGTCTGAAGTACATAGCATGCTTAGAAATATAGCAGGAAAGAATACCTGTAAGCAAAATCCTCATTTCCAAGATCGACACGACTTATCAACTTCAGTATGGAAGACTTGCTGCCATGAAGGTAAGTACCATCATTTATTGGCCTCAACTCCAACTTTGATATGTAAGCATTGCCAATCCCTCTCACCAGGCAAATATTTGCATATAGCTGTCTCTCAGCTATCATTTTATTATATGGAGATACAGTAAAATTGGCAATGGGAGAGGGAGTTGAGTCCATATTTTGAGCCATATTTTGAGATACAGTAAATGTGTTGCTATCATTTTATTATATGCATATAGCCGTGCTCTGATACTTGATATTTTGAGCATATAGCTGATTCTTTATTTCTAGATGTACACAACAGTATAGGGGAGAGGGTGTTGAGTCCCTGTTGCATAGCAACAAGGCAATGGGAAGGTAGACAGGGGCAGCAGGATTTTGCCCTGCTTGTGGGCTAGGTACTGCTGTGCATTGCACAACAGAGGGGTAGCAGGGCTACCTGGCCCTGGGTGCAACAACACCTGTGCATTTGGAGGGCGAATGCAGGCCCATTCCTGCACACGAATGCAGTGAACAGCAGGCTGGTTTGGAAGAAACCTGCAGGCAGCCTTGGCTTGGCCTGGTCTGTTGCAGGGCAAGGTAGGACTGCAGATGGGGAAGAGAGGTAAGCAGGTGTAGCACCACCTAGTGTGATTGTCATTTCCAAAGACCCGAGCAGTCTTATCAGAATAGCCAGTTATGGTAGAATAAGCAACATTTTTGCATATTCCGACATTGTCAAGGAGATAATCATCTGATATATATGCTATTGTGGTTTGTGGATCAGTTGTATTTGATTTCACACAGCAAGCGGTGCTAATGAAACCTGTATGCCGATCAGAATGTATTAAAAGATACTAGAATCAATAATAGTTTCTACTAAACAAGTAAGGGCATGTCACGCATGTAAAATAAAGAAGTCAGAAGAGAAAAATGAGACTGAAAGGCCAGGGTATACAGCTCCTATTTCATACATTAACAGGTTCCTAAATACTATCGGAACACGGACTCCTTTTGGCACATGTTTGACATTTTTGGAGGACTGCACTTATAGTGAATGGCCAAATTGCCTTCATAAAGTTTATCTTGAGAGCTTTATCCATCTGTATGTATTCTTATTTATAGATCAAGCAATTGTACCGTCTATTTTGGTCTGTGAAACTTTCAGACCAGATCCTCCAACTAGACATCAATTCTATAGAAATTAATGTTAGGTCCTGGCTAAACGAAACTTCAAAATTGTGCTGATGGTGGCATTCACCTAATCACTGCACAATATTTGACTTCAACTGTCTTCAATTGAATTGTCTTAGGTGATCTGGTTACACTATGACAGCAATAATGAAGCCTCAGTTCCAAATCTTGAAATTTGACTAATTCCTTTTCTGAAAGTTCCCTTTTCTATTCCCAATCAAACTTGACTGTAAATTTCATGTCTGTCAGTGAACACTCTACCAAGTACCCTGATAAATGTGTTGCTAGAGTGACATAACACTCTTACTTGATATTTTTAGCATATAGCTGTCTCTCAGCTATCATTTTATTATATGGAGATACAGTAAAATTGGCAATGGGAGAGGGAGTTGAGTCCATATTTTGAGCCATATTTTGAGATACAGTAAATATGTTGCTATCATTTTATTATATGCTTATAGCCGTGCTCTGATACTTGATATTTTGAGCATATAGCTGATTCTTTATTTCTACATGTACACAACAGTATAGGGGAGAGGGTGTTGAGTCCCTGTTGCATAGCAACAAGGCAATGGGAAGGTAGGCAGGGGCAGCAGGATTTTGCCCTGCTTGTGGGCTAGGTACTGCTGTGCATTGCACAACATAGGGGTAGCAGGGCTACCTGGCCCTGGGTGCAACAACACCTGTGCATTTGGAGGGCGAATGCAGGCCCATTCCTGCACACGAATGCAGTGAACAGCAGGCTGGTTTGGAGGAAACCTGCAGGCAGCCTTGGCTTGGCCTGGTTTGTTGCAGGGCAGGGTAGGACTGCAGATGGGGGAGAGAGGTAAGCAGGTGTAGCCAGTACAGGGGGAGGGGCAGGGAGGCCTGCACACAGGCAGATGTGAAGGCACTGGGCTGTTTACACAAGTATGCAAGTGTGCCCACTGCACAGGACAGTAGGGGTTCCTGTCCTCCTGTTGACACAGGTGTCTCTTCCTGTGAGATAGTGAGAGATGAGTGTGTGCGTGTGCAATGACCTATGTGCAATTGTGTGATAGTGTGCATATGCACATGTTAATTGTGTGTATTACCTAATATATTGTGTGGGTATGTATTTACCTATAGCCATGTATGTGTGTATGCATTGTATATATTGTAGAGAATATGATGGATAGTTAGGAGGTTGTGCAGGTGTGATTGAGAGGGTTTCATGTGCAGATATTAGTGTGTGTACCAGTTCATGTGTGTGCGAGTGTTGGTTTATCTGCAGCAGTTTAGAGGGTTAAACATGTGTCTGTGTAGAGAGGGATATAGGGATAGGCTGCAGCAAGTGAAGAGAGGCAGCAGTAGGTAATAAGAAGAGTGGAGAGCTGTGTGCACTTGCGCACTGCAGGCAGCAGTAAATACTGCTTGTTTGCAAAAGAAGCAAGGCTTGCCTTGCCAAATGCATGCAGCAGCAGCAGGCTAAATAGGTCTCTGCTCTTTGCAAATGAGTGAGTAGAGGTCAGTAGCAGTAGCAATAGGATGAGAAGCATGGGCGTGTGAGTGCTTGTATGTGTGTGTAATGTGTGGGTGTGCTTGTGACAGATGAAGAGGTAAGCTCGGGTTTATTCTGCTTGTATGTATGTGACACATGATTCTTTACTTGCTCTATTGTAATACAGCAACAGGTCAAAAAATACAAAGCACAAGAAAATGGTTCGTCTTTTAGAGATGATGCTGTTGCAAAGGTACTCGGTCCGGATCCACGAGGACGAGTAAGAGGGCTTGGATATGGAGCAGCTCCGTCAAAGTTGGAGGGACAAACACAAATGAGGGACAAAGTTAATAAATTAGAAAATGAACTTCTGGCCTTGAAAAATCAAATGAATAATTTTATTGCAATGGCCGGAAAAGGAGGAAGTAATTCGGTAAGTACCTCAATATATTTGCTTTTAAATATTGTGACTCTTTTGTATTTATATATTAAGCTTAACATATATTAATTACAGCAGAAAGATAATGCAAGTGGTCAACATTCTATCAATAACATGACACAAAGCAAAAGGAACGAAACAAGTCCAATTCTGAATTCTGTTCATGAGACGACACAAAGCAAGAAGAAAGAACATGTAGTTCTTCGCAATTCCAATCAGGAGGGCTCAAAATGCAAATTGCTAAGTTGGTTAGACAAAAATACAGTTGTTGCCACCGGTGAAATTCTATCAAGGGATCCTAAATCACTAGTACATCATGTGCCGCTTGGTGCTGAATGTTGGAAAGTTTCTGTGCGACATGTAGTAGAGGGTAATGAGGGAGTGACTCTCTATCGACCAACGCGTGAAGCTTTTCTTTTGAATGAAGCACTTGGAAGCATAATTGCATGGCCGATCAATTACATCATAACTTGTTAGAAAATGGAAGGTAATTTCTATCTAAATACTCCTTTTTTTGCTTCTTTTGTTATATGAAATACAATTCGTGACTGTTGAAAGAAGGTGTTCTATAGGCTTTTTTCTTGCTTCAACTCCTGTGCCTTACAATCTTTATTTGTACTTGAGTCTCTTTCTATTAGTTCATATTCAAAATCATGTGAACTAGTATTGCCTTAAAATCTTTATTATGTTAATATTGTTTTTATTTGAACAAGTCAACAGATTCTTTGTTGGATATTATAACGCATCCCCATCTTTATTGTGTTAATATTGTTTTCTTATTTTATTTCAGGTAAAGTTTAAAGAAGAGGGGAGGCATGCTTCTAGAAAATGAGTTATTCTGCGATTAAAGACTTTTATCTTTGAAGGTTTTGAAGTGTCCAACTATAGTGAGAAAGTGATTTTACTTTTGTAGCAAGCCAATGACTTTTGTAGCAAGACAATGACTTTTGCTTTTGTAGTAAGACCATACTTTTTTTTTTAGCTTAAAGGCTTTTGGATTGAGTCTTGTAGTAAGAAAATGACTTGATATTGGAAATATAGTTTAAACAATTTTGCTTTGTGTTAAGATTCTAGCATGTTGCTTCATTTTATTAATGTTTATGTATTATTCCAACTTGTTGGGAAGTAAATACTCTCAATAGATGTGTAGATGTAAAGATGTGCAAATGTGCAATTAGTTTGATTTCTGTTGGAAATACTGTGAGAACTGTAGCTATTCAAATTTGGATATTAAAAAAAAAAATCATTATCACGACACGCGTTGTGAGCCACAAAAATGAAACTCATTAATCCTTTAACAGCCCTCATTTTGAGTCATAAACATATAGCTTTTACGACCTGCTTTGCACGGCCATTAAAGTGAGATTTGTATGTTTCGTTTTGAGTATTTACGGCTTGCTATGTGTGCCATAAATTGAATACTTTAACGGCCATCACTTCGAGTCGTAAAACATTAGTATTTACAGCCTACATTATGGGCCATAAATAAGATCCGAAGTTTTCCAGCAACTTCATTTACGGCGTGTATTTACCTTCGTTACGGCCTATTTTCGTACGCCGTAAATACTCATACCCTTTTACGGCTGGAGCTTTTACGGCATGACCCTGTGAGCCGTAAATTTAGTTTTACGGCACATATTGCGAGCCGTAAAAGACCATATTTGGTGTAGTGTTGTACGCTCAATACATAAAGATGAGTCTCCCATTTGTAATGTGGCAGACTCTAATGCTTCTGAGGGTAAGAATAAGTCTCACGTCTGTGACGTGGTAGACACACACAAGTTACGCTCTTCGCGTAAAGGAAAGTCTCCCGTCTGTGACGTGGTAGATAACCAATTTTTATGCTCTACGCGTGAAGGTAAGTCTCCTGTCTGTGACAGTGTAGATAAAATTCGCAAAGATGTTTACACATCTAATGTGAATGTACTTAAACGTGTACAGCGTAAAAATCATGTTGGTAAAACTTCAGTTTTACACCAACAGCCTTCTTATACTGCTCTACGCAAAGTACCAAATCTACAAATTACACGCAATGAAAATGGAGTCCTTTGTGCTAAAAAATTTCAAGATTTACGCACACAACTCCAAACGCGTAGAAATGTACAATTTGGTTCTGCGAATGCTGCCAGTAATCTTCTTTATATACAGGGTACTAAACGTTTTTCTACCCCTAATGTAATAAATAAGACTACTCCCTCCACTCCTTCTGACTTACGTGAATTGCTAATGCAAAAGCGTAAGAATAGACAATCTCCGGTGACATTTCCCCAAGAAAAATATCATTGTGATTATCACCAGGTTGTGATCAACTGTTGTTGTTCGGTTTCAAAACGGTCAGTTTTTGATCGATTAAGTTTTAATTCGCCTCAACATCAAGCTGAAGACCAAGAACATGAGCTGTCATATGCATCAGTCAACATGGCATCTCATACTAACAGAGGACGACGACCAAGACGGAATATATCCCAAACTCCAGGTCAGCAACAGTTCAACAGACTTCTTGATTCTTTTGAGGGGGTATATCAAAATACTCGATCAAGAAGACAAAGACAAATACAGACTTCTGATTCAGAAGCTGGGGGTACTCAATCTTTTGAGTCCGAGACTGACAGTGTCGATTCATACTTCTATACTGATCCTTCTATATCTTCAAGAGAGGTTGAATCCTACGCTGTTGGAGATGAACCAGAGACCTCATCTGTTAATACAGAACAACGTCTCACTGCCGTTGAGCAATCACTGAACGACATGCTTAATATGGTACAAAACATGCATCAGATAATTTTGAATCAGCAAACTGCTCAGCCGACAGTAGTGATACCGGCACCAGTAGCAGCACCAACTTAAGATAGTCAAGGGGCTGAAATACCTTTGAATATTCAGGAGCCTACTGTTAATCAAAATTTTGCATCTCCAGATTCTATCATTCCTGAAGACGTACCACCTCCAGTGGGGGTTACGGTACATCCAACAACTATTCAATCAAATGTGCTTCCGCAAACCAGTGAAGCCATTCAAGCAGTGCGTGAACTCAAAGCACAGTTTGAAGTCTTGAGGCACAAGGATCAGCTCCAGAGGTTAGGGATTAAGCAACCTTATCCTCCTCATTGGAATGATGTACCATTTCCACCGAAATTCAAGCCACAATCTATGGTTTTGTTCGATGGAAAAGCATCTTCCAGTCAATATATCAATTACTTTGATATTATGACTGTACATCTACAGAAAGATGACGCTCTTCTCACTCGAGTGTTCATCGGGTGCCTGACGGGTTCGGCTTATGATTGGTATCGAAGTTTACCCGACAATTGCATTTCGTCTTTCGACGAATTTAAGGCAATGTTTCTCTCCCGCTTCTATGAAGGAGGTACGGACATGAACATGTCCGCCTTGATAGAAATTAAACAAAAGAAGAAAAAAGATACTCGGACGTTCATCGAACGTTTTCGACATGCTACTCTAAAGATGCCTCCTGGTATGCCAGATTCTGCATTGATTGATACATACAAGATGAATCTACGACCATCCATCGCTGTTTTCACGGGTTCCCAATTCACAGATTGGGCTTCGTTCATCATAGCAGCGGTTTCTGCCGAGACCAATGGTAGGTTGGCTCGTGAACATGGGATAATTTTCGCCTCAGATAATAGAGGAAAGAAAAGTAATCCTGGTAATAACCCCGGTAGTCGTAATGTGAAAGGAAAAGATACCCTCATGGTTAATCTTTCCAAGAATAAAACGATGCCGAATAGTCAGGAATCTTCCAGGACAAAGAAAGAATACTCTTTTGATGAGAGTGATATCCCAGGGATATTTCAGTGTCTGGTGAAGAGTGGCAAACTTCAGATTCCAGAGCCAAAGAGGCCTAATGAGGTGAATCTAACTGATAATCCCAAATATTGTATCTGTCATAGATATATTAATCATCCTACCAGTGCTTGCTATGTCCTGAAGAAGAAAATCTAGGAGCTGATAAATGGCGGTGTTATCGCCTTAACTAATGATGACCATACGGTTACAACCAATATGGTTTCTCTTCAGTTCGGAGATTTTCCTCCACAGCAAGTCCCAGATGGAATTACTCCAATTCCGAAGGCGACAATAAAAATAGTGAATATCCTGCCTGCCAGAGAAAAAAATGCAGGATTGCTGCCACTCACACTAAAGAATGGCGAAATTATGTGGGTACATCCTGACTTAGTACCTGAATTGGAAAATGAAGGTAAAACTTCAAAATCCAAGAAGGGTAAGAAGGTCAAAACCTGCAACATGATTTCTCATAATATTCCAGATCCCGATGACTTGGATCGGCTATAGGATAGCTTTCCTTTAGAAGATAGATTGAGAGGACTGAACATCTGTCCTCCAAGTCTAGCTCCTCCTACTAAGCTCAAGCTTACTCACCAGCAGCGGCTAGCCATGAATAGTGTTCCTTTATACCGGACGCAACAAGTCTTCGCTGCTTATGAAAAATCTCCGACAAGGATTTTTTCTCGCATCCCGAATCTTTCTCCTCCTGTGGCTACAGAGACATCTATTCTTCATTCTCCTGTGGATACAGAGATTTCTTCTTCTTCTGTGGAACCATTTGCTAAAAGTCTACTGTCCATTCATCTATACAGTCAGCAATCTGTCCTTCTCATGAAGAAAATGGGTTATGACTTTCAGAAGGCAGAAGGTTTGAATTATGATAAAGGAATACGACTTCCTTTACAAATTCAAAATAAAAAAGCCACTGTTGGACTGGGTTCTGAAATTCCTCACAACAAACCTTACAAGAAAAAGGCTAAAGGAAGGAAGACTAAATCCTGATATGGTACTTCCTTCTCTTGAGTCTGAGGAAGAAACTTTTGCTGGTACAAGATCCGGAAAATAGTACCACAAAGATTATGAAGGATCTCCTAAAGAAACAGAAAATGTAGTGGAAACACTACCAGCTCAACCTTCTCCTGTTCCTGCTAAACCTTCGGTGGTTGAAAAGGGAAAACAGAAAGCAGTACACTTCGACGTTCCATTGAAGTCTGCTTCCAGTCAGGGGGTGGTGATGAAACCTTACAAATTTGATATTCTAGCTTAGTTAGCCAATACTTCGGCTAGACTATCTATATTTGAACTGCTTCGCCTTTCTAGAGAAAGCAGAGAGACTTTAAGTGAAGCTCTACTTCAGGCAGACTCATGCTTGGCTCAACTCAAGAGTCCTGATAATACACCAGTTTCATGTCCGCAATGTCATAGTGTGATGGAAGCAATTCCCAATATCACTTTTACACAAGAAGATATGCTGTTGAAGCATAACAAACATGACAGGCCTCTGTGCTATACTGGGTATATTGGATCTACTGAAATTGACAGGATCTACATTGATCCTGGGTCTTCAATTAGCATAATTCTTCAGAGTATACTAAGACTCCTGAGGATTCCTACTAGTGATTTGACTTACACTAGTACTACGATAGTCGGTTTTAACTCTGGCAAGAGTAAACCACTGGGAAATATTCGTCTGTAGATTCAGATTGGCGATCTCCGAACTATGGTAGCCTTCTATGTTATCAACTCAGACGTATCCTACAATATCCTTCTTGGAAGACCATGGTTACATGAGCATAATATCGTGCCTTCAACTCTCCACCAATGCTTCAAGTATGTGGATTTCCAAGGAGTTGTGAAGACTGAGTTTGCTGATATCAATCCTTTCAAGGGTGTCGAAGCCTATTTTTCTGATTCAAGGCTTTATAAAACAAGAGCATATGAAAGAGATATCAGACATAGCTGAGGATCGATCATCTACTGAGGATCAGTCTCTTAATGAAGATCCACCAGAAGAGCAACCTTTGAAGATCATAGTCAAAGGACGAATCCAATCCCAACCTGTCAAGGATCAACCTTTGATAATCAAGGTTAAAGGAAGAACTCAAACTTCATCTGAGGAATCAATAAATATTCCTGCTAAGAACCAAGTTCAACCTTTTGTGATCAAAGTCAAAGGGCATACTTCTTGTACGAATGATCCAGAACCACCATTGATTGTCAATCTTGGCAAATCTACGTAGAAGATGGATAATGGTCCACTGTTGATTAATCCGAAGCGTAGTAATCAGATTGTAAATGATGTAAATATTGATCATTCTGTACTTCTTGATATCAATGAAGATTTTCTTTTCGAGTATATGGCTGTCAAGTTTATTGAAAGAATGACTTTATCTTCGGATAAGCAAAGTCATCAATATAAAGGCGATATAGAGCCAGAAGAAACTTTATACATTGATCATAAGGAAAATTCTTTTCCTCCTTTGGGATATGATCCATCCCATATGTTTGCTGACGATATACAAGAAGAATTCTCTTCTAATTCATCGCAGTCATCAGATTCGGAAGGAATCCAATTCGTCGAATCCGAAATATCTCATTCTTCATATGATGAATCCAGACAAATATTCTCAGTCAATATGGTTCAAATTGATGGTAAATCAGAACTATTTGAGAATGATCCTTGGGCTCAACAGATGGATACTCAGTGGAAACTCTATTTTGAATAGCGACAGCCACCTACAGAGGATGAGGTTATCCAGATTGATGTTGGAGATGGAACTACGTCCAAACCAATATTCATCAGTAAACATCTTTCCGAAGTTGAAAAGGAAGAGTTGATAAAACTTATCAAAGAATATATTGACATCTTTGCATGGAGTTATGAGGATAAGCCAGGATTAGATCCTAAAGTTGCTACTCATAAACTCAATATTTTGCCCAATGTCAAGCCTGTAAAACAACAGCAACGGCGCTTTAGACCAGATATGATGGATGCAATTGAAGCAGAAGTTTAAAAGTTGATTACATGTGGGTTTGTTCGTGAAGAACAACATCCGGATTGGGTTGCCAATATTGTTCCTGTTATGAAGAAGAACGAAAAGGTCCGAGTTTGTATAGATTATCGAGATCTTAATGCAGCCTGTCTAAAGGATGAATTTCCACTTCCAATTACTGATATCATGATAGACAATACATGTGGTTTTGAACGCATGTCTTTCATGGACGGATTCTCAGGATATAATCAGATCAAAATGTATCAGAAGATGAGAAGCATACTGCTTTTTGTACACCCCTTGGGGTTTATTGCTATACGGTCATACCGTTTGGCCTTAAAAATGCCAGTGCTACGTATCAACGGGCTATGAGCAATATCTTTCAAGAACACCTACGGAAAATAGTTGAATGCTACGTAGATGATATTGCTGTTAAAAGTCGGTCAAAGAATGATTACATTCAGGACTTAAAGACAATATTTGAATTGATGCGCCAGCATCAATTGAAAATGAACCCTACTAAGTCTTTCTTAGGGGTTTCTAGTGGCAAGTTTTTAGGATTTGTCATTACCTCACAGGGTATCCATGTTGATCCCGATAAGGTTAAAGCAAATCTTGAAATGCGTCCTCCTCGTAATCTGAAAGAACTCCGTGGCTTTCAGGGTCGCATTGCTTATATCAGAAGATTTATATCCAATCTCTCTGGGAGATGCCAACCTTTCTCCCGTTTATTGAAGAAAGGTCTATCATTTGTTTGGGATGAAGCGTGTCAGAAAGCCTTCAATGATATTAAATAATACCTTACAAATTCACCTGTTCTGGTACCTCCAGTAGTAGGAAGACCATTTTTGTTATATGTTCGAGCCTTGGATCATTCACTTGGCGCTCTTCTTGCACAGAAAAGTGATATGGGTCATGAACATGCAATATATTATCTGAGTAGAATGATGGTCGGAGCTGAACACAGGTATACTCCTGTGGAAAAGGAATGTCTAGCCTTGGTTTTTGCCGTCCAAAAGACAAGACATTATGTGACAGGACAGAGTATTCATGTCATCTCCAGAATAAATCCCATTCGGGTATTGATGAGAAAACCAAGCATTCTTAACTCCAGGTTAGCCACCTGGGCGATGTTGCTTACTCCTTATGACATGGTTTATATACCTCAAAAATCAGTAAAAGGCCAAGCATTAGCTGATTTCTTAGCTGCTCACCCTATACCGAAAACATCAAAGTTATATGAGGACATTCCACATGAAGTCGTGGATTATAACATGACTTTGAAGAATGACATATGGCAATTATATTTTGATAGAGCATCACGAGTGGGACCTAAAGGCAATATTGTCTCTGGGGTAGGGATCGTCTTGGTTTCTCCTGACAAAATGGTCATATACCGTGCCTATTCTCTTAATGAGCCATGCTCCAACAATATAGCAGAATATAATGCTCTATTGATCGATCCTCAAGTAGCAAAACAATTGGATATTAAATTTCTGGAGGCTTATGGAGATTCTCAATTGATCGTTAATCAAGTTAGAGGGACCTATGAAGTCAGAAATGCTGATCTCATCCTCTTATCATCAGGTGGTAGTCGAGTTGGTCCTTTCATTCAAAGGGTTCTTCATTGAATTTGTACCATGTTCTCAGAATGTGGAGGCTGATGCTCTTGCTAGCTTAGCTGCAGACTTGGCTGTCCCAATCCGAAGGCAAAATACAATTATTTTGTTGGATCGCGACTTATTCTGTGTGAAGAATAATCTGCATATTGAATAAAGTTATGTCACAGAGTCAAGTTCCCAACAGAAGGATTGGAGAACTCCATTCATTGATTATGCAGTTCATGGGATTTTGCCTGAGGATCCTAAAGAAGCTGTATCAATCAAGAGACGATCGTTTAGATTCTATTATGATTCGTCTTTACATATGCTATACCGTCGTTCATATGATGGACTCTTGCTGTGCTGTCTCTCAGAAAGTGAAGCCAAACAAACGTTGCGAGAAGCTCATGATGGTATTTGTGGTGCTCATCAACCGGGCCCTAAATTACAAGACCGTATTCGAAGAATGGGGTATTATTGGCCTTCTATGATAGCAGATGCTGTAGACTATGCCAGAAGATGTAAAGCATGTCAGATTCATGCTGATTTTATTCATCAGCCGTCTGAATTTCTACATCCTACAGCAGCTTCTTGGCCCTTCGAAGCTTGGGGCATGGATATCATTGGTCCTATTAACCCTCCTTCTGTCAAGGGACATCGATTCATATTAGCTATAACCGATTACTTTTCTAAGTGGGCAGAAGCAGTTCCCCTTGCTGAAGTGAAAACATCTAATGTGATCAGCTTCATCAAGCACCATGTCATTTATCGCTTCCCTCGACGAATAATTCATGACAATGGTCCACAATTTTCCAGTCAGGCATTTTATCGGTTCTGTGATAAGAATCGAATTCAGAATTTGGCTTCTACGGCTTATAATCCAGCTGCTAATGGCTTAGCCGAAGCTTTCAATAAGACGATCATCAAACTTCTCAAAAAGTTTGTCTCTTCTAATAAACGTGATTGAAATGAGAAACTTGGAGAATGTTTATGGGCTTATCGAACAACAGTCCGAACTCCTACTGGTTTTACACCATTCTTATTGGTTTATGGATGTGAAGCTGTCCTCCCATTGGAAATCCAGATTCCATCCCTTCGAATAGCCATTGCTAATGAGCTAACTACAGAGAATAATGATCGCTTACAACTCCAAGAACTTGAAGGATTGGATGAGGAGCGTCGTCAAGCACAACGACATATTGAGCTATACCAAGTCCGCATATCTCAAACTTTCAATCGTAAAGTTAAAGAGAGGGTGTTCAAGGTTGGCGAACTAAGTATTGGCTGTTCGAAGACCGATGGTGATGACTCACAAAAGCAAAGAGAAATTCCAAGCAAAATGGGAGGGTCCTTATGTTATTGAGACCGTATTTTCCAATGGCGCCTATCGGTTATCAAAGCCTAATGGATATCTACTCATGATGCCAATCAATGACAAATTTCTTAAGAAATACTATATATAAAAAAAAAGACAAAATAAAAATAAAGTTTCTTTTATATTTATTTTGGTTCAAGACAAAAGATTAAGGACGAGGGCCGCTCCCTTCCTTATTGAATACATAGTCAGCCAATGCATAGAAGGCATCGTTTCCTGAACTCATGAAAAATTTGCAGACAGCCATCCTCGATGCTTCTTCTTCAGGAATTTTCCCTGATTCTACTAAGAAAGCAAAGATGTCTTGGGGTGGCTTGGGCGTAGAAGAGCTTCCACCTATTTTGGTTGGGTCTGATACAGTGGGTTCAACGGAGCACGTCTCAACGATGTCCTCAACTTTCCTGGAGACTTCATTCTTTTGCTGCATATCCTTGGAAGACATTTCCAATAGAGGAGTGGAAATAAGAATGAAATATTATAAAGAGTTTTTGCCTATTTATAGGAGAGATCTGTTGATGGACCTGTCTCTGAAAACAACTTTTTATTCCCGAAACGGTCTATCCGTCCATTCTATCGGGTTCATTCAGTTAATTATGGAATTGAATTGAATCAATGTTCTCTTTTCCCGAAAGTTACGTTGATTCATTTTATACATTGATATGGACCTATACGCTCACGACATCTGTCTCCTTATTCTCCGGCTACCAAGGTTTGGTTAAGCTGGTTTCTGGTCTCCCGGGAGAGGGATTTTAAATCTTCTATTTTATCAACTGATTAAAAAGTGGGTCCCGTTATTTATCATATCTTCATGACCTCTGAATGAATATTAAATCCACTTACTTTCCTTATCTATCATTTCCATCTGACCTCTGCATAGATGTTAATCTACTTTTCTTTGAGTTCTTACATACTGTCATGTCTATATTACCTCTGATAGTATTATATACTCTAAAAACAGAAAATAAGATTTCATTATCTATCATGTCCATATCACATCCAGATAGATACAAATCATTGAGCATAGAAGACATATCATTTCCATTCCCATATCATTAAAAAAGTCTATTACATTCCTTAGACTTTCTTACAAGTTATAATGGAAATCTATTACATTCTTGGATTTTCATTCTATACACACAACGATAGCCTAATGGAGATCTGTTTCTTCTTTGGATCTTCTTCGTCGGATTCGTTGTTGGTGTCAATTCCTTGCTTTCCAAGCCTTTGTGGCGACCAGAACAGAAGTAATCAAACTCTGGTCTTCTCTCTCAGACGAGAGGAGAATCCCAGAGTATGGCAGTCCGAAGACGTGTTGCTGCCAATACAACTGGTGGAGGAGTGGCGGCACCTCAAAGGAGATAGAAATGTATCCAGCATTGGGATACAATTCCTAGTCCTGCCGTGAAAGGAACTCTACTACCCGATTTCTCGGGATAGAGTTGACTCCACCATCCAACTCTCCGTGTATAAAGGCTCTTCCTACCAACAGAGGAAGACCCTTCTATCCCACGAAGAGTTCTGAGTTGATTGATTTGCGCGTCAAAAGCGCATGAGCTCCCTGATGTTGATGCCAGAAGAACGCTCCTCTCAGCGTCAAAGTCGCCAATACCGGTTCTGGAAAAGCTCTTCAGCCAAACTTCTGCAGAAAACAATAGAAGTATCATCAGATGTGTATTAAACGCTAACTAAAAACAGATGACAAGGCTTTTTACGTCAGTGCTTCAGGTGTATCACTATTCAGCAAGGCTGTTTACGCCACTGCTTCAACAAGGTTTTTACGCTAGTACTTCAGCAAGTTTTTTTGGCGTATCTCAGGGGTACCACCATTCAACATGGCTTCTAGGCCGTTGCTTCATGTGCACTTCATTATCAAGGTTTTTTTATGCTCGTCAAGATTTATGCTCATGAGCAGCTGTTTTCAACAACAAAAAATCTTTTCGAAAGGAAGATAATTGCTTACGATCGGACTTACCACTTAGGTCAAATGGTTTGGCTCTAATAGTGGATGAATCTACATCTGGTAATTGGGCGCACAAAGGAACGCCACTGGAAAGCATCGCCATTGTTATTTGTTGGAGAACGACATTGCAAAAAGTTATCTTCAGAGGAATGAGAATGAGAATATATGACACATTCTCGGCTATTTATAAAGACTGAAGAAACTGTTGGGAGTCTATTTCGGGAAAAGATCCTATTAAAAAGCTCCCGTAACCACAAGACAGACGCCACGTGTCGGTTTATTTCTTGAGAATAAACAACCATAAATGCAGTTAAAGAAGTGTTGAATAATTATATCTACCAACAGATGAGATTAACATCAAGATTTTATTTATAAAGGGGGGAGTGGACCCCTACATATAAAAGAGTCACAATACATGGAATATTATTTCTCTCCTTCGTTGGGCTGACGAAGGGAGACACCTAACTCGCGTATGTTGCGGATCCCAGAGCGACGCATCATATTTAAAAATGCCTCTACATCTCCTGAGCCCTCATATGCGGTTGGAGGACCACCATCGATGCGATTGAAGACTGCTGGAGTTAATCCGCAGCACTCTACAAAGTTGCGTGCTCGCTCAAAGTCAATCCTTGAGCCCGAAGACTCTTCGTTGTTAATCTCCTTCTTTGGCGCCATGTCACTATGAGGATGAATGGCAAGAGTGAAGAATTTTTTCTTATTTATACAATTAAATCAACTCTTCATATTCCTCGTTGGAAACTGCTCATTATTAATACAAACTCGGGGAAGCGAAAAGGCATTCGAAAGTTCCAAGAAAGAAATTCATTGTGACGGTCAAGTGTTGACCGACACTGTTGGAAATTACGCCGACTGTTGGATGTCTCCACTTTTATGCGGATGACTGTTGCGTATCCCGAATTTTACGCTGACTGGTCAAAACTCAATTTTTACGCTTCTGTTCAAAGTGTTCCAAATTTTGGAGATATTTGAAAACTTTGAAGGGGGTCTTGTAGGAGCATAAAAAGTGCTAAAATGAAAGAGTCAAAGTGATAGATCATTCCACTCCAATTGACCTACTTTACGCCGCAGAGAGGCTAAATACTTTACGCCCAAGACAAGGCTAATCACTTTACGCCTAAAGCAGGCAGATCATTTTACGCTCGGGTCTACACCCATGATTTTACGCCAAGAGCAGATCAGCAACTTTTACGCTGGACAAAGCTGTCAGGTCTCGTATTTAATGCAAACTCTGACATGGAGGTATTAATGATGGCATATATCACAGAATTCAAAGGGATTTGTTTTTACACAGAGACCAATGTTGTCGTTTAGTATGTGGATTGAGCTACTTTACGCTCACGCTATGGCTTCTTTTACGCATGAAGACTATACGAGCTTTTACGCTCAACAGTTGACGTGTGCGTAAAGTCTATTTGAGCTACTTTTATGCTCAAGGTTATTTGACAACCACTTTACGCGGGAAGTCTATGTCAGGGCTACTTTATGCCTAGTCTACTGCTTTACGCTCAGATTACATTGGGGTTGTTTTACGCCCCATTCTTCTGACCAGCTTGGAACGTGGTTTGCCTACATGGCTTTCATGCCACACATTTCGAAGAACGTGAGTACATGCATCCTATTCTTAATAAAATGATGGGACACGTGTCAACACATACAGAAGATGACTTTGGTCGTGGGTAGCGGTTGTTGGCGTAAAGACGAAACTTTTGCTGAGTTTTTACGCACAAGAGTCCAAGCCTATAAATGGACGGATTTTTCTCAAGAGAAGGGACACAGAGACATGAGAGAATACAGAGATCAGAACTTAGAGATTTCGAGAGCATTCTTCTTCAACCTTTCTTTCAAAACAGAGTGAAGCAAAGCAGGAAAGCATTCGGCCTCGCCATCAGTGCCCAAGTGCGTCGATACCTTTCTGGTGACTTAGTTCTTCCGGTTGTTCAACTTCAAGCGGCGATCTTCATCATCATCATATGGTCCAAGGAACAAAGTGATCATTTACAGATCAGACTTCCATAGCAATACTTTCCAGAATCAAATGTGTACTTCTTGTACTTTTTTTCGTTTTATTTTCAAAAGCCAATTCCTTCAGGCATTTTGTTAAGTGAAACAATAATCATGGATAAATAAATAATATGCGGAGACTCCAATAAATGGGGACACAAGCGTCATGTGGGTTGTAGGCTTCATGTGGGCGATGTCCATACTTTGGGTCGATTAGGTTGGCTTGATGTCGGGTCCCGAAATTAAATTGGAAATTAAATCAGATTTTACGGTAGATAATTAATCGGCCTAAATTAAACCGAAAGTTGTACGAAGGAAATAGAGCACAAAATGGAGTGTCTGAGTGTGACACGAAGGTCATGGGTGAAGAACATCTCGAGTAGATCATTTATGAGAAGTTGGTTCTGAGAAAACGACCGGTCTGGTGCTCCTAAATTAAAAGTCACGGTAACGTACAAACGATGATCAAAGATAAAAGTGGGAATAATTATTCAACGGTTAATTGGTCTAAGTTGACCCGAAGTTGCGCGATACCAAAAGAGCACAAGAGAACGAATTCAAGTGGGACATGATATATTAAAACGAAGATAATCTTGTCTACTACAAAACCCATAATGAGAGTTTACAGAGATTGGCATCTCTGACGCTCCAGAAGTCAAAGTTACGGAAAGGTACATTAATGATCACAAATAATTAAATAATAAAATATTTATCGAAAATAATTCATTCAGAAAAAATAAAAATAAATCCTGAAATTCAGGGGGCTTACATATACTACAATCTAGGATACCAACTCTAGCCTACATCCTAATATCCTATCCATTTATGTAATTCTAACCATACCTACCAAGGTATCCCAATACCTTGGATACTAGGTAATACCCTTACCCTAGTAATATTTACCTTAGGCTAGTAGATAACCCACTAACCAAGGCTAATAGATCATAAATAAATCTTAGACTAGTCTCTAACCATCTATCCTAGTATCCTACCAATACCTTACTATTACCTTACCCTTACCTTAGATAATACCTATTACCTTGAAGGTAACTCAATACCTTACCTTGTAATAAGGTAAATCCTATTACCTTGATGAAGGTAAATCAATATTCTAAGATATCTCACATTACCTTAGTATCCTAAGATACTATTTTGTATCTCAAAATACCTAGTATCTTAACTCTAACATACCTAACTTAGATATCTATATCCTAAGATATCTAACTCCAACATAAATAGACATCTAACTAACAAACTCTAACTATCATATCAAACCATCTATCTAACATATAACACTAACCACACTCTAGACACTAATTTTAGGTATTCTAACATTTATCTAACCACTCACACACACATGGACACAATCATCCTACTCTTAGCACTTGACATCTTGATATTATCTATTACCTAGTTTTAATACCCGATATTTTAGTATCTTGACCAATACCTTATCCTCCCATATACTTATCCAACTAACTCTAATACAAATACTTGATACCAAATATGATACCTTACTCAAGTACCAATAATCACTTATCCTTACTCATGATACTTGAGTGTCACGATACCAATATCCTCATGGTACCCAAGTATTACAATAGTACCTTACCTACAACTTTAATACGTTGACACATAACTTATCTATATTTGGCTTACTTGTTAACCATTTGTATCAACATTAACACACACTAACTAACACATATTTCCTAACAATAATTACCTATGAGCCTGTGTAGTATGGATATCAAGTAAATGTAGGTATCATAGGTTGTCAAGAGTATATATATATATATATATATATATATATATATATATATATATATATATATATATATATATATATATATATATATATATATATATATATATATGGGTCGTTCTATAATACATTCGCTGGAAATGGATGTATCGATACATCCGAAATCTGGACCGTTGGATGTTGATCCAATGGTTCGGATTGAATAATAGTGTAGAAACATCATTTAATGCTGATTTAGACTTTTGACCTGTTGGTAACTTGCTTTAGCAGGTCATTCTTCACTTTAATTTTTTTAATGAACACCCTAAATTAACTCATATTTACTCTCTCAAAAGTCTATCCAATTTAATATTTTCGTAATTTTTTTTGGCTACAGGCCGTCGTGGTGGTGGTGTTGGTGGTTGTGGTGGAAAGAGAAACGGAGATGAAGAAGAAAATAAGAATCGGTCCGGATCGCGTCGAACGTCGTCGAGCCCTCCTAGAACAACGAGGAGTACCAGCTGCGCCGAGAAGAATCGATCCGCTTCGCGTCGGACGTCGTCGAAACCTCCTCGAACAAGAAGAAGTATCAGCGGCGCCGCTCTAATTTTACTGTCCATGCCATTGTCAAAAATCTTATTTTTCATCTAATAATTTTATATTTTGTTAATAAAGCTACATGTCATGGTGGTGGTGGTGAACTGAGGAAACCTGCTTCTGAGGTCGGACGGATCATCTGCTCACTTATTTAAAAAAAAAATCTGTATTGATCGGACGAAATATTTTATACTTTTCTAATGATAATTTTTTCGAAGAGAATATTTTATTTGGACGGTGAATGGCCATTCTCTTTGCTTTTAACACGGAGGATGGCCATTCTCTTTGCTTTTAACACGGCAAATAGACGGAGAATGGCCATTCTCTTTGCTTTTCATACGGCGAATGGACGGAGAATGGCCATTCTCTTTGCTTTTAACACGGAGAATGGCCATTCTCCGTTCCTTTAACATGGAGAATGGCCGTTCTCCGTTCTTTGAAAACGGAGAACGGACACTCTCTGTGCTTTTAACAAAGTATAGTACATTTAGGACTGGAAATGTTCAAGTATCTCATATTTTTTTCACCAAATATTTACAGTATTTTTAATATCATTTACCATAGTACATTCATTTAATATTAAATCATTTTCAAAATAATCCGGATATCATTTTATCAGGCTTCCACTGTATGGCTGAACAAAATTTCTTGCGAATGTTTGAATATAATTAACCTACTATCAAAGAAAATTTTTCTTACATTACATTATGCATTACACTGGCATCAACTTCATACTGATGGCATCGATGTACTGATGGCAATAACAAAGGATGAACAGGCAGAATTACAATTATGTTTCCGCAAAAACAAGGGATGAACAGGCAGGATTACAATTTTGCTTCAGCAATAACAAGGGATGAAGAGGCACTGGCATCGAATTCATACTGATGGCATCGATGTAATGATTTTTTACAGAAAGTAAAACATATTACAATCAAATAAAGTTTCAGTGATCCCAGGAATACATCCGTAATGAGGCCACCTGTAAACCCTAGCAATGCACCCAGGACTCATGAAATCTGTGATGGGCATCTGTAAATCAAAGGAATACACCAAAATATCAATATCATCTATGAAGGCCAACTGCCAACCAAATAAACGCTTCAACCAAAAAATTATAATCAAATTAAGTATACTTCATTCCAAGTCCAATAAACTGAATAATTCACGTTACAATAATCTGTCCAATCCATATTACAGTAATCTGTCCAATCCACGTTAGTAATTCAACATAGAACCTGCATAATTCACAATACAATAATCTAAATAAATATCAGACCTACTCTAAATTCAAGATCATATTACATTTTCAAAACAAATTACAAACTATGCACTTAGTACAAGCGAAAAGTTTAGTCTTACAATATTTCAAACACAAAATTTAGTTTGTCCGCCATGACCAACAAATATTCAGAACCATATTACAAGTCAAATATTACATCCAAATTGAAATAAGAGACATTCAAAACTCAAAAGATGAATCTTCATAGCCGTCTCCATCTTCTTCTTCTTCTTTCTTTTTCTTTTTTTCCTACTTCTTCTTCTTTCTCAAAATATCCTTCACCTACACCTTGAGGGACGGATTAAGAAAAATTATAGTCAGTATTGACTCACTTTATATGTAGAAATAACATCCAGAAACATAAATAGAAGTATCAAAGTGATGGCTAGCATTAAAGTGTCAATGTGCACAGTGTGTATTTTTACATAAGAGTTTGGGCTAGCCCCATTTACCTTCTTCATGAGGGAAGGAAAATCTTATTCTTGGTCAGCAAATTCAACCTCTATCTGGTTAATCTTATCCAGAATCAATTTCTGGTTGTCGGATATAGTCTTCATCTCTTTGAAGACATTCTCAAAGTTTGCAGCAACAAAATTGTATAGGTCATCAACCCTGTCCGTAGTATTTTTGATTCCATAAGTTGATGGTTTTCCAGATGTTGATGGTTTGCTTGCAGCTGCTGCCCGTTTTCCAAACATTCGAGTGAAGGTTAGTTTTCTCATGGGGCCTTTATTTTTAATATAAACATCCCCTACTAAGCTTGAGACAGAATGTTTATTAGCCATCGAGCATACAAATCCTCCGAAAGTGAGAGCTGTCCTTGCAGTTGGTTTTCCCACGAGATACATCATTCTACTGAACATGTAGGAACCTATATCCATCCTTTTTTTCTTCCCCATATAATAAAGAAATTTTACTCTCTCGGGACGGATGAAAAACTCATGTCCAGTAGGGTTGAGTGTTTGAGATACGTAGGCATGCAACAATTTATACAAAATTTTTAATTGATCTTTGTATACATTTTGAGGGGTCTTGGCACCCATCGAAACACCTGTAATCTCATAAATTGCATCCGTCATGAAACATTATCAATATCTTTCATATCAAACTCAGGAACTGGATCAAATCCGTAAAATTCGTTGATGACAGCAGCATTTACCCTAATCAGTTTCCCTCTCAGAAACACCAGTGGTTGATCCTCTTCTTTTTCTTTAGTTTCAGCCGGAAGATTTGAGTAAAATTATCTTACTATTGTATGGGAGATTATCTCAAGACAGGATTTGTTCAGTTTCTCCAATTGATAGAATTTCAATATATCCACGAAAGCTTCGTCTTCGATATCATCCATCTTAATTGATCTTTCAGGCATAACAGCTTTTTTCTTGAAATATTTAATGTAAATCTTCTTAGTTTTTGAGTCTTTAAATTTTTTTTATCTCCTCTCCAGCCTGGGACTTATTTGATGATTGCTCTTCCTCTTCATTTTCCTCTTCTGATGAGGATTCAAAATCCACAGAGTACGCTGATGACTCTGTATCCGTTGCCACCTTAGCCTTCGTTTGAGTACGCCTTCGATCTTCATAAGTTGAGTCTTCCGACGACTCTGTATCGAAGATAGATTTTCCGGTCTTTGTTGAGCAATGAGTGTTTTTAGCCTTTTTTGCACGTGGCTTGGCTGCCGCCTCCGCCTTCATCGTCGCTGCCGCCGCTGCTTCTGCCGCTGCGCTTTCGGCCTCTGCCCTAGCGACCATAATCTTGGTTTTCGCCGCCCTTGCAAGTTCTGCCCTTCGGGCCTGTATCGCATCCCTTTGTGGATTCTTCCCCTTCGGCGACGGTCGTTGTTTCTTCGGCGGCATTTTGATTAGAAGAGGGTTTGGGAGAGGGTTTGGGAGAAGGAAGAGGGTTTGAGAGAAGTAGAGGGAAAATTCGACCGTCTTATGTGACCTTGGGAAGTGGAAAAAATTAGAATAGTTTTGAGTCTTAAATTAAATTTATTACTATTATTACTAGTATAAGACGGTCGAATTTATTACTATTAAATTTAAAAAACTACTTTCCAAAATTAAATTTATTACTATTATTACTAGTATATATCCATGTGAAATCACTACATAAATCTTTGGGATTTTGAGACCCTAATTTTAAAAACTACTTTCCAAAATTAAATTTATTACTATTATTACTAGTATATATCCACGTGTTCCGTATAAATTATTGAAAAATTTGGCAGAAAAAATGTGGTGGAAACATGTTTATTTAAAAAAATTTGACAACATATTTAAGAATGTGAAGTTTAATCTCAATATTTCCATGTTTCGAATATTTGATTAAATTTTTGAAAATAAGAAGACTATGTACTTGAAAAGAGTAAAATTGAAACACTCAAAGTTGTCCTCTATTTTACTTTGTAATCATATTTAAGATGGATTTGACGGCAAGATTGAAGCTGGCAGCATAATCAATTCTATGACGTAACAAGTCATTGATGGGGATATCGTCGCTGATATATGGATTTGACGTAACAAGATTTGTTAATTATAAAGAGCAATGCTATAGTTAGCAAATGGGTGTAAGTTGTAAGAAGGTTGTAAAAGTTTGATTGTAGCCGAAAACAAATTGAGTTAACAAAATATTATATTTCATTAAATTCCAGCTTCGTCGCTGGAACATTCTCCGGAGAAGTATACAAGAGGAGGACAAAAAACTGTAAAAAATAAAATAAAAATAAAAAAAGTCTAGCCCTCACTGGCCTCGCGGAGGATCTCCGCAAAGTCCTGCAGGGTGCGCACACCCGCCCTATGGCACAGGCGACAAAATGCTTTCCTCTTCTCCAGAGAATCCCGTTCCTCCGGAGTGATCGACAACAGGTCAAAGTTGGGCGCCGGATGAAGAGGTCGAGCGATGACCTCCAGTGACAACCCGCAGGAGGTCAGGAAGTCCGCAGTCGCTGCCAGCCAGTCATGGGCCGGAGGCGGCGCAGAGGGTGCTCCATGTGGAGAGGCTCGACGACGACTGGAAGAAGACTCTGGCAATGGTTTCCAACCAGATGATCTTTTTGGAGCCATGTTAAATGTGAAACCTACTCAGATGAATGGGGACCCCTATATATATATACACGCTCCAAACCGACTCTTCATATTCCTTATTGGAAGTTGGAGATATAATGCTACAGTTACAACCAAATGCTTACAACACTCTTACAACCTTCACCCATTGCTGACATGTGGGCCATGGCCCACATGTCAGCAATGGGTGAAGGTTGTAAAAGTGTTATAAGCATTTGGTAGTAGACTTAGCATTATTGATGTCTTTCCAGGCTTAGTTGGTTGTGCTGTTTGGCTTTTACATGGAAGGCCTAGGTTCGAGTCTGGTGTTTGGGTTCTGTAGAATTTTTCTATTGTTAACATTTTTTGGGTGCTATTATATGCTTTTTAACTTAGTATGGAACAATTTTTGGGACTGTTAATGGCCATTCTCCGTTCCTCTAATACGAAGAATGGTACATCTAGGACGGAGAATTGTATATTTAGGACGACGAATGGTACATTTAGGACGGAGAATGGTAAATATAGGACGGAGAATGATACATGTAGGACGAAGAATGGTCCATATAGGACGGAGAATGGTATATTTAGGACGGAGGTAGGACGGAGAATGATACATGTAGGTAGGAGAATGGTACATATAAGACAAAGAATGGTACATTTAGGACTGTTCTGTAGGGTTGTGAATTTTTAATAGTTTGGCTGTTTAGGTTTGTTTTGAATCCATATAAATTGGTTTTGAAGGCTCGTGAAGATGAATTAGTTTAGCTGTTTGGTTGTTAATTGCCATTCTCTGTTCCTCTAACACGGAGAATGGTATATTTTGGACGGAGAATTGTACATTTAGGACGTCGAATGGTACATTTACGACGGAGAATGGTAAATGTAGGACGGAGAATGATACATGTAGGACGGAGAATGGTCAATATAGGATGGAGAATGATACATTTAGGACGGAGGTAGGACGTGATACATGTAGGACGGAGAATGGTACATATAAGACGGAAAATGTTACATTTAGGACTGTTCTGTAGGTTTGTGAATTTTAAGTAGTTTGGCTGTTTAGTTTTGTTTTGAATCTATATAAATTGATTTTGAAGGCTCGTGAAGATGAATTAGTTTGGCTGTTAATTGCCATTCTTCGTTCCTCTAACACGGAGAATGGTACATTTTGGACGGAGAATTGTACATTTAGGATGGCGAATGGTACATTTAGGACGGAGAACGGTAAATGTAGGACGGAGAATGATACATGTAGGACGAAGAATGGTCAATATAGGACGGAGAATGGTACATTTAGGACGGAGGTAGGACGTGATACATGTAGGACAGAGAATGGTACATATATGACGGAGAATGTTACATTTAGGACTATTCTGTAGGGTTGTGAATTTTAAATAGTTTGGCTGTTTAGTTTTGTTTTGAATCTATATAAATTGGTTTTGAAGGCTTGTGAAGATGAATTAGTTTGGCTGTGTAAATAGATTTTAAAGGGTTGTGAAAAAGAAACCAACATTTTCGTATCGATCACCATTAATTATGGTGAATGGCATTGATACCACTAATATGAGTAGAATTTGCACCGCCAGAATTCATTTTGAATAAGGTAAAATCTGTGTTGGGAAATGGCGAAATCTCTTGGATATGATTACACTGAGATGTTGTATTAATGGTAAAATCTGTGTTGGAAAATGTCAAAATCTCAGAAGTGAGCCGTCTTAGACGTCATTATATCACAGTCCATTTTATTTATAAAAAATAATCATGTAAAAAATTAGTATTGACAAAAGTAAAATTTGCTCAAAATGGAGAATCGAACTCATAAAAAATATCTTGTATGTAGACTAGTGAAAAATATATATAAAGAAATGCATGCATGCATGCATGCTAATATTTTCACCATTCACCCCAGGAATGATAGAACATATCTAAATCATTATACCACTCGTACACAGGTTCTCCTGGTACTGGGATTACATTATCAAAGGGTTTTTTAAACGTCTGTATTGAATAACAAATTTTCCAGAGTTCAGTCGTCGAAGATCACGTTGAAGCACCCACGTATGTCGAAGCAGACGAAGACCCTTGCAGTTGCATATGATAGATCGCAGCGTGTCTCCATTGAACATGCCGAATCCCATATGTAGGTGCTCGAGACGCGGCATCGAATCAGCCACGGCCTTTTCCCTCTGCCTCGTTTTTCGTGTCCAGCACGAACATGTTCCTGAGCATGAAATCGAAGGGGGCATGTTCCTACTCAGCTTGACCAGACGGCGGCAATAATTTTCGGCAGAAATTATTCCAGTCGACGTGATATAGAGGCAGTAGCTAATGTCGAGTTCTTCCAGCACAGGGAGAAACTCCAAGTGTCTCACGAAAGTTTCATCACTCACGTCGCACTTCGGAATGTGCAGCACCCTTAGAAATTTCCCACTGTATTATAAAAATAGGAAAACATCAATAGAAATTAATAAAAGTATACGTAAAATTTTGTAATAGAAAAAATAAAGTATTAGAATAAGACCAAATAAAATTTTGCACTAGGCCTTAAACATGCAAAAGAGAAGGCTGCTTCGTCGAGCTTGTACGCGGAGAGGGACCCTAGATATCCCTCACTGCGAGCCACTGAGCTTCATTACGGTCAAACTAATCTCAGCGGTTTGCTGGGTCCTCCGGCACCACTGTACCAAGTCGACGTTAGACCAATAGTCTAAGGGACCGTTGAGCGCCTTCCACCACGAACGGCAAACTGGGGCCACGTTGCACATTACCTCGTCCGCCGGCATCCCCGACAGTACCAGTATCATCGAGAGAATCTCGGTAGGGATGACGGCCCATCCGCTGCAGTTGATCTTGCTCCTCTCCATTGCGACTGTTCTTCTTCTTCTTTCCTTTGTTTCTCTCTAGTCGGATGGGTTCTCTTCTTTGGAAAAGGCTATTTAACCCCTCGTTTATGCGGGTGTACGTAACCCAGCTCGTGGAGGGGTGTGACCGAACAAGTCACGAATCTATCGGGAAATAACGGTAATGCCACTGTATTAATATTAGCAATTAGTCGTTTGGGCTCCCAACATATTTGGGTGATGACATCTCCCATTATGTAGCATCTGACATGGCAGATGACATAACAGCTGACATGGCAAATTTTAACCCCAAAAATTAATTACCTAATTTTTTTAATGTTAATGTTAATGTCAATATTAACATTAATGTTAATGCTAATGCTAATGTTAATGTTAATATTAATGTTAATATTAATCAATATTAATTTAATATTAAATTATTTATTTACTATTAATGTTCATTTTAATATTAATTTTATTGTTAAATTTTGCCATGTCAGCTGTCATGTTAGCAACCATGTCATATGCCACATAATGGAAGATGGTATCACCCAAATTTTTTGGGAGCAAATAGCATTTTCGTAATATTAGTTTTAATTATATTGTAAATTTTAAATTAACAGAAAAGCCAATTGTAGATTTAATATTAATGCTACTGTAAAATTTTTCGATCATACCTCGATACTTACAGTTTGTCGATCGAGTTACCGTCTTCATCATTATCAAGTTTTCACCCGAATCATCGTCATCGCTGGGGCGTGATACCGTACGAGCCTGGAGTTGCGCTCGTGCAAGGCAAGATAAATAGATTCACAATAGTGTTTATAGCTCAAATTGATAACATAAGCAGCGGAAGGAAAACGTAGTATACAACAAGAATCTCTTTTATTGATAATGAACTGAAGGTTACAATGGCTCTGAATAGCCCAACTCAACATGTCAATTGGCTATAACGCTCATGATCTCTCTAGCTCACAAAGGATTACATTGTTCCATACATTATGCCTCTTTATAGCCAACAAGTAGTCTTTCGGCTGAACATCTCCATGTCGCAAGTCCGAATGCCAATACGGTAGCTCCTCTTGAACGCTAAGGACTCCATGCCTCGGGACGTCCAAGCCGAGCCCCGCCTCGAGCCGAACATATCCTGAACTTGTCCACCATCGTGTCCCTGCGACAGATACAGTTAGACATAATCTTAACATAAATATTGTGATCGTGCTCATCTATGTCCCATTTCGCCTAGCCTGCAAGGTTAGAACTTTACATAAGAAATCATATCATTTCACTCAACCAACCAACCGTAAACTTAAACATATGCATAAGGGTGGCAGGCCCTGCGCCTGCACCCAGCGCTAATCTCAGTCCACCGGCCCGTATCTATATGAAGGTCACGGTGTTTCTGTCACGACCCGCACCCTGATTAGGGGCACGAGTACGTGGTTACGTCCAGCCTACGCCGCAGCTTCGACGGTAGAACGCTGTCTAGGTCATCTATAAATACTACAACTAAACAGATAAATGTACCTGTACAGTATATACACTCCGAATGGAGGTGACATAGCAATACAGTCTCAATCACAAATGTAAAACTAAGGTAGATAGTATGGAAAGGAAAATACGAATGATGAGAACATGAAATAAGTCCAAGATCCACACAAGTCCAGAGCTATACACAAACAACCCAGAGAATCACATAATATATAAAAACTACTACAGTCTAAAAAGTACTAGCTAGCTCGTAGGCCAGGCAAACCTAACTAAGCTACACTACTCAGGGTGAGCAAAGTCTAGTGGCTCTACTAATAAGCCACAGCCCGGGTCTACTCCATCAGACTCGACCCCATAATAGGTCGGGCAATCAGTCACACGAGACAATTGTTATATGTCAACGGTATCCTGTCAGAAAAATGAGCAAGTACAAACACCAACAGCAGTTCCATATGAATTGACAAATACTATAAGAGACATTATAATGAAATACAAGACAAAGATATAGGCGACTTGGAAACCATTTGAAGCCGAGTTACAACCGTTCGGACCAAACAAGGACCGGGGTTGTAACCCTTCTTTCAAATAGAACTTAGTTCCAAATCATGGTACAGTATAAAAGCAGGTAGAGCATGTGAGTAATGGAAACATAGCATGGTAAGAAATACGAAAAGTAAAGCTGAACTGGAATATAAGATACGACAATAAATGTAAAATGTGATTTGAATTATTAGAGCGATATGTGATCTGCTAGGGAGTCATGGTGCTCCCTGAACTGTAGCCGGTGCACCTCTCTCCACTGCTACCATAGCTAGCTGATGCAAGTTCTCCATGGTCTGTCGCAGCAATGACCATGGTCTGTCATCACGCAATGGCCATGGACGGTTCGCACCGTAATGCATCTTTGGCATCCTTATATGTAAGACTATGATCGCTTCGATACGGGTTGCTAGCCCAATATCTGAAGGATCCCAAACTTACTGATATCATAGCTTATCACAACACTGGACGGTCGTAACCCGTCCTAATGATGTGCACCATAAATACCATACATAATTCCCTCCTTTGAACTACTCGGTTGAATTAAGATAATGTGCACCATAAATACCATACATAAATACCTACACTGGACGGTCGCAACAATATCATAGCTTATTGAGTATATTATATTGACATTGCTTGTCCTCCATTCGGAGTTGACCGTTCTCGACAGGTTTTGATATTATAACTGTTATTAGATAGTAGAACTAGACAGCATTCTACGTCGTTTCTGCGGTGTAGGCTGGGACGCTGTTACGCACTCATGCCCTTACTCCGGGTGCGGGTCGTGATAGGGTGCACGAGAAAGGAACAATGTCGCTACCGATTCGGTTGGGACCGATAGGTCGGAATCGACCGAGACAATCGAACGAGAACGATTGAATTAAGATCCATTCCACGTTATGGAATGGCTTCTCTGAACCATCCTGGACGTATAACTTTGTTAATCGGGGTCCTTTAAACGCAAGTAGCTAGCTCCGATGCAAGTCCCCGCTAAACCTGTGCTGATCGAGGAAACTACCGCCTTGTCGACAAGTTGTCCATAACCGTGCGCAGACATATTTTCCTTTTAGTTATTAAGCTACATAGCCTACATTATCTTTGAAAACTCAATCCCTTTTCCGTGTTTGTGCCCTTGCATTTATCCTTTCATTCGCAACAACATTATCAATTTACCTAGGAAGGGGGTCGAGAAGAGGAGGGTCAGCCACTCACCTTGAGTTTACTTCAGGCGAGAGAATGGATCTTAATTCAACCGTTTCCGTTCGATCGAGTCAATCGATCCCGACCTATCGGTCCCGACCGAATCGATAGCGACAGTGTTCCTTTCTCGCGCACCCCGTGGACGGAGTACGAGGCACGATGTAGGGACGGGGCACTACAGCTATAGACTAAGATGTCGTCTATGAACACTATCACGAACTGATCCAAATAGTGCATGAAGATACGATTCATGGGGTCCATGAATACGGCTGGCACACTGGTCGTTCCAAATTGCATAACAAGGAAATTCCAATATCCATACCTCGATCTGAATGATGTCTTCTGGATGACTTTCTCTATGACTTTGATCTGATGGTACTCTCATGACCGCAAGTCAATATTCAAGAATACAGCCGCTCCCTTGAGCTGATCAAATAAGTCATCAATGTACGATAATCAACACATAATCTTGACGTACCATCCTTCTTCTTCACAATAATCATCGGTGCTCCCCAAGGCGATCCACTAGCACGAATGAATCCTTTGGTTCTGAGTTCTTTAATCATCTTATACAAGATTTCCAACTTTGAAGGTGCCATCCTGTAGACTCTCTCCGGTCCTGGTGCCGTCCCTGGAATCAAGTCGATGGTGAAATCTCTGCCTCATCGGAAAATGAAAACTCTGCCTCACCGAGAATACCAAAAATAATCCTGCCAATATGGCAGTCTATTCTTGTGTATTGCTCCTTCAACCAATCCATCCCTAGGCCAAGGGACCGATTCGGCCAGCAGCAAAAGGGTCGTCGTCTAATCCAGCTATAGTCCATGATGGCTTGACATTGCCAGTGGCCTTCACACCCTTTTACTGCTTAACAAATGCACGTGACACAGGACGGTGCTTGCTATACTTCGATAGCCCAACAAAAATCTTTTCTAATGTGTTCGTGCAACGACTTGACAAGCAAGGGCTACGTCAAGCCTTGCATCGAGGGAACGTGCTACGCACGCGTTCGACTTGAACAATCAAGTTCTTTGGGTGTATAGACTTTAGCTAGAAGCAGTGAAATACGACTTAAACTACGGGACAAGCGAATGTTAATATTAATAGCAGTTCCAATTACATTTTAAATAAAAAATAATGCAATTTTAACTTTAACGAGTTCCAATTACATTGTAGTTCCAATTACATTTTAGAAACATAGCTAGCTGATGTCACGTTACTCGGGGCTCGGTTAGTGTTCGTCTAAACTCGTACGTGCGAACTAGTTATTAGTAATGATAACCAAAAATTGAATTTTAAGTTTAAAATCTAGTCATCTCCCACACTCTCTCTCTCTCTCTCTCTCTCGGGTTCTCTCTCACAGGTTGTGTTCCTTACACAACAGATCCCGTAGCATTAAATGCTCTGCATGCGTTATCCTACACAATTTAATAATAAACACTGATACCATATCATTAGAAGAGTAAAAGTTGTCTTGGAAGTCGTAAAAAATTACTTTGTATTGTCTTTTCAATACTTTTTTGCATTAGAGATGACTTTTTAAACTTATTGTCATTTGTGAATATAGCCGCCAATGCAAGTTATTGTCTTCTGCCTCATGCCACATAGGATACACAACACATAACAAGACAATAGGATTTCGTAGCATTAAATGCTGCTGCATGCGTTATCCTACAGAAGAGGACCACGTGGAGATTGCTGTTGCATGCTTCCTCATGCGTTATTAGCTACACAATTTAATAATACATGTACCCAGAAGACGGGAAAGTTGTTTCCTTAAAATTATGCTTGTTCCTAGAATCACTCAAGATTTTTCATGAGCCATCAAAAGAGGGCCACGTGGCGGAGTACAAGGAAGACGAAAAGGTTGTGTTGTTGCCTTGCTGGAAGTTGTTTCTTCCTGAATAATGTTTTTTGTATCTCCAAATTGCACTTTCAAACTGTCCATCCTTACGTGGCAGCTGACGTGATATGTTGATCTGGCAGCTGACGTGGCAATTTTTTTAAAAAATAAAACTAAAAATAAAAATTAACATTAAAGTTAATATTAACATTAATATTAATATTATCGTTAACATCAACAATAATATTAATATTAACATTAACCTTAACATTAATATTAACATAAATTAATATTAACATTAAATTAACATTGATATTAACGTTAAATTATTATGTAGAAAATTGGGTAGTTAACTTTTTGGATTAAAATTTGCCATGTCATCAGTCATGTCAGATGACACACACTATTATTTAACATGCCACATCAGATGGGAGGGCTATATATTAGAGGGACAATTTGGAGGTACGAATATAGCATTACTCTTTCTTCTTATATTGTTTCTTGTCCTTCGTTTCTTCTGCTGGTTTCTAACACACTCTATTTTCTTCAATATCGACGTCACATGGAGAAAGTGATGAACGTGTGGAAGATTTAGTTGATGAAGAAAGCTTCCTTTTAAGAGGACTGTCAGATGATTTGGATGATGAGCAAAGTTTGGAAGATGTTAACTTAGGAGACAGTAAAGAATAAGATGAAGAAAACGATGGAAGAATGCATCATAACGACGACGACGACATCAACGTAAATAACGAAATGTTATTTCGCATCACCCTTTCTAATGGATTTAAGAAATGCATTATATTTTTACATCTATTTCTCATGTTCATTTTGTTTTATTCTGTTCTTAGGGACGACGGTAAATCTCCATTGGATTTCGATGCAGTGACGATAAAAAAAATATTGCAGTCTGCCAACATTAACAAAGATCCAAAACAGCTCTTAGAAGAAGATATTGTTAGTCTGCAGTTCAACTCTATTGAAGAAGCAGAGACATTCTACCGGATATATTCAAAAGCATATGGTTTCAGTATTAGAAAGAACGAGGTAAAGAAAAACAAATCTGGGATGGTGATGATCCGTAGTTGGTGTTGTTCGAATGCGGGATTCAGACACAAGAAATACAAGGAAGCTCCAAACAGGGTTCGTGAGCCAAGAAGTGAAAGCAGAAGTGGTTGTAAAGCAATTTTTCGTATTGGGTACACCCATAAAACAAAGATGTGGTCCGTCAAAAAATTTCATGTACATCACAACCATAACCTGGCGAATGATTATGAAACAGTTTTTTTGAGATCCCATCGTACGATATCACCCGCAGAGTTGGAAGAAATTAAGCTTATGAAGCAATCAGGTATGGGGACTGGACAGATATGGAATTTAATTGTCCAGAAGAAAGGTGGCTGGGATAAGGTTGGATGGACGAGAAAGGATTTATACAACGCTCTAGCTCAAGATAGTAGAGCACTAGACGATGTTCATGCTACGACAACACTTACATTTCTTCAATCTTAGGAGGGCAGTGACCCAGATTTCTTCTACGCGTACAAGGTAGACGAAGATTTCAGATTGACCCATCTCTTTTGGGCTAACGGTGCATGTTGATTCGATTACGAATTATTTGGAGATTCACTAGCATTCGATTATACATATAAAACAAATAGAAGTCAAATGTCGTTGGTGGTTCTAGTGGGTACAAACAATCATGCGATGACTTGTGTGTTTGGGTTTGCAATGATCCATAATGAGACTGCAGAGACATATTCTTGGGTTCTAGAAAAATTCCTAGAGTGTATGAATGACAAATTACCAGTGACAGTTCTCACGGATGGTTGCAGATCCATGAATAAAGCAATTGAGGATTTAATGCCCAGCGTAGTTCATCGAACGTGCTCATGGCATATCCTAAACAATGCTGACAAACATGTACACCGAGAGAGTTTTCACAATAAACTGAGTCTTCTGATTAAAAGGTACATCCCACACTTGCTATTGTACTTTGAAGTATGTTGTTGTTACAATATCACAACTTTAGTTACTGTCCATGTTTTCTAAACAGGTACTATTCAGTCGATGAATTTGAAAACCGTTGGCAGCAGATGCTAACAGATTATAATGTAGAGAACAATGAGTGGACCACTACATTGTACAGAACGAGGGAGCGATGGACGGACACATTCCTACGTGGAAATTATTTTGGCGGTTCTATTGCAACAAATAGATGTGAATCTATGAACACATTTCTGAAAAGGTTTTTGAATGAGAAGCTGCCACTATGGAAGGCCCTTCAAAATTGTGACTACGCTTTGGCGGCCTTACGTTACGGCCAGATGGGTAAGCATGTCAATGATAAACTCTCAACACCAGTTTTGAATCAAACTAGCATGGCCGTAATAGAAGATAAATTTGCCGTAATTTACACTAAAACGGTGTTTTTAGAAGTATGGAAGGAAATCACCCGTTCTGATGCATATAATGTTCTCCATTATCACATCATAAGAGAGTCAGAAGTTTGTACTGTCCAAAAGTATATGTCGCCAAACAGTGTCAACCGGAAGGTTACATTTTATCCGGCCGACAATATCATAAATTGTGAATGCTTGTGGATGGAGACCAAGGGGATTCCTTGTAGGCATATTTTTTCAGCAATGAAGAGTTTGCAAATTGGAGATATTCCAAAGAACTTGATAAAATCTTGTTGGCTCAAGGATTACAAAGAGAGTTATCTCTCCGGACCTGGCTCAGAAAGAAGATTCATCCACCCAGACACTATTGAGAGCAGAAGGTATGGTGGTATTCATGAACAAGTTAATCTGTTTACATACTATTGTAAAAAATCAAGCAAAATTTAAGAGAGGGGAACGGAGTTGATGTCGTCTGTTCTGATGGAGTTGAAAGCAATGGTGACCGATATTGGTGAAGAAGAACAAATGGTAGCTGATGCAGTTTATGGAGTGCATGAAGCTTTAAAAGAGCCAAATCCGATAGCCACAAAAGGAAGGCCTTTTCAAGGGAAATCAAGCCAGCCTACAGAAAGTTAGCCTATCCCAAAGCCTAGAGTATGTAGATTTTGTAAAAAATTGGGACACAATTATCGTAATTGTAAAGTACGAAAGCGAAATAGCGACAAAGAGCAAATGGAATAAAATGAAACGTCATTGACTTAAGACAATGTCTTTCTTATGTGGCAAGATGTCATTCACACGAGAAAATTAGATAAAAAATATTTTTTCCAATACAAAAGTTTGAGAAGACAATTAGATAAAAATGGAGAATATCAAATTCCAAGTTCAAAACGGAGAATATCAAAAATGGAGAAAATATGTTCTTTGTGCAATTCAAAACGGAGAATATCATTCTCCGTTTCAAATGACACAGAGAATATCATTCTCCATTTCAAATTAAAATGAAAAATGAACAATCTAATGTGTTTTTAACACTGGGAATCTTATTCTCCGTTTCAAATTAAACGGAGAATGCCGTTCTCCGTTCCAAATTAAACGGCGAATAGAATCCTCAATCGTTTTAATACTGGGAACGGCAATCTCCGTACAGTTCAAAACGGAGAATATAATTCTCCGTTACAAATGAAACGGAGAATATCATTCTCCGTTTTAAAATAAAACGAAGAATGAACATTCTAATGTGTTTTTACTTTTTAACACTGGGAATGCTATTCACCGTGTAATTCAAAACGGAGAATTATATTCTCTGTTTAATAAAACACGAAAAATGAACATTCTAATGTGTTTTTAACACTGGGAATGCTATTCTCCGTGTAATTCAAAACGGAGAATGTTATTCTCCGTTTAATAAAACACGGAGAATGCTATTGTGGTGTCGTGGTTACAATGCTAGACTTGTATTTAAGAGGTCATTGGTTCAAATCTTGACTATAACAAAATTTTGTTTTATTTATACTTTTTTTGTAAGTTATGTATGGGACCCATTTAAAAGGGAAAAAACTTTGATACAGGAGAGAAACTTTGATACAGTAGGGGGTATCAAAGTTTTGATACCCCCTATGTATGACATGTGGGCCATCTCAAAATTTATGTTTATATATATATGTTTACACGTTTTACTAAGCATGTGGGGACCACATGTCATACATAGGGGGTATCAAAATTTTGATACAGTAAGGGGTATCAAAGTTTTGATACCCCCTATGTATGACATGTGGGCCCTATTAAAATTTATGTGTATATATATATGTACACATTTTATAAAGCATGAAGGGCCCACATGTCATACATCAAGAAAAAACTTTGATACAGTAGGGGGTATCAAAGTTGACAGAATTCGAAGGGGCAGATTCATTGGTATTATTGGCATATAAATGGCAGTAGTTTGAAGAGTTTGTTCTAGTCTTACTTAGCTTTACTTGAGAAGGGGCAGATACATTGGTATTGATGGAAATTAATTGAATTGAATTCAAAGTGGCTGCCTTTTTGGCGCATGAGTCCGAGTTGTGTAGGACCGATTGTAGGAACGAGTTGTAAAGCACAATACTCTAGAGGGGGGATGAATAGAGTAGGCAGCAGAAATTAACTATTTAAAAATGTTAGTAACAAGATCACAGATAATATATATCACAGATATGTAAATGAAAAGTAGAGAGTAGAGAGCAAATGCAAACACAAGAATGTATACTGGTTTCCCTCTGTTGAGGACTAGTCCAGTCAGAAGAACTCTAGCTTCCAATTGAATCCACTATGGAAAATCACCACAAGTTTTCATCCGAAGTTCTTGCAACTTCTACAACGCGAGCTTTGATCCGAAGTACTCGACCAACTTCAATTATGAAGTGTCTAACTTCAATCAAGCCTCTGATTACAACCACTCTGAAACTTCTAGACTATACCGCACTGGCAAATCGACTAGTGGATTGTAACTGGCTTGGGATTTGAAAATGAATAGCTCAGAATACTTTGGAAGAAGTAGTAGGCTTATAGAGAAGAGATATGAAAGTGAATGAGTGTGTTGAAATGATCGAAATCCTTCTCTATTTATAGTTTTTCCAAAGGCAGAATTCTGACAGAATTCGGGCAGAATTCGGGCAGAACTCTATGAGAAAATCTCGTTGGGATCCGTAACTGCAGGAAGACCAAGTTCAAAAAGCAACGTTCACTAACCGACCTCTGGCCGAACTCTGGCCGAATTCTGGCCGAACTCTGGCCGAATTCTGTCCGAGTTCTGTTGGAGTTCTGTCAGGGTTTTTGCAAGTTGGTTTTGGGCTTTTTGAAAAGTTAAACAGTTAAGAAGTAGTTTGGGCTTATGTAAGTGGGCTTGTTTTCAAAATGAAAGAGTATTTTGAAAACATTTCTTGGGTAGCCTATTTGCCAGTACGATGCAGTGTACATCGTATTCCTAGACTCAATAAATATGAAAAATACATTGATAAAATAGGAAAACCAAGAACCCTTTGATGACGCCTATCTTCAGATATTTGAGCAAACATGAAGACGCCTTTTTCACTTGACGGCGGTCATCCAAAGATAGACAGATCTAGAAATCTGAATACCTTTCGGGGGCTTCGCCCCCGAACCCCTGACGGGGGGCGCTGATAGCGGAACCCCCGATACGAGGCCCCGGATAGGTCGTTAGGCGGTTCAGAGAAATCTTCTTGTATGATGCCGTCTTTGGTGCCCATTGCATATATCCTGATTTGATCATGTTTGATCATGCTTACAGCATGTCTACAAATACATGTTAGGCAAACAAAACAACATGATACAAGCATAGCAATATGATATAGAACATTTATGACAATGCTAAGTTTAAGTAGCAACATAATAGTGATTACATGAATATTAGTGATGTCATTATGTTAAACTTAATTGATTAGCCATATTCAAAAACATGATATAATCATTGGGCTAACAAGTTGTTCCATGCCTATAAATGGCAGTAGTGTAAAGAGAGTTTATTCTCGTCTCACTTAGCTTTTCTTGTGGAGATGGACTCTACCGATCCCCCGCCATGGCAAAATGCTTTCCAAATGAAATTCGATCTCCTCGTTCGAAGAAGCTTTGGTGGTGAAGTCCTTCAGAAGACTGAGATGTGCCTGGGTTTGGATTTATTGCCAACCCACGCTCTGTCGAAGCGCCCGCACGTTGATTGGCTCGGACTATGCACGATGTTCCTTTGCCGCCAGGAGTTCATTTCTTCTACGTATTCCATGGGTCCGACGATGCACGGTGGTGAAGTCCTTCAGAAGACTGAGATGTGCCTGGGTATGGATTTATTATCTTTCCACGCTCTGTCGAAGCGCCCGCTAGGAGTCTATTTCTTCGACATGTTCCATGATGAAGAAGGATGCCTTTGTATGGTGCTCTGCCTCAAGGAATTCCTTTGCCTTAGTGAGTTCCTTTGCTCGGAGGATGCACGATGAAGTGACTTGCCTCAAGGAGTCATCCAACAGTTCCTATGCTCTGACGATGCACGATAAATACCACGTGGACACGAACTGAAAGACGACATAGAACAACACTCCTTCACAGTCGAAGCTTTCAATTAAATTCCTTAAGGCAAATCACTTCATCGTTCATCGTCAAAGCAAATGGATCTCCCTGAACAAAGGAACTCCGTGCATAGTCAGAGCAATGGAACTCCATGAACAAAGGAACTCCGTGCATAGTCAGAGCGAATCAAAGTGCGAGCGCTCCGACAGAGTATGGGTTTGGATTTATTGCGCTCGCACTTTGATTCGCTCTGACTATGCACGGAGTTCCTTTGTTCATGGAGTTCCATTGCTCTGACTATGCACGGAGTTCCTTTGTTCAGGGAGATCCATTTGCTTTGACGATTTACGATGAAGTAATTTGCCTCAAGGAATTCAATTGAAAGCTTCGACTGTGAAGGAGTATTGTTCTCTGTCGTCTTTCAGTTCGTGTCCACGTGGTAGATGGTATTCATCATGCATCGTCAGAGCATAGGAGCCGTAGGATGACTCCTTGAGGCAAGTCACTTCATCGTGCATCCTTCGAGCAAAGAAACTCACTGAGGCAAAGGAACTCACTGCCTCAAGTAATTCCTTTGCCTCAAGGAGTTCCATTGCTCTGCGATGCCTGCACGCAGCTCACATTCAACTTTTTTCTTGATAGCAGGATTTTATGTAGTATTTCAGACTTTCATAATGTAAATGTAACTCAAAAAGTCAAAGTTTTCATAGTTTTCACAATGTAAATGTAACTCAAAAAGGATTTTATTATAAAAGACAGCAGAGCAGACATTATAAAAGACAGAAGTTCTCTTGAAATCTAATTCTTAGCCCATACCAACCTCATCATTGTAGTCTTCTTAGTCCATACCAACCTCGTCATATTATCATCAAGCTCATCTTCATTCTCTTTTGCAAACTAAACGGAAAATAACATTCTACGTTTCGAAAGACACAGAGAACGTCATTCTCCGTTTAAATAAAAATGGCGAATGAACATTTTAATGTGTTTATTATCCGTTTCAAGACAGACGGAGAATGTTATTATCCATTCGAAATAAACGGTGAATAGAATCCTCAAACGATTTAATTTAAATGGGAAAGTTATTCTCCGTTTCAAGTAAACGGAGAATTCCATTCTCCGTTCTAGATAAAACGGAGAATATAATCCGAAGGGGCAGATTCATTAGGAATAAATTGCATATAAATGGAAGAATTCATTGGTATTAATGGGATATAAATGGCAAATTCTCTGGTATTAATGACAATAAAAGTGACTGCCACTTGGCGCATGAGTTCGAGTTGTTAAATTTTGTCAATAAATGGCAGAAGTTGGGAGAGCTTATTATAAAAATGACTGCAACTTGGCACATGAGTTCGAGTTGTTTCATATGTAAATAAAAGTCAAATTTTTCGTGGTTTTGACAATGTAATTCAAAAATAATTATATTACAAAAGCAGAGCTTATAAAAGACAGAAGTTTCTTGCCCAATTACATCATAATTATATTATTGTTTTACAATGTCATTACTAGGTTCGTATTACATATTTGCTTGAAAGCAACTCCTTAGCCCATGCCAACCTCATCGTTGTCATCTTCTGGTGAATTTCATTGTCATTTCCTCCTGGTATTTCGAAGGGAGGAGTCGTCAACATATTCATATAATACGCCGTGTACAAGAGGCAGTTGGGTGCCCGTTGTTGTGGGCAATTTAGAAAATAATTCAGCACTTTGTACCTATACTCCTTCTTCGCCGGGCATCTCTCCTTTCTCCTGACGATAGGCTCTAAGGTTTTCTTCATTAATTCTGCATCCACCTTGCACGTATCGTACGTGTTTTGCCTCAAGGAGTTGTAGTGTGTCCAGTCGTAGGAGATAAAGTTGAATGTGAGTAGAGTATAGTATTTGATGTATGCATTAAAGAGTGGGATGAATAGCAACTCTATGTCGTCCTCCAAACCCATGACGAAGTCTACTAAATCAGTTTGGATGTCTTCAAAGGCGCCGGCTTTTGTGTTTTCTTATTGGCACGTTGAACGAGGGTCTGTTTTCCAAAAACAATACACAATATCATGAGTAATTTTTTTCTGTCATTTTTCATCGGTTTACACATGAATATGGATTTTTCTGTTTGAAATCTTACCAATGTGTGGGCCATCATGAATGCAGACCACTTATGTGATTGGGGCGCTGGCTTTTTTTCTGGATCAATGGTACCTCCTTTGAACTAGACGGGGCACACCTTTTACTGCCTTGAATTTCTCTCAGCTTCCTTATTATTATGTCCATTATGCCAGCCTCCATGTCGTCATAGTTGAGTATGTCTTGCATGTCTACTGCCGACAGCTGGACTGGAACTCTATTTTCATCCTTTTTCGGATAAAATTCGTATACCATATCACTGCACATAAATTTAGTTTAGATTAAATTAATAAAGATAGATTATCATTACATAATTGTGAAAAAAGTCTAGAAAAAATGAAAGAAAAAAGGGTTCAGAATACATACTTTGGAGAATTCTTTCTGGAAATTACAATGTCGATGTATTGTTTCTTCAGCTCTTCATCCGCATATTTCCAAAGTAAGAGTTCATCGCATTCCCTTAGTATGACGTGGTTCTTCTTTAATTCAGCCATTTTGGCGTCTTCTCGGGATTTCGGAGCGGCATTAACCTTCCATTTTTATTAGCCTCTCAACTGTATTGCTTTTTATTAACCTCTTTCCCCCCGATCCTCCTCTTCTTCTGACTTCTCTTGGAGCAGCAAGTTCAGCAGCTGCTTGAAACTCCTCACGTTGAAGTACTACAACCATGGCTTCGAGATCTTGAATTTTCCCATCCTTTTCATTGGCTTCAATATTAATCGATTCAACTTTATTTTGAAGCTCCCTTTTCTCCTCAACGAGCCTTTCATTTGTTTCTCTGAGTTGCTCGGTTGTTCGCACTGAAATAAAACAAACAACAATGAAATGTATGATGTGAACCTAACACGGAGAATGATATTCTTCGTGTAATATAATACGGAGAATAGCATTCTCCGTTTGGAATTACACGGAGAATAACCTTTCCAGTATCGAAATGATAGGGAATAGCAATTATCCGTTTCAAATAACACGGAGAATGACTATTCTTCGTGTTATAATACACGGAGAATAGTCATTCTCCTGGAAGATTCCAAATCAGAAATTTGAAATAGAAAAGATTTTACCTTGTGCATGTAGCTCTAATTTAAGAACAGAATTCTGCATTCTCAAATCCTCCAGTTCATGCACAGAGCCCTCCATCACAACGTTGACTGTACGTTGTTGTGCTTCTTGTGCCTCGAGATCTTTCAGCTTTTCTTTGAGTTTCTCGTTCTCAAGGTTGGCTGCACGTAACTGTGCTCCTTGTGCCTCCATCTCTTTTAACTTTTCTTTGAGTTCTTCATTCTGCGTAAGAATATCAGAATGATGTCTTCTCAAATCCTCCAGTTCATGCACAGAGCCCTCCATCACAACGTTGACTGCACATTGTTGCTCTTCTTCTGCCTCGAGCTTTTTCAGCTTTTCTTTGAGTATGGCATTCTCAAAGTTGGCAGCACGTAACTGCGCTCCTTGTGCCTCCATCTCTTCTAACTTTTCTTTGAGTTCTTTATTCTGCGCAAGAATATCAGAATGATGTCTTCTCAAATCCTCAATTCCTTTGCTGAGTCGTCCATCACAGCGCCAATTTCATGATGCTGTGGTATCCGTTGTTCATCAAAATTATCCCCACCTGCTTCTTGGTGTTCTTCCTCTCCCTCTTTTTCAACTTCTTCTATAGGTGGCTCATCTTCTTTGTGCCCTTCTTCTTCCCCAATAGGTATAATCAGATCTTCAAATATTATCTTCGATCTCATTTTGTTGTGATATTCGGCCTTGAGGAAGTTTGAGATTTCGTACCCATTCCATGTGAAAAATCTTAGGTAATCAGGAATTGGGGCGAACTTCCTTTCCACAAATTTACTATGTTCTGTAAACCAATAGAGGAAGTATATTGTGCAACCTTCCAATTTGTGGAAAGCCATTGAGTAATCCTCCAGTTCAGTTTTGCTTCTAATCCTCTTTATGCTATCCATTAAATAGGACAGGATTAATCTTGGCTAACATATACTGTTGATGACGTCCACACTGTCTACCAAGGCCAAGAATCTGTACGACAAATTTGAACCGCCAGACTTTATGAAGAATACTGTTAGGCAGAAGTGGAAGATTATTAGCTTGGCCAAATCATCTGGATTAACATCGTTATCTCCTCCACGAAGCCGTCGTAACAATTCAGAGAACTTGTCTCTCACTTCCTTATTTGTGACTTCTGAGTGTTTGCCCTTGGCATTAGCCAGCAATCTTGTGAAGTGATATCTACACAGGCTCAATGATGCTGGTCGTGTGGGCTGCTATTATTTTTTCTTTATCAAACTTCTGTAAGAAATATCATCATCGCTTTCTTCATTCAGCGGTAGACCGGATATAACTGCCATATCCTCGACGCTTGGCGCGATTTTAACAGTGGTGCTCAATTCAAAGCACCCGATGCCATCTTCTTCTTCTGTGTAACTTGCAATTAAATTCTCAAGCCCTTCGGAGACCTTGGCCACTTCGGAGACGTGGACTCTGTTTTGGTAGAAAATCTCGACAAAATTCCAGAAACCGGTATTCTTCAAGGAACCAATAACTGGCTCAGGTAAACGGCCAACATCTCGATTGACCTCCTCCATAAGATTTAGCATTGTCTTGAAGGTAGAACGGAAAAGTCTTGAATCCTTGTTCCCGACAGATTTTTTTTTCTACAAAATAAAAACAAAACAAAAAATTAGGTCGGAGAATGGCCATTCTTATGGGTTTTAACACTGGGAACGGCATTCTCCGTTTCAAGTTAGACGGAGAATTCCATTCTCCGTTCCAAATTAAACGGCGAATAGAATTTAACATTCAAATGCGTTTTATGACGGAGAATGTCATTTTCCTTGTAATATATACAGAATTTGCGAACATAAAATCAAAGTTATACCTTCTGTTTGCACTTCTTCTTGCACTTCTTTTTGTTTAGCAACTTTTTTCTTTTTCCTTTGTGCAACTTTCTTAGAATAGGGTTTTCGTTGTTCTCCGTCTATCGCTTTTGGATTTTCTGTAACTGGTGCATCTTCTCTAATTGGTGATGCTGCCGGTGATGATTCTGCCGCTGATGCCGACATGGTGTGAATATTGCGAATGGGGAGGAAGGTTTGAAGATTTTGGAGGAGAATGACCTAGGTTTGAGTACAGAGTGGATTATAGAAGAAGAGGAAGCTCCGAAACGGTTTTCTTTTTTCTTTTCTTTTTAATAAAAGGGTTCGGAGGTGTTTTGAATTGATTAGAAGGGCAAAAATGTCATTCGATGGAAGGGCAAAAGACTCATTTCTGCTTAATTATATTAATTTGAAGGATAAAAATGATTCTGCTTAATAAAAAAGAATTGAAGCCGTTTGGCAAAAATGTCATTACAACTCAACAAAACAAATGAACATAATACATTAGGGGTTTCCATACATTAGATATAAAAGAAGAAGAAAAAAAAATCATCGTCTTCCATATTCAATCAGATTGGACTTCTTTTTTAGCTCTTCATTGTGCTCTGAAGTTGTAATCCATTCAGCAGCTTTGCGTCTTTCCTTTCTCGCATCAAACTGCATATAACAAACATAACATCAAAAATATTGCTATAAAAAGTTGAAGTTTTTGACGACATATTTTCATACTTACATCGAGAGAACGGTAGTCTAGACTACATCGGTCTTTCATGAATGATATTACAAAAATCCCACAATCAACATAATTGCCTTGGCGGGGAACATAAGAAGGACGTTTTATTGCAAAAGTAGAAAAGCTGAACCTAGTATCTCTCAGCTTCAAAATCTCTTCTTCGAGAAAGAGATCCAAATTTGAAAGCTACAATTACCAGAATACAATATGTATTAGTATACCGCGTATCTTGTACCCAATTTATAAAAATTGATGAATATGAGCTTACTATTTCTTTTATGACTGTTTTGCTTTGAATCGGATCATCTTTAGATGCAAGTGAGTCCCAAATTTCAACAGTCCTTTTTTTAACCAGAACTCTTGCAAGAGTATAGTGTTCGCCCAAATGAATGGGTATGTATATCTGAATCAGGATAATTAGGTAAAACAAATTAGTAAATTTTCAGAAAATTAGGATTAATAATTAAACATAAATACATTAATACCTCTTTACAAGTGCTTAAAGATCCCATGTAATCCTGAAAATATTTAAACTTCTTCCATAATTCATGAGGCTTTTTGACGGATGGAGGTAACGTGGCTTTCTACATACACATCAATTAATACATTACGAAGGACAAACAAACGAGAAAATTGTTAATGCATATGCATTGAAGAATAAAATGCTCACTCATCGACATCCTTATTGGTAAAAACCATACATTAGCTTTATTGCACTACACCAAAACAGATGTATTGTAACGGTCTAGGCATGTTACAATAATTAATTCTAACGGGGTATTTCCGTGAGTATACAGGCGTGGGTAATATTACTAACAGCCTTTCTAACAGGTACTGTCCGTTAGGATGTAAAATATTCTAACGGCTATAGCCGTTAGTAATAATTTCTCTAACAAGCATATTAATATCTGTAGAGTCGAATACTAATGGGTAAGGGTTGTTAGTATATTTAAAAGAATATTAAAAAAACTTTAGAATTGGATACTAATGGATATGGACTATTAGTATATTTTAAAAATATGGAAAAAAAATAATTGTATAATTATCATTTAAATTAGTTTGAACAGGTACACAATCAGTTCTTGCCAGATAGAATCTCAATGAAGAAACAATTTAAGAATATCACAAGTAGTTCAGTAAGAGAACAAGAATCAAAGGAATGACAACAAATACTTCACTATTTACAAAATACTTCACCATATACAAAATACTTCACCATTTCAACATCAGTTAGCCTAACAGGCAGAAGAATCAGTAACTATTGAGGATGGACAAAAATACACAAGATTGTATAAATTATCTAACAATATGTTTGTTGTACACATAAGAGGCACATATATTCCAATAAGACTGGCTAGATAAACTATACTGTCACACAAGAGGAACATACATTTTCCATTACTTCACCAGACATGACAATTCAGTTCTGCGAGAAAACATGCCCTTCAAGACTGATTTGCGGAAAAAAAGGATGATTGTAAGACATTGATTTGCCAATACGAACCTGTAATGAATATATGAAGGCTAATTGTGTATTAAAGAACATAAAGAAAACACCTTTTTCACAACACACCTTTTGTTCTAAGTGGACAATATCATCGACTCCAATATCTTTCAGTGATTCGACATTCACCATGCCCCTTTACAATTGTTCTAGTTCTTACTTTAAGCTTCGAATCTGGTATTTGCTAAGAAGAGACTTTCCATCAATTATCTGCAAAATGAGATCTAGTTGGGGAGTAGGTCATTATTACGAAAGAATACCACAGGCGAAAATAAAAAGGTATAGTAGACTTGGAAGGGAAAGGTTGACAAGCAAATTGAATTCCATCCTTGAGGAGCTTCCACAATGATGATAAGAATATGTTATCAATTAAAAGACCTACTTTATTTTGTGATGCTTTGATCTCAATGTGTTTTGCAACGATGGGCGAACTTCAATGTGTAGTGTGTTTCTTCTGAATTGCTTGATGATGGAGTAACAATGCAAATGAGCTGTGCAAAAAGTGAGAAACTATTAGAACTTTGTTAAAATATTATATTAGTTATCAAGCTATTGCAAGTCAACTTTTAAAAAGTACTGTTGAATTACTCTAATGCAAACATCAAAAGGAGGGAAGTGAAAATTAGGTGTCACTTACTGTTATCCCAGTGATCCTTTATCTTTGTTAACAAAACGAAGCAAGCTTTGTTATTCGATGAAAACTCTGCTTTGTTGTTCAATGGATTGTTAACCTCCTGCCAATCCATTGAACAATTATAAGTAAAAATAGGAGATACATTTGTTGTTAAAATGTTATGTTGATGATAGAGAAGGAATTGAAGCTTACCATGCCACGAATATTCTTTCAGCAGAGGTACAACACGATTGGTCTTCCGAGCTTGGATATAGCCCCGGTCATAAAGACCTCCTTGAAATTGGCAGGGAACTCGTTCAAGATGACATCGATAGTCAGTGTATTGGTAGTGGATGACTCGCACTTTCACGTTAGGGTGCTTGTTGATGAATAATATACCACCACAATTGAGTGCTTATTCTGACAAAATGATCTAGAGTGATCTTAGATTGGTAAATATTGTAAAAGTAATGGAAATAAGATCCAATGGACACTATACTTTGTACCCATCTTCTTAACCGCACCTTGTTCAGTGCTGCAAGGCTGAGGACCTTGATACCCATCTTATTTAACGTCAAGATTGCTAGCTCAGTCTGATCATTGATGCCATCTTTAGCAAAAGGAAAGAAATATTGAAGAAAAAAAGGAACATGCAAATGTTATTTCTATGTAGTATGTATAAGCCTAAAGAATGCTCATGCATACAAAAATAGTGCATTGCCATATGTTGCAAACAAATAAAATCATGCAGTCACACCTGAAAGTTGTATCATGGGACTACCCATGTCTGCCCCCTAAGATAGGTGCATAAATCACCCCAAACATGACTAGATACTCTAAAGGTGTAGAAAAGTCAACTGCAAAAAAAAATAAAGAACAACACAAGAAAACATCACAGGTGCAAGCAAATACTAGATTAGTAGACATGTTTGTTCGAATTCACATTTTAAAGATAACAGTAAGTATATAGAGGTCCCTATTTGTACACACGAGTGGATTTTTAAGATAACAATGAGTAGATAGGGATCCTTGACTTCTAAGATAGATAGTGACCAAAAAGAAAATATAATAGATATATGTTACTAGCAGGTTTCATGCTAAACTAGCCATGCAGAAACTTAACGAAAAGTAAAGATAAAGATGGCATGTTCCTGAATGAAAAAAGATCAGGCAACCTGATGATGCAAAAGAAAGGAAATAAACCCAATTCCCTTCAAGCAAGCACCAAATGATACCTGAGATAAAGCAAAAACCATCACCTTTTCCTAGAGAATAGTATTGATAACGTCTAGGAAAGGCGTTTTTGCAATAATCGACATATATCACACTTGGCCCGACTGTCGAAGCGATTGGAGGAAAAAATTGAAACCCTACTTTTGTAAAATATATATAATAACTTCATTTCGGCCCTTCAATAAACAACCATACATACATATGTTAAATAGACGGTGTTAAGATGCCATGGTTTCTAAACGTCCACTTCAAAGAATATTTCACACAATATTTTAGGGATCATGACATGAGATGGGACTTCAACAAGACTGGCCACTTCCACAACCGATGAACATGTTTGTTCTTTGATGGCTCTATTAAAATTAGGGGTCACATCACATATCTTGTAGACTTCCCACTAATACCTACATGGCTACATGATTTAGGTTTCATTCAGTTCTCTATAATAAAAATATGGAAAGTTGAAAGACTTCAAATACACCATAATATATTGAAGCTTAGTGGGTAGAAGTAATAAGGTTGCTACTCATTCTGGCATCCATAAGATATATAAGTAAATGATCCTTGTGCAAGCTAGTGCACTCAACCAAACTTCACTAGATTAATCTTGTAGAATTAAGCAATGAATGATGTCAATCATACTTGGTGAAAAATCATGATCAAGTTATGTTGTACGGACACGAAAAATGGTATTCGTGTCTATTAATTCACTATGTGTAATGTATCCGCTGAAAATATTGTATCATGTATCATGTCCTTATCCAAATTTGTACAGCATAGTAATGAAGACTATGGAAGTGGAAATGAAGTCCATTTGAACATAGTTAAGGTCCTCTTGGTAAAGATAGTTAATGCCAAACTCTAAAATTGTTGGTAAATACAAAGCAGTATGTAAAGGCAATTTGGCTGCAACAAAAAGTACTAAAAATTCTCTTTCTAATTTTTACTTAAGGGCTCCGGCATCAAATACTGCAAAAATAAATATCAGCACATTTTGGGGACATAAAATGAAACAAATAAACCGATATCATATGAACACCCACCAAGACACATGAAGGCACCAAGCCAGCTACATCTACCTGCATATAGCATGAGTACAATTTACCTGCATATAGCATGAGTAGAAGTTAAGACCCTTAATACGTTAGTCTATGATACTCAGCACAGTTATTATTCTAAAGAGGATATGGATCCGTTAAAGATAGGTGTGCCAGATGTGCATCAAACCCATTACACACACTCCAAATGTATCATATTCATATGCATGTGATAATGTATAACCTATGGAGTTCTATATACGAACATTGGAACACAAGGTATGGGAATGATGTGTGTTTCTGTTAAAATTATTAAGAGCCATATGTTAACGGATTTGGATTAATGTTTAAATTTAGATGAATGAAACGTCAAAATTAGGTGAATGAATAACCTGTTTTTATACCTTCAATGAACTCTGGAACATTCTCCATTGTTCCAATCTTGTTCAGCAGTTTTAGAATAGCATGAAATTGATTAAAATGTCAAACAACAACTTGTATAAAAATGGCATACTTCTTGACTGCATCACCTTTTAAACTACCGTAAAAATCAAACATGTATCAGAAAAATGTCACTATAAAATATCACTATATATTTGAGGAAAACATCAAACATGTTGGAAGAAATAATATACTTTTCAGCGGGATCAAACATGTTGGAAAGATAAGATATAACATCTCGTTGCGATGCATGTATATGTAGCTGTGTCTGTAGTATGTGATATCCATGTCAATGAAACATATACCAATAATTAGACTATAATCTTTTGACAAATCTATTGCATAAACTAAAACTAATCAATAGCTATAGATCAGCCTCGATTTATAATCCTTGATCTCTCTCATGTTATGTTTTCATGTTTTCATAGATAAATTTCAATGTCTCACCTCCTCTCTCTATCAAAGCATCTAGGGTTTCCAATTTCTCAACTTTCCTCAACAATAAAAAATAAAAAAACTAAGAAATAAAAAACCTTACAATAGTAAACTCACTATGAGAACCTCGGGCCATCGCATGAGAAAATCTCGTCGTGGGTGACCGCTGTGGGTTACCGCCGTGGGTGACCGCCGCAGACTAGATGACCGCCGGCAGGTGGACGGCCTCTAGGGAGGGGTTTTGTGAATGAGAGAGAGAGAGGGAGGGAGAGGAGAAGTGATTGGGCGGGGGGTGGTTATTCGTGCTTTTGGAGGGAACACTCCCGCCACCTCTATCCCAAAAATTTTAGGGCTCATGAACTGTTTCCAGCAGATGAGAAGAATATATATTAGGTTTATATAAAAACTTTAGTATATTTAATTAGTTGAAAGAAAATAATAATAGTAATAGAATAGACTAATACTAACAGGTATGTTATGCTATTAATTAGTAACGGGGTAAGTCCGTTAGAAACAAAAATATGACCTGTTAGAAATTGGGTAATTTGGTGTAGTGTTGGAGGTTCTTTTCCGTTCCTCCGCGGTGAGAAGAGCAGAGACAATACCTACAATCTGAATAAATCATTAAAAATGTCAGCGATGGAATCGAAGTAAACATAGATAGCATCTAAGAAGAAATATACTATCTATACATACCCCATTGCTAATTTTCGTTAAAGGAGCTAAGGTCTTCATCTCCCACCGAGACACATAGATTTTGTTGCAAGATGATATTATTTCTCTAAGAAAAGAAACGAATAAATTAGGAGAAAAAAACTGTTGGAATTAAATCAAAACTCATATTACTTACTCGTCAGGTCTATCATCTGCAAAAATATAGTCGTAATATCTCGAAGAAACACTAGTACAATTGCTAGGCTTCGAGGTTGAACCCCTTATTAAATTTTTCGATGGTGTGACCGGATGTAAATTTCTACACATTCTTTTAGAAGGACTGCTAAAGTCAGTTTCTTCTATAGCGTCCAATGCGAAAAATTGGTCCAATGCTTTACTACGATACTGTAGCTCCACGTCCTCCTCTTCGGAAGAAGATACAACGAAAACCACCTTCACATTATTAATGTCTCCAGATGAAGATGCCTTCTTCAAAGCTGGAGATTCTTCAAACTTCTCAAAACGCCGAGATAAATTTATTTGTTCAATTTCTAATGAACAAAGCTTAGAATTGATCTTTGCAACATCAGCTGAAATCTTCGACAGATGTTCTTCAATCTTGCGCAACATACGCGGAATATAGGTTTCTTTTGGATCTGGCATCCAATCTTCTACGTCTTCTACATTTCCCACCACACAAGTAGACATCTTGAGAACAAGAAAACTATTGTATTTCAGAAAACTATTCTATGTATTTCAGAATGAATAATAGTATTATGAAACAAGAAAACTATTGTATATATAGCAAGAAAGAAGTACAAAAGTGAGGAAGATGGAAAGACAAATAAATTTTGAGAGCCGTTTAATTGAGGAGGGCTCGAGGAAGATTCTACTAGCCGTTTGATTGAGGAGGGCTCGAGGAAGATTCTACTATCCGTTTGAAAAATACAAAAGGTTATCGTGATCAACTTCAATTAAGGAACTCTATAAGAGGTTTAATTCCGCTTGATTGAGTAACTCGACGAAGTCCGCCGCGAACCGGAACTTCTTCTTCTTTTCTTCTTCATCTCCGTTTCTCCTTCCACCACCACCACCATGCCCTGTAGCTTTATAACAAAAATATTAAATTGTTAGATGAAACAAAAAAAACTAATTACGGAAAGATTACTAAATCAAAATCAAACAGAACACATATTCATAGAAAACATGAGATTAAAGATGAAAGTGTCACAGAAGCAACACTACAATTTTACAACAACTAAGCAGACTCTGCTAAGCAATAACTAAAATTAGGGATTGTGTCCTCCTTGGATTTAATTTATACAAAGAAAAGATTTGAGAGAACGTACCATTCTCCGTCCTAAATGTACCATTCTCCGTCCATTTGCCATATTAAAAGCAAATAGAATGGCCATTCTCCGTGTTAAAAAGCAAAGAGAATGGCCATTCTCCGTCCATTCGCCGTATTCACCGTCCATTCGCCGTATTAAAAGCAAAGAGAATGGCCATTCGCCGTATTCTCCGTCCATTCTTCGTCCTAAATGTACCATTCTCCGTCCACTCGCCGTATTAAAAGCAAAGACAATGGCCATTCTCCGTCCATTCGCCGTATTCACCGTCCATTCGCCGTATTAAAAGCAAAAAGAATGGCCATTCGCCGTATTCTCCGTCCATTCTCCGTCCTAAATGTACCATTCTCCGTCCATTCGCCGTATGGAAAGCAAAGAGAATGGCCATTCTCCCAAAAAATATTCTTCTCGAAAATATTATCTTTAGAAAAGTTAAAAAATAATCCGTCCGACCTCAGAAGCAGGTTTCCTCAGTTTACCACCACCACCATGACATGTAGCTTTATTAACAAAATATTAAATTGTTAAATGAAAAATAAAATTTAAGACAATGGCATGGGCAGTAAAATTAGAGCGGCACCGCTGGTACTTCTCCTTGTTCGAGGAGGTCTCGACGACGTCCGACGCAAAGCGGACCGATTCTTCTCGGCACAGCTGGTACTCCTCGTTGTTCTAGGAGGGCTCGACGACGTTCGACGCGATCCGAACCGATTCTTATTTTCTTCTTCATCTCCGTTTCTCTTTCCACCACTACCAGCACCACCACGACTACCATGGCCTGTAACCAAAAAAAAGGTTCAGATTAATTTGGATGGACGAAAGATAGAGTAAATATGAGTTAATTTAGGGCATTTATTGAAAAAATTAAAATGAAGAATGACCTGCTAAAGCAAGTTACCAACAGGTCAAAAGTCTAAATCAGCATTAAATAATGTCTCCTGTATTATTTTATCTGAATTTAATCTGAACCGTTGGATTAACATCCAACGGTCCAGATTTCGGATGTATCGATACATCCATTTCCAGTGGATGTATTGTAGAATTTTCCTATATATATATATATATATATATATATATATATATATATATATATCATACATACTCTTGACAACCTATGATACCTACATTTACTTGATATCCATACTACACAGGCTCATAGGATACACAAAATGCCTATGTCGTATAGTCAGTTTTCTACTTAAAACTAATACTGCACCTATTAGACCTATTCACTAAATTCTAGGATTAAAGTATGTCATAGCCCTTCGTATTAGCTTTTCGACACTTCAAACGGATCGTATTTTCGTGTCCGAAAACTTTTGGAATCGTAAAAACACCGAAACACGTTCGTCTTTCGGACAACTGACACTCAAACAATTTTATAGAAAGTTCTAAAATGAATTTGGCCTATTAATATATATATATATGGAAAGTTAACTTCGATACAGTTCTTTTAAAAAAATAAAAGATTAATCGGAGTCTTGACTAGGAGTTATGACATTTCTAAGTTACTGTGGCTACTAAAAACGTGGATGCATATTATAACAAATTTGGATTGTTTTGGTCAAAAGAAACACATGTATATACCCAAATCTAACCATGTATGTCATGAAATACCATAACACAATACCACGTATCCTATTTAGAACACATACACCCAATCTCGACTCAAAAAGGATACGAAAGTTCCTTTAGGAACACGTATCGAACACTTAGTGGTCACAAATTCGATTTCTCCCAATTGGTATCAAAATGAAAGGGGAAAAACCTTCAAATAGGAAGAGAAGAGCCTCAACTCCTCTCTAATGGTACCCTAATGCAAATGGGGTCCTAAATAAATGTAGTTATACTAAAAAAATGGAATGGAAGGGTATAGAGAGCATATACCAAAAGGGAGATGGATTCTCAATGTAAAATTCCTTGATCTAGATCTCCACCAAGCTTCAAGGCTCCAAATCCTTCCAATCCCTTCTTAGCTAGTCAATAGAGGTTTCTTCTCTCCAAGGGTAAGAGAATGAAACAAATTTGGCTCAATTTGGAGGAAATTTGGGTGTATGAGCAATTTGAAAAAAAAAGCTCCTAAATTAGGGCTTGAAATAAAAATGAAAAGAGGAAGAAGATAAAGTGGGGCTTTAATAGGAAGGTGGGCTGCCATGTGGGAGCCCTAAATGGGTTTGGGAAATATCTAAGTTGCCCTCATCAAGTCTCCCTTTGGTTAACTAGGAGTATGCAAAGGTTTAGGGTCAAAAGGGTCAAGTTTCTAATCTTTAAATGACTAAACTTGTCATGTGGGTCTAGTCTAAATGCACTAGCCTAATGATATGATTTGTGGGCCATGCCTATCTAATCTTTGGGTCCCGACTAGAGTCTAAACTACCCGGGCCACTAACACAAGTCAAAACTAGACGAAACTCCAACCCGACTAAACAAATCCCCAAAATACTAGAATAATAAATAAATATTTACAAAAATATAGGAATATGAAAAATGACAAATTTATCCTCATTTTTGAAAATAGGAAGTTACAATCCTACCCCCCTTAGAAAAATTTTGCCCTCGAAATTTAAGTTGGTTGTACTATTCTCTAGTTCAAGCCCCCAACAATCAAAGTCTATAAAATTTTATCCAAAGTTATACAACATACAATTCTATGGAATAGGAACAAACATGCATGGTTTTAGTCTCTACAGTATCATGTTATTGTAGTCTCCATTGGGTTTTCTATTAATCTAGCATGATCATCACATATGCAAGCTAAGGGTACTAAGAAAGCAATCAAACAATCAATGGGTGGAAAGAAACAGAAAAATAAAAGAACAAGACCTAACCTACTAGTCCCTCACCTGCGATGTGGGTCTCCTCGACCGTCATCGCAAAAATCCTGCCCTAGCAGGGTATATCTCACTGCTGGTACGGGGCATGATGCTGCGCCACAGGTGGCCTAGCTCTCACTCTTCTCCAAAATACCCAAGTAACATCTCCACTGATACCTACTCCATTATACTAAGGTACCCTCTATAGGGTATCTATTCTGTAATCTGATAACCATACTCGTCTACCTAGAATAATGTTATCAGAATCCTCGTCATGCCAGTAAGTACAGATACAATAAACCACAGGGTCTACAACTAAGGTACATACCTCTAAGATCGTGGTATCTAACATTTTTGTATTGCCGCATGCTTGGTTGCGAGAACCTTAAATTCCTACAATCCGAGAAATACATCCAAAATCAGAACCTATGTCTTCGTCATACCTGCTAATATGGCTGTAGAAGACTCTAGATTCTATAATCGAGAAAATTAGTCCAAAGGTTTATCCTGGTAGAAAATCAATGAACACCAAGAATCACATTCAACCACGGACAAGGAAGAACAGACAGAAACATTAGAATCAAATTTTGAGATATTTTATTATGAGATTCTCAAGAGTCGTTCCTAGAATCTTCTCAAGAAGCCCTAACTGTAATTGAGTATCCTTAGCCTATAGCCTATATCTTCTAAACCAATAGTAGGCTCGTAGCAGCACTCTAAGTCGAGCATCACTACGACATCGCACTAATTGTGACTTCTGACCTACATGGGCCACCACAAAAATGTGTCATGACCCGTACCCTGATTAGGGGCACGAGCACGTGGGTACGTCCAACCTACACTGCAGAATCGACGGTGGAATGCTGCATAGGTCTTCTACAATATACTATATCTAGACACAATATATAAATCTATCATCTCCGTACGGAGGTATATAAAGTCATAACTCAATCACAAGACATCTAAGGAAGATAGTACGAAATATGATAAGATATGATAGAAAGATAAACTGGAAATAGATGCAAGATCACAACACAAGTTTAGAGTTCAAAACATAACACAAGATCCCAAAATATAAAGTATACTACAAGTCTCAAGTACTAGTTGGATCGCAGTCCAGTCAAGCCTATGTAGTCTAAGTCTAAGCAGGCGGTGCATTCTCAATGGCTATCGGCTCCACAGGGATGTCCATGTAGTACTCACTGTCTATGCCAAACCCATAGAAGGTCGAGCAGTCAGCCTCTATATCATTTGTAAACATCAACGGGGTTATCCTGTCAGGATATGAGCAAGTACAAACGCTAACAACAGTTCCATGTGAATTGAAAAATTCTATTAGAGACAATTATAATAGAATACAAGATGAAATATCAAGACTGGAATATAAACAGGATATGTAAAACTGGATATCATGTCAGGGTATAAAATACTGGAATGTAGAACAGTACAGGAATATCTGATATATAATGTAAACATAAACGGTGCCTTGAGATATTAGAGTATTATGTGATCGGCTTGGGTCAGGATCAGGCTGTTCCACTTGACCGGCTATGCACAAGAACAAGCACAGGTAAACCTGGAGATCAGGCCGGCCAAAATGGAAAACTATGCACAAGTAGTATCAGGTCAGGCTACACCCTACGTGTGGTGAGGGTGGAGCTATGCACAAGTATTAACAGGAATATATGAGGGATATTGATTACATAACCACTAATAACTCTCCATCTCTGAGTAATATAATAGATTCGGATATGATACATCATGACACAGGATTCAAAAGTAGGGGGCCAGTCCATTCCCAAATCGGTGTCTATACAAGTACAGGAAACAAGGTCATACAATGCACCCATATACCAGAAAAGTCCAGAAATAACATCTTATGACAGGATCCGACGTATACTAGTTCGTGTACCATCGTATCGGAAATCAAGTAAAATACTACAAAAATCGAATATAGCAGATATCAAGACAATAAAAACTATCAGAGAATGTACTCACCTGTGGTCCTGAGTTGTCAATGAGAATCAATGCTGAGAGTGATGTCACAGACCTAAAGATAATATATGCATAAGTTAATTAGGGTTTGACAGTGTATGACACGATATTCTAGTGTATGACATGCAAATCTAGGTCAAACTCAGTCATACTAAGTCACACAAGATCACACTAGGTCATACAAGTTATACTAAACAAAGTTAAACTAGGTCAATCTAGGTCAAGGGTTAACCTACAGTTGACTTTTGGTCAACTTGTCAACTCTGGTCAACTCCTAATCCATTTTAGGTTAAACTGGATCAATGGTTGACTCACAGTTGACTTTTGGTCAACTGGTCAACTCTGATCAACTCCTAGTCCAATATAGGTTCGATGTTGACTTGTAGTTGACTTTGAGTCAAAACAATCAACATTGGTTAAATAAGGTCAAATCTAAGTCAAGCATCATATTCCTAACCATTACCTACCAATATACCATATACCTTGGTCCTATTGGTATCCCAATACCAAACCTTGGTTGGATGTCAAATACCTTAATCTAGGTAAACATACCTTAATACCCAATACCCATACTTAGATATCTAGTAACTATTTATATACCCCCAAGCTACTAGCCAACCAATAACTTAGATATCTAACCTTAGATACCTAAGTAAACCCAATACCTTGCCTTGAAGGTAAACTATTACCTTAAGGAAAAAAGTAAATCTAAGATATCCCAAGATACTACTTGGGTATCTCAAGATACCACTCTAACCATATCCTAATATCCTACTCTCTTGATACCCTCAAGATACTATCATACCCACTCTCTAACATCTACTAGCTATCCAAAGTCATCTAACCAAGATACTAACTTACATATGATACTCAATCTAACATAGATACTAACTTTTAGTCTAGGATACATAGGGTATCTAATTACCTATCCAAGATACTAATATGTCTATCTAGGATACTATCTTAGATATCCTAAGATACTAGCTAACTCATCTAAAGATACAAACTATCCTAAGATACTCTAATATATACATATACATTATACCTTTCTCCCCCAAAATGCTAGATAACCAACTCAACATATACATGGATATACTCTATACACTACTTATGGGATAATATCCTATAATCTAGAATACCAACTCTAGCCTATATCTTAATATCTTATCCATCTATATAATATCCCAATTCTAACCATTACCTACCAAGGTATCCCAATACCTTGGATACTAGGTAATACCCTTACCCTAGTAATATTTACCTTAGGCTAGTAGATAACCCACTAACCTCGGCTAATAGATCCTAAATAAAACTTAGACTAGTCTCTAACCATCTATCCTAGTATCCTACCAATACATTGCTATTACCTTACCCTTACCTTAGGTAATTTCCATTACCTTGAAGGTAAACCCATTACCTTGAAGGTAACTCAATACCTTATATTGTAATAGGGTAAACCCTATTACCTTGGTGAAGGTAAACCAATATCATAAGATATCTCACATTACTTTAGTATCCTAAGATACTACTTTGTATCTCAATATACCAAGTATCTTAACTCTAATGTATCTAACTTAGATATCTATATCCTAAGATATCTAACTCTAACATAGATAGACATCTAACTAACAAACTCTATCATATCAAACCATCTAACATATAATACTAACCACACTCTAGACACTAACTTAAGGTATTCTAACATATATCTAACCACTCACACACACAAGGACACAATCATCCTACTTTTAGCACTTGACATCTTGATATTATCTATTACCTAGTTCTAATACCCAATATCTTTGTATCTTGACCAATACCTTATCCTCCCATATACTTATCCAACTAACTCTAATACTAATACTTGATACCAAATAGAATACCTTACTCAAGTCCCAATATTCACTTATCCTTACTCATGATACTTGAATGTCACGATACCAATATCCTCATGGTACCCAAGTATTACACTAGTACCTTGTCCACAACTTTAATACCTTGACACAAAACTTACCTACATTTGGCTTACTTTTTAACCATTTGTATCAACATTAACACACACTAACTAACACATATTACCTAACAATAATTTATATATATATATATATATATATATATATATATATATATATATATATATATATATATATATATATATATATATATATATATATATATATATAATATCATACATATTTTTGACAACCTATGATACCTATATTTACTTGATATCCATACTACATAGGCTCACAGGATACACAAAATGCCTATGTCGTATAGTCAGTTTTCTACTTAAAACTAATACTGCATCTATTAGACCTATTCACTAAATTCTAGGAATAAAGTATGTCATAGTCCTTTGTATTAGCTTTTTGACACATCAAACGGATCGCATTTTCGTGTCCGAAAACTCCTGGAATCGCGAAAACATCGAAACACGATCGTCTTTCGGACGGCTGACACTCAATTTTTTTATATGAAGTTCTAAAATGAATTTGGCCTATTAATATATATATTTGGAAATTTAACTTCGATACGGTTCTTTTAAAAAAATGAGAGATTAATCGGAGTCTTGAGCTAGGAGTTATGACATTTCTAAGTTGCTATGGCTACTAAAAATATGGATGAATATTATGATAAATTTGGATTATTTTGGACAGAAGAAACACATGTATATACCCAAATCTAACCATTTATATCATAAAATATAATAAAACAATACCACGTATCCTATTTAGGACACATACACCCAATCTCGACGCAAAAAGGATACGCAAGTTCCTTTGGGCACATGTATCGAACACTTGGTGGTCACAAATTCGATTTCCCCTAATTTGTATCAAAATGAAAGGGAAAAAACTTTTAAATAGGAAGACGAGAGCCTCAACTCCTCTTTAATTGTACCTAATGCAAATGGGGTCCTAAATAAACGTAGTTACACTAATGAAATGGAATGGAAGGGTTTAGAGAGCTCATACCAAAAGGGTAATAAATTCTCAATGTAAAATTTCTAGATCTAGATCTCCACCAAGCTTCAAGACTCCAAATCGTTTCAATCCCTTCTTAGCTAGCCAATAGAGGCTTCTCCTATCCAAGGGGAAGAGAATGAAACGAATTTGGCTCAATTTGGAGAAAATTTGGGTGTAGGAGCAATTTGGGAAAAAAGCTCCTAAATTAGGGCTTGAAATAAAAATAGAAAGAGGAAGAAGATTAAGTGGGGCTTTAATAGGATGGTCGGCTATCATATAGAAGCCCTAAATGGATTTGGGAAATGTCTAAGTTGCCCTCATCAAGTCTTCCTTTGGTTAACTTGGAGTATGCAAAGGTTTGGGGTCAAAATGGTCAAGTTTCTAATCTTTAAATGACTAAACTTGTCATGTGGGTTTAGTCTAAATGCACTATCCTAATAAGATGAGTTTGTAGGCCATGCCTATCTAATCTTTGGGCCTCGACTATAGTCTAAACTACCCGGGCCACTAACACAAGTCAAAACTAGACGAAACTCCAACCCGACTAAACAAATCCCCAAAATACAATAATAATAAATAAATATTTACAAAAATATAGGAATATAAAAAATGACAAATTTACCCTCATTTTTGAAAATAGGTAGTTACAGTTTCTTTACTTGATTATCATATTCTCATGTTTATATATTATCCAAATTCACTTCCTCCATGGGAGAACCTTACAAAATCCTAGACTTTCCTCGCTAACTCTACCTACGTCTTCCTCTATTTTCCATAACTCTTCATTTAATCATAAAATTCAAAATCATCAAAAACCTTTATTTGTTTGAATGTGGTTTAGGCACTAGTGAGCACTACTAACGATTCTAGCCCAAATAAGTCACAAGCTAAGATACACCACTCTCTCAAGGCTAGCTTACTGAAGGTATTCTTTTACCTTTTCTACCCTTTAACTAACTAATATTGATCCCAAAGATGCCCTTACTAGAAATAAGATAGGTAACAATCTATGTTTCCCCTACATATAGATATCAACTATATACATGTAGTCATTCATAAGATGTATATCAACTATTTAATATATAAAGTTATCCACAACTATCTACAGCTTCCAAAATATGTAACTATCAACAAAATATATGCAATGTACTAAAGTTGAACCAGGAAAGAGATTGGGCCAATAGGTGTTGGAAAACAGTCCTAGAAAATCGAGTAGAATTCCTATATGAATCATATAGAAATAATTTTTGAAAATTTAAATTAATCGCTAAGATTCCAAATAATCCAAAATTTAAATGAATCAAGACAAGTCTGGTAAAGTTGTTAATAACGATAAGAGACCAAACATGATATATTTATAACATGGATATAGTCTCAATAGTATCCGAAAATCATACACCTGAAGTCACTTTGCCTAGAGTTCATGCCCCGCTAGTGTACATCTGCTTGCAGTAAACCATCTGTTCCATGACTCAAATAATGATAGATCACCAAATCTTCTATCAACTTTATCCATTGTTGATGGAACAACTCAAGAGGTCAGATATTGAGAACATAGTCTTAATAATATCTGAAAACCTATGAATACTTGAAACCACTTCACTTATGGTCCATGTCATGCCAGTGCGCTGCTGGCTGCAGTAAACACATAGTTTCCATGATTCAGATAAATGGCTGCAGTGCATAGCTGCCCCGCCATAGTAGGTCAACGAATACTCTCTCAAATTTATCCATAAGATTTTCAAGGAAGCTTCCAAAAATTCAAACGAGTTCTAATGATGTAGATATCTGTTATTTAAGTATCAATTCTTGAGAATGAATGGTCGATTATCAAGAGAAAAGATTGAGTTATGCAAGGAGAAGTATCAGATCTTGAACCTTTCTTTTTTCAAGGATTTGAGGAGATGAATTTGATTTGATCAAAACTGATTGAGTTGGTTTCAAAATAGAGAGAGTAAAAATTTGGGTTGACTTGACTCTTGAGAGAAGCTAAGAAAGATCTCAACTTATGATAGGATCATTCTAGAAATAATTAAAATGAAAGATAAGTGATATCTAGTCTATGACCTTATGGTTTTAAAGTACTTGAATTGGTCCAAAGAAAGTCAAATTATAAATTGATAGAGCCAACAAAGAATCCGAAAATTATCCAAGGGCCAAGGTTATTAGTCATTGGTGATGGATTTACTAAAGAAGAGCAAAAATCTAATAATCGAACTAGTCCTTAAAGATTAATGGAGATAGGAAAAAGCTAATTCTTTGGAAACTGTGGAATTGTAATCACGACCTACATCTCCTTAGCCATTCTCTGGAATGGTTAGGAAGCAACATAAGCAATACAATCCAACTAAGTTACACACATAGCAAAATATTTTGAATAAAATTTGTGACGGGTCATGAGGTTTCAATGTTCTAAGTATTCTAATTATTTCTAGTCAGTTTTCCTAAAGTTGTTTGTCTGACCTGCATGGGCCACCACTGAAAATATGTCACGACCCGACCTCAATATACTGGGTCTAGTCGGATCAAGCCCAGCCTGTACCATTGTGTGACGACGACAGTAAGTTGTATCAAGCAGTAGTAACACAAATAGATAATTATAAAATGCGGGAATAAAACAATATTTATTTGAACTTGAAATTAAAGCTAAATGTCTAGATGAAACAACACACGAGCAAATAAAGCATTTGGTTATTACAATAGTTCTTTATTACAGCTTGAAAATAGGAAAAACTAAGCAACGCACACAACTAGTAGTCATGGGCTCCCTGGTCAGGTTCACCTACCTCTTCGGAACTTGGATCGGGTCCGCAGTAAGAACTAAAGGCGAGCTCCTCGTCTTCGCAATCATCTAAAATATTGGTCTCCAGTCAGGAGGGAAGCAAGAACATATATCAATATCCAGCATTCTAAATAATAATAAATTACACAAGGGCTGTTTAAAAGCATTATTATATTTTTCTAGATAATAATAAATATAAGACAGCAGGAAAATTAAATCTTAAGAGCTACAATGATGCAATCTACAATGATTCATTAGTAATTTGAGTGCATAGCAGATCTGTGATTGGCTGGTAGATTCAATGTGTATACTAATATTTTGGCCAAATGCTAGTATACGATACGGCTCAACCTCCTGTGCAATAGGGTTAGAGCGAGAGAGGCAATATTAGTAACATGGCTTTGATCACAGTTGCTATACTACTCCCCCAATCTCCGAGTCAATGAGTCAATCAAGTAATTAATTTGGGGTCCGAGAGGGACCCCATGAGTCAGTATCGATACAATATTTATAGTCCTATTGATGGAATACATTTAATTATTAAATAAAATAGGATCATGAATAGTATGAAACTTGCCTTGATTTTTCAGTGCTGTAAGTGACGACAGAGAAAAATCAGGCTGTCCCGAAACTGAACCCTACATTAGTAAAACATGACTTAGTTGACAATCTAAGGTTCTACAATTCTAGTTAATAACTTATTATTTACATGATAAACGTGTAGGCTCTAAATCACCGATAATTACAATAAAGCAATCGTTTAATTATAAAGTATTTTAGAGAGCTCTAAGTGAGTAATATAAAAAAAATACGATTTTAGTAATAAAATAGCAAAATTTATTATTTCTTTGAATAAAGTATTCAATACTCTAATTAATAACAAATTCGTGACAACACAGTAGATATTTTGATAATGAAGATAATTTATGTAAAAATACTCTTTTACTATTTTTTAGCAAAATATACATAATTAACTACTACTAAATAAACAAACTTTTAAATAATTATTTATTTATATAGTAACTTGAAAAATACTATTTTAATTAAAATAGATAAATAATAAATAGACTTTTGTTTTATATATAGAACTTATACAAATATTCTTTTTGGTAATGAAATTTATTTTGAAAATTAAATAACATTTTATCTACGTAAAACCATAACATATTTAATAAGTCTAGAATAACATGATTAGAACTATGACCATTTACTAATATAACGTGAAATTATTACATAAATTAGCTATATTATTTTTTAATAGATATGTTTAAATATAAAGAAAAATCATTTAATAGTTATAATACTACGAGAATCATTAATAATACCTAATATTTTAGAAACATATTTAAGATAGTAATTAAATACCGTCTAAAACCTTATTTTAATGAGACTAAAGCTAACTAAATCTTTTAGCGAGTTTATTACAAAAAACATATTTTGTATTAATAATTAATGAGAAACATTTTAATTATGCGAGTAATTAAATGAGTTATTAAGGAATGATAACTAATGTTATTTCTTAAAAATTCCTTTTTGCCTATAACTTAATGACAAACTAGTTACAGTTTTTTATTAATAAGACTAATTATTTATTCTGGATAATTATAAAACTAATCTGACGATTATAATGGTATCGATATTACTATTGAATAATAATCTACCATTATGCATCCCTGGATTTAATTAATTCTAATAACAGTCACGAACTTAATTAGAAAACTAATTATCTCAGAATTGACAGAGCTTCATTATGTCAATTTCGGTAGGACAGAAAGTTGATTTCTCTCCTAATCTCTATTCTAAAAAAGAGCAGAACCTATGGTAGAAAGTTTACCGAAAGGTTGGAGAAGGAATACCGAGGGGAGGTCTCGAACTCGGGTGGCACGACGACGGAACGCGGACGCACACGCGCGGGGCACGTTGAACGGCGCATGCATGCGGGATGGCTGACAGAAAGCGCTGGCATGCACGGGGCGGCCGACGGTATAGTGCCCCGCTCCCGTTGGGAAGAAGCACTATGTAATAGGCTCGTGGCAAGTCAGACATGGTCGAGAACATAGATGGCTAGTCTGACTCAGCGACGAGTTTGGTATACAAAAACTATGGCTTCAATAAAATCGATTTGGATGAATGATATGAGTACCGTTCCAACTAATGGATCGGCTATTGCTGTAATAAGTCCTAGATGTAGTGGACTGTCTTGGCGAATAAACTCTAAAGAGAGTGACGTAATTGGTCTGCTGTTGGTTTTGTTTGTTTTCTTGGCTTTCTAAATGATTTGTTGCTTGGGTTTGATAAGTGTGCTTTCACGTCGATTTTTGAATACGTCTTTGGAACTTTCAAAGGTAGCATTGAAGGAGGGATTCTAATTCGATGCTCGTACCCTTGCAGGAGTTCATGTAACTGATGCTTAACCGTCATGAAGCGATCTCCTACCCTCGGTACAATCTCTTTAGGTGGGAGGTTCTGCGGCCGCTTCTTTTTTGCTCCTTCCCGCCAACAAATTCTTAAAGTTCAACGTCCAAATCGATGATGCTAACTGGATGTACGCTTTGCTACTAAGATCAAGAACTTAGAATAATTATATCAATTTAGGAAAATTAACTCTGAATTTATAAGTTTCACACCAAAAAGGGAAAAGATAAAGTTCTATAAAAGAGATAGAGTTAATTCATGTTCTGCGAAATATAATGAAGAAGCATTGGTTGTGGTATATTACGCCTTGGAGATTTTGGTGCCTACGGGACGCTAAATCAAAACATTCAGCTTCGGAGAAAAGAACTCTTGCACGAGTAGAAATGATTATGTGGTTTAATAATGTCCGCGCTATACAATTTACTTCATACATATTAAACTGTTCATACATTCGCATGGTCATGGACGACTTATGCACAAGGTAAGCTTTCCTTGAAACGGTACCCGGGACATGTCATATTATGACCCAGGAAATCACTCGTCCTCGCTAGATGTCACTCGAGTCATCGTCCTCGCTGGGCGTGATGTCGCACGAGCCTGGAGTTGCGCTCGTACAAGACAAGATAACAGGTTCATGTAAGTTTATCTCAAATTGATAACATAAGCAGCAAAAAAAATAGAGTATACAATAAGAATATCTTTTATTATTAATGAACTAAAGATTACAAGGCTTTGAATATGGCAACTGGCTACAATGCTCATGATCTCTTTAGCTCACAAAGGATTTTATTGTTCCGTACATTATGCCTCTTTATAGCCAACATCATGATGTGCCAACTAGGCCTAGTGTTCAATGTTCTTGGAGTAGTACATGTGATACACATCTCGATATTGCCTTTCAATGTTCTACCATCGATTTGTCCTATTGTGACCCATGCATTTGATGCACGTCGCCTCAATTGTTCAATATTCTATCTTAATGTTCGACACACACTAAGACCTTTACTCAATTTGACGCCATGCTCGTTAACTTAATAGCAATATGCGCATACTAGGGTACATTTTATTAGACGTGAGGGAGTAGGGGAGAAGAGTCATGAACCCGCCCACCATAGTCCGATATGCCTTGTCGTTTCGCCGAGCTGATGCGGCTCGATTCCATAACTTGGTTGTACGGCTAACTCTCCTGACTTAGCCATTCCGTTGAACTATTCGACTGATTCGGCCTACCGTGTCCATGCCTTAGATCATTGGAAGGCGATGATTTGGTTTTGCAGACATCGTTGCAAATAAGGCAAAAAGCCGACCTCTTATGATTCAGCGTAAAAGCATAGCCTGCACACGAAATCAACTAAAATCAGTACTTGCTCAAACAGGACTTATGCTTTGCATCATTTTGATTTATAGATTCTAATCGACTCAAGGCTTTCTTTCGAGCCAACGTAACTCTTGCATCGATACTTCATCAGGTCAACGCAACTCTTCGAGTCGATGACTCTTTGTAATGCATCGTGCGGAGCAGAGCAATACATAATATACCACTCAAAATAAGGTTCGTCCTCGAACCGAAACTAACACTCAATCCAAGTGTTTCGCTAGATCGTTTCACGATCTCGTGCCACTATCGTTTGAATCATACAACTTAGTTTGGATCACACACATATTTTAGACGTCCCACCAATATATGCATTTCAGCCAAGCCCAGTTGTAGGATATCGGGACAAAAATAATAGGCTCCACTTAAATCCTCAAGCACCAACCATTCCATACTCGACTTAGTCAGATCTTAGCGTCTATTCTTAAAATCCTTCATGTATGCATTATTTTGCATCTCGTGTTCATCCTCCAAACATCTTCGCGTATAACTCGATTCAAAACCATAACTTCGATCCCATAAGTTTTTTGCCAGCCATCTAACGCATGCATTGCATTAAGTCGTTGCGTATTCGATCGCAACAATTTTTTGCAATGCCTACTCGTCAAATTATTTTCCATCCCTCGCACAACTCGAATCCATAACCAACTATTCTCGAATTTTCCTCAATGACATGGACTAAGTCAAACATGTACAAACTTTCTTCGCCTACAATTCGTATTATGCATCATACGCAACTATTCCAACCAGATTCACGTTCCCAAAACTATCTACGCATCGCGTCTGGGGCTACCTCCTCTAGGTAACTTATCCAGATATCGTGCTTAATCCCTTCCGACACAAGAGGTCAAGTTGAGTCTACGATGCTCAAAGGCAACTATCTTTCCAACCCAAGGTCTCTTATGATACGTTCACCTCAGATTTTTGCCCGAGTTTCTCAATCCAATTCCGACTTATTCGTCTCGCTAATCTCGAGCGTGCGTGTAAGACGCATAGCCTTATCATTATGCAAATTCGATCTATGACACAATTTCTAAGGTCATTCCCCTATTCCTTGACTTGTACGTTGCATGATTTCTCACAATCGTCTGCTCGCGTTGCTATGCTAATTCTGTCCATCTATCTATCCGATCATCGATCCACCAAGTCTACTTACATACTTATTCGATCAATCAGTAAATCCCTGACCATATCGATCTAGTCGAAGGCTACTCGCTAACTTCCGAAATACGATAATCAATCGCTTAGATTTATCCTCAACATGCACTATATCATCATACATCCTTGACGCAATTTCTTATGCAACTTCATTAGGGTTGTCCTACGGTCTCTCACATTTACTTTGATTTGGTGGTCAAGTCTTCTAGGGTCAGCTGCCCCGAAGCTATGCTCGGTAATTGAAGATCATCAATAAGGAACAGTTACTACTAACCATGCTATATCCTATCTCGGAGCCAAATCAATTTCTGACAATTCCTATGGGACTTTATCCAACCCAACATAATTTATCAATCCACAATTTATCTTTCCACCCGTGCAACTGATGCGCCGTTACTTCCCAAATCACTCATGCATTACAGTTAACAATAACGCTAACCGAGTAATATTTGTTCGCCTTGGGTATGAGTCTATCTACCTACGATCGATATCCGATACACTCTATGCTCATTGTAACAATCCTCGAATTCACCTTCGTGTCGAACCACAAGTCAAATTCAATTTGCCATGTCTTCCAAGTTCGACCATCCTCGCTGGATATGAATCACCATACCAGTGCTTATCACGACCCACACCATCGAGAGGGTACGAGTACGTAACAGCGCCCAGCCTACGCCGCAGTGTCGGCGGTAGAACGTTGTTCTAGGTCATGAATTCTAACTACATAACATGAATATACCCTCCAAAGGAGGCCAACACAGAGGTACAACTCAATCACAATCTAAGGTAGAATGTAGCACGATGGAAATAGATAAGAAATCCTCAACTGAGGTACAGCAGAAAGAAATAACAAGTCTCAACATCTCTACAATATACAACTCTGAAATAAAGACAACAGCTAAACATGAAAAGAAATAGTCTAAGCTATCTACACTATACAAGGTATCATCCTGAGCAGCTGCCTGAACCTCCCCAGGGGTCCAGGTCGCGAGTGTCATCTAGGCAAGCTCCAAGTAAGGGGGTGCATGATTCCTCATCATCCTCTGTAAAATTTCAACAGGTCCAGTCAGGACGGGAGCGAGCACAGTACATCTCAACAGTTCATAGCAGATTAGAAAATATAATCATGCAGTAAAGTAAGATATAGATACTGAAGAAAATACAGTATGTAAACAGAGAGAGAACTGTAATAAAAATATCTACTATAAGTAGAGAGCTACCAGTGACTAGTGATTTAGAGACATGTGAACGGCTTGATTTGTACATGGCTATACTAAAGAGGCGTATATGGCTATTCTACTTTGGAAATTGTTCACATGGCTATTTATACTCCCCCGTACCCCCAACTAATACACAAGGATCCAAACAAGTTATGTTACGTACATGCTTCTATGTAACAGCCCCGAAGGGTGATAAGTCTCCGAAAGGTGATAAGCCTCCAAAGGGTGATATGCCCCCAAAGGGTGATAAGCCCCCAAAGGGTGATATGCTCCCAAAGGGTGATAAGCCTCCGAAAGGTGATAAGCCTCCGAAAGGTGATACATAGTAGTCCCAAAAATGGGGATTCTGATAGACCCAATAAATGGGATAAGGATTCAAAAAAGACTCTGTGATCATATGAGTATATGTCACAAGTGATCAAAAAACCAAAGAAGCATATGATACGCTATGTAAGTGAAACGCACAGAACATAGAGTACCCGATGCTCCCTGAAGGGATAACATCTCAAGAAAGGATCCGTATAGTACTAATCTGTGTGACCAACGTGACAGTATCAAGTAAAGTAATTTAATGCAGGAAATAATTCTAAGCAGGATATGAAATGATCAGAGAATGTACTTGTCTCGTATCTAAATGTTTGAAATAAATGTACTGTCGGAGATGAGGTACCTGACTCCTAGTTAGAGCAACACAAGTCAAGATGTATACAGGAGACGATAAATGTAATCTACAATGCATCTGCATGCTGTCTAGGTCAACTAGGCTAAAGTCGATACTTGGTCAACCGTGGTCAACCAAGAAGTCAAACCTAGGTCAACTATGGTCAAACTAGGTCTAACCAAGTCTAAACTAGGCTATCGAGCCTAAACTAGTCTATACTAGGTCTAATAAAGCTGTACAAGCCCAATCTAGGCTCACCAAGCTATACAAGCCTAGACCAAGCTATACACACATTACCTAGGCCTATTCTTAACACATGTATATATATTACCTATATATAATAAATACACAAGTTGTATATATATGTGACATATATATATACTTGTATAACTTATACACCCTATGTAGGTATCAATACTTGATACCCATTTATTTACACAACTACTATATATATATATATATATATATATATATATATATATATATATATATATATATATATATATATATATACACACATTACCTATATACATATATATATATATTACCTATTAGCATATAACCACATAGAAAAGTAGGATACGTATATAGAGAGGGAATGACACATTACATTACATATATACATACATTACATATATATATTGCATTAGGAAACTAGGATAGGTATATAGAGAGGGTGTGTGTGTGTGAGAACATGAAGGTTTGTGTGTGTAGGAGTACACTGGGTTGAACAGGAATTGGAAGGGGGAAAAAATCAGTGAGTGTGTATAACTCTAAACAGTGTGAAAATATAAATCCTGGAAATCAGTGATTGCTCATGTATCCTTGTGTGTACATCATGTGGAAACAGTGTGTGTGGGTATGAACTGGGCACAGGTGAGTGATGAGGGTGTAAAAGGAGATGGATGTTCTCAGATTTCCAGAAAAGAGGAAAGGGACTTAACAGTTACTTAATCAAACTCAGAATTCAACATTCAGAAAAAACCCATGCAACATCTAGCAGTTCAATTACTAAATGTCAAGGAAGGAAGAGATTCTATCCCAAACATTTACAGTTAAATGACATCTAATACAATTCTCAGGAAAAACGTAAGCTGGGAAAAGTCCTCAGGATGTAAAACAGTGGAGAATGCACATTTAAAAAACCCAATAACATATGAACTTCTCATTCACATCCAAAAGCCTATATTTGAATTCAAAACTTAGTTAACATGGATTATATCATGTAGGGATCATAATCAGTAAAAAAAACATAAACAAAACAGTAACTTAAACACATTTTCAGGTTTACTTAACACAGTTGAATCATGGCATAAATTAGCCTACCAATCTCAGGAATCCAAGAATCAAAATCATAGTTTTACATTCTCAGTTATATGCATATGGGGGTGTGTGACAGGAAGGTGGGGAGCTGATATGAGGCCTGCTTATAGGTTAAATATTGGACTGGTTTGTGGTGAATTTGGACTGAAACATGCTGGTATGGGAACTGAAATTCAGCAGCCATATAGGCTTAAATGGACAGCCATCATGGCTTGGTTAAAGAACTGTTGTGGGGTCAAATGGACAACCATCTGGGAAGCAATGGCTGTTGGTAGGGGGACTTGTTAGGACATGTTTAGGACTGAATTTAGTGGGGGGGGTTTTGAACAGCCAAATGGATGAAAGGGAGACCTATTTTAGGCTGGTTTTGGGGCACTAGTTTTGGGGTGCTACAACTGAAATGTGGGGTTTTATTAAGACAGGAATTGTGTGGTGTCTAATGTGTTCATGTGATCAGGATTAAGTCAAACAGGGAAAGAATTGACAGGCAACAAGTAATAATTAGCATTAATCTAGTTAAGGAAAGGAAACTAAATCTTTGTGAAATGGAAAAGGAAAATCAGTCACTGCTTAAGGAGGAATTTAAACCAATTGAAGAAAATCTGGAAATAAATCGAAGCATCAGCCACATTCGAACCCAACTTAACAATATTTTATTTCTCATTAATCAAGACTTATCCTAGCATGTATGATTAGCTAACAGAGATTAGGGAATGTGTTATGACATGATTTAACATTTTAAACATAACTAAACCATAAGGAAATCTTAGGAATCATACAGTGTACAGTCACTGATGCTTTGTGTATCAGTTGACTGAACACTCTCAGTCCATATTCGATTTTTCCATCTAAAACAAAGCCTAGTCTAATGTGTAAGCATGAATTAACATGAACTAAATATGTGGAAAACATCTAACAGTGAGAAACATTACAAAAGAAACTGGGATTTAATTGTTTAGGAAAATGGAAAAACAATTATCAGTCATATACATTCAAAAGTCCAATTCAACATTGAAGTCAAATTCCTGAACATATAACCTAGTCTAACATATAAAGCCAATCTAATCATAAACTAATACACATGTAGGATTAACAATGATACTTAAAACATCAATTTAAATGGGTTAAAAAAAATAAACTCAGAAATACCCAAACTGAACACTGCGTATCAGTTTCAAGAGGAATTCCATATTTCAATTCGAAAACATGCTAATATACCAAATTTAAAGGTTGGTAAAGATCATGTACAATGTGTACGTGTCTAGGTGAGTGCTCTCGTGTCCACACAAGTGGACACGAGGTGTCCAAGCATGGTAAATACTGTATATTAGAAAAACAGGGAAAGCACTCCTCGTGCAGCCGTGTCGAGCTCGTTTGGGCTCGACACAGAGCTCGAGATATGTCGTACTTGTGTACACGTATGGAGGGGACATAGGGGTACATGTAAATGTGTCTGTATCATGTCCAAGTGAGTCGTGTCAGGAGTTATACGCGCGTATCAGTGAGAAAATTTCATGCGGGTGCAGTGCGTGTGCGACAGTGCAAATTCAGTGCAGGCTCGAGAACTCCTTCGATACTACACCATATCACCCAAAATTTTGTGGGTGGCCTGACAGTCATGGCCCCCACGAGCACACCAAATTTGGTGTGTCGAGGTGTCGTGCACAGTGAGATAAGGGGCTCGAACAGCAGGGCATGTGCGTCGTGTCTCGTACAGTGAGTTCGTGTCCATTTTGGACACGGACATAGCTCGATATGAGCTTAGAGCTTGGGGGTTCGAAAATACACATCAAGGGCTAGAAATCCATTCAAATAGAATTTAAAAATAAGAAAAATTTATTCACTCAAGCATTTCATCGAACATATGCACCCTTACACTGATTCGTGTCCGATACGGACACGAAATGGGAACGACTTGACACAAACCCAATACCTACGGTTAGGGGACACCTAGGGCTTCCTATCCATGCAAAGAAAACAAAAATCTATGGAAGGAATAGGAAGTTACCTATATGTGCAATTTACATGAAAAAGCTTCAAAAAGGGGATTTTCTCCTTGATGGCCAAGTGCTCCAAATTGGTCCAAACCTGAGATTCCTCTCCATGAACAGCAAGTAGAGGTGGATTAGGAACTAATGCAAAAGACTAGAGGGAAAAAGGAATTAAAACAAAGAAACTAGGGCTTGAGAAAGATTCCTATACCTTTCCTTCTTCAAAATGTTGAAACTCAATAAAGAGGCAAGAACCCTAAATGAAGAGATTATTTATAGGGAAAAAATAGCCCTAGGTGGCTGCCATGGGCTGATTAGGGTTAGGGTTGGTTCATGGTGTGGGCCTATGGACTATTAAGCCTTAAGTCACAAGTCATGACTTGTGAAATCACAAGCCATTCCTTAAACAATTTAAATCCTATTCCCACCAAATTAATTCTATGGTTTGATTATCACTAACTTAAGTCAACCTAGGGTTCCATATCCTAATCACATAGTCATGACCTAGGTTAGCCACTAGGTTAGTCTCAAAAGTCAACATAAGTCAAAGTCAACTAAAACACGAAAATCAATTATACCAAAAATCTCTAAAAATCATATAAATTCTAATGATTCTAAATAATACATAATAATTCCAAATAATTCCCAAAATTACAAAAATGACTAAAATATCCCTCAATCTAGAAATGATAAACAAAATACTAGCAAGTCACCAATTCATAAGTCATATTTTAAAACAGTTTTTAAAATGACTAAAAATCAATAAAAATCGTATAAAATTTTAGATACCATAATTAAATAAATTAAAATATAAAATTTCAAAAATTATCCTCATCTGGAAAAACTGGGTGTTACAATCCTACCCACCTTATAAAAATTTCGTCCTTGAAATTAAGATGATCGCACCCCTTCTAGGTCGACATAGTCAAGGGTCAATTACTAGACAAATTTTTTTAACATCTTAGTACTTGGTCATCAGCTGGTCAACTTCTTAGGATTTTACCTATGCTAGCTACCTAGTGTTGGCAACTAGGGATTAGCAAGGAAACTCTATAATAGACTAGCTCTTAACTTCCAAATCCTATCAAGTCACCCATAACTAATTACCCACAAGCTAAGCACTCCAATCCCAAATACCACATATATATATGCTCAAGAACAACAACCCATCACATATATCCTAAGTATATCATCTATATATATAGACCTCTTAGTCTTAGGTGAAACTACAACTATGCTCAAGGGTAGGCTCTGGTCACTGGGTGCCTTACTGAAAGGGTAAAGGAAAAATATAATAAATTATCAAGGTTGTATGGCATTCTAACATCCTATACGTAACTAGTTGGTATCATAATAACATGGAATTATCTGCAATGGATTACTATTCTAGCACCAATGAACTATCACCTCTAGGGTACAGATACTCTAAAAGTCACCATATCATTACACTATGGAGGAACTACCTATGAACAAGCTCTACAAACTAAATATCCCTATTCCTAAGTCATTTATAACAATAAAAAAGGGTATGATGTTTTAAACCTTCTCAAGATACAATCTGTTAATCATATGCGTCTGTCCAAAATCATGTTGTCCAGAGTCTTCATCATGCTAGTGAGCAAGGCTACAATAATCACGGAGTCCTTGACTAAGGTACGTACCTCTAGGTTCATGGTATTTAAAATTTTCGTATTATCGCATGCGACGACAAAAACCTTAAATTCTCATACCCGAGAAATACATCCAAAATCTGACTACGTGTCCTCACCATGCCAACTAACACGACTATCGAAGATTCTAGATCTCATGATTTAGGTGACCTAGCCCATATGATTTTCCCAAAAAGGAAAAATGAAAACAAACATAACAAAATAGCAACATAACAAAATTAATCAATCAACAAGGAACAGATGGAACCGGTTTTTAAGGTAGTTTAAAAAGACAATTTCGGGAATGGAATCAAGAAGAACGAAACTTACAGCAAGATCTCCAATGGTCTGTGCAACCTTGACTGTCCTGACGATAGCTCGCCCTGCTGGTTTCCCCTGGTCTGCTGCTGATGCTGCATGAATCACCGCTGCTGAGAGAAATCAGAAATAACGGGTTCTCTCTACAGATAGAGGTGCACCTCCAATGTAGCAGAAACGCCAACCTGAGTCGGCACAACAGGAGCTGCGGTCTCGAGGCCCTGACGAACAGGACGAGAGGTGGCCAGCCTCTCGATAGTATCCCCCGAACCGAAACGATATGATCGTGTCTTCGTAACCATCATGAAGACAGATCAAAACAAGAAGCAATTTCTGAGAATGAAGCGAAAATCAAATGAGGACAGTTTATATTCAAGGGAAGTCAATAAGCAGCAAATTTAGATAAGAGGAATCTGATTAAGAGTTTTTCCTAATGTGATTGAGTACCTCCAAAAATAATTCCTAATCCTGCTGCAGGCTATAGTGGTACTCTAGTTCGAATACTACTACACAAACTTGACCTGCATGGGCTACCACTAAAAACGTGTCACGACCCGCACCCACCGTGAGGGTACGAGTACGTAACAGCGCCCAGCCTATGCCGCAGTATCGGCGGTAGAACGCTGTTCTAGGTCATGAATTCTAACTACATAACATGAATATACCCTCCAAAGGAGGCCAACACAGAGGTACAACTCAATCACAATCTAAGGTAGAATGTAGCACGATGGAAATAGATAAGAAATCCTCAACTGAGGTATAGCAGAAAGAAATAACAAGTCTCAACATCTCTACAATATACAACTCTGAAACAAAGACAACAGCTAAACATGAAAAGAAATAGTCTAAGCTATCTACACTATACAAGGTATCATCCTGAGCAGCTGCATGAACCTCCCCAGGGGTCCAGATCGTGAGTGTCATCTAGGCAAGCTCCAAGTAAGGGGGTGTATGGTTCCTCATCATCCTCTGTAAAATTTCAACAGGTCCAGTCAGGACGGGAGCGAGCACAGTACATCTCAACAGTTCATAGCAGGTTAGAAAATATAATCATGCAGTAAAGTAAGATATAGATACTGAAGGAAATGCAGTATGTAAACAGAGAGAGAACTGTAATAAAAATATCTACTATAAGTAGAGAGCTACCAGTGACTAGTGATTTAGAGTACAAAGTCGACATGTGAACGGCTTGATTTGTACATGGCTATACTAAAGAGGCGTACATGGCTATTCTACTTTGAAAATTGTTCATATGGCTATTTATACTCGCCCATACCCCCAACTAATACACAAGGATCCAAACAAGTTATGTTACGTACATGCTTCTATGTAACAGCCCCCGAAGGATGATAAGCCTCCGAAAGGTGATAAGCCCCCAAAGGGTGATATGCCCCCAAAGGGTGATAAGCCTCCGAAAGGTGATAAGCCTCCGAAAGATGATACATAGTAGTCCCCAAAATAGGGATTCTGATAGACCCAATAAATGGGATAAGGATTCAAAGAAGACTCTGTGATCATATGAGTATATGTCACAAGTAATCAAAGAACCAAAGAAGCATATGATACGCTATGTAAGTGAAACGCACAAAACATAGAGTACCCGATGCTCCCTGAAGGGATAACATCTCAAGAAAGGATCCGTATAGTACTAATCCGTGTGACCAACGTGACAGTATCAAGTAAAGTAATTTAATACATGAAATAATTCTAAGCAGGATATGAAATGATCAAAGAATGTACTCGCCTCGTATCTGAATATCTAAAATAAATGTACTGTCCGAGATGAGGTACCTGACTCCTAGTTAGAGCCACACAAATCAAGATGTATACAAGAGATGATAAATATAATCTACAATGCATCTGCATGCTGTCTAGGTCAACTAGGCTAAAGTCAACACTTGGTCAACCCTGGTCAACCAAGAAGTCAAACCTAGGTCAACTATGGTCAAACTAGGTCTAACCAAGTCTAAACTAGGCTATCGAGCCTAAACTAGTCTATACTAGGTCTAATAAAGATGTACAAGCCCAATCTAGGCTCACCAAGCTGTACAAACCTAGACCAAGCTATACACACATTACCTAGGCCTATTCTTAACACATGTATATATATTACCTATATATAATAAATACACAAGTTGTATATATATATATATATATATATATATATATATATATATATATATATATATATATATATATATATATATATATACATATACTTGTATAACTCATACACCCTATGTAGGTATCAATACTAGATACCCATTTATTTACACAACTACTATATATATATATATACACACATTACCTATATATATATATATTACCTATTAGCATATAACCACATAGAAAAGTAGGATATATATATAGAGAGGGAATGACACATTACATTACATATATATACATTACATATATATATATTGCATTAGAAAACTAGGATAGGTATATAGAGAGGGTGTGTGTGAGAGAACATGAAGGTTTGTGTGTGTAGGAGTACACTGGGCTGAACAGGAATTGGAAGGGGGAAAAATCAGTGAGTGTGTATAACTCTAAACAGTGTGAAAATGTAAATCCTGGAAATCAGTGATTGCTCATGTGTCCTTGTGTGTACATCATGTGGAAACAGTGTGTGTGGGTATGAACTGAGCACAGGTGAGTGACGAGGGTGTAAAAGGAGATGGATGTTCTCAAATTTCCAGAAAAGAGAAAAGGGACTTAACAGTTACTTAATCAAACTCAGAATTCAACATTCAAAAAAAACCCATGCAACATCTAGCAGTTCAATTACTAAATGTCAAGGAAGGAAGAGATTCCATCCCAAACATTTACAGTTAAATAACATCTAATACAATTCTCAGGAAAAATGTAAGCTGGGAAAAGTCCTCAGGATGTAAAACAGTGGAGAATGCACATTTAAAAATCCCAATAACATATGAACTTCTCATTCAAATCCAAAAGACTATATTTGAATTCAAAACTTAGTTAACATGGATTATATCATATAGGGATCATAATCAGTAAAAAAAACATAAACAAAATAGTAACTTAAACACATTTTCAGGTTTACTTAACACAGTTGAATCATGGCATAAATTAGCCTACCAATCTCAGGAATCCAAGAATCAAAATCACAGTTTTACATTCTCAGTAATATGCATATGGGGGTGTGTGACAGGAAGGTGGGGAACTGATATGAGGCCTGCTTATAGGTTAAATATTGGACTGGTTTATGGTGAATTTGGACTGAAACATGCTGGTTTGGGAACTGAAATTCAGCAGCCATATAGGCTTAAATGGACAGCCATCATGGCTTGGTTTAAGCACTGTTGTGGGGTCAAATGGACAACCATCTGGGAAGCAATGGCTGTTGGTAGGGGCACTTGTTAGGACATGTTTAGGACTGAATTTAGTGGAGGGGTTTTGAACAGCCAAATGGGTGAAAGGGGGACCTTTTTTAGGCTGGTTTTGGGGCACTGGTTTTGGGGTGCTACAGCTAAAATGTGGGGTTTTATTAAGACAGGAATTGTGTGGTGTCTAATGTGTTCATGTGATCAGGATTAAGTCAAACAAGGAAAGAATTGACAGGCAACAAGTAATAATTAGCATTAATCTAGTTAAGGAAAGGAAACCAAATCTTTGTGAAATGGAAAAGGAAAATCAGTCACTGCTTAAGGAGGAATTTAAACCAATTCAAAAAAATCTGGAAATAAATCGAAGCATCAGCCACATTCGAACCCAACTCAACAATATTTTATTTCTCATTAATCAAGACTTATCCTAGCATGTATAATTAGCTAACAGAGATTAGGAATGTGTCATGACATGATTTAACATTTTAAACATAACTAAACCATAAGGAAATCTCAGGAATCATACAGTGTACAGTCACTGATGCTTTGTGTATCAGTTGACTGAACACTCTCAGTCCATATTTAATTTTCCCATCTAAAATAAAGCCTATTCTAATGTGTAAGCATGAATTAACATGAACTAAATATGTGGAAAATATCTAACAGTGAGAAACATTACAAAAGAAACTGGGATTTAATTGTTTAGGAAAATGGAAAAACAAGTATCAGTCATATACATTCAAAAGTCCAATTCAACATTGAAATCAAATTCCTGAACATATAACCTAGTCTAACATGTAAAACCAATCTAATCATAAACTAATACACATGTAGGATTAACAATGATACTTAAAAACATCAATTTAAATGGGTTAAAAAGAAATAAACTCAGAAATACCCAAACTGAACACTGCGTATCAGTTTCAAGAGGAATTCCATATTTCAATTCGAAAATATGCTAATATACCAAATTTAAAGGTTGGTAAAGATCATGTACAATGTGTACGTGTCTAGGTGAGTGCTCTCGTGTCCACACAAGTGGACACGAGGTGTCCAAGCATGGTAAATACTGTATATTAGAAAAACAGGGAAAGCACTCCTCGTGCAGCCGTGTCGAGCTCGTTTGGGCTCGACACAGAGCTCGAGATATGTCGTGCTTGTGTACACGTGTGGAGGGGACATAGGGGTACTTGTAAATGTGTCTGTATCATGTCCAAGTGAGTCGTGTCAGGAGTTATACGCGCGTATCAGTGAGAAAATTTCCTGCGGGTGCAGTGCGTGTGCGACAGTACAAATTCAGTGCAGGCTCGAGAACTCCCTCGATACTCCACCATATCACCTAAAATTTTGTGGGTGGCCTGACAGTCATGGCCCCCATGAGCACACCAAATTTTTTTGTGTCGAGGTGTCGTCCACAGTGAGATAGGGGCTCGAACAGCAGGGCATGTGCGCCGTGTCTCGTGCAGTGAGTTCGTATCCATTTTGGACACGAACATAGCTCGATATGTGCTCAGAGCTTAGGGGTTCAAAAACACACATCAAGGGCTAGAAATCCATTCAAATAGAATTTAAAAATAAGAAAAATTTATTCACTCAAGCATTTCATCGAACATATGTACCCTTACACTGATTCGTGTCCGATACGGACACGAAATGGGCACGACTCAACACAAACCCAATACCTACGGTTAGGGGACACCTAGGTCTTCCTATCCATGCAAAGAAAACAAAAATCTAAGGAAGGAATAAGAAGTTACCTATATGTGCAATTTGCATAAAAAAGCTTCAAAAAGGAGGTTTTCTCTTTGATGGCCAAGTGCTCCAAATTGGTCCAAACCTGAGATTCCTCTCCATGAACAGCAAGTAGAGGTGGATTAGGAACTAATGCAAAAGACTAGAGGGAAAAAGGAATTAAAACAAAAAAACTAGGGCTTGAGGAAGATTCCTATACCTTTCCTTCTTCAAAATGTTGAAACTCAATAAAGAGGCAAGAACCCTAAATGAAGAGATTATTTATAGAGAAAAAATAGCCCTAGGTGGCTTCCATAGGCTGATTAGGGTTTGGGTTGGTTCATGGTGTGGGCCTATGGGCTATTAAGCCTTAAGTCACAAGTCATGACTTGTGAAATCACAAGCCATTCCTTAAACAATTTAAATCCTATTCCCAGCAAATTAATTCTATGGTTTGATTATCACTAACTTAAGTCAACCTAGGGTTTCATATCCTAATCACATAGTCATGACCTAGGTTAGCCACTAGGTTAGTCTCAAAAGTCAACATAAGTCAAAGTCAACTAAAACACCAAAATTAATTATACCAAAAATCTCTAAAAATCAATATAAATTCTAATGATTCTAAATAATTCCAAATAATTCCAAAAATTACAAAAATGACTAAAATATCCCTCAATCTAGAAATGATAAATAAAACACTAGCAAGTCACCAATTCATAAGTCATATTTTAAAACAGTTTTTAGAATGATTAAAAATCAATAATAATCGTATAAAATTTTAGAGACCATAATTAAATAAATTAAAATACAAAATTTCAAAAATTATCCTTATCTGAAAAAATTGGGTGTTACAGTGCTCACACGAAATGATCATCCTAATTCGACGTGACGCATGTGCAAGGCTGGAGTTGCATTCGCACAAGATAAGAACCTCAACATTGTGGTTATCGTCGAAACAATCAAGACACTTTTGTTTTCATCCAAGTAATATATCGATCCATTCTCAAATTCTCTCGACGTATTTCAACATCCTAAACTACGTCTACATAGCAATCACCCTTGCATAACTCATTTTGCGTTTTAGGCACGTACTATCTACCTTTCACGGGAATTACATTCTTTGTATTCACCGTTATCATCCAAACCGACATCAACTTAACTTGCATCTTATTCATCCAACAACAATGCTCAACATAATTTTTTTGTTCATTCGATCAGAGTATTCCCTAGATATTGTACATCGTCTTTAATACGTCTCAATACCATCGTCGATATGCATAACTTGAACATCTTCTTCTTTTATAAGCTCCAATTCGTTGCAATCACTGTTATCATTCGAACTTGAATACGAATTAAGTCTCGCACACGTCAAGATCAATCCAGTCATATCTAGCTAATTATCACCATCAAGCAAAATGATTTCCAGTTTCTTATACCCATTCTCGTATTACTAATTTGCACTTCCAGAACGTGCTATCGACTCTTCGCACTAACTCAAATTCGTTTGCACGATTACTTCGTACCTACTCAACTCATTCTGAATAATTTTTGCACTGACTTAACTCAATTTCTACTGAGTCAACTATTTCCTCAACGTAACATTCCCTCGCTTTGCTCAGCCTATAGTTCGGCTCACTCTCAACGAATTCTCGTCCGACGTGTCATCCATGGATACGACTTCGTGCATAATCGTTCAACTCAATTCATCGAAGCATACTTATATCGACTTCTATCGAGTCATTCCCGCTCGAGTCTTGGCACTATTCCGTCCGTTAATGACAAACTTATCGTAACCGGCACAATCGCCTCGACGCAATCTATTGTAAGTCACCAAAAGTTCTACATAGCTATCGCTAAGTAGTATTGTATATACTACTCAGAAATCGAGCCTATCGTTTACAACACGATGCTTCGCTGCGCTGATCACACAAGTGGTATTACATATACCACTCGAAATCGAGTCACTGCTCGATATTATACTCCACATAGGTCCGACATCTATTTCAAGTTAGCTATCCCGTGGCGTTCTTTTCCAATCCCAGCTCTAGCATTTGCTTGCTCGAGTTAGTACAACAACTGGACCAACGTGCACAGTCGTTCGTTCAAGCTTGATATTCATTCAAAGCTAACCGTGTCTTGGCGAATATATTGATCATAACGCAAAATTCGCTAACTCAAAGCTTAACGCGACATTCAGCCAACATAAACATTCTCCTACTCAAATTTGACTAGCGACCAACTCGACTCGTTCAAATCGTTCCATGATTTCTTAATCCTATCATTGTAACTCGTGCAACGATTCCTCCTCAATACTAAAGGCCATTACTCAAATCATTCAACATATCGCTACCCTTTTGGCATAGTCACATAATTTGCATTGCCTCATATATTGACTCATTGTACTTCGTGCAACCAACATCACGTGACTCTTCGCACTTTGTGCGACCAATAATACGTATCTCATTACACTTTGTGCAATCAACATCCCCATATTTGTTTGCACTTCGTGCAACCAACGACTTGTAACTTATTGTACTTCAGAAAACCAACATTACGTAACTTGTTGCACTTCGTGCAACCAATATTTTGTAATTCGTTGCACTTCGTGCAACCAATATTCTCCGATGGCACACGAAGATAGCGTGATAGTCACGACATACTTGTGGCAGACGTACGCAACATAATACAGACTTATTGTATGGAACATCCAATGCAGCATCGAGTAGATCCATGAGCCATACGGTTGTGGAAACAACTTAGAGTCAACTGATTTTGATAGCGAAGCAAATGAAGGTTAAAGAGATTCGTTCACGGTCCAGAGGATGGAACCGCTCTGATACCAACTTGTCACACCCAACCCGGGTAATCGCTCGTCCTCGTTGGGGCGTGATGCCACATGAGCCTGAAGTTGCGCTCGTGCAAAGCAAGATAATAGGTTTACGTGAGTTTATCTCAAATTGATAACATAAGCAGCACAAGGAAACATAGTATACAATAAGAATATCTTTTATTAATAATGAACTTAAGATTACAAGGCTTTAAATAGCCCAACTGAATATGCCAACTGGCTACAACGCTTATGATCTCTCTAGCTCACAAAGGATTTTATTATTCCATACATTATGCCTCTTTATAGCCAACAAATAGTTTTTGGCCGAACATCTCCATGTTGCAAGTTCGAACGCCTTATGGTAGCTCGCCTCGGCACACTGAGGACTTCCTGCCTCGGCGCATCCAAGCCAAGTCCCGTCATGAGCCGAACATATCCTGAACCTGCAAGCAAAATAGTGGGGATTAGTGCTTTTGTTCTCGCTGCACTGATCAAGATCCACTCGTACCCAAACCAACACTAAGTATATTTAGTGAAGCATGCATCTTTATTTGGTGATATTTCTTTTTAGCCTTAGGATCAGTTTCATGACAATATTCAAGCATAGCAGCTGAATATAAATGTGTCCAATATCGTGTCCCTGCAGCAGATACAGTTAGACATAATATGAACATAAGCATAGTGATCGTGCATGTTTCCATCTTATTTCGCTTAGCCTACAATTGTTAGAAATATGCATAACCAACCATACAATTCACGCAGCCAACCAGCCAAACTTAGACATATGCATAAGGGTGGCAGGCTCTGCGCCTGCACCCAATTCTAATCTCAAACCATCGGCCCTATCTATATAAAGGTTACGATATTTTGTACCGTAATGGACTTGGCATCTCAACGTGTAAGCCTATGATCGCTCCAGTATGGGTTGCTAGCCAGTATCCAAAGGATCCCAAACTTACTAATATCATAGCTTATCACAATACTGGCCGGTCGCGACCCATCCTAATGAAGTGCACCATAAATACCAAACATAATTCTCTCCAAGGTCGAACGGTCCCGGTGCCCCGGTCGTAACCATTCGACGAAAGCCACACCCGTGCACGGGCCATCCGAGTCTATTGACCATACAATACGTGCAAGCAAACAAGTCATATCATTCTAACCAATCCCACGTTCCATAAACATATTCTGTCATCTCTATCTCAAGTTCCATCGACATTATGCCCCAACACATCCGTATTGATGCACAACGCCCAACGGCTTAGACTTTTCGTTCTTATACTTAACACGTTCCATTCATAAGTAATTTGTATAATGGCAGTTCCGTAGCAATTATGCCATAACTACATACTTCGATGCATGAAGTATATCTTTCAATGTTACGATAGGTTCCGTAGCATTGCACCACGACTTGTCTATTTCGTTTACTTAGTCATTTACATAGCTTATGTGCGCAAGGGCATGCTTAACGCCATAATTAATGTTCTAGGCCTAGTGTTCAAGGTCCTCGGAGTCGTGCACATGATGCACATCTTAAAATTGCCTTTTAATATTCTATCATCGATTTGTCCTATCGTGACCCATGCATTTGATACACGTCGCCTCAATTGTTCAATGTTCAATGTTCTATCTTAATGTTCGACACACACTAAGAACTTTACTCAATTTAACGCCATGCTCGTTAACTCGATAGAAGCATACGCATACTAGGGTACATTTTATTAGACATGAGGGAGTAGGGGAGAAGAGTCATGAACCTGCACACCTTAGTCCGATACTCCTTGTCCTTTTGCTAAGTTGATGCGGCTCGATTCCATAACTTGGTTGCACGGCTAACTCTCCTGACTTAGCCATTCCATTGAACTATTCGACTGATTCGGCCTACCATGCCCATACCTTAGATCGTTGCAAGGCGACGATTTAGTTTTGCAGACACCGTTGCAAATAAGACAAAAAGCTGACCTCTTATGATTGAACATAAAAGCATAGCTTGCACATGAAATCAACTAAAATTAGTACTTGCTCAAACGGAACTTATGCTTTGCATCATTTCGATTTATAGATTCGTATCGACTCAAGGCTTTCTTTCGGACCAATGTAACTCTTTTATCGATTTGCAGCGATACTTTATCGGGTCAATGCAACTCTTCGAGTCAACGACTTATTGTAATGCTCCGTACGGAGCAGGGCATTATAGGGCACTGGGACAGAATCGGTCTAGGTGGAAATTATGGAATCGTGCTTTGACACGAGGTATTACGAGACCTCCAATTAGGCTCGCAAACTGGACTGGTAGGGCGCGTCGCAATGCTACGTAATCGTCCTTCATGGTATCTGTATCACCAATGGCCGCATATAAGATAGATTGCATGCTCACCTATTGTCTTGTGCATGTGGTAAGTATTATATCTATTTTATGTAGGAAAGGAGCACGACCGTGATAAAATAAGTTGAGATTGGTTATGTTGTTTACTGATTAAAATGTGCCTTCGTTATGAACTGCAAATCATATAGTTATAAATAGAAAGATCACTTCGTATGCTAGAATCCTTAATAAGCAGTGTCGGTTTAGACGAGTGGGTTCGTCCCATTCACTAGCAAGTGTACTAACCCCCAACTTCCCAGGTGAAGAGCGCGATGCGAAAGCTCGAGACTAGACTAAAGCTGAAGTACGGGAGGCGGCTCGAAGCCCTCTTATTTTAAAGTATTTTAAAGCCCAATTCAGATCAAAGGCTTTTGTTCAAATGTATAAAGGGGCATGAATGTATGGAACGACAAGGATTATTTCATGGCAGCTTGTCGAGAGTTTTTCTTTTGTGTTTTCAAAGATGTAGCTGCAATGACATATAAAATATAAAAATGACCTTGCACATACTTTGCAAGTTTTATGAATGAAAAGCTAAATTTCTTCCGATTCTGCGTCTTCAACTCTCTACACTGTTTAATTTCAACTCGTCGTCTCAAAAAAATTTTAAATGTACATTCTTGCCTTGTACAAGTCCAACAAAGACTTGTATGGCATCACATCCCGGCTTTAATGATCGATTTATCTAAAGTCAAGATGAGGATGATCGATTTGGCAAGTCGGAGCGTGACAATTAGTATCAGAGCATGGTTCACACCTTGGAGCATTCGAAAATATTTTCTTTTAGATGTTGTTGTGATTTTTTAAAAAAATTATGCTTTTCGACATATGCGGCATGAAATAATCGTTCCATACAGATAAGTCCGTAGATATTTTGAGAATACTAAAGAGATTGCTCAATTTTATAGGAATGCCGAAGAGAGTGGGCGTCCCTGCTGTCAATGCCACGTTGATTCACACAGATAGCATCGAGGATGCCACATCTAGCAAATCTGCCATAGAGTGATTACTGTATCTCATGGAAGTCCAACAGCGCCAGGCAGAGATGCAGCAACGATAGCTGCAAGCACAGATCCAGGCCTAAATCATTGCCCAACAAAAGTAGATGGAGATACTGACCCGGATCATAAGCACCATAGTAAACCAACAGAATTCGACGACCGTCGCGTCAGAAGAAGAAGTGCAACCAGTAATGAGGAAGCATATGTCTTCCTCTTCTTTGTTTAAGGCGATCGAATTCAAGAAGATGAACCGCCTGACTTTAAAGGCCGAGCAGAGCCTGACAAAGTCATGGGGTGGCTAGCAAAGACTGAAAGCATGTTCAATCTCTTCAATATCAAAGGGTAAAAGAGAGTTGGGTGTGCAGCTCTGCAGCTAAACTTGAGGGCCTATGACTGTGGGGAGGCGAAGAAACAGAAGCTCCACGAAGCCGACCCTAATATCAAGATCTCGTCGGAAACTTTCAAACTAGCCTTCCTCGAGCAGTGCATTCCCCGTACCGATCGTCGACAGAAGGAAGACAAATTCATCTCCTTGAAGCAAAGAAATATGTCAGTCGAAGATTACGATGCGAAGTTCGTAAAACTTGTGAAGTTTGCTAGGGCCTTCATGCCGAACAAGGAAGCATGGTACGAACGCTTTCAATAAGGCCTGAATGACGATCTGCATCGGGACGTCATGAACCAAAGATGTCAGACCTACAGAGAGTCATACAATGCTACCTTTGATAGCGAGCGAATCTTTGGTCGAGCTTCACAAAGGACCGGGTCAGAAGTCTGTAACAACTTTAACAAGCGTTCTCATGACGTAGGAGGATCTGGTGTGCCAAAGCGCCAGAATATGTTAGAGTATCGGGGGTCTCACCCCGAAGTACGGTGCCATCGATGCGGCAAGATGGGACATATGGCGATCGATTGCCAAGGGGGATGCTTCAAGTGTGTCCAGCTAGGCCACAAGGCGGCAGATTGTCGAATAGGGAGGACGGACCAATATCCACTAAGGAACATCCAAAACCAGAGCAGGGTGCCTCCCACCCATGGCACAAATGTAGTGCCCGTGAACTCACAAAATTGTCAGGGGACGCAAGGCAGAGTCTATGCACTGACTTGGGATGAAGCGTTTTTGATCGACACTGTTGTGACAGGTATATTACTCTATAAAATATGCCTGCTAGAGTTGTAAACCCCTAAATTTTTAAAATTTTATTTTTATTTTTATTTGACTTAAAGAGATACTCTTGTTGATTTTTATGAATTTTTTATTATTAAATAGTAATTAATATAGATGATTTTAGCCATGGTTGAGTTTTGGAGTACAAGATGACCAAGAATATTGGCACGAATGGTATACTCATGTGTCTTGACTAGTGTTTTAGCCATGGTAGGGAAGGCCAGCCATAAGTGGGTCCTAACTAGGAAAACCAGGCCAAGTTGCGACTTAACCCCCACCGATGATTTATTTATTAATTAGAATATTGTCTTTCAGGAGACCCGATTGTACCATTCTTGCCCGGACCCGACCCAAAACCAACATAAGCCCAAGTAGTCAGGAAGTGCTTCCAAAAAGGAGAGCCCCGTGCTTCTTAATTATAAAAACTAGTAATCCTTATCTAATTAAGAGCCCACCTCCTATATAAGAAGAGCCCCGTGCTCTTTTCCAAGAAAAACTCCACATTCCAATATCTTATTCCACTTTTTACATATACAAAATTTATCTCCATGCCCGACAACCAACCCCTCGATACCATGATCATGGCAAACCGTCACACCTTCCAGTGACAGACTCCCCACCATCCACCAGACCTGATCTTCGTCCGAGTGACGCCGCCATCACCGGCGAGACTCACCGACCAAACTCCTCCTTCCCGACCAACCGCCTGTACACCCCATTTGCCATCGGCCAACACTGAGACTCTGTTTCGTCATCGTCCCCTCCATCATCGTGAACTGTCGCGGCCACCATCACCCAACACCACCTCCCGTACCACTAACATCTGGAGCACCGTCGAGGCATCTGCCAGTCGTATGCTGCCCTCTCCTCCTATTTCGTGCCATCGTACTCCGATGGAGCGGTCGTCCCCAATCCCGTATCGACATACACCGCGAGCCCGGGGGCCTCCGCACCTTGCCCTTCGCCGGTGAAGGCTGGTCTACGCCGGAGCTTCACCCAGTTGAGCACCCCACCTCTACGTTTCCCTGCCGACTGTGCCCTTCCACGAAATGTACTGACGCCGCTCGCCCTGAGCGCGCGTTGCCGCCGCATCCCGATTCTCCGTCCGCCTCTGCTCGGCTCAACGCCCAACCGCCGCATCGAGCAAACCCTCTCCGTCATCGTGATCCCTTATTTTTCGCTGCCACAGTGAGCCTCCGAACTTCATCCCCTTTGACTCAGCCTCTGCCGCCTAGATCTCCGGTGCGCCGCCTCCCCGCAGTGCCCCGATCCTGACTCGGTAAGCCTCTCTCCCCGAGCTCTCACCTCCCTGTTCCCCTCTTCCCCCCATCTCTCAATTCCCCTCTATCATTCTTTCTCTCTTTCTTCCTTCTTTAAAAGTCATTACTCCATTCCCTTTAAAAGCTCCACCATACGAGAACAGATGTACAGTTTTTAGCCATTATTAGAATTATTTTTCTTTTTCTTTCCTTATGTTATCTTGCAATATTAATTAAGTTTAGATTTTATAAGAATAGTATATGATTAGTATTAATATCAATATTATTATTGTTTTACTATTGACATCTATGTACAGTATCTATGTTGTATAGATTATCAAATAAGAAGGTTATCATTAAAAAAATTTATTAATATTTTAAAAGTTCTTATAAACCCTAATTATAATATTTTAGTATTTTGCCAATTTTGAAATATAGATTTTTCTACATAAAAATATATCCTGACGACCTTAGAGCTTGTCCTAAACTATTTCTTTATTTTTCTAAAAATATCATCATTAACAAAATATAGTTTTAAATATTTAGTAAATATTTCTCGATCTTTAAATAGCTAATAATAATATGGATTTTTCCAAAAATTTCATGATTACAAAATATAGGTTTAGCCTTAAGTAAAAAAATTTAAAATTATTTTGTTCACCTAAATTACTTTTATGAAAATATAGGTTTCAACATAAAATAGTATTTTGACAAAACTTACAATTTTGCTTTTAAAACGACTTTCTATTTTTCGGGTATTTGTTTGATAGCATATTTTTACTAATAAATAGTTTTCAAATTATAATTTACTAGTATTCATCTAAAAACATATTTTCAGTAATAAGATATAGTTTAAAATTATCATACATATTTTCTAGTAGTTATGTAAAATATTTTTAAGCAAAGTATAGTTTTTGACCTAAGAAGATTTTTACTACCTACCTTAAAAATAATTTTGGATGATAAAAAAATATTTTTTTCTTTCAAGGACTATAAGTATTTTCTAAATCATATATATCTTCTTATTTATCAAATTCCCTCGATTATCCTTCCGTCAGTGACTCAACCCATTATTCTCGTTTCCTCGCCAAATATGTACTTCATTATGACGACTCTAGCTAATTCGACCTTTCTGGACACGATAGATAAGTCCGTACTATCATCAAAGGCCCTTTGTGTAGTTGTTGTTTGCCATAAAAATCAACAACAGGTATTATAGAATACTGGAATTGATTGCAAACTCGCTTGTACAAAGAAGAGCCTAGAAAGAAAGCCTTGGAAACAATCTAAGTACAATTGTTTAGTTTTGATTCTGGGAGGTGACGGTGGAGGGTCGGAAAAGTGCTATCAACTCTGCCTTACTCCGTAGACTATCTGATGCAGCTCTTGAAGATATTACTTTTTTCTTGAAGGTTATCCGCCTTGGATTGCCAACCATCTTACAGGGTTGTGGCACCCTGCTATTTATAGTGATTTCGGGATGAAAGATATTTTGAGCTGTATAGATGACTACGTGGCAAATCCCTGGGCCACATGGCCATAATCATGCCTAGAGACTCGGTATGTAAATTATCGCTGGGGATTTGTTAGGATTTTGTTATGATTTATCGTTGAGCTGTTGAGACCTGGTCAACTTGTCACGTGCATCAACTAATCTTCTGTGGCGAGCCGCATGAAGGATATCTCCTGGTCGAGCCGCATAAGGAATGTCTCATGGCTGAGCCGTATGAAAGAATGTCTCATGATCGAGCCGTATGAAGGAATATCTCATGACCGAGCCACATGAAGGACGTCTCATGACCGACCCACATAAGAAATGTCTCATGACCGAGCTGTATGAGGAATGTCCTATGACCGAGCCACATGAAGAACGTCTCATGACCGAGCAGCATGAGGAATGTCTCATGATCGAGCCGCATGAGGACGAGCCGCATGAAGGACGTCTCATGACTGAGCCGCATGAGGAATGTCTCATGACCGAGCCACATGAGGAATGCCTTCTGACCGAGCCGCATGAGGCCATCTCATGACTGAGTCGCATGAGGAATGTTTCATGACTAAGCCTCATGAAAGATATCTTCTGGCTGGATAGGTATTGGGGCCCTAGGAGAAAGTTGGACCCCTTCAGAAGATTGTGATGCGCTTGATTTAGACGATGCGCCTGACTGAGACATCTGAGTAATACATCTAGTTGAGAGCAGGCCGTTATAACGTCTTCAATTGGCATTATGTTTCTGAGATGATGTTGGAAAGGCACAGTTGCTAGAACACAGACTACCTTGATAGTGGAGCCACTGTCTTGTGGCAGCAACAGTTGATGATGGCTTGGGTGCAGTGATGTTCTGGAAGTGGCTCATCGCACTCCAAGGTTGCTTCTCTCTTCTAATGTTTGTGAATGACCATCTCTCGCAAGTCGAGAGCAGATTGATCTACCTTTGCATCTGGGCTCAGGTATCCCGAGCGCCCGGGTGCGTAGGTATCATATTTGCTCCCTGATCTGAGGCTAGTAAAGCACTGCGCTTGGTCGTTATAGGAAGACTTCTAAGACCTAATTTTTCTATTCCGCATGTGGGATGGGACGCGGGTGGTTCTATATAACTTTCCATCAGGAGCCCGTATAACAGTTACGGTGTCCGCTGACGGTCAGCAGCTTAGACAGTTGACTGGGCTTGTTGAGCCTGCACTGCCCTGGACTTTTTCGACTTAGCACCCGAAGGTGCGTAGTAGAAAGAGTCCAAGTTGGAAGGAGGGAAGGGAAGTTGGTGCACTTTTCAAAGGAGGAAAGGGGGCTCTATATATAGAATGGAGTGAGCCCTTTCTTCTTCTCCTTTCCGATGTGGGACTAAAAGCAATATTTTCCATGCTTCTACAAGTCTCCATTCAAAGTTTTCAAATTACAAATTTGGAATACTTTGAATAAGAAGCCTGAAAAGTCGAGCTGTTTAGGTATGACAATCCTATCAGAGGTAGCATGGACGTGATAGGTTTGGGTATTTCCTCTGGGGATTTTATGTGAACTTATCATCCTTGGCGTACCTTGATTTTAGGTACAGATAATAAGTTGAGAGAGGAAACCAACATATTTACTCATAGGTGATATGGACGTGGTAAATATGAGATTGATGGTAGAGCTTTCCTACTCAGAGGTGATATAGACATGGTAGGAGTGAACTCGACTGAGGATATATAGAACGACTCAGAGATAAATTGGACGTGGAAGTTCTACGTAACGAGTAATGAATGCCACGGAACAACTGGATTCCAGAAGCATATGATTTGTGAAGAAGGGATGCATGTACTAGAGGACCTAATACAGCATTTATGGCCAACAGAGAACATTTGTAGACCAATTATCCTTTTTGTGTACTGGAGGTGCGAGTACGGATAATAAGTGGAGAGAAAACCAACATATTTATTCAGAGATAATGAGTACGTAGTAAATATGGGTCTAAAGTAGAGCCTTCCTACTCAGAGGTAATGAGGACGTGGTAGGAGTGGGCCTAATGAGGATACATAGAACAACTCAGAGGTAATATAGACGTAGAAGTTCTACGTAATGGATAATGAATGCCACGGAACAACTGGATTCCAGAGCATATGATTGTGAAAAAGGGGTGCATGTACTAGAGGACCTAATACAACATTTGTGGTCAACAGAGGACATTTGTGGACCTATTATCCTTTTTGTGTACTGGCGGTGCGAGTACGAATAATAAGTGGAGAGAAAACCAACATATTTACTCAGAGGTAATAAGGATGTGGTAAATATGGGTTTAAAGTAGAGCCTTCCTACTCAGAGATAATGAGGATGTGGTAGGAGTGGGCCTAATGAGGATACATAGAACAACTCAGAGGTAATATGGACGTGGAAGTTCTACGTAACGGGTAATGAATGCCACGGAACAACTGGGTTCCATAAGCATATGATTATGAAAAAGGGGTGCATGTACTAGAGGACCTAATACAGCATTTGTGGTCAACAAAGGACATTTGTGGACCTATTATCCTTTTTGTGTACTGCCGGTGCGAGTACCGATAATAAGTGGAGAGAAAACCAACATATTTACTCAGAGGTAATGAGAACGTGGTAAATATGGGTCTAAAGTAGAGCCTTCCTACTCATAGGTAATGAGGACGTGGTAGGAGTGGGCCTAAGAGGATACACAGAACAACTCAGATGTGCTATCAACATAGAAGCTCTACGTATTGGGTGGTTTATTTGCGATGGACGGAAAAACCACTCAGAGGTAATATGGACGTGGTTGTTTTTTCCGTTGGAGAATTTCGTGGACATACCCTTTTTGTGCACCGACAGTACGAGTAATAGATTGGGATGAGTTTTATGGACCTATTATCCTTCTGCGCACTGATGGTGCGGGTAATAGATTTGAATGATATTTTGTGGATCTACTACTCATTGGTACACCGATGGTGTGAGTAAATAGATTAGGATAACCTTTATGGACCTATTACCCTCCTGCGCACTGGCGGTGCGGGTATTAGATTAGGATAACTTTTGTGGACCTATTACCCTTCTGCGCACTGGCGGTGCAGGTAATAGATTTGAAACAAAATCCAATAGAGGTGATAGGTTTTATGGTCTTAACACCATGTCTTTTATTCTGGGTTGGGGTACAGGTGTTAAGTCGGAAGATTATAGGTATCATAGGTAATATGGACGTAACACACGATAATCAGGATCAGGAAGTTTGCTCAGGGATAATGATGAACTGGACAGGCATTGGAGTGGGAGTTTAGAGGTATCATCGTACATGACTCGCCACTCAGGGAGATGCAATAGAGTGTGAGTTCAGAGGTATCATCGTACGTGACTCGCTACTCAGTGAGATATGATAGAGTGTGAGTTCAGCGGTACTATCGTACATGATTCGCCACTCAGGAAGATGTGATGGTTTTGAGGGAGTACCAGCATGTCCTTTAGATATAGTATTTTTTCAGGAATTTGCCATAATGATGCCAGAGTTGACAGCTGCAGAGGCGATCGCCGACCGCTATACCGTAATTCAGACCTGGGGTAACCTCCATGTTGTACCCCTATTTTTGTATGAAGTACTTGGCCTGAGGACTATACAGGTTGAGCGGTAGTCTCCCAGTATCGGGTTCAAGATCAAACTCTTGAGGCGTGAAGGGTTGAGATCCTTCTTTTCGGCCAAAGATGCCTGAGACTAGGAAATAGGCATCTTTAATGGAAGCAAGTCGGCTTACGGTAAGGACGATTGTCACATCATCAGGAGATGGACTCTCCACCCGTGTAACCAAGTATTTGGCGAGTTCTTTGTCTTCCTTGGCTACCCGCTGCGAGCTTAGAGGTCGGGATACTGTCTTCGACAACTTGACCATCAAGGGTTCCGTTTGAGGTATTGACTTGCCTGAGAGTGTTGGATCGACACTTGGCTGCTGGCTCGTCTTGGAAAGACGGATGACAATTGGCTCAGCAAGGGACTTTGTGTCTTTCGGTCGCCTTAGAGTAGATTTTGGCAATCGGATTACCATCGGTGTTACAAAGGGCCTTGCATCTTCCTGTTGCCTTTGATTGGACTCCGGCAGCCGGATCACCATTGGCCCTATGTCAGGTTTTGGCTCCTGGCTGGATCTCAGGAGACGGATGACCATTGGTTCCAACTGCATAGGTGTGGCAGGAGAAACAAGCACCTCTTTATGTAAGGTTGCGACAAGGGGTACGGCCCTGCCCGATTTGTGGGCTTAGAGACGAATTCTCAAGTGTTCTTCTGGCCCTGTGCTGGCTTCCAGCTCGTTAGTTATATGTTTCCTAGATTCGTCATATAGACAAGCCTCCGAAGAGTAATAAGATTTAACCCTTTGAAGGGATCAATGTCGGCGAATTCAGTCTTCACGGAACCGTGCTTACTGACATACTTGAAATACTGGTGAAGGGTGGCTGGCACGATCATGTAGTTATGTATCCATGGACATCCCAGGAGGATGTTGTAGGAGGTGTCTGCCTCTATGACGTAGTAGGTAACTTCGGTCTTCAGGTCACCAATCTGGCACTTCAACCGGATCTGTCACGACCCGCACCCACTGTGAGGGTACGAGAACGTAACAACGCCCAGTCTACGCCGCAGTGTCGGCGGTAAAACGCTGTCCTAGGTCAAGATACATCTAGCAATATAATACTAAGCAGTAAATGAACTCAATCACAACTAAGGAGGAAGAAAACACGATATGATATAGAACTCAAGGAAATACTAAAGATAGAAAAGTCTAAGATAATATCCCAGCAAATATCCAGAGTACATATCTCGGCTACTGAATAAGAAAGAATATATACAACTCAACATCTCTGAACAGAAGTAAAATCTAGCTAAACAGTCTCAAGACAACAAGAAAATAAGATAAGGCCTAACTAAACTAGTCTAGGCAGTGGGGTGATGTCCTCAGCTAGAGCTATCCCGTGGAAGGCATCCTCCCAGGCCTCCTCCTCGTCCTCTGTAATATTTTCAACAGGTCCAGTCAGGACAGGAGCGAGTACAGTACATCTCAACAGTTCATAGTAGGTTAGAAGATATAATCATGCAGTAAAGTAAGATACAAGTACTGAAAGAAGTGCAGTATGTAAACAGAGAGAGAAAGCTGTAATAGAAATATCTACTATAAATAAAGAACTAACATGTGGCTAGTGAGTCAGAGTACAATATAGACATGTAAATGGCATAGGAGATTCCGATAAGACACTATGGAAGAGATTCTGATAAGATACTACTTGGGTATTATACAAATGTCTACTTCTACTCCCCCGTACCCCAATCAGTACACAAGGATCCAAACAGGTTATGTTATGATTCTATGTAATAGCCCCCGAAGGGTGGTACATAGTAGTCCAAAAAATGGGAATTCTAGGAGATTCTAGGACACCCAGTAATTAGGATAAGAGATTCTAGGAGACTCTGTGGTCATAATAGTATATGTCACAAGTAATCAAAGAACCAAAGAAGCATATGATACGCTATGTAAGTGAAACGCACAGAACGTAGAGTACCCGATGCTCCCTAAGGATAACATCTCAAAAAGGGATCCGTATAGTACTAATCCGTGTGACCAACGTGACAGTACAAGTAAAGTAATCTACTGCAGGAAATTATTCTAAGCAGGATATGAAATGATCAGAGAATGTACTCGTCTCGTCTCTGAATGTCTGAAGTAAATGTACTGTCCGAAGAGAGGTGTCTGGCTCCTAATCAGAACAGCACAAGTCACAACAAGTCTAAAACGATCTAATAAAGTCCTAATATGCATTCTACATGACTCTAGGTCAATCTAGGCCAAAGTCAACTCTTAGTCAACTCTGGTCAACCCTAGAAGTCAAACTAGGTCAAACAAGACTAATCTAGGCTAAACAAGACTAAACTAGGCTAATCAAGACTGAACAAGTCTAATCTAGGCTAAACACTGACACACAGACACTTCTATAGGCTATAGGCTATCATGCCTATGAACCACACCATAACATATGACTATATGACAAAACTTATATCTAAAATAATACACAGAAGGATATATTATAATCTAACTTAGAATATTCATAGCCTATAGGCTACCATATACATATCACATACATTTTATATATCCATATACGATATGGTAACACACATATTTTATATATAGGGTACCTATATGTATATATCTCAATACATATATATAGATACCTAAGTAAAGAGAAAAGGGGGAAACACATTTACTCAAGTGGGTGTATGTGTGTCACATAAATGTGTGTGACATGTCATCCATACTATACATCTATACATTCATTCATACATGCCTACATTGCCTATATACCAATACATTAGATCATGACTATGCATACATTGGTTACATGATCACATTACCCATTATACACATTACCTATGTATATTACATTAACATATATGCATTCAATTACTTGTATTACATATCATACATGCTTACTTGCATACATTTATACCCAAAACCAAGTCCTAATTAAGCTAACTCATGAATCCTAATCCAAAACTAATATCAAGGCCAAGTAGATTTCCTATATGAAAATCAATACATAAAAAATTGCCTCCACACACATGTATATACATAAAGTTATATAAGAATTACATATACATTCATAGATTAGAGAGGGGAAGGAAAAGAGGGGCTATAAAGGTGACATGTTTATATATATGTGTGTGGGTACATGAATGAAATTCATATGTGGCTGCAATGTGAGTGAGTGTGAGGGAAATTGACAAGTGTGTGCTTGTGTGTATATAGGAATCAAATGTAGGTGACATTGAGCTAGGGGAAAGGAAAAACTGTGTGTTCTCAGGTTCTCTGTATTCAGCCCTAGGTAGTGCAACAGTGGCATGTTAAGGACTGGGTTTGGGGCTAGTATAGGACTGAGTTTAGGGAGGGTTATCAAAGGCTGTTAGAGGGTGATAATGGACTGAATCTGTAGGCAGTCAAGGGGGTGAATTGGGATACTGATTGACAGCCAACATGGCTTGCAATTGGACTATTTTGCAGTGATGTGAGGACAGATATGTAGGACAGGTAATAGGATAAGTTTGTGGCTGTGTTTAAGGCAAACTTAGGACTGAAACTAGTATACATAACCTCATGAATTGTGTGAACTAAGCAAGTTAAAACCAGATGACAATTACATGTAAACTAAATCTCAGGTTATTAAGACCCCTGGAAAAACAGGGAATACAATGTGTGCACAAGTGGGTATACAAATCAAAATCAAGAACAATAAACTCAACCCGAAATCTCAACTGAATTCCATTCTAACATACTACAAAATTTGATACTAACTAACCCAAATTTCGAATTACTGAACATGTATTAAATTCAGAAAAAAATCAGGAAATAAATTCTCAGGAACCTAACATCAAACTTTGAATTTGAAAACAAAACCTCTACACTTGATAACCATTCGAACTCAAATACCTTTCCTCATAACAAACCTCCCACACTAACATGTAGACTCAAACTAACATACATGTATATAATATATCCAGGTTTTCAAAAGCTCTCTCTCAGGATATCAATAAATCAAACAGTGTGAACCTACTCTCAGGTTCTATGTTTGCAGATTTCCAGTGAGTGTGAGTGTCGTGTGTGTGAGCTATATGCATTGGGGCATACTTGAAACAATGTGTATATATAACTAGATGGTAAAAATCTGGAAAACAGTGTGCAAGAATTAAAAACAGTAAAGAGAGCGAGACAAGGCTGTGTGTGCTAGATATCTGAAAATAGTGAGGAACATGTGTGTTGTCCTGAGACAGTGAGTGTTAACAGGAACCAAATTCAACTACTAAAATCCTATTCACACATTCCAACAGCCTACACTAATTCAAATGTACATCAATATATACTAACCATTATGTAGGAAGAATTTTAACAATGATAATGGCATTTAAATTAGGATTAATTTGTTGGAAAGAAAACTGGAACATTGTATCAGTTCTATACAGTTGAACCCAACTCGAATACCAAATCCCATTCTACACATTCCAAAGCCTAACTTGCATGCCATACTCTTAGTTAACATGATATGTAACATATGGGAACCCAATTTAGTGAAAAACCTAACTCAATAGGGAATTAAAAAGTATTGGAAAAACTGGAAATTCAGTATCAGAGCTATGTATCAGAAATTGCAGTTCAATCCCAAAAATCGAGCCAAAACTCCATCAAAACCATTCCTAATGTGCACCTTAATATAACAGAGTTTAAACATGATATTTAGAATCTAATTAGCAAATGAAACACAATTTAAACTTATTAAAATCGATTTAAAACCATCACCAACACCCTGTGCACTGAACCGCACAGTGCAGTGCACGTGCACGTGCAAATACGTATCCGACACGACACGAGGACTCGTGAAACTTTGTGAGCCTCGTGTCAGGCAGTGCCCTAATACGTGTGTCAAAAATCAGGTGTTGAAGTGGCGTGTGCAGTGCACAGCAAGCCCCGAGTAGCAGGGCACGCACAGTGCCGCGCGCGCGCACACGCTCCCGCGTGTTCCCGTATCCCCCGTGGCCCGACACGACACGAAAACCACATCAAGACACTAGAAACCTATAAGTAAGACCAAAACCCTAATTTCTATTCAAAAACATTTCTAAAACTCAATCGAAATGTCCTTTGGCGCATTTCGTCGAACACATGCACCATGTCACTGATACGTGTCCAAATAGGACACGAATTGGACACAAAACTTAGGGTTAGCTATTTCTATAGCTAGGTTAGGGCTAGGGCATCCTAGTAATGATTTTTAACAGAATCTAAATGCAATAGAAGGAGATATACCTATAGGTGAACAATGGTTCAAAATCCCCAAATGGGAAGAGCTCCACAAACTACCAAACTTCCTCAAATTGTGTGTTCCCTGAAAATACTCATCAACAACAGCAAGAATACTAACATTAGGTCCTAATGCAATTTGTTTGAAGAAATTTGGAGAAGAAATAGATTTTCTAAGGATTTACAAGGATGGGGACTCACCTCTTCTAAATGGCAAAGTTTCCTAAAGAGGCAACGCTAGTTTTAGGAGCATATAAATAGGGGGGCTGACCATAGTGGGTTGGTCAGATTTTCTATGGTTAGGGCTTGGTTCAATGGGTGTGGGCTATGGGCCATTAAGCCTATTAGTCATAAAATGACTTGTGACTTCACAAGCCATTTCTTAATCAAACTAGCTCTTAATCACCAAACTAATCCCAACGAGTTAATCCTCATCAACTTAAGTCAACCTAGGTTTTCAAATCCTAATCTCTTAGTCATAACCTAGGTTAGCCACTAGGTTAGTCTCCAAGGTAACATAAGTCAAAGCCACTAAAACACAAAAATCAATTATTCTAAAATCACTAAAAAAATCACATTTATTATAAATAATAATAATAATTCAAATTAAATTCTAAAATTTTGAAAATGACCAAAATACCCTCATTTGGAAAACTGGGTGTTACAATCCTACCCACCTTATAAAAATTTCGTCCTCGAAATTAAGATGGTAGCAGTCCTTCTAGGTTAAGCCCCCAGCAATCATAGTCTCAGAAATCTATCTTAAATCATATAGTTGAAAAGTGTAACCTATGGGATCATGGCATGCAATATCAGTCTGGGGTCTCATCTAGTTATACCAACCATGCTACAGTACTAGGCAATCACAAGGTATCAAAACATACAAGCAAGGGGTGCATCAAAATTCACAAAAGGAAAACTAAGGTTAGGTCAAAACTCACCTCCAGCTAGGTCTGAGAACCAGAACTCCCTCCTGGAAGCAGGGCCCTGGTTGGGACAGGTATATCAGGGCAGTGCTGCACCCAGTATGCAGCTGAACCACGGAATAGGCACAATCCTAGTCTCTTTCTACAGTTACTCCACTTGTGTCCAGACTTCTTGCAGTAGGCACAGATAGGCTCTGGCTCAGCTGGCCTTTGCTGGACAGGAGACTGGGCTGGGTATGATGATATAGGCTGGATAAATGGGTACTCCTCAAACTCTGGGTAGGACTGGGTACTGCTCCTCGCCCTCTTGGAGCTAGGCTCTCCTTCTAGAAGCACAGAGTCCCGCTGACGTAGCAACCTCTGGATTTTCTTCCTCATGGCCTCCTCATGAACTCTCTGTGACTCCATCAACCTTTCTTGGAAAAATGCAAACACCTGGGCTGCGTCAAGTAGCAAACCTCCGGGTGGTACAGTATGGAGTACAGAGGGTAGGGAAGGGCTCTCGGTCTCAGGCAAATCTGCAGCTCTCTCCTGAACGACAGGAGATGAAGGAAGACTTTCTGGCGAGGCTACCACCATCTCCTCAATGGCAGGAGGTGCCACCACCCCCTGATCAGATAGAGGGATAACTACCTCCTGAACAGTAGGAGGTGGAGGCACATTCTCAGTAGCTGCAGCTGCTCTCAGGCGACGGGCTCGGGTCATAGGTGCCATACTGAAAGAAAAAGAAAAGAAAAGAAAAATAAATCAATCATCAAGGCTAAAAACTAGTAAATATCAACAAAGGAGAACTAGCTACAAGAATCACTATTTAAAGCCAGGCTATACTATCATTCCTAAGACAAGGGCAAAATCATAAGTCATCAAATTATTACACTAATAAAGAACTACATATGCATAAGCTCTATAAAGCTAAAAAATCTCTACTCCTAAATTATTTGATGATGGAAACAATTTACAATAACTGGAATGAAGATAGAGACGATATATCTAAGAACCTTTCCAAGATACAATCTGATAATCATATGCGTCTGTCCTAAAATCATGATACTCAGAATCTCCGCCACGCTAGTAAGCAAGGCTGCGATAAACGGTAGAGTCCATAACAGGGGCATGCACCTCTATAATCATGTCGTCTGAAATTCTCGCTATGCCGACTAGTATAGCTGCGAGGAATTCCAAATCTCATAACCAAGATACGTACATCCGAAGTCAGGTCTCTATGTTTCCTCCACGCCAGCTAATATAGCTGCGATAAACTCTAGGTTCCATAACCAAGTAGACGTTTTTATTATCCTCGTTATTCCGTCAACATATGTTATCAGAAGGTACCGTAACTCAGGCCATAAAAATTTATCTCGATAGGAAAATCAAATCAACAACGATCCAACAAAATCAAATTCAATAATCAAGGAGTGGAAACAACAAAACAAGGGAAGTGATTCAAATTGAAGTTTAAATAAAATTCTCAAGGGTCGTCCCAGGAATCTTTCAAGGAATCCTAACTGTGATTGAGTACCTTCAAAATATGTATCCTAATCCTACTGCAGGCTGTAGTGATACTCTAGTTCGAATACCACTACATAAGTTCGAGACCTGCATGGGTCACCACTAAAAACGTGTCACGACCCGCACCCACTGTGAGGGTACGAGAACGTAACAACGCCCAGCCTACGCCACAGTGTCGGCGGTAGAACGATGTCCTAGGTCAACATACATCTAGCAATATAATACTAAGCAGTAAATGAACTCAATCACAACTAAGGAGGAAGAAAACACGATATGATATAGAACTCAAGGAAATACTGAAGATAGAAAAGTCTAAGATAATATTCCAGCAAATGTCTAGAGTACGTATCTCGGCTACTGAATAAGAAAGAATATATACAACTCAACATCTCTGAACAGAAGTAAAATCTAGCTAAACAGTCTCAAGACAACAAGAAAATAAGATAAGGCCTAACTAAACTAGTCTAGGCAGTGGGGTGATGTCCTCAGCTAGAGCTATCCCGTGGAAGGCATCCTCCCAGGCCTCCTCCTCGTCCTCTGTAATATTTTCAACAGGTCCAGTCAGGACAGGAGCGAGTACAGTACATCTCAACAGTTCATAGTAGGTTAGAAGATATAATCATGCAGTAAAGTAAGATACAAGTACTAAAAGAAGTGCAATATGTAAACAGAGAGAGAAAGCTGTAATAGAAATATCTACTATAAATAAAGAACTAACATGTGGCTAGTGAGTCAGAGTACAATATAGACATGTAAATGGCATAGGAGATTCCGATAAGACACTATGGAAGAGATTCTGATAAGATACTACTTGGGTATTATTCACATGTCTACTTCTACTCCCCCGTACCCCAATCAGTACACAAGGATCCAAACAGGTTATGTTATGATTCTATGTAATAGCCCCCGAAGGGTGGTAAGCCCCCGAAGGGTGGTACATAGTAGTCCAAAAAATGGGGATTCTAGGAGATTTTAGGACACCCAGTAATTAGGATAAGAGATTCTAGGAGACTCTGTGGTCATAATGGTATATGTCACAAGTAATCAAAGAACCAAAGAAGCATATGATACGCTATGTAAGTGAAACGCACAGAACGTAGAGTACCCGATGCTCCCTAAGGATAACATCTCAAGAAGGGATCCGTATAGTACTAATCCGTGTGACCAACGTGACAGTACAAGTAAAGTAATCTACTGCAGGAAATTATTCTAAGCAGGTTATGAAATGATCAGAGAATGTACTCGCCTCGTCTCTGAATGTCTGAAGTAAATGTACTGTCCGAGGAGAGGTGTCTGGCTCCTAATCAGAACAGCACAAGTCACAACAAGTCTAAAATGATATAATAAAGTCCTAATATGCATTCTACATGACTCTAGGTCAATCTAGGCCAAAGTCAACTCTTGGTCAACTCTGGTCAACCCTAGAAGTCAAACTAGGTCAAACAAGACTAATCTAGGCTAAACAAGACTAAACTAGGCTAATCAAGACTGAACAAGTCTAATCTAGGCTAAACACTGACACACAGACACTTCTATAGGCTATAGGCTATCATGCATATGAACCACACCATAACATATGACAATATGACAAAACTTATATCGAAAATAATACACAGAAGGATATATTATAATCTAACTTAGAATATTCATAGCCTATAGGCTACCATATACATATCACATACATTTTATATATCCATATACGATATGGTAACACACATATTATATATATAGGGTACCTATATATGTATATATCTCAATACATATATATAGATACCTAAGTAAAGAGAAAAGGGGAAAACACATTTACTCAAGTGGGTGTATGTGTGTCACATGAATGTGTGTGACATGGCATCCATACTATACATCTATACATTCATTCATACATGCCTACATTGCCTATATACCAATACATTAGATCATGACTATGCATACATTGGTTACATGATCACATTACCCATTATACACATTACCTATGTATATTACATTAACATATAGACATTCAATTACTTGTATTACATATCAAACATGCTTACTTGCATACATTTATACCCAAAACCAAGTCCTAATTAAGCTAACTCATGAATCCTAATCCAAAACTAATATCAAGTCCAAGTAGATTTCCTATATGAAAATCAATACATAAAAAATTGCCTCCACACACATGTATATACATAAAGTTATATAAGAATTACATATACATTCATAGATTAGAGAGGGGAAGGGAAAGAGGGGCTATGAAGGTGACATGTTTACATATATGTGTGTGGGTACATGAATGAAATTCATATGTAGCTGCAATGTGAGTGAGTGTGAGGGAAATTGACAAGTGTGTGCTTGTGTGTATATAGGAATCAAATGTGGGTGACATTGAGCTAGGGGAAAGGAAAAACTGTGTGTTCTCAGGTTCTCTGTATTCAGCCCTAGGTAGTGCAACAGTGGTATGTTAAGGACTGGGTTTGGGGCTAGTATAGGACTGAGTTTAGGGGGGTTATCAAAGGCTGTTAGAGGGTGATAATGGATTGAATCTGTAGGCAGTCAAGGGGGTGAATTGGGACACTGATTGACAGCCAACATGGCTTGCAATTGGACAGTTTTGTAGTGATATGAGGACTGATATGTAGGGCAGGTAATAGGATAAGTTTGTGGCTGTGTTTAAGGCAAACTTAGGACTGAAACTAGTATACATAACCTCATGAATTGTGTGAACTAAGCAAGTTAAAACCAGATGACAGTTACATGTAAACTAAATCTCAGGTTATTAAGACCCCTGGAAAAATAGGGAATACATTGTGTGCACAAGTGGGTATACAAATCAAAATCAAGAACAATAAACTCAACCCGAAATCTCAACTGAATTCCATTCTAACATACTACAAAATTTGATACTAACTAACCCAAATTTCGAATTACTGAACATGTATTAAATTCAGGAAAAAAAATCAGGAAATAAATTCTCAGGAACCTAACATCAAACTTTGAATTTGAAAACAAAACCTCTACACTTGATAACCATTCGAACTCAAATACCTTTCCTCATAACAAACCTCCCACACTAACATGTAGACTCAAACTAACATACAAGTATATAATATATCCAGGTTTTCGAAAGCTCTCTCTCAGGATATCAATAAATCAAACAGTGTGAACCTACTCTCAGGTTCTCTGTTTGCAGATTTCCAGTGAGTGTGAGTGTCGTGTGTGTGAGCTATATGCATTGGGGCATACTTGAAACAATATGTATATATAACTAGATGGTAAAAATCTGGAAAACAGTGTGCAAGAATTAAAAACAGTGAAGAGAGGGAGACAAGGCTGTGTGTGCTAGATATCTAAAAACAGTGAGAAACATGTGTGATGTCCTGAGACAGTGAGTGTTAACAGGAACCAAATTCAACTACTAAAATCCTATTCACACATTCCAACAGCCTACACTAATTCAAATGTACATCAATATATACTAACCAATATGTAGAAAGAATTTTAACAATGATAATGGCATTTAAATCAGGATCAATTTGCTGGAAAGAAAACTGGAACATTGTATCAGTTCTATACAGTTGAACCCAACTCGAATACCAAATCCCATTCTACACATTCCAAAGCCTAACTTGCATGCCATACTCTTAGTTAACATGATATGTAACATGTGGGAACCCAATTTAGTGAAAAACCTAACTCAATAGGGAATTAAAAAGTATTGGAAAACTGGAAATTCAGTATCAGAGCTATGTATCAGAAATTGCAGTTCAATCCCAAAAATCGAGCCAAAACTCCATCAAAACCATTCCTAATGTGCACCTTAATATAACAGAGTTTAAACATGATATTTAGAATCTAATTAGCAAATAAAACACAATTTAAACTTATTAAAATCGATTTAAAACCATTACCAACACCCTGTGCACTGAACCGTACAGTGCAGTGCACGTGCACGTGCAAATACGTGTCCGACACGACACGAGGACTCGTGAAACTTTGCGAGCCTTGTCTCAGGCAGTGCCCCAATACGTGTGTCAAAAACCAGGTGTTGAAGTGGCGTGTACAGTACACAGCAAGCCCCGAGTAGCAGGGCACGCACAGTGCCGCACGTGCGCACACGCACCCGCGTGTTCCCGTGTCCCCCATGGCCCGACACAACACGAAAACCACATCAAGACACTAGAAACCTATAAGCAAGACCAAAACCCTCATTTCTATTCAAAAACATTTCTAAAACTCAACTGAAATGTCCTTTGGGGCATTTCGTCGAACACATGTACCATGTCACTGATACGTGTCCAAATAGGACACGAATTGGACACAAAACTTAGGGTTAGCTATTCCTATAGCTAGGTTAGGGCTACGGAATCCTAGTAATGATTTTTAACAGAATCTAAATGCAATAGAAGGAGATATACCTATAGGTGAACAATGGTTCAAAATCTCCAAATGGGAAGAGCTCCACAAACCACCAAACTTCCTCAAATTGTGTGTTCCCTGAAAATACTCATCAACAACAGCAAGAATACTAACATTAGGTCCTAATGCAATTTGTTTGAAGGAATTTAGAGAAGAAATGGATTTTTTAAGGATTTACAAGGATGGGGACTCACCTCTTCTAAATGGCAAAGTTTTCTAAAGAGGCAACCCTAGTTTTAGGAGCATATAAATAGGGGGGGCTGACCATAGTGGGCTGGTCAGATTTTTTAGGGTTAGGGCTTGGTTCAATGGGTGTGGGCTATGGTCCATTAAGCCTATTAGTCATAAAATGACTTGTGACTTCACAAGCCATTTCTTAATCAAACTAGCTCCTAATCACCAAACTAATCCCAATGAGTTAATCCTTATCAACTTAATTCAACCTAGGTTTTCAAATCCTAATTTCTTAGTCATGACCTAGGTTAGCCACTAGGTTAGTCTCCAAGGTAACATAAGTCAAAGCCACTAAAATACAAAATTCAATTTTTCTAAAATCACTAAAAAAATCACATTAATTATAAATAATAATAATAATTCAAATTAAATTCTAAAATTTTGAAAATGACCAAAATACCCTCATTTGGAAAATTGGGTGTTACAGGATCTTCCCTAGGGGATAGCTTCTTCCTGAGTTAAAACCGCTAATGGCAGTGTTGGTCGCTGCTAGCCGATGCATAAGGATGCCAAGAAGTTGGAGCAGGATTTTCGGGATAATTCTTATTGACGAGCCAGGGTTGATATGCATCCGATCCACCATGATGTCGTCTATGTATCCAGTGTAGTACAAGGGCGATCATGCAAATTGGACTTGATCAACATGTCCTGAGGAGTAAATATGATATTGGGCATTGTATCTGTACTATCACTGCCCTGTAGATCTGTGTGAGGGTCTTTCCCTAGAGGCTTGACCTGAGCTAAGTAGGCGTCAGCATTCTGAAGTGCTTCGCTTAATGCGACACGAAGATCCTTGGAGAGCTTTAGGAGCTCATATAGTGACAACTTTGCTGGCGTATTAGCCAATTGTGCTAATATATCGAAGTTGTAAGGTCTCTCCAGTCCCTGAGGTACATCATTACGGAGTGGCCTATCGAAGCGGGTTTCCTTTGTCTTGGATTTGTCCGTCAGTGGAGGCTGAGATGGTCTTGGAATATCAGAGGGAGGCAACGTTGTCGGCTGAGGATCTTCGGCTGGACTATCCCGTACGGGCTGGACTTGTGCTCCAGACCGGGTAACAACATCTACAACTTCTTCAGCTTTGGTTGAAATTGTGTGGTAGGCTCTAGACTTTCTGCCCTTCTTCTTGTTGGTAGGAGATGACACCCCCGGGTAACTTTGGGCACCAAGTCTGGATGCACCCACATGATCTCTCATCGCGATGTGGTGAGAGGTACCAATCCAGATGTTTGGCTCCGGATGGGTGGAAGATCAGTAACCTCCATCGTTGCCCGAGGGACAGGTATGACCCCGTTTGGAGTGCTTATCAGAAGGAAGTCACCGAACTGAATAGATACCATGTTCGCCTCCACGGTAACCTCTTTAAAGTCTATCGACAGAGCTTTGGAGTCGATAAGACTCTGAATGTACCGCTTTAATTGGAAGCAATCGTGAGTGGCATGATGGACATAGCGGTGGAAGTGACAATACTTTGGGTCTTCCATCTCTGCTGCTCGGGGCTCATGCCTTGGTGGAGGGAGCTGGATCCTACCCCCTTGCAAGAGAATATCAAAGATAGGTTTGATATGACTATCTTCAAATGAGTAATTGACCTTGGGCCACGGACCTTCCGTCTATTTTTGTTCAGGCTTCTGAGTCGCATCAGCGACCATGGCCTATTTTCCCTTGTTGTCCCGGTTAGTGGTGGCACCACTGTTGCTGTTACTGGAGGTGGACCCAGGACGTCTGCCCTTATCTTCTCCATCTGGGATATATAATCCCAACTGGCGAGCCTTCTTCAATTTCGCCTCTGTATTGGTAGCACTTACGATGAAGGTTGTCCAATCCCTGAACTGAACGTCGCCCATCCAGAGGCTAATTGCGGAGAGCAACTTCTTCTGACGGATTTTAATCAAGGAGCTCTCGGGATTGCCTTGGGACAATCTTATTGTGGTTTGGCAAAACCGCTCGATGTAGTTCCTCGTTAGCTCACTCTCTCCCTGAACGACGTCCATGAGAGACGACATCGTTACGTCATGCCCCACCTCGTAAAATCTTTCCAGGAACATGTGTCTGAAGCCATCAAAAGAGTGAATGCAGTTGTCGGAAAGGTTGCGGTATCAGTCGAACACGATCCCCTCCAATGCTTCGATGAATAGTCGCGTGAGGATGGCATCACTATGCGGCAAGTGGTCGGTTATGACTTCAAATTAAGTCATGTACCGACTAGCAGAGGTCTTCCCATCATAAGAATCGATATGGAACGGCTTGTACTACGGTAAAAAAGGCACATATCTCCATGCAATAGGATATGGCTGCCATATTTTGAGATCCCGAGAGGAGTCTCGGGCATTAAACATTGTCCGAAGCTCCTGGACTTCCCTCCTTGCCTCCTTGGCTTCATCTGCAGCTGAAGGAACGGATGTTGCTAAAGGATCATCACCCAAAGGAGGGGCGGTCATGTTGGAGTCTGTATTGACTGTAGGTCCCAAGCTTGTTTGCCTGGGCGTCCTTGCTGGTTGAGCTGGCAAGGCGACTTTGATCTTGTCCACGAACTTGACCAAGGACAGGAGCATGGCTTCCAACACTTCTAGTCGTTGTCGGTCAGAAGGTGCTTCATGATCATCGTCAACCATAAAGACTGTCCTGACGTGGGTAGAGGTAGAAGGGATTGTGGCAGAGGTACTCTCGGTGCCGTACCCTTGTATAGAGAAATCGTCAGGGAATGTCGGAATTTTATCTTTATCAGACTCGAAAGGGGTACTACCCCCTGTGTAGAAAGCCGTATCGTCTTGGTGAGGGTGGCTTCCCTCAGGGAAATTCGATTCTGTTACAGAGTTCTGGGGGGATCTCTACCCCCTGTGTGTGCTCTTGGTATACTGGGTTGTCGCATACATAGAGGGGGCTGCTACCCCCAGCTTTATCTACTCTCAAGGAGGTCGAAGGTGCACCCCCGGGTGCTGGAAGCTTCTTCTTGGATCGAGTGGCTAAATAAACACCTCCTATGGTTGATGAAAACCCCCCAGATGAGGGTCTCCTTGCAATACTGGCCGAGATTGCCGGGCTGGAAATGCATATCTTCTTTCCTCCCTTTCCAGGAGGAACTTTTTGAGTTGAATTATAGGAGGCGAGAGAAAACTCCTCGTCCCCTAGAATTTGGACTGGTGCTGGCTGCTGCAGTCGCTGGAAAACTGACTGTCGACCTTTAGGTGCTGCTGATTTGTCGCAGCAGCAGTTGATGATGACTTGGGTGCAATGATGCCCCGAGAGGGACTCATTGCATGCTGACGCTGCCGTCTTGCGTTTGTGAGTAATCACGTCATGCAAGCCGGTAGGAAGCTCCTCTACCTTTGCACCCAACTTGTGAACTCGGGAATCCCGAGCGCACGGGTGCTTAGGTATAATATTTGCTCCATGATCCGTGGTTAGTAAAAGAACTTGCTCTGGATCTTTAGAGGGATACTTTAAAGACCCACCCTATATGTTAGCCCTGGGGGACTGGATGCTGGTGGTTCTGTACAACTTTTTGTCAAGAGCCCATGTAACAGTCAACGGGCCCCACTAACAGTCAGCAACTTGGACAGTTGACAGGTCCAGTTGGGCCCGCACTGCCCTAGACTTTTTTGACTTAGCACCCGAAGGCGCATAGTAAAAGGAGTCCAGATTGATACATCCGGTATCTTTAGTGAGCCGCATGGCATTGGGCCCGCATGGGAGGCGGTCGAACACAGAGCTTCTGACAGGGCCGCATGAGACGTCCTGTTTGAAGCCAGGATTGGTCGTCGCATGGGCCATCTTCTTGCGGCTAGAGCTGGTTGCCGCATGGATCATCTTTCTACGGCTAGAGTTGGCTGCCGCATGAGTTGGCTACCTGCGGCCAGAGTTGGCTGACACATGGACAGACTATCGATCTCCTCTATACGGCTCCTTCCTTGTCTGTATGGATTTCCCTTGTGTCCCAAAAAACTCAGCATTGTAGTATTTTCCTCTGCTGGATTTGGGGACAGAGGGGTCCTCCGCGGTCGGAAACAAAGCCGCAGGAGAGTTATGGTCACCGTCTTGGGTTACAGAAGGAGCTACTTTGAGAACTTGGTCGGGGGCAACAGTTTTGTGCACCGATGCCTTGCGAGTCCTCTTTAGGTTGGCTCGCTTCTGAGATGGGCTGGCGCTCCCTTCACAGAGCAATTCTTCGACGGCTTGTTGGTCAAAACGAACCTCAAGCATCTGTTGTATAGAGTCGAGCTTGGACGCGTCAGATTGTGTCACCAACTTCTCATCGAAAGAAAAGGATCTCCCTAGCAGAGTCGCAATCGTGTTTGCCATAAAAATCAACATCAGGTATTATAGAACACTGGAATTGATTGTAAACTCGCTTGTACAAAGAAGAGCCTAAAAAGAAAGTCTAGGAAACAATCTAAGTACAATTGTTTAGTTTTGATTCAGGGGGGGTGACGGTGGAGGCTCGGAAAAGTGCTATCAACTCTGCCTTACTCCGTGGACTATCTGATGCAGTCTCTAGCTCGTGAAGATATTCTTTTTTTTCTTGAAGGTTGCCCGCCTTAGATTGCCAACCATGTTGCAGGGGTGTGGCACCCTGCTATTTATAGTAATTTTGGGATAAAAGATATTTTGAGCCGTATAGATAACCATGTGGCAAATCCCCGAGCCACATGGCCATAATCATGCCTAGAGACTCGGTCTGTGACTGATAGATGAAGATTTGTTAGGATTTTGTTGTGATTTGTCATTGAGCAGTTGAGACCTGGTCAACTTGTCATGTGCATCAACTAGTCTTCTGTGGCGAGCCGTATGAAGGATGTCTCATGGTCGAGCCGCATGAGGAATATCTTATGGCTGAGCCGCATGAAAGAATGTCTCATGATCGAGCCGTATGAGGGAATGTCTCATGACCGAGCCGCATGAAGGACGTCTCATGACCGAGCCGCATGACCGAGCCGCATGAAGGATGTCTCATGACCGAACCACATGAGGAATGTCTCATGACCGAGCTGTATAAGGAATGTCCCATGACCGAGCTGCATGAAAAACGTCTCATGACCGAGCCGTATGAGGAACGTCTCATGACCGAGCCGCATGAGGATGAGCCGCATGAAGGACGTCTCATGACTGAGCCACATGAGGAATGTCTAATGACCGAGCCGCATAAGGAATGCCTTCTGACCGAGCCGTACGAGGCCATCTCATGACTGAGTCGCATGAGGAATGTTTCATGACTAAGCCTCATGAAAGATATCTTTTGGCCGGATAGGTATGGGGGCCCTAGGAGAAAGTTGAACCCCTTCAGAAGATTGTGATGCGCTTGAGTTAGACGATGCGCCTGACTGAGAAATCTGAGTAATGCATCTAGTTGAGAGCAAGCCGTTACAACGTCTTCAATTGGCATCATGTTTCTGAGATGATGTTGGAAAGGAGCAGTAGGTCATAATCGCTAGAACACAGACTGCCATGATAGTCGAGCCACTGGCAGCGGCAGTTGATGATGGCTTGGGTGCAGTGATGTTCTGGAAAGGGCTCTTCTTGTATTTGTGAGTGACCACCTCTCGCAAGTCGAGAGAAGATTGATCTACCTTTGCATCTGGGCCCAGGTATCTCGAGCGCCCGGGTGCGTAGGTATCATATTTGCTCCCTGATCTGAGGCAAGTAAAGCATTGCGCTCGGTCGTTATAGAAAGACTTCTGAGACCCAATTTGTTCGTTCCGCATGAGGGATGGGACGCGGGTGGTTCTGTATAACTATCCATCAGGAGCTTGTATAATAGTTAACGGTGTCCGCTGACGGTCAGCAGCTTGGACAGTTGATTGGGCTTGTTGAGCCCGTACTGCCCTAGACTTCTTCGACTTAGCACCCGAAGGTGCGTAGTAGAAAGAGTCCAAGTTGGAAGGAGGGAAGGGAAGTTGGTGCACTTTTCAAAGGAGGGAAGGGGGATCTATGTATTGAATGGAGTGAGCCCTTTCTTCTTCTCCTTTCCGATGTGGGACTAAAAGCAATATTTTCCATGCTTCTACAGTTGTAACACCGGAGCCACGTTCTGTGCCACTTGATAATTGTACTCCACCAGGCGTCGCATCAGGCAAGTATACCTTGCTAAATTATTGTCATATTATTTTTAGCATTTATTTACTCTATTTTATATTTGTTAGTTTATTAACTGCGCGACCAAGCCATACTTGGGTACAAAAACATATTTTGAAATATAGATTTTTCTACAAAAAAACATATCCTGACAACATTAGGGCTTGTCCTAAACTATTTCTTTATTTTTCTAAAAATATCATCATTAGCAAAATATAGTTTTAAATATTTTATAAATATTTCTCGATCTTTAAATAGCTAATAATAATATGGATTTTATCCAAAAAAATTATGATTACAAAATATGGGTTTAGCCTTTAGTAAAAAAAAATTAAAATTATTTTGTTCACCTATATTACTTTTATGAAAATATAGGTTTCAACCTAAAATACTATTTTGAAAAAACTTACAATTTTGCTTTAAAAACGTCTTTCTTTTTTTTGGGTATTTGTTTGATAGCAAATTTTTACTAATAAATAGTTTTCAAATTATAATTTACTAGTATTCATCTAAAAACATATTTTTAGTAATAAGATATAGTTTAAAATTATCATACATATTTTCTAGTAGTTATGTAAAATATTTTTAAGCAAAGTATAGTTTTTGACCTAACAAGATTTTTACTACCTACCTTAAATAATAATTTTGGATGATAAAAAAATATTTTTTTTTCTTTCAAGGACTATAAGTATTTTCTAAATCATATATATCTTCTTATTTATCAAATTCCTTCGATTATCCTTCCGTCAATGACTCAACCCATTATTCTCGTTTCCTCACCAAATATGTACTTCATTATAACGACTCTAGCTAATTCGACCTTTCTGGACACGATAGATCAGTCCGTGCCATCATCAAAGCCCTTTGTGTAGTTGTAACACTAGAGCCATGTTCTGTGCCACTTGATAATTGTACTCCACCAGGTATCACATCAGGCAAGTATAACTTGCTAATTTACTGTCATATTATTTTCAGCATTTATTTACTTTTTTTCATATTGGTTAGTTTATTAACTGCGCGACCAAGCCATACTTGGGTGCAAGTGACTCTATTAGTCGTTTTTCATTGTTTTACGCATGTTGACTTAGTTTTAGTGGACTACCTATTTGTTGTGGGATATCCTTATATCTCTATTGGCCATGACACTTGTACTACACAGTTTGAGACTTGTTGCTAGGGGCACGGCTTGCATATTGAATTGGCCATCTCTATGTAAGAAGTCGTACGACGGATAGAGCGTAACTGCTGTGACTTAGTCAGTGTGGGATATCTTGGGGGAGGACAGTCGCTAGTGTGTATGGGAAGCCAAACAGGTAAACCATAATTTTCGAAAGGAACTGTGGCATGATATATTTGCAGATACCCTCTAACGTTTTGGACGTTACGGCCGGATACGTATGACTGGATGCCAGTTATGTACTTATAGCCTAAATCCCACCCATGTGCATGAAAGTTGTCCTCTAAATTGCACATTAGACGGTTAGAATCCCCTTGCATATTTGTATCTAGGATAGTCTTTTGTATATTATTTTATTATTCTCACAGTTCATATTAGCATGTTCTTCATGTATCTTGTGTCACGACCCGTTACCCAAATTGTTGGGCCGGGCCGAGCCATGTCCAGCCTATGCTTAAGATAAAGCGCAGTAAGCTGTTCTAGAGATAACAAGACAAGACTAAATGTACCAACCGTTCTATAAGTGAAGAAGAATCATAAATGCTCTAAACACAAAAGTCGTCGTATATAGTGAAATATCCAAGTACAAGTAAACTGAAATGTAAAACTGGATACATGTCCAGTTACAAAATGATATAGTCTAATACATGACTACACTAAGTATCTCAAGCAGCTAAGCAAACTAGACGAGTCTCCCCGCAGGAACATCCTCGTATGGCAAAACCGGGTCCTCGGCAGTAACTCCATAATACGAATCACAGAGCAACTCCTCCTCAGTAAGTATATCTACAACGTTATCCTGTCAGGACGGGAGCAAGTACTAAATCTGGCAAACTAGCATATGAAACATGGAAATGAACATGAGAGGAATAACTGGAAAGCATGGCATCACACAGTCTATCATGGCAAGGACACATATGTCATAGAGACAGATGTATATGTAATATTTAAAACTGTAGCAGGTACGTGATCGGTCAATAGGTGTACAATGTACCGAGGCACAATGTAAATAAAATGTACATACGTACAAGTGTAAAGGCGATATATGTACATACGTACAAATACAGCTTGGAGAGTAAGGCCTACGGCGCTGTATCATATAAAATATAACTTTGCTCGGTACTGAAGAGGGGGTATGATCACGTACTCTACTATCAGTTTCCCCATAACCCATATTCTAATCATGTGAGAGATACATCAAGACTGTTCTAAGCATGGTAGTAACTGAAAGTACAACATGTAGAGATCTAACTTACTACCCCAAGGATCAGCATGTAACATGGTGGGATTTGCAATTCATTCATGTGACAATATGTAAAGTTCGTAGAAAGTACTTGCCTCTAGCAAAGCAAAACAAAACAAGCTACGATAACAGTGCTATGGATGTCTGGTAGCTCGTCACTGTAGAAGTATATATAACAACTTAGTTTTACACTAAGCTAAGACACTAGGACACTAATGGTGGAACACGACTTGTGATTGGGCACCTAGCCAAAAATGATGACTTGGCATAGGAGACCAATGTGGGGTGACACACTATGTTAACTAACTTTATAGGGTCTTTACACTAGTGAGGGATGGGGTTCAACACGACTAAAACTCCAAATAACACAAAAAGTTACAAGTCGTAATTAATCAATAAATAAATCAAAAGATCATTGTGTTCTAACAATTTTGGAGATAGACAAAAAGCCTAGTTTTTCTTAAAGTAAAGCACCAAGGTGATCCTTGTTAATCATAGAAATTTATTATAATTTTTCTGGAATTTATTATCCAGTACAAATATTTTATAAAAATCAGTTTTCCTAAGTATACAGAAAGTGAGTTTTGGTTTCATATGCCAAACTAGTGGCAAAACAGTAAATTAAATATTACAAAAATTATACTAAATTAGCTAACTTAACATAGTATCTAAAAACTATTTTTCCGTAATTTTAGCAGTACTTTAAGTATTTTTAGAAAATCAAAAACAGTAGTGCACACAATAATTAATTATCTGCGTATTTTGTCCATGTACATAATTTGAACCAAAGTTCAAATACAGGACCCAAGGCCATGAATCAAGTCCAATATGACTTGTACAGGTCTTGAATGTGTGAAAACACATTTGAGCCCAAATACCCATGCTAGGCTTGGACACCAAATGGTTGCAGTAATTTAAATACACAAAAATACAAATTGATAAAAGTGCAAAGTAAATATTATTATTTTAATAAGGCAAAATTATACATAGTAGTTACAAAAGTATGACAACTTATTTTATAAAGATAATTTACACTAAGTAAAGTAAAACACATATATAAAAGTACATCTACAATATTTATATTTATACATAAATATATAGATATTTATAGCAAGGATATATATACATCCATATATTAAAAGTTACATATATATATATATATATATATATATGTAAGGAAAATAATTAATTTATAAAGTATATATATAATGTTTATATACTAATATATATATATATATATATATATATATATATATATATATATATATATATATATATATATATATATATATATATATATATATATATATATATATATATATATATATAGAAAACATTTGATAATAAAGTGTATAAATTAATATATATACACACATGATAAATATATACATATATACATATATGTATATATATATAAATACTAACATATATACATATAATTTACTAACTATAAAATATATACATATATACTGTTAAAACAGTATATATACATATATACTAATATATATATATATATATACATATATATATATATATATATATATATATATATATATATATATATATATATATATATATATATATATAAACAGCAAAAGAAAAAGAAAAGAAAAAGAAAAAAGAAAAAGAAACAACAGCAGCACAGGGGGCTCGAACCCGAGTCTCTGGAAGAGAGGGGGTTTCTAAACTGTGCGGGCTGGCCAGTAGGCCAGTCCGGCCGGTCTGTTAGGGAAGGGGGTTTGATTAATTTATTTCAGTCTGGTTTTTAATGGGTCTAAACCCGAAAAGTCCATTCGTTGCGTCTCTGTGTCCAGACAGTTTAGGACACGAGCACACACGAGTCCTGTGTCCTGGGCGTGCACGATGCGCACGAGTCCAGTTGGCCGTGTCCGAGCTTACCATTAGGTTCGTCGGGACCAGGCGAGTCCGTGTCCGCGTACACGTGACACAAATCGAAGGGAGGAGGGTGTGACACGTACGTGTCCGAAGTCGGGCTGCTGTCGAGGAGGCGATCGACGGCTGGGGGCGTCGGGACGGCGGCGCTTGGGTGGCGCTGGACGCGGCTCGTCGAGGCGGACGTGATGGTGGTGGTGGTTGGCGGTGGTGCTCGGCGTAGGGGCGGCGCTGGGGGTCGCCGGAGTTAGGGTTAGGTTTAGGGGTTCGTCGGGGAAGAGCGGGGCAGCGGTTAGTCGTGGAGGAGATTTACGGTTAGGGTTTAGTTCAGGGGGAGAGGGGGAGTGTTTTATAGGAAAAGAGGGCGGTGGGGGCGGCCGGGTTCGGCGGGGGCAGCGTCGGTGAGTCGGTCGGGGCAGCGTCGAGTCAGAGGAGAGAGAGAGTGACTGGTCGGGGGGGTTTTGGGTAATTAGCAGTTAGGTCCTCAGGAAATAGGGTTTTGCAGAATAGATTTTCTAGGACTAAATGCAAAATTGAATTTGCATAACCTAAATAAAAATATTTCCTAAATTACAAACTGATATACTAACTAATCTAAAAATTGCAAAACACTATTAAAATAATTCAGAAAATTACAAAATGCTATTAAAACATTTAAACAAATTACAAAATGATATTTTTGTATTTAAAACTCATTTAAAACTCATTTAAAAATTCTAGAAAATTCCTAAAATCATATTAAATTATTTTAAAACCAATAATGACATTTAATAATTAATTAACACTAGTTTAAAAATTTTGAAAAAATCAGGGGCTTACAAGTCTTTCCTCCTTGAAAAATTTCGTCCTCGAAATTCACAAGAATTGAAGACTCTACAATATTCTAGCATAGCAAGCAACACAACAAAATGACTAAGGCTACGATCAAGACTAACCTCTAAGGTATCAAGCGGGAACGGGTGGTTCCCCCGCAACGGTTGGGTCGAACAGGTAAGGGTATCTCTCCCTTATGTCCGACTCCCTCTCCCAAGTAGATTCACCTGGGGAGTGACGGCTCCAAGCTACTCGCACTAGGGGTATAGTGATAGGGGGTGGTGGACGTATCGGGGCCCGCTGGGACTGGGATGTGGGAGGTGGTGGAGGTATCTGGGTCTGTGGATCTGTGGAGTAGGGAAGTGTGGTAGGTGGAGGTGTGTCAGTCGACTGGTCAGCTGACTGGGTAGGGAGTGCCCCATTCTCGGGGGTAATATGCTGGGATGAACGAGTAAGCACCATCTAGATAAAGACTTATAAGGACTTTGTTTTAAAGTAAGCAATCATAGGCAAGAAAATCTAATTATAATAGCAAACATGTGATGCATTTCCTATGTTGCAATCCTAGCATTCCTCTAGGTGTTCTAAGCGTCTTTCCTAATATTGTCTAATTACCTTAAGTTCCTAATTGCAGGCCTGCTTGGTACAATAACGTAACCAAACAGTTTAGTCAGGACCTTGCATGGGCCGCCAAAAAAACATGTCACGACCCGTTACCCAAATTGTTGGGCCGGGCCGAGCCATGTCCAGCCTACGCTTAAGATAAAGCGCAGTAAGTTGTTCTAGAGATAACAAGACAAGACTAAATGTACCAACCGTTCTATAAGTGAAGAAGAATCATAAATGCTCCAAACACAAAAGTCGTCGTATATAGTAAAATATCCAAGTACAAGTAAACTGAAATGTAAAACTGGATACATGTCCAGTTACAAAATGATATAGTCTAATACATGACTACACTAAGTATCCCAAGCAGCTAAGCAAACTAGACGAGTCTCCCCGCAGGAACATCCTCGTATGGCAAAACCGGGTCCTTGGCAGTAACTCCATAATACGAATCACAGAGCAACTCCTCCTCAGTAAGTATACCTACAACGTTATCCTGTCAGGACGGGAGCAAGTACTAAATCTGGCAAACTAGCATATGAAACATGGAAATAAACATGAGAGGAATAACTGGAAAGCATGGCATCACACAGTCTATCATGGCAAGGACACATATGTCATAGAGACAGATGTATATGTAATATTTAAAACTGTAGCAGGTACGTGATCGGTCAATAGGTGTACAATGTACCGAGGCACAATGTAAATAAAATGTACATACGTACAAGTGTAAAGGCGATATATGTACACACGTACAAATACAGCTTGGAGAGTAAGGCCTACGGCGCAGTATCATATAAAATGTAACTTTGCTCGGTACTGAAGAGGGGGTATGATCACGTACTCTACTATCAGTTTCCCCATAACCCATATTCTAATCATGTGAGAGATACATCAAGACTGTTCTAAGCATGGTAGTAACTGAAAGTACAACATGTAGAGATCTAACTTGCTACCCCAAGGATCAGCATGTAACATGGTGGGGTTTGCAGTTCATTTATGTGACAATATGTAAAGTTCGTAGAAAGTACTTGCCTCTAGCAAAGCAAAACAAAACAAGCTGCGATAACAGTGCTATGGATGTCTGGTAGCTCGTCACTGTAGAAGTAAATATAACAACTTAGTTTTACACTAAGCTAAGACACTAGGACACTAATGGTGGAACACGACTTGTGATTGGGCACCTAGCCAAAAATGATGACATGGCATAGGAGACCAATGTGGGGTGACACACTATGTTAACTAACTTTCTAGGGTCTTTACACTAGTGAGGGATGGGGTTCAACACGACTAAAACTCCAAATAACACAAAAAGTTACAAGTCGTAATTAATCAATAAATAAAACAAAAGATCATTGTGTTCTAACAATTTTGGAGATAGACAAAAAGCCTAGTTTTTCTTAAAGTAAAGCACCAAGGTGATCCTTGTTAATCATAGAAATTTATTATAATTTTTCTGGAATTTATTATCCAGTACAAATATTTTATAAAAATCAGTTTTCCTAAGTATACAGAAAGTGAGTTTTGGTTTCATATGCCAAACTAGTGGCAAAACAGTAAATTAAATATTACAAAAATTATACTAAATTATCTAACTTAACATAGTATCTAAAAACTATTTTTCCATAATTTTAGCAGTACTTTAAGTATTTTTAGAAAATCAAAAACAGTAGTGCACACAATAATTAATTATCTGCGTATTTTGTCCATGTACATAATTTGAACCAAAGTTCAAATACAGGACCCAAGGCCATGAATCAAGTCCAATATGACTTGTACAGGTCTTGAATGTGTGAAAACATATTTGAGCCCAAATACCCATGCTAGGCTTGGACACCAAATGGTTGCAGTTATTTAAATACACAAAAATACAAATTGATAAAAGTGCAAAGTAAATATTATTATTTTAATAAGGCAAAATTATACATAGTAGTTACAAAAGTATGACAACTTATTTTATAAAGATAATTTACACTAAGTAAAGTAAAACACATATATAAAAGTACATCTACAATATTTGTATTTATACATAAATATATAGATATTTATAGCAAGGATATATATACATCCATATATTAAAAGTTACAGATATATATATATATATGTAAGGAAAATAATTAATTTATAAAGTATATATATAATGTTTATATACCAATATATATATATATATATATATATATATATATATATATATATATATATATATATATATATATATATATATATATATATATATATATATATATATATATATATATATATTTTTATATATATATATATATATATATATATATATATATATATATATATATATATATATATATATATAGATATATATATAGAAAACATTTGATAATAAAGTGTATAAATTAATATATATACACACATGATAAATATATACATATATACATATATGTATATATATATAAATACTAACATATATACATATAATTTACTAACTATAAAATATATACATATATACATATGTACTGTTAAAACAGTATATATACATATATACTAATATATATATATATATATATACATATATATATATATATATATATATATATATATATATATAAACAGCAAAAGAAAAAGAAAAGAAAAAGAAAAAAGAAAAGGAAAAGAAAAAGAAACAACAGCAGCACAGGGGGCTCGAACCCGAGTCTCTGGAAGAGGGGGGGTTTCTAAACTGTGCAGCCTGGCCAGTAGGCCAGTCCGGCCGGTCTGTTAGGGAAGGGGGTTTGATTAATTTATTTCAGTCTGGTTTTTAATGGGTCTAAACCCGAAAAGTCCATTCGTTGCGTCTCTGTGTCCAGACAGTTTAGGACACGAGCACACACGAGTCCTGTGTCCTGGGCGTGCACGATGCGCACGAGTCCAGTTGGCCGTGTCCGAGCTTACCATTAGGTTCGTCGGGACCAGACGAGTCCGTGTCCGCGTACACGTGACACAAATCGAAGGGAGGAGGGTGTGACACGTACGTGTCCGAAGTCGGGCTGCTGTCGAGGAGGCGATCGACGGCTGGGGGCGTCGGGACGGCGGCGCTTGGGTGGCGCTGGACGCGGCTCGTCGAGGCGGACGTGATGGTGGTGGTGGTTGGCGGTGGTGCTCGGCGTAGGGGCGGCGCTGGGGGTCGCCGGAGTTAGGGTTAGGTTTAGGGGTTCGTCGGGGAAGAGCGGGGCAGCGGTTAGTCATGGAGGAGATTTAGGGTTAGGGTTTAGTTCAGGGGGAGAGGGGGAGTGTTTTATAGGAAAAGAGGGCGGTGGGGGCAGCCGGGTTCGGCGGGGGCAGCGTCGGTGAGTCGGTCGGGGCAGCATCAAGTCAGAGGAGAGAGAGAGTGACTGGTCGGGGGGGAGGGGGGTTTGGGTAATTAGCAGTTAGGTCCTCAGGAAATAGGGTTTTGCAGAATAGATTTTCTAGGACTAAATGCAAAATTGAATTTGCATAACCTAAATAAAACATTTCCTAAATTACAAACTGATATACTAACTAATCTAAAAATTGCAAAACACTATTAAAACAATTCGAAAAATTACAAAATGCTATTAAAACATTTAAACAAATTACAAAATAATATTTTTGTATTTAAAACTCATTTAAAACTCATTTAAAAATTCTAGAAAATTCCTAAAATCATATTAAATTATTTTAAAACCAATAATGACATTTAATAATTAATTAACACTAGTTTAAAAATTTTGAAAAAATCAGGGGCTTACATCTTGTTACGTCCCTCTGAGGACCTGGTTATTTCTTCAGGTGTGTTTGTGATTTTTGCAGGTGCACTAACCAAGGCTATAATTTACAATCTACTTTCGCGATGATAGCTCTCGGATCGTCTTTTTGCTTCGCTCGACTCTTACATCGTTGCTATGTATTTCTCTTTTTTTGTTGGTAGTAGATTTGTCTTCGTCCAACGTTTTGTACAATTGACATTTATAAGTTGATTTTATGATATATTGGTTTATGGATGAGATTAGTTCTATGGTTACTGCATTTTACAGCTTATGTATACATACGCGGTTTTCGTATATTGGAGTACGCTTCGTATGTATGCAGCTGGCATGTCTACGTACTTGGTCCTAAGTATTATGGGACTGGGGCATTACATATTTTTGTGGTGGCCCATGCTGGTCAAGATAAATTGTTTGGTTACTTTACCGTACCAAGCAAGCCTGCGTATAGGATTAGAGTTTAGGATCTCATCCATATACTTGACCTCTTTTCTTGATTCTATTTTCGAACTACCGCTTGGCTCATCGATTTGCATCTTTCTTGAATCCTTCTATCATTATTCTTGTCTTCCTTTCGTGCTTGCTAGAGGTTAGGAATGTGACCCCTACTAGATAGACATGTTTCATTTGTCCCAAAACACCATTATTTTAACTCTTGTAAGTTTGGTAGAATGCCTTACGACCTAACCTTCCTTATGACCTTAACCAAGTATTAGACAAGTAGACGGTAGGACGACATTATAGGTATCAACATAGGGCATGACCTAGCTTTTTAGAACTTTGACCAAACTCTACTTCCTTTCAATCTTAATCTCACGTGCCTATGTTTTTTTTTTACCATATTGGTCAATGTTGCTACTATAATCTAGTTTTGCAAGCTTATCCATTTATCGAGTTTGTTCATTACATATGCTATTGAGCGCGCACTCACTAACATATTGTCTAATCAGAACCGGTGCATGATGGTCTGATCAACCTAGTGCACTTGGGTTCGCTTTTTCATACGATTATCCTATGTGGTTTGAGATATAGTTAAACTTGCCCTCTAGGATCTCAACCGCAACCGACAACTTCCTTTTTGAACTATTAAATCGCATTTGAACCCGCAATTGTATTCCCTCACATCTCCCTTGAACTTTTGATATTTTACAAAGGCGTAGCTAGCCGTCGGCCAAGGCATATAACCTTGTCATAAGCTACTCACGCAAATTTCTAATCTTTTTGGAAACCTTAGAATGATCCCAAACATTGTCTTTATCGTGCTCTCAACCTAGATGACTAATATACCGTTTTCTCTCAATGAACCATATCTCCTAAGTCCCTAAATTATTCTCTTTAATTTACTCGATTCCTTACTATTCCCTAAATTTGTGCTATCCTTGCCTTAGTTAGCGATCCTCGGTCGATAACATATCCATGAATTATTTTTGTCGTTATTGAAATCACGATTTTCTAATGCATGTTGCGTTGAACGTCGTTTCTTTGCCTCGTCCAATGACTTGATAGTATTTCCTTATCGATATACCCTTGTGCCTTCTCAACCCCCTAATTATTCTTAATTTCGAGGACAAAATTCTTGTAAGTTGGGTTGAATATAAAACCCATAAATTTTTATTTTTATTTGACTTAAAGAGATACTCTTGTTGATTTTTATGAATTTTTATTATTAAATAGTAATTAATATAGATGACCTTAGCCATGGTTGAGTTTTGGAGTACAAGATGACCAAGAATTTTGGCACGGATGGTATACTCATGTGCCTTTACTAGTGTTTTAGCCATAGTAGGAAAGGCTAGCCATAAGGGGTCCTAACTAGGAAAACCAGGCCAAGTTGCGACTTAACCCCCACCGATGATTTATTTATTTATTTATTAGAATATTGGCTTTTAGGAGACCCGGTTGTACCATTCTAGCCCTGACCCGACCCGAACCAACATAAGCCCAAGTAGTCAAGTAGTGCTTCCAAAAAGGCCCATGTAGATATATTTGTGTATATTTTCGTATTACTTTAATGGCCTATAAATACTATTTTCTATAAGTAAATATTTTATCTATTTGCTTGATTTCCAAAACCCTATTTTATTTTAATTATTATAAAGATGCTATTGTTTGATTATAAAAGACTATTTTATTTGTTGTTAAGGTAAACATTTAGATAGTAATATTCGTAAATAGTAAAGTATATGAAATTTAATTTTTGGAAACTAATTATAATTATTTATTTATTTAAAAGGGAAAGTATTTCAAATATTTTAATTATTTATTGCAATTTTCAAATTTATCTATTATTATATTTTTATTATTTATAAAATAATAATTTGGAACTTGTTAGAATTAAATGACTACTTTTCATGGTGATCTAACTTGCAAAATTATTTTATAGATTCTATCTTAAATAGTTTCAAATTAAATATACGATTATTTAGATTTAAATTAGATTTTCGGATTTGTTAAATAAGTTTTAGTTCAATTTAATTTAGATATGAAATTTATCTACTAGAGGATTATAAAAACTAGTAATCCTTATCTAATTAAGAGCCCACCTCCTATATAAGGAGAGCCCCTTGCTCTTTTCCAAGAAAAACTCAACATTCCAATATCTTATTTTGTCACGACCCGCACCCTAGAATAAGGGCACGTGACGTTTTGGTACGTCCAGCCTACGCCGCAGTGTCGGCGGTAGAACGCTGTCCTAGGTCATAACATCTAACAGATAAGGATAATATACAGTTATACTCCCCGAATGGGGGTGACATAACAGAATATAACTCAACCACATCTAGGATAGAACAGGAATGAGATAGAAGATAAAGATAGATAACATCCAGGAATGTAACATCACAGAGATACAAATCCAGAATTCAAGTGACTAAAATAAATACATATCTCAGAATATCCCAGAATCTAACTACAGTGATCCAGAAAGTAAAGACAACCCTAATCTAGAGAAGTATCATCCACTGCTAGCAGGTCCAAGTCACTAGTGATATCTAATGCTGCACCAAGAGGGATAGACACCAGAGCCTCATCATTCATTGTAAAATTTTCAACAGGTCCAATCAGGACAGGAGCGAGTACAGTACATCTCAAAAAAATCATAACTGGTTAGGAAATATAAACATGCTAGAGAGTAAGATACAGGATCTGAAAAAATAATATGATAAAAAGAGAGACTGTAAGTAAATAGCTACAATATATAGAGAACTAACAGTGCTAGTGATTCAGAACACAAGATGGTTATGTAGACGGCACGATGTTATACACGAGTAATCTACAGAGGTTGTATACGAGTAATCTACTGGGTTGAATACATAACCACTTCTACTCCCCCGCCCCAATCAATACACAAGGATCCAGTTACGTTATGTTATTGTACACGAAGGTCATGTGAATACATGATTTTACACGATTCACACGTTTCGTACACGAATGTAACAAATACAAAGAGTACACGATGTTCCCGATAAAGTAACGAACACGAATACCCGATGTATCCGCTAAGGGGATAACATCGCACAACCAGATCCATATAGTACTAATCCGTGTTTCCAACGTGTCAGCATCATGTAAAGTAATCTAAAGCAGGTATATAATCCTAAACAAGATATGAAATGATCAGAGAATGTACTCGCCTGTAACCTGAGAATCTGGAGAATATATATACTTCCGAGGAGTGGTGTCTGGCTCCTATTAGAACAGCACAAGTCACAACAAGTCCAGAATGGTAATAAGATGCACTACAATGCATTCTACATGAATCTAGGTCAAAGTCAACTCTTGGTCAACTTTGGTCAACCCTAGAAGTCAAACTAGTCTATACTAGTCTATTCTAGGTCTAACAAGACCACACAAGTCTAATCTAGGCTCTATACTGACACACAGATACACCCATAGGCTAAGAGACTAGGCCATAGGCTATTAGGTAATACCAGGCCTAACCAACCTACAAATCACCTATACACATGACAATACCTATATCTAAAATACAATACACATATTACTATATTAATATAATCTATTAAGAATACATATAACATGTAGGCTGCCTATATGTATTCTACACATACAAATATATCTAATATATATATAAGTACACCCAAATATATAGGATACATACATTTACCTACATCTCATACATATATATATACATGTAGAGAAAGGGAAAAGGGAATGTGTGGTGGCATAGACACTTGGGTGTGTGGGAAGACAGGACTGTGTGTTAGGCTAGACATGTGTGTGTGTGTGTGTGTATACCGAAAAATTTAGAAACAGTGGCAGTTCAACAGTAAAGCAACACCAATGAAAACTGGAAAAAGGATATCAGTCCTAGCTAATGGTTTAATAGCATTCATCCCCCAAATTCTCAGTTAACAGTGTTCTAATAAAAAAATAAAGTCTGGAAAATTAATCTCAGGTTTGGAATTCATGCTCAGGTTTAAGAAACACAACTCAGTTTTAACATCCCATACACAATTTGAAGGTAAGGGAATCAGTCTCAGTCCAATTCAATACCCATATTTCAATAAAAGAAACACAGTTAAAGGGAAAAAACAGTGGCATGCAAGGGAAAACAAAGATTCACATTATCTCATGCACAACCAATTCATTCCAGTTTAATAGGGAGAATGCAACTCAGGTTCATGTTAACAGGGAACACAATCTCAGGCATTGTCAGTTTAGTAACAATGAATCTCAAGTTTTTGAAAGTTAGTGAAACATGGTGAGAAGAAATGGTATCAGTTCATGAAAAGAATTGAAACTAAACATTCATCCTAATCATCTTACAGTAAAAAGAACCATTCATTTACAGTGAAGAGAGAACCAATCTCAGGTTTGCAAGCCTTCATTCTCAGGGTTAGGAACAAAATCTCAGTTAAATAACAAACCCATCTATGTTAACAGTTCCCATTAGAGGAAAGAACCAATCTCAGTTTATGGGAAAAACTGGAAACAGGGAATCACATTCCTCTAATTCAAATACCAATTAACCCAATGCCAAAATCTCATTCACAAACTAAGCCCAAATTCGAATGCAACACAAGTGCCAAAATCCTATTCTCAGGTCAGTATTCAAAAATAAAAGGAAATCAGTTCATTTCAGTGTAATGAACATTATTCTCAGGTTTAGCTATGACAGTAAAGAATGCATTGAGAGTTATCAAGAACAGTGACAGGAAAACATGAATCAAAACATTCATTAAGAAACATTGAATCAACATTCATTTAATCTCAGTTCAGTTATAGAAAAGAGAGCTACTCAGGTTTAGGAACATTTCTCAGGAACATAGGAATTCAGTTGACAGGATATCAAATCAGTTTTAAAGAGGAAAGGAAAACAATAGGCTAGAAACAAATCTCAGGTTGTAAATGAACTGAAACACAACTTAATAAATCAGTTTAAGTGCAGAACTCTTCCCAGGTTTTAAATGACAGGAACATCCCATCTCAGATTAACAAAAAGGAAAAGGAGAGTCAACTAAACATCTCAGGTTTTTGAAGCAACAATACAATTCTATTGAGGAGGAAAAAAAACTCAGGTTCAACTAACCCAAATCAGTTCATAGTAATTTCATTCTCAGGTTAAAACACTAATTCGATTATAAAGTAAAACTCAGGTATATGCCAATGAAAAGGAAAGAATCAATGTATCAGAAAAATAAGACAGTACATTCCCAAATCCGAATCCCATATTCAAAATCTCTATATCACAACCAAAAGCCTATAATCGAATGTGAAAGCTTAGATAATATGAAATAAAACATGTGGGGATCCAATTTAGTGAAAACATAACTTTATACAGGGAATTAAAATGGGTTGAATCTCTGGAAATAACAGTGTCTGTGTATGTATCAGAAATAACCCCAAAACCCATGCTCGAAAACAAATTTTCTAAACAAAACTTAAACTAACAAGTAACCTAATGTAAACAGGAATTACTCATGATATTTAGGACCTAAACATTCATTAGACATAATCTAAAATCATTTAAAACGATTAAAACACAAGAATGTAAACACAGCACACACACGCACACAGTACACGCACTGTGCACACGAAAATACGTGTCCGACACGACACGAGGACTCGTGAAACTTTATGAGCCTCGTGTCAGTCATTGACACAAGCCCTATGTCAAAAATCAAGGGTCGAAACCCTCTGTGCACAGAGAAATTGCACCCGAGCAGCAGGGAAGAAAAACTGCCCCCGCGCGCGTGTGCACGACCGCGTGTCCACGCGCTCGTGTCGGCCCAACCTGACACGAAAACGTGCTCAGTGTCCAAGAAATGTATAAGCGAGCCTAAAATAGATTTTTCCATTCAAACCTAGATACATTGATACGTGTCTGATACGGACACGAAATGGGTTCAAATTCGAGGGCTAGCCTATCCTACTGTTAGGTGAGGGCTAGGGCATCCCTAAAATGATTTTTAACAAAATTTAAGAGCAATAGATAGGATTATACCTATAGGTGTACCAGCTCTCAAAAGCCCCAAAGAGAGATCCCTCAAATTCTCCAAAAGCTCTCCAAATTGATTCCTCCCTGTCAAAACTTATTACCAACTGCAAGAACAAAGGATTTAGGTCCTATTGCAATTTATTTGAAGGAATTTGGAGAAGAAATGGATTTTCTAAGGATTTACAAAGTTGGGGACTCACCTCTTCCAAATGGCAAGTTTCCTAAAGAGGCAACCCTAGTTTTAGGAGCATATAAATAGGGGAGGGGCTGACCATAATGGGCTGGTCAGATTTCTAGGGTTAGGGCTTGGTTCAATGGGTGTAGGCTATGGGCCATTAAGCCTATTAGTCATAAAATGACTTGTGACTTCACAAGCCATTTCTTAATCAAACTAGCTCCTATTATCACCAAACTAATCCCAATGAGGCAAACCTCACTAACTTAAGTCAACCTAGGTTTTTATATCCTAACCACTTAGTCATGACCTAGGTTAGCCACTAGGTTAGTCTCCAAAGTCAACATAAGTCAAGTCAACTAAAACACCAAAATCAATTATACTAAAAATCTCTAAAAATCATATTAATTATAAATAATAATAATAATTCAAATTAAAATTCTAAAATTTTGAAAATGACCAAAATACCCTCATTTGGGAAATTGGGTGTTACAATCCTACCCACCTTAGAAAAATTTCGTCCTCGAAATTAAGATGATCGTACCCCTTCTAGGTCAAACCCCCACAATCAAAATCCCAAAATCTATTTAAATCATTCAGTTGGAAAGTGTAACCTATGGGGTCATGGCATGTAATATCAGTCTGGGTCTCATCTAGTTACACCAACATGCTACAGTACTAGGCAATCACAAGATATCAAAACATACCACAATATGGTAGGGTGCATCAATTTTCAAAGACTGGCTAAGATATAGGTCAAGGACTCACCTCCAACTAGGCCTGGTGGCTGGAACTCCCTCCCGAAGGCAGAGTCCTGGCTGGGATAAGTGCAGCAGGACAGTCTTGCAGCCTGTGTGCAGCTGACCCACACAACAGGCACACTCCTCTTCTCTTCCTACAGATGTCCCACACATGTCCAGGCTTCTTACAGAAGGCGCAGGTAGGCACTCTCTCAGCTGGCCTCTGCTGAACAGGAGTCTGGACTGGGTAGGCTGGTCTAGGCTGATAGTCTGGGTGCTCACGGGGCTCTGGGTATACACTGCTCCTCGGCCTCTTAGAACTAGGCTCTCCTCCTGAATGTACCAAATCCCACAGCAGTTGGATTCTATGGCCCTGCTCCTTCAGGATCTCAGCCTAAACTCTCTGTGTCTCTAACACATCCCGGAGAAGTCTGGATATCTGAGCTCCGTCAGAAAACAAACCTGTCGAGGGTATGGTATGGGGTACTGCTCCTGGAGGCAGAGGAGGAGATGGAGAAGAACTCTTGGTCTCAGATGAGACTGCCACTCTCTCCTGAGTAACAGGTGGTGGAGGGAAATTCTCTGGTAAGGATGCTAACACCTCCTCGATGGCGGAAGGTGCCACTACCCTTGGGTCAGCCTGAGGGGTTACTACCTCCTGAGCAATAGGAGGTGGAAGCACACTATCAGTAGCTGCAGCTGCTCTTAGGCGACAGGCTCGGGTCATGGGTGCCATACTGGAAAGGATAAAACATAACAATCATTAAGGCTGTACAGCAGTCTACCATCCTATCTGAAAACTGGTAATTATCAACAACCAATTAAAACATAAAAGGGGTACTAAAAATAAAAAAAATAAAAAATCAATCAAAAGTTTAAAGGACGAAAGTCAATAGCATTGGAAATCCAATCACGATACATGTATAGAGAGGTAAGGATTAATTTATGCATCTACATACACTATAATATGTATACAGAACTATATATATATCCATTTAGCTATGTGAACATAACATAGAGATGAAGGGTTAGGTTTTCATGGCAGTTGTAAACATTAGTGTAGAGTGTCAAGTGTACATGGGTTAAACTTGAAATAAAGGGTTCGATCTTTCAGTTTAGCTCAACATTACATATTAGATCTGAAATTGAACTACACATATTGAAAGCAATAAAAATGTTATCATGTATTCACTTTTCAAAATTTTGGAGAAATTCGAACATAAAAAAAAAAATTAACTCAATGTGTACCCTAACCACAAATTAACATGTAAGAGTACAAACCTAACATTATATACCCGCACACAACCATGTATACGGCTCAAAACTTTACAATTTAAAACTGCAATTTGAACTAAACACTTAGAATCCAAGGTTAAGGGTTTACTATGTACACAGTCTCAGATTTGACAATTCAACACAAAACTCAACCAATTGCTTTAAGAAAATGAAACCCTGTATATAACATACATGTGTAGTGATGTAAGCCAACCTAATAACATGAAATTTAAATTTAATTTACGAAATTAATCCGGGAAACGGAGAACTAGTCACTGATACTGCACTATATTAGAATACTAGTATTTTGAGAACTTAACATTAATCATATTAACATGTATTTAGATAGGTTGGTAAACAAGTGTAGTATGCATACGTGTCAGGCAAGTATCTGTGTCCACTATATATATATTTAAGGTAATACAAGATATAATGGCAAGAAGGAAACAATGATAAAATCCATTCTGCTTATCTGTTTAAAGGAAGGAACCATTTTGAAACCAGAGCTACAATATCAAATCTAAGTCAAGGTCTAGCAAAATCACCAATTCATTGTATTAGGAAGAATTTATTGCAAGAAGTTACACAAGGTTATAGTAACAGCTAGGCTATTCCTACTCATACTCCTACTCCTAAGTTAAATGATGATGGAAACAATTTATAATAACTGGAATGAAGATAGAGACGATATATTTAAGAACCTTCCCAAGATACAATCTGATAATCATATGCGTCTGTCCAAAATCATGTTACTCAGAGTCCTCGCCATTCCAGTAAGCAAGGCTGCGAATAACGATAGATTCCATAACTAGGGTATGCACCTCTACAATCATGTCGTCTGGAAATCTCGCTATGCCGACTAGTATAGCTGCGAGAATTTCCAAATCTCATAACCAATATACGTACATCCGAAGCCAGGTCTCCATGTTTCCGCCACGCCAGCTAATATGGCTGCAATAAACTACAGGTTCCATAATCAAGTAGATGTTTATTATCCCCGTTATTCCGTCAATATATGTTATCAGAAAATATCATAACTCAGGCTATAAAATTCATCTCGATAGGAAAAATCAAAATCAACTACGATCCAACAAAAATCAAATTCAATAATCAAGGAGTGAGAGCGAACAAAACAAGGGAAAGGATTTCAAATTGAAGTTTAAATAAGATTCTCAAGGGTCGTCCCAGGAATCTTTCAAAGAATCCTAACTGTGATTGAGTACCCTCAAAGCATATCCTAATCCTACTGCAGGCTGTAGTGATACTCTAGTTCGAATGCCACTACATAACTCGACCTGCATGGACCACCACTAAAAACGTGTCACGACCCGCACCCTAGAATAAGGGCACGTGACGTGGGTACGTCCAGCCTATGCCGCAGTGTCGGCGGTAGAACGTTGTCCTAGGTCATAACATCTAACAGATAAGGATAATATACAGTTATACTCCCCGAATGGGGGTGACATAACAGAATATGACTCAACCACATCTAGGATAGAACAGGAATGAGATAGAAGATAAAGATAGATAACATCCAGGAATGTAACATCACAGAGATACAAATCCAGAATTCAAGTGACTAAAATAAATATATATCTCAGAATATCCCAGAATCTAACTACAGTGATCCAGAAAGTAAAGACAACCCTAATCTAGAGAAGTATCGTCCACTGCTAGCAGGTCCAAGTCACTAGTGATGTCTAATGCTGCACCAAGAGGGATAGACACCAGAGCCTCATCATTCACTGTAAAATTTTCAACAGGTCCAGTCAGGACAGGAGCGAGTACAGTACATCTCAACAAAATCATAACTGGTTAGGAAATATAAACATGCTAGAGAGTAAGATACAGGATCTGAAGAAATAATATGATAAAAAGAGAGACTGTAAGTAAATAGCTACAATATATAGAGAACTAACAGTGCTAGTGATTCAGAACACAAGATGGTTATGTAGACGGCACGATGTTATACACGAGTAATCTACAGAGGTTGTACACGAGTAATCTACTGGGTTGAATACATAACCACTTCTACTCCCCCGCCCCAATCAATACACAAGGATCCAGTTACGTTATGTTATTGTGCACGAAGGTCATGTGAATACATGATTATACACGATTCATACGTTTCGTACACGAATGTAACAAATACAAAGAGTACACGATGTTTCCAATAAAGTACACGAACACGAATACCCGATGTATCCGCTAAGGGGATAACATCGCACAACCAGATCCATATAGTACTAATCCGTGTTTCCAACGTGTCAGCATCATGTAAAGTAATCTAAAGCAGGTATATAATCCTAAACAAGATATGAAATGATCAGAGAATGTACTCGCCTGTAACCTGAGAATCTAGAGAATATATATACTGTCCGAGGAGTGGTGTCTGGCTCCTATTAGAACAGCACAAGTCACAACAAGTCCAGAATGGTAATAAGATGTACTACAATGTATTCTACATGAATCTAGGTCAAAGTCAACTCTTGGTCAACTCTGGTCAACCCTAGAAGTCAAACTAGTCTATACTAGTCTATTCTAGGTCTAACAAGACCACACAAGTCTAATCTAGGCTCTATACTGACACACAGATACACCCATAGGCTAAGAGACTAGGCCATAGGCTATTAGGTAATACCAGGCCTAACTAACCTACAAATCACCTATACACATGACAATACCTATATCTAAAATACAATACACATATTACTATATTAATATAATCTATTAAGAATATATATAACATGTAGGCTGCCTATATGTATTCTACACATACAAATATATCTAATATATATATAAATACACCCAATTATATAGGATACATACATTTACCTACATCTCATACATATATATATACATGTAGAGAAAGGGAAAAGGGAATGTGTGGTGGCATAGACACTTGGGTGTGTGGGAAGACAGGACTGTGTGTTAGGCTAGACATGTGTGTGTGTGTATACAGGAAAATTTAGAAACAGTGGCAGTTCAACAGTGAAGCAACACCAATAAAAACTGGAAAAAGGATATCAGTCCTAGCTAATGGTTTAATAGCATTCATCCCCCAAATTCTCAGTTAACAGTGTTCTAATAAAACAATAAAGTCTGGAAAATTAATCTCAGGTTTGGAATTCATGCTCAGGTTTAAGAAACACAACTCAGTTTTAACATCCCATACACAATTTGAAGGTAAGGGAATCAGTCTCAGTCCAATTCAATACCCATATTTCAATAAAGGAAACACAGTTAAAGGAAAAAAAAAACAGTAGCATTCAAGGGAAAACAATGATTCACATTATCTCATGCACAACCAATTCATTCCAGTTTAATAGGGAGAATGCAACTCAGGTTCATGTTAACAGGGAACACAATCTCAGGCATTGTCAGTTTAGTAACAATAAATCTCAGGTTTTTGAAAGTTAGTAAAGCATGGTGAGAAGAAATGGTATCAGTTCATGAAAAGAATTGAAACTAAACATTCATCCTAATCATCTTACAGTAAAAAGAACCATTCATTTACAGTGAAGAGAGAACCAATCTCAGGTTTGCAAGCCTTCATTCTCAGGGTTAGGAACAAAATCTCAGTTAAATAACAAACCCATCTATGTTAACAGTTCCCATTAGAGGAAAGAACCAATCTCAGTTTATGGGAAAAACTGGAAACAGGGAATCACATTCCTCTAATTCAAATACCAATCAACCCAATGCCAAAATCTCATTCACAAACTAAGCCCAAATTCGAATGCAACACAAGTGCCAAAATCCTATTCTCAGGTCAGTATTCGAAAATGAAAGGAAATCAGTTCATTTCAGTGTAATGAACATTATTCTCAGGTTTAGCTATTGACAGTAAAGAATGCATTGAGAGTTATCAAGAACAGTGACAGAAAAACATGAATCAAAACATTCATTAAGAAACATTGAATCAACATTCATTTAATCTCAGTTCAGTTATAGAAAAGAGAGCTACTCAGGTTTAGGAACATTTCTCAGGAACATAGGAATTCAGTTGACAGGATATCAAATCAGTTTTAAAGAGGAAAGGAAAACAATAGGCTAGAAACAAATCTCAGGTTGTAAATGAACTGAAACACAACTTAATAAATCAGTTTAAGTGCAGAACTCTTCCCAGGTTTTAAATGACAGGAACATCCCATCTCAGATTAACAAAAGGAAAAGGAGAGTCAACTAAACATCTCAGGTTTTTGAAGCAACAATGCAATTCTATTGAGGAGGAAAAAAAACTCAGGTTCAACTAACCCAAATCAGTTCATAGTAATTTCATTCTCAGGTTAAAACACTAATTCGATTATAAAGTGAAACTCAGGTATATGCCAATGAAAAGGAAAGAATCAATGTATCAGAAAAATAAGACAGTACATTCCCAAATCCGAATCCTATATTCAAAATCTCCATATCACAACCAAAAGCCTATAATCGAATGTGAAAGCTTAGCTAATATGAAATGAAACATGTGGGGATCCAATTTAGTGAAAACATAACTTTATACAGGGAATTAAAATGGGTTGAATCTCTGGAAATAACAGTGTCTGTGTATGTATCAGAAATAACCCCAAAACCCATGCTCGAAAACAAATTTTCTAAACAAAACTTAAACTAACAAGTAACCTAATGTAAACAGGAATTACTCATGATATTTAGGACCTAAACATTCATTAGACGTAATCTAAAATCATTTAAAACGATTAAAACACAAGAATGTAAACGTACTGTGTACACGAAAATACGTGTCCGACACGACACGAGGACTCGTGAAACTTTACGAGCCTTGTGTCAGTCATTGACACAAGCCCTATGTCAAAAATCAAGGGTCGAAACCCTCTGTGCACAGAGAAATTGCACCCGAGCAGCAGGGGAGAAAAACTACCCCCGTGCGCGTGTGCACGACCGCGTGTCCACGCGCTCGTGTCGACCCAACCCGACACGAAAACGTGCTCAGTGTCCAAGAAATGTATAAGCGAGCCTAAAATAGATTTTTTCCATTCAAACACAATCACAAAAATCAAACGAAATGCCCTTTGAGGCATTTCGTCGAACACTAACCTAGACACATTGATACGTGTCCGATACGGACACGAAATGGGTCCAAATTTGAGGGCTAGCCTATCCTACTGTTAGGTGAGGGCTAGGGCATCCCTAAAATGATTTTTAACAGAATTTAAGAGCAATAGATAGGATTATACCTATAGGTGTACAAGCTCTCAAAAGCCTCAAAGAGAAGGATCCATCAAATTCTCCAAAAGCTCTCCAAATTGATTCCTCCCTGTCAAAACTTATTACCAACAGTAAGAACAAAGGATTTAGGTCCTATTGCAATTTATTTGAAGGAATTTGGAGAAGAAATGGATTTTCTAAGGATTTACAAAGTTGGGGACTCACCTCTTCCAAATGGCAAGTTTCCTAAAGAGGCAACCCTAGTTTTAGGAGCATGTAAATAGGGAAAGGACTGACCATAATGGGCTGGTCAAATTTCTAGGGTTAGGGCTTGGTTCAATGGGTGTGGGCTATGGGCCATTAAGCCTATTAGTCATAAAATGACTTGTGACTTCACAAGCCATTTCTTAATCAAACTAGCTCCTATTATCACCAAACTAATCCCAATGAGGCAAACCTCACTAACTTAAGTCAACCTAGGTTTTCATATCCTAACCACTTAGTCATGACCTAGGTTAGCCACTAGGTTAGTCTCCAAAGTCAACATAAGTCAAGTCAACTAAAACACCAAAATCAATTATACTAAAAATCTCTAAAAATCACATTAATTATAAATAATAATAATAATTCAAATTAAAATTCTAAAATTTTGAAAATGACCAAAATACCCTCATTTAGAAAATTGGGTGTTACATATTTCACTTCTTACACATATAAAATTCATCTCCATGCCCGACAACCAACCCCTCGACACCATGATCATGGCAAACCGTCACACCCTCCAGTGACCAACTCCCCACCATCCAACAGACCCGATCTTCGTCGAGGGATGCTGCCATCACCATCGAGACACACCGACCAAACTCCTCCTTCCCGACCAACTGTCTGTACACCCCATCTGCCATCGGCCAACACTGAGACTCTGTTTCGTCACTGTCCCCTCCATCATCGTGAACCATCACGGCCACCATCACCCAACACCACCTCCCACACCACTTACCTCCGGAGCACCGCCGAGGCATCTGTCAGTCGTATGCCGCCCTCTTCTCCTCCTAATTTCGTGTCGTCGTACTCCAGTGGAGCGGTCGCCCCCAATCCCGCGTCGACGTGCACCGTGAGCCCGAGGGCCTCCACACCATGCCCTTCGCCGACGAAGGCTGGTCTACGCTGGAGCTTCCCCCAGTTGATCCCCCCACCTCCACGTTTCCCTGCCGACCGCGCCCTTCCATGGGATGTGCCGACGCCGCTCGTCCTGAACGCGCGCTGCCACCGCGTCCCGATTATCCGTTCGCCTTTGCTCGACTCAACGTCCAACCTCGTGCCGAGCAAACCCTCTCCGTCATCGTGATCCCTTGTTTTCTGCTGCCACGGTGAGCCTCCTGACTTCATCCCCCTTTGACTCAGCCTTCGCCGCCTAGATCTCCGGTGCGTCGCCTCCCCGCAGTGCCCCGATCCCGACACTGGTAAGCCTCTCTCCCTGAGTCTCACCTTCCTGTAATCCCCCAAAATTTTGGAGAATTATTTTTTTATATATAACTGGCTATACATGTTGGGTTGAATTATTTTATATTTTATAACAAGTTTGATATTTAATTGTGTAAAATTTTTTATAGCAAATTAGCAACACAAATGCTACTATCAATATTTCTTGCACAATCTCACTCAAAAATATATTTTCAAGTGATTACTGAATTTTTAGAAATTTTTTTAGATTTTATTCTAAATATTTTATGATATAATGCACTAAAGAAATTAGTTAGTAAATAACTGGATATAGAAAGTTTCGATTACTTAAATCAAAAGACAGTGTAAATATCTTTCAATGGATCTACTTACCAAACAATTTCTTTAAAATATTTTATAAGGTTTAGTTAAATTATTAGGATTCTTGTATATTTTATTTAGTCATATAATTATTAAATGCTATATATATATATATATATATATATATATATATATATATATATATATATATATATATATATATATATATATATATATATAAAATATATATATATTTATATATATATATATATATATATACATATGTATTTACTTTTTGCTAAAAAAATAATAAATAAATAACTCAGTCCACTGTTCCCCGAAGGGAACAATAACTGATGCCCAGCCAGAGGGCTCGGCCCACCACATTCGGCCTGAGCAGCCAGCCCAGCTAGCCATGAATTTTTTTTCCCTCAAGGCCGACTGATATAGCACCGAACTATATATATGCCGTGTAGGAGAGACTTCACCCCCGAAACCCTAGCAAACCACCACGCCAACCTCAAGGATCGACTCCAGCGTGAACCACACACCCCGGCGCCTCCATCCCGCAGCCGACGAACGGCCGCCGTCGCCTGAACGCCACCGGGCCGACTCAAAAAAATAGAGTAATTCTGTTTTACTCGACCGCAGGTACGCCAACTTTTCCCTAGTCGTTCTTCCATCATACTCGACTAATTTCGATTTCGTCGAATCCTACATAGAGCCTATCTAACCCTCTCTAAACCCCTTTAGATAGAATCTTGTAAACCCTACTATCCTGCTCGGGAAATTGAACAAAACTTTCCGAAAAACTGTCGGAATAGAACAGTTTTAGAGCAGTCCCAACCCATGAAAGCCGAATTTTGACCCAAATACTGAGAGTTTCAACAAACCAATTGAAGTCAGTCATTAACAATATAACCAAGAATGAAATGCATCTTTTAGATCGGATTCTCGATCATTATACAGCAAGTAATTCATGATTGAAATTGACAAAAATATTATTTTCAAAATATTAAAAACTTATGAATTTCTCCGATACGGTGTGCGCCCCGACAAATCGGGCAACGTAGTCGCGCACTATACTCATCGAAAGACGCGTATGGATTTTGCCAACGTGTGGGAACTGACGGAACTCGATTTCATTGTGTGTGCGCGACGAAATCAGTACGTATCCGTCGAGATACCCCCGTATCGACGTTTTACAAACTCGACCAGAACTTCGTGCACGTTCGTCGGATCGACGCAAAACTTGCGCCATCAGGACCGTATCAATTTTTCGGTTCTATATGCCAAGTTTGGTCCGATTCTGAGAAGGTTGATCGGAACGCTAAAATTGGCGGAAACGCGACCCGCTCTAACAGGCGAATTTGTGCACAGCCCACCGGAATCCAACTTTGGATATACAGTTGGGTTCATCTCCTCAAACCGGACTCGTAGACATTTAGTTTGACAACTTTAGAGACCGTAGGTTCTTGGACGCGTTTCGGTGCGAAACGGGTCCAACGGCGAAAATCTTTTTGCCCGAAATTACGATTTTGCTCCTGTTCTAGAATTAGACTTTTGGACAGGCATTTCTTAGGTATTTATTTTATGCCAAATCTATTCGTGATGATTATTTCAGCATCCGAGGTCGTTCGTAAAAGTTGGCTTTTATTACTTCCATATTCTAACGATTTGAGTCATCAGGCGTCGTTATTCTGCACACTACCCCCAAGCAAAATATCTTGCCACCCGCTGTTTATTTATTTATCTCATATTTCATGCATTATTCATTATTTTCTTTATGGAAAATAAATTATGATACATGGCATAACTTGTTAGAACTTACTGTTCAGTTATATTTCCTGCTATGTATTATTTTCTAACCCATTAAACTTAGAGTTAAGGGACCACCCTTTGTGTGTTGCATTCATAGGCCTTGACACATTTGTACCACGTTGTTGTGAGTCACATATAGAACTCGGACATACGTGACTGGTTGGCCACTAGTACGTATAAGTCGTACGATAGGATTAACCGCTAATAGATATTGAATGCTTAGTTTCACTTAGCGGTTAATAGGGGTTATGTGTTGTGGAGACAACATACTAGAAATTGGACGGAGAGTACATATCCTTAGCGTATGGGCTACTTTACACATTTCCCTTGTGACCGTACGCTCCACTGGAGATGCGGGTTGACGACCCCTTATTACCGCTGGCCACTGACGTTCGTGGAACGATTATGCCTGAGGCCCCTGGTGCCCCAAGGGAGGACTATGTCGATCCTATTTTTAGCCAGGGCCCATGCGTTGGAGGGATGTACTTAAACTGTATTCACATAGAATGGTAGGCTACCCTTATCTGTTAGGTACGAGTACCTTGGTTTGGGTATTTGTATCTGACCGTGGCTTGGAAAAATAACTTGTCACGGATTAGTTTGCCACATCTTGTCCTTGTTTGGTTGTAGGTGTGGCTTACTACTCCGATGAGAAGGTATTGAACCTTGTTGGGGTCCGGATACTATATTAGATTCATAGCATGGAAAGATACGTCATCGTGAATTAGGTTACCATCTCCTGTCCTTGTTTGGTTGAGGGGATGGTAAGCTAGTTCAATAGGTGTGTATTGGACCATGTTATAATTCAATTGACTTACTTATTTGAGCAATATTTATTCAATTATGTGGCATGTCTTTTGTATCTTGTTACGTCCCTCTGAGGACCTGGTGATCTCTCTAGGTATAGGTGTACAGGACTTCCCGCAGGAGTATGGCTCCGTTATAGACTCATCATTCACGTTCGAGCGAGTTATACCTTCTGATCACAGTTGTCCCTATTGGGTCGAGAAGCCTATTTAGTCATCATTTCTTATTTTAGTTATCTTAAAGGTTGGACTCTATTTCCTTTCAGTTTATTCTAGTGCCAGTAGTGGATTTGTCTCCGCCCGGCCAACAGCTATATTTTGACATTTACTTTGATTCATGAGATACCATTTTTCTTTATATTCTGTGGATGAGATATAGCTTTTTACCTGTGACTGTTTATTATTATTATTCACAATACAGCTTATGTGTATATTCGAGATTTCCATATATTGGAGTATATCTCGTATATATGCAGATGGCATGCTTCGTTCCTAGTCCTACGTATTTTGGAAATGGGGTGTTACATGTTTTTGTGGTGGCCCATGCAGGTCTAGATAAATTGTTTGGTTACTTTATCGTACCAAGCAAGCCTGCGTATAGGATTAAAAATTTAGGATCTCATCCACAGATATGACATTCTATCTCGCCTTCATTTCGAACTCCCAACTGTCTATCTTGATTGCTTCTTGCTTGAATTATTCTTCCGTAAACCCTTACCCCACTATCGTGCGTACTATGTCATCATGTTCCATCATTCAATCACACTACTAGTTCAACTCCTATGAGTTGGGTAGGAAGTCTCACAACCTAAATTCCTTTGACTTTAACCAAGGCCTTAGACAAGAAGACAGTAGGACGACTGCAGAGGCACGAACACCGGACACGACTTAGATTCTTAAGTAGCTTAAACTACTTATATTTTCTTTCATCATTATCTTGCGTATTTGTAATTGGACTACCTTGACTAATGTTGCTATTATAGCCTAGTTTTGCGAGCTTACTCTCTCATCGAGCTTGTTCAGGACATGTTTTATGGTGGGCGCCCACTGATACATTGTCTTATCAGAACCTGTGTATTGTGGTCTGATCAACCATAGCGCAATTGGTTCGTCTTTCATATGATTTTACGTAGATTGAGATATGGTTAGCTTAACATATTTGCCATCTAGGATCTTATCCACGGGTTGTTGACATTTTGAATTCTTTATTAAACTCTCTTTCAATTGCTTGACTCAAAACCTATCTGAATCTATTCTAACATTGCCCTTATCTTCGTGCCAGAAATATGACTCTACACAGCGGGCACACTGTAATGCCCCACTCCACACGGTGCATTATGCTGAGTCGTTGACTCGAAGAGTTACGTTGTCCCGAGCAATGCATCGAACTAAGTCGATGCGAAGAGTTGCCTTGTCCCAAAGAATGCATCGAGTGAATCGATGCGAAGCGCCGCGTTGCCTCGAAGGATAAGTGCGTTGAGACGGCTCGAAGATTCTAAGAAATCGAATCGACCAAGGCGCAAGTCCAAATTGATGTAAGTAATGATTTTAGTTGGTTTTATGTGCAGGCTATACGTTTACGCTGAAATGTTAGAGGTCGATCTTTTGCCTTATTCAGTAAGGGGTCCACGAAAGCAAATCGTCGCCTTGCGACGGACTGAGGCATTGGCACGGTAAGCCCAAATCGGACGTATAATTCAATAGGCATGAAGTGCTCGAATGGCTAAGTCAGGAGAGTGGCCGTGCAACAAAGTTATGAAATCGAGCCGCATCGGCTCGGCGAAACGACAAAGGCGTATCGACTCAAGGTGGGAGGATTGACTTCTTTTTACTCCTTCATTCGATAAGTCAAATATATCATTGTATGCTGAGTTAACCTATCAACACCACGGGCGTGTCTCGATATAGAGATAAACGTGGTGCATGTCGAACACTAGATAGAACAATTAAAATGAATCGTATGCCAAACGTACGAGTCGCTATGGAACATTGGATATCGCAAAGGCGAGCGTCTCGGTGCGCAAGCCGTAAGAACATGGGATAACTGTACTCGGCGAGTGCCTTAGCGCATGAACCATACCGTGCCTTCGCGCACGAGTTAGAATGGCTAAAACATTGAAAGACAATAGGCGAGCGCACAAGCCACGGACATTGAATGCTGAGTCATAGAACATCGAAAATATGGTCAAAATGTGCCTATGTGCACGAGATAATAAAAGATGGCTTTGTTGCGAAAGAATACAGTTGTGGCATGAATGTGGCGGAACTGTCGGATATGACATAATGCCTCGAAAGGTGATCGGGACCTTCGGGTCGTTCGATTGACGAGCATTGAGTTGAGACATGATGCCATTGAAACATTGAAACGAAGTACGAGACGTAAGAACATAGAAAGTTAACGGAAGAAATACGAGACGATAATACGGTATGGTGCTCCTTCAAAATGTTCGCGGCCTTCGGGCGTTCGATGAGAACATTCGGGCGTTGTGTCAATTGAAATAGAGATAAGCGAACTTGTTTGGTTGTATGAAAGATATGATTCGTTGCATGGTCAAATGGACTTAAAGATATAAAAGCCCGTGCATGGGTATTCCCTCGAACGTGGTGCGCCAGGGCGCTAGGACCGTTCGGCCTAGGAGGGATTCGTTTTCGGTATTGTTGGTGCACTTCATTTAGAAGGGTAGCGACCTTCTGGTGAAAGTGATAAGCCACTTGCTGCGATTATTTCGATGGCCTCTGATGTTGGTTAGCAACCGTACAGAGTTAACATCGTCTTATGTTTCGATTCGATAAATATAAGTCCATTCTAGCCCGCAAAGCTAGTGACCTTCATATAGTTAAGGGCGATGGGTTTGGAAGTGCAAGGTATGCATATATCATGCATGGATGGATCCTGAATAGCGAGCACTTATAACATGACAGGAAAAACGGATAGGCGTATTCACCTTGCGTCGGTTCAAGGGCGAGTGCGTCGATATTGCTAAGTTGTGCCATGAGACAAACACGAGATTGCTTGCTTGTTTACTTATGCGAATTGAATAACATGTTTGCCATGCTTTACAGTCTTCGAATATGCCATGAACTCATCCTAAGGAGAACATAGAAAGAGAACTAAATTGTATGCTTGCATGAATCAATACAATACTAAATGTCGGTTTGTTAAGTGGGTTTTTGATCAGTACAGCGGGGACGAAAGTACTAATCCCCCACTAGTCTGCTAGCAGGTTCAGGGATTAGTCTGCTCGCAGCGGAGCTTCGCTTGAACGCGTTGAGGCTTGGAATGCTGAAGCGTATTGAAGCGTGCGATCGCATTGACGCTCGGATATGCAACAGGATTGATGCGGCCGAGATATAGAAGCCATGATGTATGGAATGGCGAAATCCTTTGTGGGCAAGAGAGAACTTGAGTGTTGTAGCCAATCTGGCAAATTCTGTTGGGCTATCGAAAGCTTTGTAATTCGATTTCAAATATCAATAAAGAGAATTGTTTCGTATACTCTGTTTTCCTTTCGTTGTTAATGTTCAACTCAAAGATAACCATTTGAGAACTTGTCATCTTGCCTTGCACGAGCGCAACTCCAGGCTCGTGCGGCATCACGCCCCATGCGAGGACGAAGATTCGGGTGATTCCGGGTCGGGGCGTGACAAATTGGTATCAGAGCTCTAGGCTCAATTTCCTCTGGACGCTTGCTTCATTTCAAATTCCAAAACGTTGCCCACCATCAATCGAAATCACTCTTGACTCTACTCGATGCCGCACTGGATGTTCCATACAATAAGTCTAATACAAAAAATGTAACTTTGTCGCGTGTTGTTTTGGAAATTACATGGTGTTTGCTGAAAAAGTCAGGAAAGGTTTGTTGCTGCAAGTGCAACAAGTTACGAGATGTGAATTCAAGGATTTGTTGTCACGGATGCAACACGTCGTGAATTGTAATTCGAGATATTCGTTGGTTGCAATGATCGATATGAGAAATTTTGGTTACATCGATACAATAAAAGTCGTGGAATGTTGCTGCAGCAATTGCCATGCCTTGATTGTAAATGATGCGTTGAAAAGAAAATGAAAATTGATATGGAATGTGTCTAACGGATTCACATATCGATTTCGAATGTGCGTTGCGATGAAAAGCGATAAGTCAATATCGAATGTGTTGAACGGATTTGAGCATTGACTTTGAATGTCGAAAATAAAATGTTGCACGAGGTGCAACAGATGTCGAAGATAAATCGATGTGTGAGGTGCGGTAAATATCGAAAATAAATTGTTGCACGATGTGTAATGCGTATTGAAAGTAAAGTAAAATGTTGCACGAATGTGCAATGCGTGTCGAAAGTAAAATTATTGCACGTGGTGCAACGCATATCAAAGTGAAATCGTTGCACGAAGTGCGACAGATATCGAGAATGAATTATTGCACAAGATGCAACGAAAGAAAACAAAAGTTATAAATCGAGAAACGAAATCGGTTCGGTTGCACATCGAACTGTGTTGGCAAATGAATGCATTGGACGAGTTATGTCGGATTTTGATTTAAATCAATGTTACGGTTGTGATCAAGCACGATCACTACAGAAATCGTGAGTCGAAAGAGATCGTTGGTTTGTAAGGAGTTCGTTGCAACGGAAGTAACTTGATTCCGGGTGGTATATGGCATACCACCGATGCAATGAATGGCTCGATTCCGAGTGGTATATGTGATACCACTTGTGCGATGAATTGCATCAACGTTTTGTGAGAATTACGGAAGGTTTGTCCGCAACGGACGGGATAGCACCGAGACTCGATTGAGAATTTGTACGACGTCATGTTGATGCAAGTGTTCCTCGATGATCGGTTAGAACGGTGAGGCGGGACTCGTAACATTGAATGATACGTCGATTGAAAAATTTATGTATCGGTCAAATGATGAGAATTAGCGAAATGATTATGCCTTGAGGCAACAATCAGATCGACGGGATAGGAAACTCGAAACGTTGAAATCGAACCGCATGACTTGCGAGCTCGATGAAAATGTTGGACGATACAAATTATAATCGAATTGCACGACTTGCGATCCCGATTGAAATGTTGGGCGAGACGAATCAAATCGTACGACTTATGATTTCGATAGAAATGTTGGGCGATGCGAATTGTAATCGAATCGCACGATGTGCGACTTCGACGAAGAGTTGGTTGACGCTAGTAATCGTGCCTAAGAAATAGTTGGTTACGTTACGGCAAAACTTAGAGGGCGAGATCGTATGACTTGAGGGTTCGATGTTGGATAATCGGTAACTCAGTTACGCGATCGGAGTATAGCGGGATACGACAAATCGGAGAACGAGTCGATACGTATGGAAAAGTTCGTTGCGAACTTGGATGTATGCGATGCGAGTTAAGTTGACGTTGAAACGGATTCAAAGTTTACCCTTACGTTATCGAAATGGATACGGCGTATCGAGATCGATATGTAAGGAAATGTAAACGACGTGAGAATACAAAATAGAGTGTGTCTCGTGGTATAAAATTTTGTAAGTAACGATACGAGAATGAACAAACTTGGTTGATCGTAAATTTTGTGATTGATCAGGACGAGACTATAAGTCATCGACGATTTGCTCGATGCGTATAGCATCTCGTGTGTCGACCGCGAAATAAGATAGACTCGAACTCGATAGGAGTAGATATTTCGTAAATTGTGGAATCATCGACGGCAGCGCGTGACTTTACTCGGAGGATAGTCGCGCATCAGTTGCACCGATAGAAATGGTTATGTACGGATCTGGGTAGTCGCATAGAATTCGTTGGAACATAATTTGGCTCCGAAATAAGATATAGCATGGTTCGTAGTAAACTGTCCTTCGGTGATGATCCACAATTATCGAGCGTAGCTTCGGGGCAGCTGACCCTAGAAGACTTGACCGCCAAATCAAATTGAATGTTGCAGACCGTAAGATGACCCATGCGATATCGCATATGAGATTGCATCGATAACAAATACAACGCGGTGCATGTTGACGATAAGTCTAGGCGATCGAGAATTGTTGGAACAACTTTCGATTGAGAATGATACAGTTAGATTTGAGTATTCGTCGGATGAATATTTGAATGGTTATGTTGGTCGACGAACAAACTAGAAAATTTACCAACGAACTTGGTGATTCGGATAGGCGATTGTAAGAGTCGTGCTATGCACGAGAGAGAACGATAAGGAAATGACTTACGAGTTGTACCGTTAGATTCGGATTCACCTCGCAATTGCGCTTGCGTGAATCGAACCTATATTCGATATTGCGAGACGGGTAAGTTGGGAATTTGGCTAGTAAATTCCTACTCGTTAGGAATCGAATGTAAGACGTATCGTAAAGACCCTCGTGTCAAGGCGATCGTTGTCTTGAGCACGGTCGCCTTGATGTAAACTTTTGAGTCAGATAGATTGTGGCCTTTGTGCAATGTCAATTAAAACTTGCGTCGAAAGGATTTGAGCACGGTGCCTAGGTAAGTAACCTAGTGGGCGTAGCCCTGAATGTTGATGCATTTGCAAGTCAACAAAGGAAGTCGTATCGAGATAAGTTGCATAGCAAGACTTCGAAAATAGTTGGGTGACGATTTCAAACGCAAGGCATTGCGGAGACTCATTGTGATCGGATGCACGACGGCTTGACGCGACGCGTAGAATTGATAGTCCCGATGAAACGTAGAAAGTGAGAAATGCGATTTTTGAATCGCATCGTGTGCCTTGACTTTTGTTGGAGGATCGCATATGTATCAATATGCATATGCAATAGAATTGCGAGAACTTATGCTAGAGCCCAAGTCCGATCGAGAATACGAGATGGCAAGTTATCGAGAATAAGAGTTACATGTTTGCGTTGTTCCGATATCTTACAACTAAGCTTGGTTGAAATACATATATTGGTGGGACGCCTAAAATATGTGTATGATTCCAAACTAAGTTGTACGATCCAAACGATAGTGAGACGAGATCGTGGAACGATCTAGTAAAACCCTTGGAAATTTAGTATTGGTTTCGGTTCGGGACGAACCTTGTTTTGAGTGGTATATTCTGTAATGCCCCGCTCCGCACGGTGTATTATGCTGAGTCATTGACTCGAAGAGTTACGTTGTCCCGAGCAATGCATCGAACTAAGTCGATGCGAAGAGTTGCCTTGTCCCAAAGAATGCATCGAGTGAATCGATGCGAAGCGCCGCGTTGCCTCGAAGGATAAGTGCGTTGAGATGGCTCGAAGATTCTAAGAAATCGAATTGACCAAGGCGTAAGTCCAAATCGATGCAAGTAATGATTTTAGTTGGTTTCATGTACAGGCTATACGTTTACGCTGAAATGTTAGAGGTCGATCTTTTGCCTTATTCAGTAAGGGGTCCGCGAAAGCAAATCGTCGCCTTGCGGCGGACTGAGGCATTGGCACGGTAAGCCCAAATCGGACGTATAATTCAATAGACATGAAGTGCTCGAATGGCTAAGTCATGAGAGTGGCCGTGCAACAAAGTTATGAAATCGAGCCGCATCGGCTCGGCGAAACGACAAAGGCGTATCGACTCAAGGTGGGAGGATTGACTTCTTTTTACTCCTTCATTCGATAAGTCAAATATATCATTGTATGCTGAGTTAACCTATCAACGCCACGGGCGTGGCTCGATAGAGAGATAAACGTGGTGCGTGTCGAACACTAGATAGAACAATTGAAATAAATCGTACGCCAAACGTACGAGTCGCTATGGAACATTGGATATCGTAAAGGCGAGCACCTCGGTGCGCAAGCCGCCAGAACATGGGATAACTGTACTCGGCGAGTGCCTTAGCGTACGAACCATACCGTACCTTCGTGCACGAGTTAGAACGGCTAGAACATTGAAAGACAATAGGCGAGCGCACAAGCCACGAACATTTAATGCTGAGTCATAGAACATCGAAAATATGGTCGAAACGTGCCTATATGCACGAGATAATAAAAGATGGCTTCATTGCGAAAGAATACAGTTGTGGCATGAATGTGGCGGAACTGTCGGATATGACATAATGCCTCGAAAGGTGTTCGGGACCTTCGGGTCGTTCGGTTGACGAGCATTGAGTTGAGGCATGATGCCATTGAAACATTGAAACGAAGTACGAGGCGTAAGAACATAGAAAGTTAACGAAAGCAATACGAGACGATAATACAGCATGGTGCCCCTTCAAAATGTTCGCGACCTTCGGGCGTTCAATGAGAACATTCGGGCGTTGTGCCAATTGAAATAGAGATAAGCGAACTTGTTTGGTTGTATGAAAGATACGATTCGTTGCATGGTCAAATGGACTTAAAGATATAAAAGCCCGTGCATGGGTATTCCCTCGAACGCGGTGCGCCAGGGCGCTGGGACCATTCGGCCTAGGAGGGATTCGTTTTCGGTGTTGTTGGTGCACTTTATTTAGAAGGGTAGCGACCTTCTGGTGAATGTGATAAGCCACTTGCTGCGATTATTTCGATAGCCTCTGATGTTGGTTAGCAACCGTACAGAGTTAACATCGTCTTATGTTTCGATTCGATAAATATAAGTCCATTCTAGCCCGCAAAGCTAGTGACCTTCATAAAGTTAAGGGCGATGGGTTTGGAAGTGCAAGGTATGCATATATCCTGCATGGATGGATCCTGAATAGCGAGCACTTATAACATGACAGAAAAAACGGATAGGCGTATTCACCTTGCGTCGGTGCAAGGGCGAGTGCGTCGATATTGCTAAGTTGTGCCACAAGACAAACACGAGATTGCTTGCTTGTTTACTTATACGAATTGAATAACATGCGTGCCATGCTTTACAGTCTTCGAATATGCCATGAACTCATCCTAAGGAGAACATAGAAAGAGAACTAAATTGTATGCTTGCATGAATCAATACAATACTAAATGTCAGTTTGTTAAGTGGGTTTTTGATCAGTACAGCGAGGACAAAAGTACTAGTCCCCCACTAGTCTGCTAGCAGGTTCAAAGATTGGTCTGCTCGCAGCGGAGCTTCGCTTGAACGCGTTGAGGCTTGGAATGCCGAAGCGTATTGAAGCGTGCAATCGTATTGACGCTCGGATATGCAACAAGATTGATGCGGCCGAGATATAGAAGGCATGATGTATGGAACGGCGAAATCCTTTGTGGGCAAGAGAGAACTTGAGTGTTGTAGCCAATCTGGCAAATTCCGTTGGGCTATCGAAAGCCTTTGTAATTCGATTTCGAATATCAATAAAGAGAATTGTTTCGTATACTCTGTTTTCCTTTCGTTGTTAATGTTCAACTCAAAGATAACCATTTAAGAACTTGTCATCTTGCCTTGCACGAGCGCAACTCCAGGCTCGTGCGGCATCACGCCCCATACGAGGACGAAGATTCGGGTAATTCCGGGTCGGGGCGTGACACACACCTCCACCCTAGCCATCACATCTGGTGAAGCAACTTCTCAGGAAGAACAGGTTCCCCCAATGACCCCGGTGACTCCGTATCAGCTAGAGCCATAGCAGAATACCATGAACCCATCGACGGTGCAGCAGGAAGCCCAAGTGCCCCCAGTCAGCCAGGTTGCGCAAACTACTACAGTACTATCATGAGAGACTGCACCATCCCCATTGCCTCAGCAGTTTTCACCACAGCCTTGACCCCAGCTGCCCTCACTTCCAACTGGTGCGGACCCAACCACCCAGTTCATGTATGCTATGTTACAATCTCAGTAGCAAAAAATAGAAATGTCGAGGCAGAGCATGATGACCTACATAGCTAGACCTCCACCACCAGCCCCGGTACCAAATCCAGCACCAGCTCCACAACCTTATCTGGGCTCCATTAAGGATTTCATCGACAGGGGGCCTAAGAATTTTAAGGGTACTGAGAGTCCTTTTGATGTTTTCGCATGGCTTATCAGCACAGAGAAATAATTGAAAGCATCCCAGTTGCCGACACATGATTGGATGACAGCAGTAGATTTACTCTTGGAAGACAACGTTCACCACTGGTAGAAGGCTGAAGAAAGACGGCAAGGCACTGGGATCACATGGAAGGAGTTTTATGACCTCTTCTATGAGAGATTTTTCCCAATCCATATTTGAGACGCCCTCCACGACCAGTTCCTTCATCTAAAGCAAGGGAACATGTCAGTAGACGAGTACGATGCGGAGTTCAGCCGTTTGAGTAAATTTGGTGCATCATTGATACCGACAGAGCAGGAGAGAGCGAGGAGATTCCATCAAGGGCTTTCACCAGAGCTCAAGCCTAACACTACCACACAGTCTCGAGTCTCTCATACAGCTATTTTAGAGGAAGCACGTAGTCAGGAGCTCCTCCGTAAGGAGGCACAGCATGACTAGAGGCATCCTACCCCAATGCACAGACCAGTTAGAGTTGACCCGAGTTGACCTATCAGACGTCCCATGGCATATCAGCAGGAGAGAGCAGGGCCCTACCAGGCTCGAGAGAAGCCTATTTGCCATTTATGTGGAAGACAAAGGCACATTCAGAGAGATTGTCGCATTCGGTTGGGCCAGTGTTTAGGATGTGGATCGGAGCAACACAAGGTCAAAGATTATCCTGGACGACATGACTTAGCACCGCATCAGCAGACCCAAGGACCAACACTACTTGCTTTAGCACCAGCTCAGCAGCAGATGCCAAGACCCCTAGCACCGGGAATGGGAGCACCTCAAAGATATCAGCGGGGACCACCTTTACCTGATCAGGAAGCTCATTTTAGACAGGGGAGTAGACAAGGGCTTGGATCAGCATTTACCATGGGAATGATAGACACCCCTCCTGAGATGGAGGATCTAGCAGGTATTATCCCTAGTATACCTTTGTTATATATTAGTCACAACTTATCACCAAAACCACACCTTTACTTGATGGTCCATAGTCACATCATAATACTTCTCTCTGTTTGATTTACTAGTTCTCAACCCAAAGGCATGAACACAATCATCGACACCATTAGAAAACTGTGTGCATGATCTGTGACCCCGTCAATAACCTTGGAATGCTATAGAAAGGTTAGTCATTCAACCTCTAAGAACGCCTCTATGAACTTGACAAAAGTCCTCCACTTGAGTTGATAAATCAAGTGGTTTATGACGTCAAATTCTACCAAGTGTCATTTTGATGCCTCTACCGTGACTTCGATATCTGGAGCACAACACCATCCTTTTTCCTTCCAACAAATTTTACCCTCGTGAACTAGACAAACCACCCTACACACATGACTCATTGGTCCCACATAAACACACCATCTTGTGCTCCGTCTCAATTACACCTCGTGCACGACTTATTAACCCTTAGAACAACCCAGGATGAAATTCTCATCCCACTTGATTTTAACCATGCAAGACCAAACCAATCCCTCAAACAACTGGATGCCCATTATCTATTGTAAGACTAAGAATACCCCCCAAGTGGTAGAATATGGTGCCCTTTTAAAAATTTTGTACCCTACCTCCTTCACCTTTGCAAACAACAAGTTATGAGTTGAAACAATTACTCTCTTTTCATATTCCGCTCTATTATATTTTATTTAAGTTTTGTTTTAATTTCAAGGACGAAATTTTTTATAAGTTGGATAGGATATAATCCCCCAAAATTTTGGAGAATTATTTTTTTATATATAACTGGTTATACAGGTTGGGTTGAATTATTTTATATTTTATAACAAGTTTGATATTTATTTGTGTAAATTTTTTTATAGCAAATTAGCAACACAAATGCTACTATTAGTATTTCTTGCACAATCTCACTCAAAAATATATTTTCAAGTGATTACTGAATTTTTAGAAAAAAAATTTAGATTTATTCTAAATATTTTATGATATATTGCACTAAAGAAATTAGTTAGTAAATAACTGGATATAGAAAGTTTCGATTACTTAAATCAAAAGACACTGTAAATATCTTTCTATGGATCTACTTACCAAACAATTTATTTAAAATATTTTATAAGGTTTAGTTAAATTATTAGGATTTTTGAATATTTTATTTGGTCATATAAATATTAAATGTTATATATATACACACACATATTTTTTTTTTTTATATATTTTTATATATATACACACACACACACACATATATATATATATATATATATATATATATATATATATATATATATATATATATATATAAAATATATTATATATATATAAACATATGTATTTATTTTTTACAAAAAAAAATAACTCAGTCCACTGTTTCCCGAAGGGAACAGTAACTGATGCCCAGCCACAGGGACCACCACATTCGGCCTGAGCAGCCAGCCCAGCTAGCCACGAATTTTTTTCCCTCAAGGCCGACTGATATAGCACCGAACTATATATATGCCGCGTAGGAGAGACTTCACCCCCGAAACCCTAGCAAACTGCCTCGCCAACCTCAAGGATCGACTCCAGCGTGAACCACACACCCCGACGACGCCATCCCGCCGCCAACGAACGGCCGCCGTCGCCTGAACGCCACCGGGCCGACTCAAAAAAATAGAGTAATTATGTTTTACTCGACCGCAGGTACGCCAACTTTTCCTTCGTCGTTCTTCCATCATACTAGACTAATTTCGATTTCGTCGAATCCTACATAGAGCCTATCTAACCCTCTCTAAACCCCTTCAGATAGAAACTTGTAAACCCTACTATCCTGCTCGGGAAATTGAACAAAACTTCCCAAGAAACTATCGGAATAGAACAGTTTTAGAGCAGTCCCAACCCATGACTTGGAAGCCGAATTTCGACCCAAATACTGAGAGTTTCAACAAACCAATTGAAGTTAGTCATTAACAATATAACCAAGAATGAAACGCATCTTTTAGATCGGATTCTCGATCATTATACAGCAAGTAATTCATGATTGAAATTGACAAAAATATTATTTTCAAAATATTAAAAACTTATGAATTTCTCCAATACGGTGTACGCCCCGACAAACCGGGCGACGTGGCCGCACACTATATGCATCGAAAGGCACGTATGGATGTTGCCAACGTGTGAGAACAGACGGGACTCGATTTCGTTGTGTGTGCGCGACGAAATCAGTGCGTATCCGTCGAGATACCCCCGTATCGACGTTTTACAAACTTGACCATAACTTCGTGCACGCTCGTCGGATCGACGCGAAACTTGTGCCATCAGGACCGTATCGATTTTTTGGTCCTATATGCCAAGTTTGGTCCGATTCTAAGAAGGTTGATCGGAACGCCCAAATTAGCGGGTCCGCGACCCGCTCTAACGGGCGAATTTGTGCACAGCCCACCGAAATCCAACTTTGGACATACGGTTGGGTTCGCCTCCTCAAACCGAACTCATAGACATATAGTTTGACGACTTTAAAGATTGTAGGTTCTGGCACGCATTTCGGTGCGAAACGGGTCCAACGGCAGACATCGTTTTGACCCAAAATTACAATTTTGCCCCTGTTCCAGAATTAGACTTTTGGACAGGCATTTTCTGGGTATTTCTTTTATGCCAAATCTGTTCGTGATGTTTATTTCAGCATCTGAGGTCGTTCGTAAAAGTTGGCTTTCATTGCTTCCATATTCTGACGATTTGAGTCATCAGGCGTCGTTATTCTGCACACTACCCCCAGGCAAGATACCTTGCCACCCGTTGTTTATTTATTTATCTCATATTTCATACATTATTTATTATTTTCTTTATACAAAATAAACTATGATACATGGCATAACTTGTTAGAACTTACTGTTCAGTTATATTTCCTGCTATGTATTAGTTTCTTACCCATTAAACTTAGAGTTAAGGGACCACCCTTTGTGTGTTGCATTCATAAGCCTTGACACATTTATACAACGTTGTTGTGAGTCACATATAGAACTCGGACATGCGTGACTGGTTGGCCACTAGTACGTATAAGCCGTGCGATAGGATTAACCGCTAATAGACATTGCATGCTTAGTTTGACTTAGCGGTTAATAGGGGTTATGTGTTGTGGAGATAACATACTAGGCATTGGACGGGGAGTACATATCCTTAGCGTATGGACTACTTTACACATTTTCCTTGTGACCATACGCTCCACTGGAGATGTGGGTTGACGACCCCTTATTACTGCTGGCCACTGACGTTCGTGGAACGATTATGCCTAAGGCCCCTGGTGCCCCAAGGGGGGACTATGTCGATCCCATTTTTAGCCAGGGCCCATGCGTTGGAGGGATGTACTTAAACTGTATTCACATAGAATAGTAGGCTACCCTTATCCGTTAGATACGAGTACTCTTGGTTTGGGTATTTGTATCTGACCGTGGCTTGGAACAATAACTTGTCGCGGATTAGTTCGCCACATCTTGTACTTGTTTGGTTGTAGGTGTGGCTTACTACTCCGATGAGAAGGTATTGAACCTTGTTGGGGTCCGGATACCATATTGGATTCATAGCACGGAAAGATACGTTATCGTGAATTATGTTACCATCTCCTGTCCTTGTTTAGTTGGGGGGATTGTAAGCTAGTTCAATAGGTGTGTATTGGACCATGTTATAATTCAATTAACTTACTTATTTGAGTATTATTTATTCAGTTATGTGGCATGTATTTTGCATCTTGTTACGTCCCTCTGAGGACCTGGTGATCTCTCCAGGTATAGGTGTGCAGGACTTCCCGCAGGAGTATGGCTCCACTATAGACTCATCCTTCACGTTCGAGCAAGTTGTACCTTCTGATCACAGCTGTCCCTATTGGATCGAGGAGCCTATTTTGTCATCATTTCTTATTTTATTTATCTTAAAGGTTGGACTCTATTTTCTTTCATTTTATTCTAGTGCCGGCAGTGGATTTGTCTCCGCCCGGCCAACAGCTATATTTTGACATTTACTTTGATTCATGAGATACCATTTTTCTTTATATTCTGTGGATGAGATATAGCTTTTTACCTATGACTGTCTGTTATTATTATTCACAATACAGCTTATGTGTATATTCGAGATTTCCATATATTAGAGTATATCTCGTATATATGCAGCTGGCATGCTTCGTTCCTAGTCCTACATATTTTGGGACTGGGGCGTTACACTCCCTGTTCCCCTCTTCCCCCCATCTTTTGATTCCCCTCTATCATTCTTTCTCTCTCTCTCTTCCTTCTTTAAAAGTCATTACTCCATTCCCTTTAAAAGCTCCACCACACGAGAACAGATGTACAGTTTTCAACCATTATTAGAATTATTTTTCTTTTTTTTTTTTTTTCTTTCCTTGTCTTATCTTGCAATATTAATTAAGTTTAGCTTTTATAAGAATAGTATATGATTATTATTAATATCAATATTATTATCATTTTACTATTGACATCTATGTACAGTATCTATGTTGTATATATTAACAAATAAAAGGTTATCATTAAAAAAATTATTAATATTTCAAAAGTTCTTATAAACCCTAATTATAATATTTTAGTATTTCGCCTATTCTGAAATATAGATTTTTCTACATAAAAACATATCCTGACAACCTTAGGGCTTGTCCTAAACTATTTCTTTATTTTTCTAAAAATATCATCATTAGCAAAATATAGTTTTAAATATTTTATAAATATTTCTCGATCTTTAAATAGCTAATAATAATATGGATTTTATCCAAAAAAAAAAAAAACATGATTACAAAATATGAGTTTAGCCTTTACTAAAAAAATTTAAAATTATTTTGCTCACCTAAATTACTTTTATGAAAATATAGGTTTCAACCTAAAATAGTATTTTGACAAAACTTACAATTTTGCTTTAAAACGACTTTCTATTTTTCGGGTATTTGTTTGATAGCATATTTGTAGTAATAAATAGTTTTCAAATTATAATTACTAGTATTCATCTAAAAACATATTTTTAGTAAAAAGATATAGTTTAAAATTATCATAAATATTTTCTAGTAGTTATGTAAAATATTTTTAAGCAAAATATAGTTTTTGACCTAAGAAGATTTTTACTACCTACCTTAAATAATAATTTTGGATGATAAAAAAAATTTTCTTTCAAGGACTATAAGTATTTTCTAAATCATATATATCTTCTTATTTATCAAATTCCTTCGATTATCCTTCCGTCAGTGACTCAACCCATTATTCTCGTTTCCTCACCAAATGTATACTTTATTATGACAACTCTAGCTAATTCGACCTTTCTGGACACGATAGATCAGTCCGTGCCATCATCAAAGCTCTTTGTGTAGTTGTAACACTGGAGCCATGTTCTGTGCCACTTGATAATTGTACTCCACCATGCATCACATCAGGCAAGTATACCATACTAATTTACTGTCATATTATTTTCAGCATTTATTTACTTTGTTTCTTCTTTGTTAGTTTATTAACTGCGCGACCAAGCCATACTTGGGTGCAAGCGACTCCATTAGTCGTTTTTCATTGTTTTACGCATGTTGACTTAGTTTTAGCGAACTACCTATTTGTTGTGGGATATCCTTATATCTCCATTGGCCATGACACTTGCACTACACGATTTGAGACATGTTGCTAGGGGCACGGCTTGCATATTGACTTGGCCATCTCTATGTTAGAAGTCGTGCGACGGATAGATCGTAACTGCTGTGACTAGGGTATAGAGACTCAAGCAGTTACAAAACTGGACAGGTTATGGACATAACTTAGTCAGTGTGGGATATCTTGGGGGAGGATAGCCGCTAGTGCGTATGGAAAGCCAAGCAGGTAAACCATAGTTTTCGAAAGGAACTGCGACGTGATATATTTGCAGATACCCTCTGACGTTTTGGACGTTACGGCCGGATACGTATGACTGGATGCCAGTTACGTACTTATAGCCTAAATCCCACCTATGCGCATGAAAGTTGTCTTCTAAATTGCACATTAGACGGTTAGAATTCCCTTGCATATTTGTGTCTAGGATAGTCATTTGTATATTATTTTATTATTCTGACAGTTCATATTAGCATGTTCTTCCTGTACCTTGTTACGTCCCTCTGAGGACCTGGTGATTTCTCCAGTTGTGTTTGTGATTTTCGCAGGTGTACTAGCCAAGGTCATACTACTTCCGTGACGATAGCTCTCGGATCGTCTTTTCGCTTCGCTCAACTCTTCCATCGCTATGTATTTCTCTTTTTTTGTTGGTAGTGGATTTGTATCCGCCCAACATTTTATACAAATGACATATATAAGTTGATTTTATAATATATTGGTTTATGGATGAGATTAGTTCCATGGTTACTGTATTTTACAACTTATGTCTACATACGAGGTTTTCGTATATTGGAGTCTACTTCGTATATATGCAGCTGGCATGTCTTCGTACTTGGTCCTAAGTATTATGGGACTGGGGCGTTACAAGAGTACTGTTCGATTCGGGTGCTACGTATAGTTTCATATCTGCCGACTTTGTAGAAGAAAATAAATTACCCATGCAACTATTAGATTTGAATCTTAGCGTTAGCACTCCATCGGGAGTAGATATGTCTGCCACTTAAATTTGTAGGGATGATTACATCTGCATCGGAAGGAGAAATCTATCCTTGGAAGTTATCGTCCTCGACATCAAGGAGTACGATATAATCCTCGGCATGGATTTGTTGGGTGCATGCCACGCAACTATCGAGTGCGCGGAGAAGAGAGTTATGTTCCGCCTTTCTGGTGAAACCGAGTTCTCCTATTCATGCGGAGCAGTATCAAAGACGGCAATAGTGATATCGGCAATTTCAGTAAGGCGTATGTTGTATTCTGGCTTCAGCTGGTACCTAGCATCAGTTCGAGACACGAGAAAGGAGACTGCAGGCACGGTGCAGACTGAAGTCATGGATGAATTTCCAGATGTGTTCCCAGACGAGTTGCCAGGGATGCCGCCGGATCGAGATATAGAATTCAGTATTGACACCATTCCGGACACTCGACTGATATCTAAAGCACCCTATCGAATGGCGCTGGCAGAGCTGAAGGAACTAAAAGCACAACTACAAGAGATGCTAGAACGCGGATATATTCACCCTAGCGTCTTCCCGTGGGGTGCTCCAGTGTTGTTTGTAAGGAAGAAGGATGGATCTGTAGAACCCTAAAGGGGGTGAATAGGGAAATAAAATAAAACTAAACACAAGTAAGCTATATTACTTAAATAAAATAAGAGAGAGTGAGAAAATCAAACACTCGATATATCCTGGTCTCCTCCCTAGAGGCAATCCAGTCTCAGAACTCTCTCCGGCTTAAATCCACTGTGGAGTAAATAGTACACACGAGTTTGGATCCGAAGAACTCGCAAACTTCAATACGAGTTTGGATCCGAAGAACTCGCCAACTTGTAACACACGAGTTTTCTTACGAAGGCTCGTCAACTTCAAAAGGAAAGGAAAAAAAACTGTTGATCTTCTATAACACTTGAAGATCGAAAACTACAACTCTTGAATACTCTAGCACTTTTGGATTGGATGACAATTAAAAGTTTGGGTAGAGTAGTAATGGTGGAGCTCTTGGTTGTAGAGAAATTTATGGCTTGAGTGGATAGCCTTCAATGGAAGGAAGGAATCCATTTATATAGAAAACCAAGAGTATGTAGCATTTAATGCTCCTGAACATAACCCAGACGGCATGCCGTCGGTATGAACCGGCATACCGTCGGCATACCATTCGAAACAATAACGGTAATAATTATATCCGTTGGGAAGCATTTAATGTTAGTATTTGTCCATTCAAAAATCAAATCAGATGAAGCGGTATACCGTCGGTATACAGCGGTATGCAGTCGGTATACCGATGTTCGTCACAGAACATTTGTGGCTTACAAATCGGTATATCGTCGGTATACTGTTGTATGTCGTCGGTATGCCGAAGTTCGTCACAGAACATTCTTGTGGCTCACAAAATCGTATACCGTCAGTATACTGTTGTATGCCGTCGGTATGCCGAAGTTCGTCATAGAATATTTTGTGGCTCATAAAATGGTATACCGTCGGTAGACTGTAGTATGTCGTCGGTACGTCGATGTTTGTCACAGAACATTCTTGTGGCTCGGAAACGGTATACCATCGGTACACAGCGGTATACCGTCGGTATGCCGTTCTTTTAGACATTGATTTTTGACGGAAAAAATAGAAGAGCTTTATGTTTTGTCATCCAACCTTAGGTGTTTATACAGAAGGACCTAGACCTTGTACAGAATCGAAATCTTGAATCTGTTGAGAGCCGTCTTTAAGGAGCGCTGATCTTTTCTTCAGTCTTCTTTTAGGAACGTCTATAAGGCTTTGATGACTCGGCTTGAATGGACAGAACTTATTGTAGTAGAGCTTTGAAAGATTATATGTTAGCTGAATTACAGAGAAAACTAGACTACGAAGATGTTGTTAATGTTATCAAAATAAACTGTGCCAACAATCTCCCCCATTTTGATAATTGACAAAACAGAGAGATGGCATCTTCAGGGAGTGACTCCCCTGTAGGTAGACAACTCCCCCTCAATACGTTTTCTCCCCCTTTGTCACTTAATCAAAGATAGGAAATAAAGAAATATAGCAATAAATAAAGAAAGCTTTAAAGAGAACAAAAGCATGCATATATTAGATTTGAAAGAGCAGGGTACATGCTGGATACACCATAAAAAATAATAAACTCTCCACAATGAGAGTAACGCAAGACAAAGTGAAACAGAAACCGGTCCCCGCAGGCCCACATAAGACATAAAAGCATAATTAATGGTCCCCGAAGGACCGCAAAAGATAAATACTAAAAAGAAACGACACCAATATTATTCGACCACTACCAACAGGAGCCCGCAACTATTCATCCCCCCGATCATCGTCCTCCCCACCCTGAGTATCGTGAAAAGCACCGAAAGGATCCACGCCATCCGGGTACATGAATCCGTAAGCATTGGGGTCAGAGAAGCGGGAGCCTTGGTATTATGGATCCTGAAGGTTAAGATCCAGATAGGCATTCTGGTCCTGAAGAGTCTGCTGGATGAAGTAAGCCTGGTCATGTAAGCGACTCTGGATAAGATTCCTAAGGCCGCGGGTGTTGGACCTCATCTGCCCCTCCACCTGAGCCATTCGCATGTCAAAATACTGCTGGGTAAGCAACATGAAACGGCCGAATAGAGGAGACGCAGCAGGAGAAGCGGCCGATGGTTCATGGGAGGATGACGCACGAGACGCCGATGCACCAAGGGCAGAGCGGGAAATAGCAAGAAAAGAGGGAACGCCGTCCGACTGGCAGAGTAAGAGATCCACGTTCTTTGCCTCAAGGATAAGTATGATAAAAGTGCCATAATTGAGGGATTGCTTCCCCGCTGGAAGGACAGAGAAGAAAGCATTGAGAAGAGTCTTAGGAAACGACCAAGTCTTCTTGGAGTACAGAAAATACATGCAGACGAGTGCGTCATTGGTGATCGCATCGTAGTTGCCGGCCTTGGGGTAGAGAGTGGCAGATAATCCGATGGAGCTCATAGTAAAAGGGCTCCAACTGCTTGGAGAGGGCCAGAATGGCCGGAGGATTGGGTCCTTGCAGATGATGGTGCAGAACTCTTCAAAGGAGACTTTGGCAGTGGGATAGAGACCGGTCAAGGTCGGCAGAGCATCTCCTCGATTTAGGATTTCGAGAATTTTAGCAATGTCGCGAGTCGTGAGGCGAAAATGGCGATCATTGACCATGGTTTCGATGGCGTTATTTTGGAGATCGGGAATGAGATTGCAGTAGAATAGGCACACCGCTGCCGGGTAGACTGGCACTTGTCGACATAAAAGAGATGAGAGGTCGGCCGTCTCAAAGAGTGAGAGACGGCCGGCGAAAACATTCCAGTTGATAGCCTTGCCCTTGAAGACGGAGTGGCTAAAAAATGGTGGAACCAGGCATCGACAGCTAGGGCTGAGGTGAAAATTTTTGGATCATAGGCGCCATTTGGAAGGAACACCGGAGTGAATGGGTTCGAAACCATGGTGGAGCGAGGACGTTTGTGAGTGGCCATTATGGGTGTTGGAAGAAGGATGTGGGAGAAGTAATGAAGAATAAAGAGGAGAAAGAAGAAGAAGGTTGGGTTTTTAAAAGAAGAAGAGGAATATGAAGGAGTTTAAGAGTTTTGAAAATAGGAATGAATTGATGAATGTAATGAATGAGGGGAGTTTTGAAAATAGGAATGATGAATATAATTAATGAAAGGAGTTGAAGGGATGGGATGGGATGGGAATTAATGAGGGATAGGATGGGTAGTTAATGAGATAGGTTTGAAAAAGATATAAAGAAAGGTGAAAGATTTGGTGGGACCCGAGGCAGAGTTGACTGGCTACGTCCGTGTCAAACGGCATGCCGGTGTATGCCAACAGTATACCGATTATGTATACAGAAGATAGTTCTGAACAGAAATCTACTTCCGTCGGTATGCCGTCGTATGCCGGCGGTGTGCCGTTTGAGGGGAGCTAAAAGTCAAGATAAATTATGCCTAATTCTTGGCGGAGAAAGACGAAACGATCCTCCAGGAGTAGCTTGTTGAAAATGTCGGCTAATTGATAAGTAGTGTCAATAAAATCAAGGCGAATATCCCCTTTTGTTGATGGTCACGAAGAAAATGGTATCTAATCTCAATGTGCTTCATGCGGGAGTGACAAATCAGATTTTTTGTGAGATTTATCGAGCTAGTATTATCACATTTAATGAAAGTACAAGTAGAAGAAATACCATAGTCTACAAGTGTTTGTGACATCCAAAAAATTTGTGCACAACAGCAACCGGCTGCTATATACTCGGCCTCAGTGGTTGAAAGAGCAATAGAGTTTTGTTTCCTACTAAACCACGATACCAAGGATTTTTTAAGGAATTGACATGTGCCGCTAGTGCTTTTTCGGTCAATTTTACATCCGATAAAATCTGAATCCGAGAAGCCGTAAAGTTCAAAGGAAGAAGATTTCGGATACCAAAGTCCCGTATTAATGGTGCCTTTGAGATATCAAAAAATACGCTTTACAGCACATAAGTGCGATTCCTTTGGATTTGCTTGGTATCGTGCACAAAGACAAACGCTAAACATAACATCAGGGTGGCTAGCAGTTAAATAGAGTCAGCTTTCGATCATACCTCGATACTTACGAATGTCGACCGAGATACCATCTTCATCATTATCAAGTTTTGTCGTTATTGCCATAGGAGTCCTTATTGATTTGGATGAGTCAAGTTCGAAGCGTTTGAGGAGACCCTTTGTATATTTGGCTTGATTGATGAAGGTTCCTTTGGGTCCTTATTTGATTTGCAAGCCCAAAAAGAAGGATAGTTCTCCCATCATGCTCATTTCAAATTCATCCTGCATTACTTTAGCAAATTCTACACAAAGTGCATTGTTAGTAGAACCAAAGATAATGTCATCGACATAAATTTGTACTAACAAAAGTGTGCCATTAAGGTATTTGATAAAAAGTGTGGTGTCGACTTTGCCCTTAGAAAAGTTGTGAGATATAAGAAAGGAACTAAGGCGCTCATACCAAGCACGAGGAGCTTGTTTGAGGCCATAAAGGGCTTTGTGTAATTTGAAGACGTGATGAGGAAATTGAAAATCTTCAAAGCCAGGAGGTTGCTTAACATAAACTTTCTCTTTAATAATGCCATTTAGAAAAGCACTTTTAACATCCATTTGAAAAAGTTTGAAATTATTAAAGCAAGCAAAAGCACATAGCATGCGAATGGATTCAAGACGAACAACCGGAGCATAGGTTTATCGTAGTCAATGCCTTCCTCTTGGTTATATCCTTGAGCAACCAATCGGGCTTTGTTACGAGTCACTAATCCATCTTCATTAAGTTTATTACGAAACACCCATTTAGTTCCAATAATGGGGTGGTTGTTAGGTTTAGGGACAAGTTCCCAAACCTTGTTTCTCTCAAATTGATTTAGCTCTTCTTGCATCGCTATCATCCAAAATTCATCATGAAAAGTATTATTAATATTTTTAGGCTCTCTTTGAGAAATAAAAGTCACATTTGCATAAAGATCACGAGTGGAGGATCTAGTACTGACACGGGATGAAGGATCACCAATGATAAGCTCCTTAGGATGATTAGGGACAAATCTCCATTCCTTTGGGAGGTCCTCTTGAGGAGGCTCGAGTGGTGGAGAATCTTTGGTTGGAGGGGTCACAATTTCATCGTTAGATGAAGAAGGACGAGGATCTCCAATAGAAGAGTTCTCCAAGTCCAAACCAAAAGAGATGTCATCAATATCATCGGATGAGGAGGATGTAGAAGAGTTAAGTTCATCAAAAGAGACATTAATTGACTCTTCGACAACTAGACTTCTTTTATTAAAGACACGAAAACCTTTACTATGTATTGAGTAGCCAAGGAAAATACCTTCATAAGCTTTTTCTTGAAACTTGCCTAGGTTGTCCTTGGTATTCAAAATAAAATATTTGCATCCGAAAACTATAAAATACTCAATAGAGGGAATTTTGTCAAACCAAAGCTTATAAGGAGTCTTTTTAGAAATAGGTCTAATCAAGACCCTATTTATAACATGACATGCCGTATTTACCGCTTCCGCCCAAAAATATTGGGGAAGCTTATATCGGTTTAACATAACCCGGGCCATATCACCAAGGGTTCTATTCTTTCTTTTTACAACATCATTTTGTTGAGGAGTTCGAGGGCAAGTAAAATCATGACCAAAACCATTCTTTTCATAAATTTTTTTAAAATCGACATTGTCAAATTCTCCTCCTTGATTACTTCTAATCTTGTTAATAGAAATGCCTTTCTCATTTTGAATACGTTTACAAAAGGCAACAAATTCACAAAAAGTATCACTTTTACTAGCAAGAAAAATGACCCAAGTAAATCTCAAAAAATCATCAACCAAAACAAAAGCATAAAGTTTGCCTCTAAGACTAGCTACTCTACTAGGACCAAATAAATCTATATGAATAAGTTGAAGTGGTCTAGTGGTACTCACAGAGTTGATGGATTTGAAGGATGACTTGGTCAACTTACTTTTCTCACATTCTTCACATACCATATCCTTTTTGAAGGAGATACTTGGAAGTCCTCGTACAAGCTTCTTGGTTGCAAGACGGGAGATGATATCCATGTTGGCGTGTCCGAGCCTCATGTGCCAAAGCCAACTTTTATCGTTTTTGCGACTAAGCATCTGTCATTGTTAGTACCTTCAACAAGATAGAGAACATAGATATTGTTTTCTCTAATGCCCTCTTACACTGTAGATCTACTAGTGCTATCGGTAATAAAGCATTTGAGTTTAACAAACTTAATATCATAACCATTATCCGTAAGATGACTAATACTGAGAAGGATGTGTTTAAGATTTGTAACACGACAAACATTCTTAATACAAGGATAAGGAGGGGAACCGATATTACCATTTCCTATGATGTTGCCTTTTAGATTGTTACCAAAGGATACATGTCCTTCCTTCTTCATCGATAGCGTTGTAAAAAGTGAAGCATCACCGGTCATGTGCCGTGAGCAACCGCTATCGATGATCCATTTACTTCTAGTATGAGAATGATTCTTCACCTACAACATAAGTTGAAGATGAACATTTTGGTACCCAAGATTGTTTGGGTCCTTAATTGTTAGTCTTAGGAACCCATTTAAAAACTTTCATATCAACTTGTTTCCTTGTTAGACAATAATTAGAAGTATGTCCAAGTAAACCACAATAGTTGCACATCATGGAAGATTTATAAGAGAATGTGTGAGTGTTATGCACATATGGAACTTTAGTGCAAGGCGTTCTATCATGAGTGTTATGATGATGATAATAGAAGGCATGATGTGAGGTGTTCTTCTTAACAAAGGATCCTTTCCTTGTGTTAGGATAGGACCTATGTGTAGTGTTCTTGTTTATGTAAGAATTGTGACCAGCATTGTGATGAGTGTAGGCGTGTCTTGGAGCATGTGTGCTAGCAGTATTTTTATCAACTAGTTTCTTATCCTGCACAAGAAGATCATTATACTTAGTAAAAGTATCATATTCTCTTCTATTTGCAGCTTGAACTTTATGCATAGCAAAATCATAAGCCCTTCTAAGGGATTGAATCTCATCATCCTTTTTTCAATGATAATTTGAGATTCTTGTAACTTGAGTCACAAAGATTTTATCTCATCTGTGTCAGAGGTAGGAGATTTCCCTTTTACATCAATAATGATGTTGGAGAGTCTTTCTACTTCTAGTTTGAGTGCATCAACCTCTTTTAGAGATTTTTTGTACTTATTTCTAACACCTTTGTGTTTCTTGTGTAGTTCAAGAATGACATTTTCCAAGTCATCATAAGTGAGAGTATTCAAAGAGAGATCATCGAGTAATTCATCGGCTGCCATGAGGAAAACATTTGCATTGTGTTTGTATTCTTTGTCGTTGTCTGAATCGCTAGCATCACTTTCATACCAGATGCTGGTGTTGGCATATTTTCTGGAAGAAGAGCTTCCTTTGTTAGACTTTTCGTACTTACTGGAGTCTTTTCTTGTCATATGGCAATCTCTATTGATGTGAATGGTTCTCCTGCATTGGTAGCAAGCAGGATCTTCATCGTTGTCTCGTCTAAAGCAATTGGCTTTGTTGAACTTGAGGAACTTTCGAAAATGCTTTGCGGTAAGAGCTATTTCTTTATCATCATCCGACTCGTTATCGTCGGAGCTATCCTTTGAGTAGGATTTTGTAGTCTTGAGAGCCAGAGACTTCTCCTTTTCTTTGGCCTTCTCCTTCTCTTTTTCTTGAATAGATGATTCCTCTTGATCTTTTATGTCAAGTTCATGAGTCATAAGCTTCCCTATGAGGGTCTTAAGGTTCATGGTTGTCAAGTCATTCCCTTCAATGATGGCGGTAGCTTTAGGACTCCATCCTTTAGTCAATCCTCTGAGAATTTTCATGATCTTTTCATGAACAGGATATTCCTTACCAAAAGAAGAAAGAGGGTTAATGATATAACTGAAACGAGTAAACATGCAAGTAATAGACTCATCTTGTTTCATCTTAAAAGATTCATATTCTTGTGTGAGTCTACTAATCTTTGATTCCTTTACTTGTGATGTTCCCTCGTGAGTGACTTCTAGCAACTTCCAAATTTCATTTGAAGTCTTACAAGTAGAAATTCTATTGAATTCACTGCTATCGAGAGCATAGTAAAGAGCGTTCATAGCCTTAGCTTCTCAACTAGCAAGCTTCTTGACATTCTCAGTGAGTTTATCCCTAAGAGTGTCAGATACAACATCCTCAATAACTCCGGAAGGAGTAGGGAGACCATTTATCACACAATCCCATAAATCGAAATCTATGGACTTCAGATAAATACTCGTCCTAATCTTCCAATAGTTATAGTTGGTTCCATCAAATAGAGGAGGTCTATTTGTGGAGTGTCCCTCATTGTGGAATATGTTGACACTAGGGTTAGTGGCCATGGATCACTCTAAGGGTGTAAATCCAAATCAAGAGAACAAAGCTCTGATACCAATTATAGAACCCTAGAGGGGGGTGAATAGGAAAATAAAATAAAACTAAACACAAGTAAGCTATATCACTAAAATAAAATAAGAGAGAGTGAGAAAATCAAATACTTGATGTATCCCGGTCTCCTCCCTAGAGGCAATCCAGTTCTGAAACTCTCTCCGACTTAAATCCACTATGGAGTAAATAGTACACACGAGTTTGGATCCGAAGAACTCGCCAACTACAACACGAGTTTGGATCCGAAGAACTCGTCAACTTCTTACACACGAGTTCTTACGAAGGCTCGTCAACTTCAAAAGGAAAGGAAAAGAAACTGTTGATCTTCTATAACACTTGAAGATCGAAAACTACAACTCTTGAATACTCTAGCACTTTTGGATTGGATGACAATTAAAAGCTTAGGTAGAGTAGTAATGGTGGAGCTCTTGGTTGTTGAGAAATTTATGGCTTGAGTGGATAGCCTTCAATGGAAGGAAGGAATCCATTTATATAGAAAACCAAGAGTCAGTAGCATTTAATGCTCCTGAACATAACACAGACGGCATGCCGTCGGTATGGACCGGCATACCGTTCGGAACAGTAACGGTAATAATTATAACCGTTGGGAAGCATTTAATGCTAGTATTTGTCCATTCAAAAATCAAATCAGATGAAGCGGTATACCGTCGGTATGCAGCAGTAAGCCATCGGTATACCGATATTTGTCACAGAACATTTTGTGGCTTACAAATCGGTATGCCGTCGGTATACTGTTGTATGCCATCGGTATGTCGAAGTTCGTCACAGACCATTCTTGTTGCTCATAAAATGATATATCGTCGGTATGCTTTTGTATGTCGTTGGTATGCCAAAGTTCGTCACAGAACATTTTATGGCTCACAAAACGGTATACCGTCGGTCGACTGTAGTATGTCGTCGGTACGCCGATATTTTTCACAGAATATTCTTGTGGCTCAGAAACGGTATACCGTCGGTACATAGCGGTATACCGTCGGTATGTCGTTCTTTTAGACATTATTTTTTGACTAAAAAAATAGAAGAGCTTTATGTTTTGTTATCCAACCTTAGGTGTTTATACAGAAGGACCTAGACCTTGTACAGACTCGAAATCTTGAATCTGTTGAGAGCCGTCTTTAAGGAGCGATGGTCTTTTCTTCAGTCTTCTTTTAGGAACGTCCATAAGGCTTTGATGAGACATCTTGAATGGACAGAACTTATTTTAGTAGAGCTTTGAAAGATTATATGTTAGCTGAATTACAGAGAAAACTAGACTACGAAGATGCTGTTAATGTTATCAAAATAAACTGTGCCAACAGGATCGATGCGGCTATACATCAACAATCGGGAACTTAACAAAGCCACAGTACGAAACAAGTACCTGTTGTCGAGGATAGACGATTTGTTTGACTAGTTGCAAGGGGCAATAATATTTTTCAAGATTGATCTTCGCTCAGGCTACCATCAATTAAAGATCAAGTCCGAGGACGTGCCGAAGTCCGCTTTTCGAACTCGATACGGTCACTACGAATTCCTAGTCATGCCTTTCGGCTTGACAAACGCTCCTACCACTTTCATGTATCTGATGAACTGGATGTTTCGACCGTTCATAGACAAATTTATCGTCGTATTCATCGACGACATTCTCATATATTCGAAAAGCAAGGACGAGCACGTGGAGCATTTGAAGAAGGTGGTACAGACTCTGCGTGAACATCAACTTTATGCCAAATTAAAGTAAATACAAGTTCTGGATGAGCAGTGTGACGTTCCTTGGACACGTTATTTCAGCTGAAGGCATCACGGTGGACCCAAAGAAAATTTAAGCGATAGTTGAGTGGATGGGGCCTACCTCGACACGCGACATCCAAAGTTTTTTCGACTTGGCAGGCTACTACCGAAGATTTGTGAAAGACTTTGCCAAGATTGCGTCGCCTCTGACTCGCCTTACCCAGAAGGGAGTCGCATTCGAGTGGAACGACGACTATGAATCTAGCTTTCATGAGTTAAAGAAACGGCTCGTCTCAACTCCAATCCTTGCACTTTCGGACGGACCAGAAGGGTTTCAGATATTTAGCGATGCATCGAGAACTGTCTTGGGATGTGTACTCATACAAAGGGATGATGTGATTTCATTTGCTTCGAGACAATTGAAGCAACACGAGAAAAATTACCCTACGGATGATCTTGAGCTAGCGACGATTGTGTTCGCGTTGAAGCTATGGCAGCACTATCTTTATAGTGTGGCTTGCAGCATCTATACGGATCATAAAAGCCTCAAATATATCTTTACCCAACGGGACTTGAACTTCGGCAGTGACGTTGGCTCGAACTCATCAAAGACTATGATCTGACTATCGAATACGCCCCGGATAAGGGAAACGTTGTAGAGGATGCACTGAGCAGAATGTTCGTAGGGTGCCTGGCTATCAACCGTGACATACAGCGAGACTTGGCAGAAATAGGCATCGAACTCCGAATTCGATACAGTGGAGCATAATTGGCCCAATTGCACCTTGAGTCGAGCTTGCACAACAATATAAAGATCACACAGGAGGACGACCCATTCCTGAAGAAGATGTACGAGCTATTTTCAACAGGAAAGGCGGCCGACTCTGTGGTGGACGAGGGTGGAATGACACGGATGAAGGGGAGAATATGCGTGTCGCGCCATGCCGAACTTAGAAAAGAAATTCTGACGCAGGCCCACTATACGAAGTGCTCGTTACATCCTGGAATCCCCAAGATGTACAAGGACTTGCGTACGACCTTTTGGTGGCACAGCATGAAGAAACATGGAAACTTTGTGTCAAAGTGCATGGCTTGTCAGTAGGTGAAGGCCGAGCACCAAAGACCAGGTGGAGAGCTGCAGAAACTTGACATTCTAGTATGGAAGTGGAACGACATCTCTATGGATTTTATCATGGGCCTTCTGAAGACGCCGCAAAAAAATGACACGATTTGGGTCATTGTCGATCGATTGACCAAATTCGCTCATTTCATCGCTATCAAAGTATCATGGAGCGTCGATCGATTAGCTTAGTTCTATATCGATGAGATTGTCCGACTCCATGGGGTACCTGTTTGCCATAAAAAAATCAAAGACAGGTATTACAGGAACACTAAAATTGATTGCAAACTCGCTTATACAAAGAAAAGTCTAGAAAGAAATGCTAGGAAACAATCTAAGTACAATTGTTTAGTTTTGATTCTAGGAGGTGACGGTGGAGGCTCGGGAAAGTGCTATCAACTCTGCCTTACTCCGTGGACTATCTGACGCATTCTTTAACTCTTAAAGAAATTGTCTGTCTGAAGGTTGCCAGCCTTTTACAGGGGTGTGGCACCCTACTATTTATAATAGAATGTATATTGAGCCGCATAGATGGCATATGGCAACGTGGCTGATTGGCACGCGAAGACCCGCTCTTTGGCTACCATCTGTCAATTTGTTGGGATTTTGTTGCAGCAAATCTGGGTAGTTTAGGACTTGGTCAGATTGTCACGTGTCCTGTCGCAGGAATCATTTTTTAGCCGCATAGATCTCTCAGTTTTCGACCATATGGGGCCGCACGAGCCTCATGCGGCTTAAGTCATAAACTTCCTTAGTCCTACGAATTTAAGCCGCATAGATTCTGTATTTTGGCCGCATAAAGCTCATGCGGCTTGGATCATAGTTACTCTTGGCTGTATGAAGTTCGAAGACTTTGGGGCCGCATATGTCTGAGCCGCATAAGGTTCATGCGGCTTAGGTGACACTCCTTCTGGCCGCATGAAGGCGTACGAACCCTGCTTTTGGGCGACGTCTCACGTCTTTTCTTTTTGTCAAAGTGTCAGAGCTGTCATTTTTGTCAGTTTTGACAGGACTTGTCAGCTTTATCAGACGAACTGCTCCTTTTGGCCACATATCTTTCTGCAGCTGTTTTTGTATAAGCCATTGAATCTGTCATGCGGCCATCCTTTATACGGACCTGTTTGGCCCAAAGTAAATATGCGACAATTTGTGATCCGCATGAACCCCATATTTTCCATGCTTCTACAAGACCCCCTTCAATGTTTTCAAATTGCAAATTTGGAATAGTTTGAATAAGAAGCATGGAAATATGTCAAGCCGTAGGGAGTCTTCCAGTCGCAGAGAATTTTTGAGCCGCAGGGAGACCACATCAGTCTGCTAGCCTGTCACTGCTGTATTTAATTTTCTTGATTCGGTTGTGGATCTCTTTTTCGAGATAAAGCCGACAGTTACTAGGGATAAAATCCCCAAACGTCAACATTTATCTTTAATGATCTCGAAAACCGAAGATATGCTTGACGGTTATTAGGGATAAAGTCCCCAAATGTCATCATTATCCTTAATGATCTCGAGAATCGAAGAGACATTTTTCAGCAACTCTATAAATATGGGTCATTCGGAGAGAGATTTTCCTCTTTCACCTTCTTCTCCTTCGACTTCATCATTGTCACTACCCGCACCCACTGTTTGGGTACGAGAACGTAACAACGCCCACCCTACGCCGCAGTGTCGGCGGTAGAACGCTGTCCTAGGTCACAACATCTAACAATATAATGCTAAGCAGTATACTCCCCGAATGGGGGTGACATAGCAGATACAGTCTCAATCACATCTAAGGTAGAGCATGATAAAGATAGATAAAACATGAAATCCGAAAGAGATACAGGAGATAGAAGTCTAAGTGTCTAAGATACAAACTCAGAATACATCTCAAAACTCAAATACAGTAATCCATAAATACAACTCAAGATGACTGAAAATAAACTATAAGCAAAAACCCTAGCTATCTATGCAACCTCTATTGTCTCCTCTAGGCTAGCAGGCAACCTCCAGGCTATCTATAAAATTTATCAACGGGTCTAGTCAGGACTGGAGTAAGCACAGTACATCTCAACAGATCATAGCAGGTTAGAAAATATAATCATGCAGTAAAGTAAGATACAGGATCTGAAGAAAATACAGTATGTAAACAGAGAAAGAGAACTGTAATAGAAATATCTACTATACATAGAGAACTAACAGTGACTAGTGAGTCAGAGTAAAATATAAACATGTGAATGGCATAGGAGATTCATGACTACAGCTAAGAGAGTGATTCATGACTACAGCTACTTAGATAATATTCAATGTCTATTTCTACTCTCCCATCCCCAATCAATACACAAGGATCTGTTCAAGTTATGTTAAGATTCGTGAAACTTCACATGGCTCATAAAATGAGTGATACGTGAAGGTGATTCATGATGGCTCTGTGAACATGAGAGTACATGTGTCACAAGCGATTCGTGAATCAGAGGAAGCATAGAGATACGTGATGATTCGTGAAACGCACAAAACATGTAGTATCTGATGCTCCCGAGGGGGATAACATCTCATGAAAAGATCCATATAGTACCAATCCGTGTGACCAACGTGACAGTATCAAGTAAAGTAATTTAAAGCAGGAAAATAATTCTAAACAGGATATGAAATGATCAGAGAATGTACTCGCCTGATATCTGAATGTCCAAGGTAAAGATACTGTCCGAAGAGAGGTGTCTGGCTCCTAATTAGAACAGCACAAGTCACAACATGTCCAGAAGGGTAATATAAAGCACTACAATACATTCTACATAAATTTAGGTCAAACTAGGCCAAAGTCAACCCTTGGTCAACTCTGGTCAACTGCACTAGTCAAACTAGGTCAAACTAGGTCATGTCCTAACCCAGCAAGTCTTACTAGGCCTAACCAAGACTATCCTAGCAAGCACACATCAATACAAGGCTATACAAGCCAACATACACCCAACTCTATCTAGCATGCAATTATTCAATACTCAAATAGGCAAGAATTCACATTGGATATACACTAGGTAATCTATTACTTTAAGCTATATATGTCTACACATATATACACATGCATATATTGGTATTCAACATTAGGTCTATAATCATGGCATTTCAAATAGTTATATAAACTTATATATTACAACACAATATGCTAACATATATATAATATACATACATAGCTAAGTTAACTATATTCATAAATACTTATTTAAGAGGCTATGTGTGTGTATGTGAACATGGCAAAGGGGCAAGTGAGGGTTAAATGGGCATACATAGTGTATACATATCAAAGAGTGTCAAAGTGTAAGTGAACAAAGTGTCAAGTATGATAGTGTCAACATAGTGTAAGGGGTACATGAGATAATATAGGATTTGTGTTAACATAGAACATTACATCTCATTAACTTGTATATTGCATACATTACATACTATGGAACCTACATATTCATTACAAGCCATACTTATACATGCTTACATTAGATAGGATACTTACACCTCATATATCATTTATTTAACCATTTACTCATGCTTGCATTCTCTATTTAATTACATAATGTATATACATTAACATGGGTTAAAATCAAATAGAACATTATATTACACACAAGGGTGCACAAAATGCATATGCCGAATAGTAACTCCTACTAATAATTAATACTATATCATCTCAGCATGAATTAAAATCTAGGATTAAAGTATGTTATAGATCTATGTGTTAGCTTTCCGAAACTTCAAACGGATCGCGTTTTCGTTTCCGGAAACTCCCGGAATCGCGAAAACACCGAGAACGCGTTTGTCTTTCGTACAGCTGACACTCAAATAATTCTCCAGAAAGTTACAGAAAGAATTAGGCCTATTAATACATGTTTTTGGAAAGCTAACTTCAATACGCTTCTTTTAAAAAAACGGGAGATTAAACCGAGCTTTGAGCTAGAAGTTAGGACATTTCTAAGTTATGGCTGAAATTAAAAACGTGGATAAAAATTATGACGGATTTAGATAATTTGAGCCAAAAGAATACACAATATATATCCTAATTATCCACAACAATAATGACAATAATAATATGAGGAACCACACTCACAAACTTGATTATATAATCATCATGAATCATTTATTACATATATAAATATAGATACACTCTCATTACAATATATATATATATATATATATATATATATATATATATATATATATATATATATATATATATACATACAAAAATCTATATATGTTACATGAACACATCTATAAGAGATACATGAATGAAATGTAAAGTACTCAAGAACACATCTCTACATATTCAAATATGAGATTTAATATAAATTAATTTATTTAATCAATATTTTAAATATAAAGTGTGTCCAAGTTTGGGGGTTTTCCCCATGACCACAAGACACAACAATAATACAATAGAAATCCCTAAAGGACATATAATGGAAACAAGAGGACACAAAATAGGGACACAACAATATGGGTCATTCCTATGGTTAAAACTTTCCTAAATGCAAAATGGAGAAATAAAAGAGAAGGAAATATTACCTAAAGGAGAGAAAATCCAAGGAGAAAGGCTTCTTCCTTGGGAGAGCTTGAGAGCACTTGGGGAAGAAGACTTCTCAAAGAAAGGAAATGAGATGGGAGTCCTATTAGGGCCGGCCACAATGGTTATCCCCTCCCCCCCCCCCATTGAATATTAGAAGTTTGTCCCTCCCTTAGTTACAAGTGTTTAAAACAATTTTGGTTAGAGTTTGGAGGTAAAAGGGTCAAAATAAAAACTCTAAATGGTTAACCTAATAATTAGGATTATGACTAATCTTTCTAACATGACTAATTAAAATGTGGGCCATGGCTAACTAATGCATGGGTCCAACTAGAGTCTAAGTTACCCCGGGTCCCCGTTACAAGTCAGATTGAGATGAAATTCGAACCCGACTCAAATAATCCCAAAACAATATCATAAATAATAAAATAATATCAAAATAATTCAAAGAGGTCAAAAGCAAAATATTCATAGGCCAGAAATGACATTAAAATATCATAATCACATGGTTAGGCTCTAGGTCAAACAGTCTCTAGGGTTTCACTAGCAAAACGTCAAAACCACAAGTCATTGATTTAAATAATTTTAAAATGATTTAAAATCACCAAAAATTATATCATGAATTAAATATCATTATTAAAATAATTATAAACACGAAATTTCAAAATTATCCTCATTTGGAAAACTGGGTGCTACAACTCTACCCACCTTAGAAAAATTTCGTCCTCGAAATTTAAGATCGATAGTACTCCTTCTAGAGCCTCTAACCTACCCAATATCTAAGGTAACACTTCCTAACACTAGAATAATAAACGAACATCTAAATAGTGTCAATCTAGGAATACCTCCAACACTGCTCTGCTGTACGGCGGTAATGGAACTTCAATAAAATATGGACTGGAACCTATATCCAAGGGACTGGACCTATTTTAAAGTGGTCTTAACTAAGGATGAAAAGGAACTGATCATAGGCTATAGGTATGCTCAAACTATTATCTTCCTATTAACCATCTATTAATACATTCTATTACCATAGGAACGATGCATTACTAAGACATATAGGCCCTTATCTCTCATAACACATTTATACTCACCAAAAGACTAGTACATCCTATCAAGGCTGATACTATAATCTCTCATAAATCTCATAAGCTACATGTTTATAGACACACATCCCCACATCAAGGACTAACTTATATATATCTACAATTGATACTAATGGGGTGACGTCCCTATTTTCCAACAATCAAGGTCTAAAAATATTTATCTAAATCATGCAATTTGAAGGAATAGTATACAAGGTCAGGGCATACCGTAGCAGTTGGAAGTCTCACCTACGTACACTAATCATTCTAGGTCAAAACAGTACTATGGTATCAACACACAAACAATCTAGGGTGTCCTAATTGGAAAGGTAAGGGAACAACAATCATCAAGGTTGTAGGGCTGTCTACCATCCTATATAAAAATTGGTCATTCTTGCCTTGTACAAGTCCAATAAAGACTTGTACGGCATCACACCCCAGCTTTAATGATCGATTTATCTTGAGTCAAGACGAGGATGATCGATTTGGTGAGTTGGGACGTGACAGGCGGGGGCTGGCGTACCGGCGGGCGCCCGCTGGTGTGCCGGTGGGGAAGCCGCGCGAGACGCAGGTGGCACGGCAGCGCTGGCGGCGCCGGGGGACACGCGCGGGAGGCCGGTCGACGGTCGGGCGGCGCATCGAAAACACCCAAAAAGAGATGTTGAAATGTTCAGGATGTCGCGGGGAACGCCGGGGTGCGATCGAATTTGGGAGATGAGGAAGTTGTGGTGGAGTTTGTGAAGTTTTGAAGCTTCTGTGAGTTTGTGAATAAGAGAAATGGTTTCTGATGAATATTACGTGAAGGAGGAAGAGGGTTACGGGGGGGGGGGGGGGGGGGGGGGGGGGTGTTTCGGCAGAGGAAGTGGATCGGGAGAGACTGGGGAGTGGGTAGGAATAAGTCTAATGGGTTTGGGTTGTGGACGGGTTAGCAGGTTTCATCCATGGGCTTAAGTTGTGGGCTAATAAAAAGGCTTTTAATTAAGGGCTAGCTAAGAGTCTCAATAAAAGCTAAAAGTAGTAGTAATAATGATATTATTAATATTAATAATAATAACAATACACAATAGTCTATATAAAATTCATTTATTAATGAAAACCAAATTCACGAGTTTTACAGTCACAGACAACCGATATATTACATCAATAGTTTTTGTGCTTACTAGCTTCTAGAAAACTTGGTATATCTGTTGGCCCATAACCAATATAAATAGTTTTTGTTCTGCAGGTTGGAAAGAGTCCTCGATTATGCCGATCACTATTGTTTCTACGTGAGGCTACAGGCACCGGTCCACAACATTCCAAACTTCCTAATTGACTCTATAGGTTGGATACCCAACAGACTTTCCTCCAGTCTAATGAGAGGATATTAGCTCCATCACTCCTCAATTGGACTCATTGTCTGTAACCCCACGACAGAGTTCATGCTCCTTCCCATCATCGACTGTGCATCCTCATGTTGTTCCACATCATTTTTCGTTTCCAGCTACTTGACCACCATGTTGACGCTAACATATATGTAGCATCTCCCCAATTACTAGGATCTTCTTGAGATTAATGACTCGACAATGACCTACTTATAATTAGATTTCTATGTATAAACACATGACATACTACATACAGTGGAGGGATGAGTGTGCCTCGTTTAGTTACCAAATTTAAGCTTGGGAAAAGAAAGTGATTCATTTCCTGTTTTTGGAAGCCAAAGGAAAGGAGTTGGAAAGGAAAAAATGATTCCCAAGGAGTAGAAAAATATGGGGAAAATGTGGTTCCCCCATCCATCTAAGGAATCAATTTCCCTCCAATTTTTTTGTATTTATTACAATTTTTTTTGACTGAAATATCCATGCTCATAAATATTATTTTACCTTTTTTATCCATAATACCTTTTAGACAAAATATTCATGAGTAATAAGTTTTTTTCATTAGCACGAGGGTGTTATTAAAAAATTGACTTGATTTTATTTTCTTTCCTTACAAACACAAAGTACTATAATTGAAAGTAAAGATATATTCATACTATAATTCCGATCTTTCCAAACACCGGAAAGAAAAATTGATGGAAATTATAATTTTCCAAAGGAAAGGAAATAACAAAGAATCAATTTTCTTTCCTTTTCTTTCTGCAAACCAAACAAGGTAATAACAAAGAATCAATTTACTTTCCTTTTCTTTCTGCAAACCAAACAAGGTTATCGTTAGGTATAACCTTGAGAAAAAAATTGGATTATCGTTGTACACTTTCTCTAGTAATAGAAATTACAAAATTATAGCAATCTTATAAATCCATGTAATCTTATTTAGTAATGACTTCACTCTTCTATTAGTTTTTTACCAGTTATAATTTTTCACTTATATACTTGAGTCTTTGTTTTGATATTGTGACCTTTATATTTTTTTTTTGCATAGGTCAAGACCATTGTATTTGGTGTTGCAGATTTGTTTGTTGCGAACACCCATCTCGAGACCTTGTTTAGTTTATTGTAATGTAATCGTAATCGCAATGTAATCAAATGAAAAAAAAAAATGCATTTGATTATATTGCGATTATGATTACATTGCAGTAAACCAAACGGGGTCATAGTTTCTGATTTTCTCCCAACGTTTTGCTCATTAGCAGAATTTATTCTCACAGACAAAAGAAAACCATAATCAACAACAAAGTATTTAACAAACAAGAACGACATTTACTATCACCGTACCAAAAGACTGTAGTAGTAGAGTACAGCAGTTCACTTCTAATACATATATGTAAAAGACACTCCGACACGGACACTCCTGACACTCAATCTTTTAGCTTAGCTGTAGGGACTCATGCTCACGGCAGCCTCCTTGCCGTACCCGTCGGAGTTGGCCTTGGAGAAGGAGCCGTAGTAGAAGAGGGAGAGGATGGCGGTGAAGAACGTGAACGCTCCGCCTGCAGCAAACACACCCTTCCTCAAGGTCTGGCATGACGGAGGGTCGGAGATGAACAGGGTCCTGTAACGGGTGTGGTATGCATTCTGGACCGATCCGGCTAGCAAGCACGCCTCCGCTATCAGGAACGCCACCCTGCCAATTTACAAACAACATATAACATAACAAGTTGTGTGCAAACATTTTTTCAGACTGCACTACGGGCGAAAGTAGGGTTTGATTTTGAAGAACACACCCTACCCAAACCAGAGAAAGCCTTATGTTAAGCTGGACTAGCTACTAGGAGTTTGGGATTGCTTATCATCAGGGCCGGCCCTGAGTTAATGGGGGCCCTAGGTAAATTTTTAAAATGGGACCCATATATAATATAAAAAAAGGGAAGATTTATGAAATGCCCAAAAACTAAAAAAGTTTTATGTAAAACCCACCGCTAAAAAAACTTTCATCGCGTGCCCAGAATTAGTGAAACTTATCCAAAGCAGGTTCCAAATGACCCTTTTGCCCTTCCTTTTAATTTATTGGAAACACCCACAAAACTGCTCTTAAAAAAAACGTTTCAATACTCCATCTTCTTCCATACGCTGCTCACTTTCGAATCTAGGTTTTCTCCTCAAAAATCTTTAAAAACTCGTCGAAAAATTTCGGAAAGACCGGGACGAACGGCAAAAGTGCTAAAACGGAGGTCCAAACATCATTTTTTTGCGATTCTAAAATTTCGGAAGGCCGTCTAACCGTGAAGCTGTTACTTTCAGTCTCCTCGACGATACGCTCATTTTGCGACAAACGGGACCTCGTTTCGACCTCCCAGTCAAAAGTTATGGCCCTCCAAAGTTTCAACTGACCATAAAATGCAGGAGAATGGCCATTCTCCGTTTAGAACACGAAAAATGTTAATTTTCGCATGAGGGTGGTCATTCTCCGTATTAGTAACACGGAGAATGGCATTCTCCGTCTTAATTTACACGGAGAATGACCATTCTCCGTGTTAGTAACACGGAGAATGGCATTCTCCGTCTTAATTTACACGGAGAATGACCATTCTCCGTGTTAGTAACACGGAGTATGACATTCTCCGTCTTAATTTACACGGAGAACGGTCATTCCAGTGTTAAAACGCAGGAGAATGACCATTCTCCGTGTTAGAAACACGGAGAATGCCATTCTCCGTGTTAAATAAAACGGAGAATGTCATTCTCCGTCCTAATTAAGACGGAGAATGGCCATTCTCCGTGCTAAATTAAACGGAGAATGACCATTCTCCGTCTTAATTTACACGGAGAATGCCATTCTCCGTGTAATTTATCAAGGAGAATGGTCATACCAGTGTTAAAAACGCAGGAGAATGACCATTCTCCGTGTTAGAAACACGGAGAATGCCATTCTCCGTGTTAAATAAAACGGAGAATGTCATTCTCCGTCTTAATTAAGACGGAGAATGGTCATTCTCCGTCCTAATTAAGACGGAGAATGGTCATTCCAGTGTTAAAACGCAGGAGAATGGTCATTCTCCGTGTTAGAAATACGGAGAACGGCATTCTCCGTTTTAAATAAAACGGAGAATGGCATTCTCCGTGTTAGTTTACACGGAGAATGGTCATTTACAGTGTTAAAACGTTAATTTAGTTTTTTCATGAATAAAGAGTTTCGTTCTTCTTTCAAAACGATGATAATTCTTATGGAAAAGAAGAAGAAAGATCTTCTCTCCACAATTGACCTAATCGTCGAAAAACTTCAAATGTCTCCACGATGAAGATGATGATGATGACGAGCGATGATCTGAGTTCGACTGAAGAAAAACACACCGAACTACGAACGATTTTTGCGATCTCTGCTGAATATGAGAGCAATGGAATTCAGATTTTCCATGAAGAAGAAGAAGACGAAAATCGCAATCCAGATCTGAGTTTTTTGAATTCAAATACATATAGATGACCAATTCGCGCGGAGAGGTAGTTTCGGTATTATAAAAATAGCATTTCCCAGCGGGTGGCATCTAAAAGGGAATCTTGGAATATTTAACGTGAAAATACTTAATTCTGGGTATTTCATAAAACTTATGCAGCGGGTGGGCATTTCATAAAAGCCCACCCCGAAATTGGGTTTCTCAGCAATTTCCAAATTGAACTAAAAAATTATGCAGCAAAGACTAGAACCTAGAACCTCTTGTATACAAGTATAACAAACTACCACTACACCACAAATGTTTTGTGATAAAGCAGGATCATATTATATATTAGTTCTATTTTCAATATAAGATTACTAATATATATATACATTTAAATTAATTTTTTTGGGCCCCCAAATTTTATGGGGCCCTGGACGGTCGCCCTGGGCCAGGGCCGGCCCTGCTTATCATCACTGCTGCTACTATTTTCTTTCAGAAGTTGTCCGTCGTGTCGTTTCCTACCAACGGCTTATCAAAAATAGAAAATTGGAAAGCTAGTTCAATTTCCGAACAGCTTTTGACTGCATAAGGGTGTCGCTTTCGAAACCAGTAAAAGTCCCAAACCAGACCTAATTAGGAAGTGAATCCTACACCCAACATAACCCAACCCACAAAAAATGTGTGAATTAGCAAATTCCGACTGGAGGCATTGTAGTGGATGAAGATGTATTTTGTTTGTAGATTAACTTTAGCAATAACTTTAACAATGTAGTGATTAATTTTCTCATAAGACACTAAACCAAGTGGTTTAAGAAGAAACAGAGGTGTAAATAGTTAGTATAGTGTGGCTTCCCTAGCCGCCCCCCCCCCCCCCCCCTTCTCTTTTTCTTCCTCTCTCGCGATGAGGGAGGCCAACGCGATGACTACAGAGGTGGCAGGGACAAAGAAGAGACGACTGTGGTAGGAGGAGATGGATTCTCCTCTTGACAGTAATTTCATAGTGCAATAATTAGCTACGGTTTGGTGTTGAGGATTAAGGGCTCCATCTGACTCAAGGCAACTCGACCCATGTAGCACTTCCTATTCAATGTTTCTTTTTTACATGTACATGCACAAATAGTAGTTTTGGGTTGTGGATTAAGGACTTTTCCAAGGCCTCGTTTGTTTTGCGGAATGGAAGGGAAAGGAAATCAATTATTTGGCATTTCCTTTCCTTTGGGAAATTACCATTCCTATTGATTTTTCTTTCCAATGTTTGGAAATGTCAAGAAATTTGGAAAGTAAAGTGAATACTTCAATGTGGAAAAGTGATTCTTTGCTTGTACCTCTCCCCTCCTAATTTTCCTTTCATTGGAAATCACTTCCTTTCCTCCTTAATTCCTTTCTTTAGCACGCAAACATAGGAAAGTAATCACTTTCCTTTCCAACCTCATGATTCCGCGAACCAAACGAGACAAATAGATTCAATCTATTTCTCACATGTCTTACGTGTAGCATCATCATTTTTTTTTTCCATGTTGAGAATTAAGGGAACCGCTATACCTTATTGACTTGTAGCTTTTATAGAATAGAGCCACAAGTGAATATCGGTAAATTATGCTTTTCATTTTCTTAAGGGTCTGCTTGGATTGAGGGGGGAAAAAATAAGCAGGGTTAAGTGGGGTTAAATGAGGGAGAGTTAAGCGAGGGGGAGTAGAGTCAATACATAGAACCTTACTTGGATTGGAGGGAGAGTTAAGTGGGGGGTGTTTAATAACTCTTGCTTGGATTGGAGATTTTAAGTGAGAGGGTGATTAATGAAAATATGATAGTTACCAAAATAACCTTATTACACATGTCATAAAATTAAATTTGATTGAAATTTTAATTAGAACTTGTCAAAATGTCTTCACAAATTAAGAAACTACGGATTAACATGTTGAGAACAATAAAAATTGGAGAAAAAAATTATGATATTTTATAAACAAATAAGGAACATTTATGACTTTTTAAACAAGGTTAAAAAAATAGATAAAAGAGGGTGAAATAAATCCTCACTTAACCCTCTATAACCCTCCCTCCTAAACCTCCACCCTCAAACCAAGCATGGTTTTATTTCCCCTTCACTTAACTTCCTATCACTTAACCCTCTTAACCCTCAATCCAAGCAGACCCTAAAAGAGGAAGTACTCTTCATTTCATCACTCTATTTTCTTCAGGAATCCAAGGATGTACCAAATACTAGCGGTGAGCATTATTCGGTTTTGGACCGAAAACCGGACCGAGCCGAATAATATATTCGGTTCGGTTTGAAAAAAATTCGGTAAGATTTCAGTTTTGAAGATACTAAAATTTCTGTTTCGAATTCGGTTTCGGTCCAAAACAAAAAACCGAACAAGACTTGTACAACTATTTAAATATCCTCAATTCTATGTATATGTTGTAATTAAAATGTGTATATTTTGAAAGCAACTATTCTATTTATGTGTTCTGAAACCAAACTTTGCTAATTTAGTAACTAGTCTAACTTTGGACGAAAATACAACAATGTGTTTATAATAATAATAATAATTTTTAATATCATTTAACCACGATTTCAACTTTGGACAAACTCATTATATAATATAAATAATCCAATCGAACAAACCGAATAAAACGAATCGTTATTCGGTTCGGTTTTAGATTTTTGGTTTGTTCGATTTTGACTATTTCGGTTCGGTTGAAACCGAATAAATTGAACGCTCAAAAGTAAATATTAAGTCTCATCCCCAAAAGACTTTGAATTAGTCTAATAACTGAATGTTGGAAGGTACTCAAAGATTCTTATTGACGAGCCCAGGCAAATTTTATGTAATGCTAACCGCATTTAAAGAGGGTATGAAATCTTTAATATTCCTGAAGAATAATCTAAAAGAAATGAAAAGTTATTTTTTCTTTAAGAATAAAGATAAAGGATTTATATTCTATGCAACGTCAGTAAAATTTATAGACTCCACTAGCAGCTTTTGAAACAATGTCATGTGCCCCGCTAACACTCAACCTCTTCACCCCTATCTGTTGCGAACGTGGTATTTCGAAGTTGCCGGTGGAGTCTAAAAATTCTACTGGCGTTGTATGAAATAATAATCCAAAAGGAAAGCATAATTTAACCCACATCCATTGCATATACAGCGATAAGGTCTTGATTGATCCTTAATTTTCAACTCAAAAAAAGAAGGAAAAAAAAACTAATTTTGCACGTCTAATATGTTGGGAAAGAAGCGCGGAAACCTTTCCCCAAACCGGAGAGTACCTGCGAGAGGACCGAGCAAACAACGCACGAACCAAAAAAAAAAAAAACACACAAAAACAATCCACGCAGACACAGAGAATTTTTGACGTGGAAACCCTTGCGGGAAAAAACCACGGGACGATCGGAGTCCAACCCTGAGAAGCCTCCACTAATGGAATAGAAGAATTACACCCTCTACAAACTCCTCCGATCCAAATCGGATCCCCACAACACTCAGAGATAAGAACAATGATTACAAGGCTACGAAGAACGAGAACGACGAGTAGAGATTACCCGAACACGATCTCCTCCGAATATCAACATTCAATCCTCCGCCTTCTTCTCCGAAGTTGCAATGGCACTCTTGCCTCCTTCTCTCTCGAACTTGTGTTATGTTGCACTTGTGAATTAGGGTTGAGAAAACTCAATATATATCTCCCTAATCCCGCAACCAACCTGGACCGTTGGATTAGATCCAATGATGAAAACTCATCCAAAATCCCGCTTCAGCCCCCGACAACACAGAGTTCGGCCAGAACTCTGTGCGGGGCAGCCAGCACCTACTGGCCAAACGCTGGAACAACCAGACCGAGTTCGGCCAGAACTCGGCCTGGGACCGAGTTCGGGCCGAACTCGGATCCTCTGCTCCCAGAAGCTCCAGCAGCAGCAGCAGCAGCAGCAGCAGCAACGTCGCCTACTTCCCGAGCTTCTCCGACTTCGGACGGCGCTCGTCGCACTCCGGGGTCTTCTCCACATAGGTTGGGAACCCCACCCACTCCAACAAATCTCCCCCTTCACAACTATGGGGAGGACGTCGTCATCCCGACGATCTGCCTGCAGTACTCGAACTTCCCCCTTGGTAGAATCTTCGTAAACATATCAGCTCCGTTGTCGTCTGTATGCACCTTCTCAAGCGCCGCGTCCTTCTTCTCAACCACATCCCGTATCCAATGATACCGAGTCTCGATGTGCTTGGACCGGCTATGAAACGTCTGATTCTTCACAAGGTGGATAGCACTCTGACTGTCGCAAAGCAAAGTATACTGCTCTTGCTTCAGTCCCATTTCCTGCAACAGCTTCTTCATCCACAACAGCTCCTTGCAAGCCTCCGTCGCCGCAATGTATTCCGCCTCCGTCGTCGACAAGGCAACACACTTCTGCAACCGCGACTGCCACGACACTGCTCCTCCCGCAAACATCATCACGTAGCCCGAAGTCGACCGCCTCGTGTCTACATCTCCAGCCATATCAGCATCGGTATACCCGACCAGCTTCGGCTCGTCACCACCAAAGGAAAGTCTCCAACCGGCAGTGCCCTGAAGGTATCGTAGAATCCACTTGACCGCACTCCAGTGTACCCTTCCAGGATTCGAAAGATACCTGCTAACCGTACCAACTGCATGAGCAATATCTGGCCTCGTACACACCATAGCATACATCAGGCTTCCCACAGCTGAAGCATATGGAACCCGCTCCATATCTTCCTTTTCGTCCTCGGTAGATGGACACTGCTCCTCAGTGAACTTAAAGTGAGCCGCGAGGGGGGAACTCACTTTCTTCGACCCGTCCATCCCGAAACGCTGAAGTACCCGGTGAATGTACTTCGTTTGGGACAAGTGTAGCAGCTTGGACTCTCTCTCTCGGCTGATCTCCATCCCAAGAATAGTCTTCGCTGCGCCCAAATCCTTCATAGAGAAGGCCGCGCCCAGTTGGCGCTTCAACTCCGCTATCCTAGTGGCATTTCGACCCACTAATAGCATATCATCTACATAGAGCAATAAAATGATGAAATCATCCTCGGCAAAATACCTCACAAATGCACAATGGTCCGACGTCGTCCGTGCATAACCATGCTCCCCCATAAACGACTCGAACTTTCTGTACCACTGCCTCGGAGCCTGCTTCAGACCATACAAGCTCTTCCTCAACCGGCAGACCAAATGTGACTTGCCCTTCTCACAGAATCCCTCCGGCTGCTCCATGTACAACTCCTCCTCAAGATCACCGTGGAGGAACGCCGTCTTCACATCCATCTGCTCGACCTCCAAGTCAAAACTGGCTGCTAATGCTAGCACCACCCGAATAGACGAATGCTTGACGACAGGCGAAAAGATTTCATCATAATCCACGCCTTTCCGCTGACCGTAGCCCTTGACTACCAGCCTCGCTTTGTATCGAGGGCGAGTAGCATCATCCGTCTGCTTCACTCTGAACACCCATCGATTCTTCAAAGCCTTCTTGCCCTTTGGCAACCGCACCAGATCATAAGTAGAATTGGTGTACAAGGAACTCATCTCCTCCTGCATAGCCACCATCCACTCCTGCCTGTGTTCGTCTTCCATAGCCTCTGCGAAACTTTCGGGCTCTCCCCCGTCAGTCAGTAGCACATACTCATCCGGCGAGTATCTCGTAGATGGTCGACGATCCCTGTTGCTCCTTCTCAGTGGAGCCACTGGTGCTGGCTGTATACCGACAGCCTCCTCCCCTTCAGGAACTACCTCTCCGGCATGCTCATCCTCCTGAGGGACACCCTGACCACCATCAGCAGGCTGATGATCAAGGTTGGGAGCAACTCCATGTACCGGCTCCCCCATAACTGGATCCTCCGCGATGTCCTCTGGAAACTGCTCGAAGCGAAATGACTCTAACTCAGGCAATTCCTCAGCCTCAGAAGGCGTCTCGGAGTCCTGAGTGTTGGTCATGGTCTGATCCTCGACGAACACCACGTCCCTGCTTCTGTAGAGCTTTCCTTCCACTGGGTCGTAGAGTCTATAGCCAAACTCATCCCGACCGTAGCCGACAAAGACGCATCGCCTCGTCTTCGGCTCAAGTTTGGTCCTTTCGTCCTTCGGTACATGCACGAAGGCTTTACAACCAAACGCCCGCAGGTGACTGTATGACGGCTCTTTGCCGTACCATACTTTGTCAGGCACATCACCCTGCAAAGGAGCACTAGGAGACAAATTAATAATATAAGCAGCTGTGAGAAGAGCCTCACCCCAATAACTGCCCGGCAAGTTTGCTTCTGACAGCAAACACCGCACCCTCTCCATCAGTGTCCTGTTCATGCGCTCCGCTACACCATTGAGCTGAGGTGTCTTTGGCGGAGTCTTCTGGTGTCGTATCCCTTGCTCTCTGCAATACGCATCAAAGGGACCGATGTATTCGCCGCCATTGTCGGACCGAACACACAACAACTTCTTGCCCGTCTCCCTTTCAACGGAGGCCTGAAACTCCTTGAAAGTAGGCAGCACCTGATCCTTGGTCTTTAAGGCATAGACCCAAACCTTCCTGGAACAGTCATCAATGAAAGTCACAAAGTAAGAAGCACCACCAAGAGATTTTACCTTCATAGGACCGCAGACATCCGAGTGAATCAACTCGAGCAACGCCGGCTTCCTCGAACTTGGGTGACTCTGGAAAGACACCCTACTTTGCTTCCCAGCCAAACAGTGCGTGCATTTCTCCAACTTTGTAGACTTGAGCCCCGGAATCACCTTCCTGTTCACCAAGTAGCTCATCCCCTTCTCGCTGATATGGCCGAGCCGCCTGTGCCACAACTCGGTAGACGCATCACTGACTGCGTTCACCTCCTGTGCCCCCTGTGCGCTCCCCTCCATATAGTAGAGACCGGACTTCTTGCTTCCTCTGGCAATCACCAACGAACCTCTGGAAAGCTTCCACTGACTATTCCCGAAGAGACTGAAGAATCCCTCGTCATCCAACCTTCCAACCGACACCAGGTTGAAACGGATATCAGGGACATGACGAACATCCTTGAGAACAAGAACCGCACCCGTCTTCGTTCTCAAATGCACATCTCCAATGGCAACCGCCTTCGACACATCTCCGTTGCCCATCTTCAACACGCCACAGTCGCCTGTCGTGTAAGTGGCAAACAGTGCCCTATTGTGAGATACATGTGCTGAAGCCCCTGAGTCCACCAGCCAAGAATTGTCATCGCAGGCGAGGTTAGTAATGACCTCATCACCTACGACGATCACATCGCCTCCATGCGTCGAGGCCGCCGCTGTAGTGTTCTCTTCTTGCTTCCCCTTGTCGCCCTTCTTCTCTCTCTTCCAAGCGAAACAGTTCCGCTTGATATGGCCCTTCTTACCGCAATGATAACACTCTGAGTCCTCGTACCGACCCTTGGACTTTCCCCTGCTCTTGTCTCTGCCACCACCTGGACCCCTGCTTTTGCCCCTTCCGCGGCTCTCTGAAACCAATGCCTCTGAGTGGTGGGATGTGGATGAAGTGCCCTGAGAACGTCTCCGCATCTCTTCATTCAACACCCCGCTCTTAGCAAACTCCAGACTGACCACGCCCTCTGGAGCAGAAGCGATCATAGATACTCGTACGGTCTCCCACGAGTCTGGCAAGGTACACAGCAGCCACAGTCCCTGAACTTCGTCGTCGAACTTGACTCCCATAGAAGATAACTGGTCAACCACGCCCTGGAAATCACTCAAGTGATCCGTAATAGACGCCCCATCCTTGTACCGCAGACCCATCATCGTTCGGATCAGGAACAACTTGTTTACCCCGGTCTTCTTCGCATACAAGGATTCCAGCTTATCCCACAACGTCTTCGCGTGCTCAATATTGGCAACGTGGTTGTACACGTTCTCATCAACAAACTGCCGTATGTACCCACACACCTGTATGTGCTCGAACTTCCAGTCCTCCTCGGATTTATCACTGGGCCTCTCGGATGCAAACACAGGTAGATGCAGCTTCTTGACAAATAGCAAATCCTTCATCTTGCTCCGCCAATAATGATAGTTTGTGCCATTGAGGTTCACCATGCGCACCGGCTTCGCGTCCATCTCTCCTCTCTGGTTCCTCTGTCAACTCCTGACACCCTTTGAACCCAAAGCTCTGATACCACTCTGTTGGGAAAGAAGCGCGGAAACGTTTCCCCAAACCGGAGAGTACCTGCGAGAGGACCGAGCAAACAACGCACGAACCAAAAAAAAAAAAAACACACAAAAACAATCCACGCAGACACAGAGAATTTTTGACGTGGAAACCCTTGCGGGAAAAAACCACGGGACGATCGGAGTCCAACCCTGAGAAGCCTCCACTAATGGAATAGAAGAATTACACCCTCTACAAACTCCTCCGATCCAAATCGGATCCCCACAACACTCAGAGATAAGAACAATGATTACAAGGCTACGAAGAACGAGAACGACGAGTAGAGATTACCCGAACACGATCTCCTCCGAATATCAACCTTCAATCCTCCGCCTTCTTCTCCGAAGTTGCAATGGCACTCTTGCCTCCTTCTCTCTCGAACTTGTGTTATGTTGCACTTGTGAATTAGGGTTGAGAAAACTCAATATATATCTCCCTAATCCCGCAACCAACCTGGACCGTTGGATTAGATCCAATGATGAAAACTCATCCAAAATCCCGCTTCAGCCCCCGACAACACAGAGTTCGGCCAGAACTCTGTGCGGGGCAGCCAGCACCTACTGGCCAAACGCTGGAACAACCAGACCGAGTTCGGCCAGAACTCGGCCTGGGACCGAGTTCGGGCCGAACTCGGATCCTCTGCTCCCAGAAGCTCCAGCAGCAGCAGCAGCAGCAACGTCGCCTACTTCCCGAGCTTCTCCGACTTCGGACGGCGCTCGTCGCACTCCGGGGTCTTCTCCACATAGGTTGGGAACCCCACCCACTCCAACATAATATGTGGCAAATTGATCGTCTCTAAAGCAATGTTCTAAAAGTTCGGCCTAGGCGGCTACATAGGCGACGCCTAGGTGCCTAGTTCTCGTCCGATGCCCGTCTAGGCACCCACCTAGACCCCCCGACTCTCGACTATGCATGTTTTTGGATTTTATGGACTTTTTTTTTTGCAAATTTCAGTAGATTTTTTAGGGAATTTTATTTTATTTTTGAACCACGGCCACCTAGACGGGCTAGGCGCCTAGTGCCCGCCTGACTAGCACCTAGCGCCTTTTAGAACACTGGTCTAAAGCCACACATGTTTGTTCGAATAGGGCTCAAATCGAATGGTGGCTGGAAGAATCTTTTTAATCAACAATTAGACAACGCTTTAACTAAATGAATAATAAAGAATTTATATTATATACATCGTTGGTGAAATTTATAAGTACATTTAATTACATTTTCTAGAACTAGACAACCAATTTCACAATTCTTCTATATCTTTTTACTACGTAAGCTTCACAATTTACCTGACAATTGCATTGGAGAATAATTTTTAAATAAAAAATTATCATTCCTACAGAAAATTGCATAGGAAGCATTGAAGTTCTTTTTCATTGCGTAAAAGACACAAATTTTGGAATATTTGTAAACGCGGTCCAAATACACCAATTTGAAGGACTTAAACGTTGATTTGCAGAAAAAAAAAATTAATTAACTTGTCGTTTGGCAATTTACGTCCTTACGAAGGACATAAATTCGACATTTATTAAGTTTTTAATACGTCGCATGTAATTAAGTGAGAGTTATAGAAGTTAAAATATTAATAAATTTGGTGATTTACGTCCTTTGATGGACGTAAATGTCCTAGTATCAAGGGAAGGTTTTGGTTCAGAGGAGCACGCATGAGAAGGAATTGGTTGGCAACCACATGACATGACATGGTCCTCCTCCAACCCATCCATATCCAGTTGTATGTACTTATGAAAAATACATACGTAGTCTCTTCCACTCCCATTCTATCCAAATCTTTATATTGTGAAACTCCTCTGAACCCACCCACATTTACATCATTCAAAAGAAAGTAAGTTGTCAAATTTATTAATACTCCCGCTTCTTCCATAACCACATCTAATTACACGCGAGGTATTAAAAATTAATAAATGTCAAATTTATGCCCTATGTAAGGATGTAAATTGCCAAACGTAAATTTACGCCCTTCGTAAGGACATAAATTGACAAGTTAACTTTTAAGCTTTTTTTCTCGCATATCAAAGTTTATGACGTATTGGGACTCTGTTTATAAATATTCCAAAGTTTGTATCTTTTACGCAATTAAAAAAAAAACTTCAATGCTTTCTATGCAATTTTATGTCGTTCCTATTCCTTATGTGATAATAACCCTTTCTTTTCAGAGTCACAACAGTGTTGTAGACGCTCTCAAGAAAACCTAATCCATTGACAGTGACTGGGTCAAAGAAAAAGGCCATACAATTAGTAGCTGTCAGTATGTATTAGGTTAGCAGAAGACAGTGGGACACAGCTGTTGCTTAAAAAAAGACAAATTAGCTGCATTTAATGATTAATGTATTAAAGTAAATGCAGATCGGCATGGAACTCTCCAGAATCCAGACAGACGCAACCGATCTATTACAGCGATAGTGCTATACACTAAAAACAGTCGGTGGTCCAAATCGTTCTCCTGGTTTAGAGCAAGCTGTCGGCAAGAGATGAAATAAATAAATAAACAAACAAACAAACAAACAAAAAATTAATATAATAATAGTAGTAGTAGTAAATCCAAATTTATTTTCTATTAAAATGAGCGTGTATTTTTGCCGAATTATATGATAAGTTTAACCCGTGTGCTAAGAAACAGGGACACTCGAGAGATATGGGCCCTGTCATGTAACACTCAAAATTACACTAGGACACACAAGATAGGTACAGCCGACGTGTCCTTGCCGTGTCCGTGTCAACGCAACACTAAACTATTGTGAATTGAACATAGGAACAATTATTTCTTCTAATTACTGAGATGATTTAGTTTTTTTTTTTTTTTTTACCAACAGGCAAGGAAGAGGATGAGGGCGCAGGCGCGGGAGCCGCCGGGGCGGAGGGCGCGGCCGCAGCAGAAGCACTTGCTGGCGGCCATGATCATGACCTGGGCGGCCAGCAGGAACAGGAACGCCCCCACCCCGTAGCCGGTGGCGATGTCCGAGTCGTAGACGCAGTAGGTGTACTCCTTCGCCGAGTCCGTAACCACACCCGCCTAAAATACACGTCCATCACCGCCATTAGAATCGTCACACCAGAGCAAGAAGAAAATAGAAAATAGAAAATAAGAAAACTATGAACCTTGCTTCTGCGTTGCTCAGCGGCGACGGCGAGGCCAAAGGCGACGATGTCGAAGAGGATGACGAGGAAGATGACCAACTTGGAGGCCATAGGGAACAACAGATCTAGCAGATCTAGAAGGAGAAGGAGAAGGAGGAGGAGGAGAAGTTTCCTATTGTTTGGTAGCAGATGAGAAGACGGCTAAAGAAAAAAGTGAGATGTGCAGGTGTGTGTGAGAGAGAGAGCTGGTGGGAGTGAGCAAATAAAATAAATGTGTTTGGTAAGTGACAACTGGCGTTTGATATTTTTTCTCTCTTTTTCGTCCTAAATTTTGTTTCAACTTTGACATCATGTAGGACGGACTGAAGTCTGAACTGAACTGAATCGAATCATCTGACATAAATTAACACCGTCATCCCATCCAGTGGACTATGATTTGCATTTTTAATTGGGTAAAATTCTTTTTTAGCATTTTGACAAACGAAAAAAAATTTAGGACGACAAAAGTACGAATATAAATCGAATCAGTGCGAATAAAATACGTTCAAATGTTCGAAAAATAAAAATATTGAGATTAAAAATTTTATATTCTTAAATATGTTGTCAAATTTAGTTAATCAAACAGATTCCTATCACTTTTTTTTGCCAAATTTTTCAATAATTTATACGAAATACGTCTAAAATTTTGCACGTTTAAAATTTACTATTGATTCGAAATTTTCAAAAGTACGTAAGTATTATAGTTCTTTGAAAGATACAGAAAAATTCGCGTATAATACGAGTTTTATCCGGGTGATTGCTAACAATAGGGTAAATTATACTAACGGCAAATTAATTTTAAACTAATTATATCAACCATTCCCATATTTCATATTTACTACACGGAATACTCCTACCTTAAGTAAAAATAAGACTTATTTTTAAACTTATTACACCGACCATCCTCATGTTTTATGTTTATTATATGAGATACTCCTACTTTAAGATAATAAAAAAAATAACACAAATATTTTTTATTTTTATTTTTTTCCTAAAGGAATGGATGGTCAGTATAATTAGTATAAAAGTAGAGATACCATGTGTTATAAACCCAAAATATAGGAATAGTTAGTAAATAATCTTCTTTTCAAGTGTGTGATGTTTTATACTTTAAGGCCTCCTTTGGTTACCAGAATTTGAGCTTGAGAAAGGAAAGTGATTCCTTTTCTGTGTTTGGAAGCCAAAAGAAAAAAACTGGAAAAGGAAAATGATTCCCAGGGGGTAGAAAAATAGTGGAAAAAGTGGTTCTCTCCATCCATCTAAGGAATCACTTTTTCTCCAACTTTTCTGCATTTATTACAAAAAAAATTGACCAAAATATCCATGTTCACAATATTATTTATCATTTTTATCCATAATACCTTTTAGACAAAAATATTTCTGAGTAATAATTTTTTCATTAGCAAGAGGGTATTATTGAAAAATTGACTTGATTTTGTTTCCTTTCCTTACTAATACCAAACACTATAATAAAAAGTAAAAATATATTCCGACTATAATTCCGGTCTTTTCAAATACCGAAAAAAAATTGATAGGAATTACAATTTTTAAAAAAATATATCAAGGAATCAATTTTCTTTACTTTCCTTTCCATTACGCGAACCACACCAGGCCTAATACCTAAGCGTTTTGGAAAGAAAAAAAAAAGTTATCATTTCCCCCATTTATTATTGTCTGCTTCAGCATCCTGATTTCTTGACCTTTCACTTTCCTGCTCCCATATCAACATCAATTTTGCAATGGGCAATCAAAATTCACATATCAACATCCATTTTGCAATGGGCAAATCAAAGCAAGGGAAGAGTATTCCGTGTGGGCATCATTCGTTTTTTTTTTAACCGAGAATCGAACCAAGTTGAATTTAATAAGGGATTCAAGTTTGATTTTAAAAATTCTAAAAAAAAAAAAATTGATTTTGGCTTTAGTTTGACTTTTGGTCCCAAACTGAAATCAAATAAAACTTACCTAATTATTAAATATTCTTAATTTTATATATATATATATTAAAAGCAACAGTTCTGCATATGTACGTGTTTAAAATCCAACTTTAGTAATTTAACAAGTAGTTCAATTTTGGACCCAACTAAAAATAAAATAAACCTTATAAAAATTATAATTTTTAAATATAATTTAACCACAATTCCAACTTTGAACCAGATATGTGAAACAATAAAAATAATCCAACCGAACAAACTGAATAAACCGACTTGACTATCGGTTCTATTCAGCTTCAATTATGGCTAATTTCGGTTCGATTTCTGATTTGCATTTTTAGAATTTCAATTTATTTAGTTTTTGACTATTGCGATTCGATTAAAACGGAATAAACTGAACTAAAACGGAATAAACTAAACTCCGACCCCTACCCCAAGACCACACATAAGAGCAGTCCAGAATGAGATTACAATCTTGAAATTACCCCCACATCATCCCGCACAACCCCCGCCTTACCACATCAAATTGCATTGCATAAGCTCATCTCCCGTACATTCAAAGCAAATTAATGAAATAACAAGCAAGAGTATGAACCAAGCACGGTTCGGTACAACATTTGAGATTTTACAAAATCATGGAACGAAGCAATAACTGCAACGTTTGCAGGTCGAATTTCTCTATTTCTAGAACTGCCTCCGTAAAAATTGGCAGGCTCTAGTCTTAGAAACTCTCAACACCTTTAATTACGCTGTAATCTTCCTTCGGCCATAGGTAACCTCGATTTCATCCAACGCGTGCACAAGGAGAGAAAAAAAAAACTTTACATCTGGCAGCTGAATCTCTCTAGGAAATCTATAATTGAAGTCCCATTTACAGGAGGGAACATAATTGGCACACCAATTTTGGGGACAGCAGATGTGCTCTCGTCGCTTGAACTCATAGACGTGCAAGTAGCCAGACTTTTGCCTACTCAGTTACAACCAGAGAATGATACTGAAGGTGGTGTGATACTCGAATAATAGATGGTATAGCCCTTCTACAATTAGCACTTGTCCTGAGGACTTGTACAACCAACATAAAAGCACACAGGAACTCCCATAAGTAGCCTCGTCATCAATAATCTCACATCTGATCTATCCGAAGGATGGTAACTATCCCTTCCACTGTCAGGCGATGTCTCTTATAATGAAATGTGCCTCAATCACATTCATCAAGAATCTCCCTAGGGCAGCCCTTTCAATGGTAAGCTGCAGATTACTCTTTATGACGCTTCATCAGAGAAAAAAGTGATGGGGGTTGTCAAGCGCAGGAGTTTCATTGTCGGTGTATCTACAAGATGGAGTTCTGCAATCCCCGCAAGAAATCTTGTTTCAACCGCTTATTTGGTGTTATTGGCTGCGACCTGATATGGGCAAATAGTCATTAGAGACAAAAGATTAGACTTGAGGTATATACTTCATATACAAGGCTATTTCACACCAGATTAAATTTTAAAGTGAGGACAATCATTTGGACCCAGACTAAGTATATATGGACAATACTTAGTTCTTATTCTTCATAGTCGGAGTGGAATTGCATTATATAGAATCTGTCAATATATAACTAAGTATATATTGACAATACTAGCTTTTCGTTTCCAACAAGGTAATAATCAGGAGGAAACAACAGGACTTATTAGGATAATGTACATTAGTTCTTATTTTCACATTAGTTGTTTTATGGAATTATTAGGATCACGTACATTTTGTTTTATATTCTCACAAAAATAGACAGATTCCTATTTAAGCTTTTATACTTTTTTTATATATTGTTCTTATTCTCATCTTTTATACCTTTTTTTAGACTCCTTATTTTTATTTGACTCACAAAGATTCCTATTTAACTGTTTTTATTATGTATAGCTCGTAAGCTTCTTTCTACATCAGTATTCTCACTTCTTCTTTTTTGCATTTTCTAAATAATTAATCAATCAATTTATTCTACATGCTACTCTCTCTCTCTCTCTCTCTCTCTCTCTCTCTCTCTCTCTATATATATATATATATATATATATATATATATATATATTCTACATGCGAACTTCTAGAATATTACAATAGCTGATAACACGAGCATGCCTCACGTCACACTTTGCTAAAATGACGGGTACATATAAAATTACTCACCTAGGTGAAAATGAACGTTTCTGAGTAAATTGACCAAGCATAGATTTCAATGATTCATAAGCCTCTTCAGCAGCCTGTGAAAATAATAGAGCTTTTCAGATGAACTGTAATATTTGCATAATTCTAGGATAAAGTTAGTAAATCATCATTATTATCATCTCGTTCATCAAATTCTCTTCCCATCAGAATGCCCATATATTCTGGACCATAACTAAATCTCAAGAATGCTCGCACAGAAAAAGAATTGACCATGTTGGCACAACAGGCTTACCCCTTCTCTTAGCTGGTTCCACATTCCCAAATGAGGCAGCTATGAGCAAGAGATGGATTTGCCATAAAATTTCAATAAGTTGAGCATGGCTAAGTTGGTGAACCTGCCTTCTTGCTCTTGTGCATTTTAAGCACAAGCATGTAAGGAGCAATCTTCAAGTTCCACTGAAGTAGGGAATCTAAACTGTAAAGAGAGAAGATGATAGAATTGGCTATCCGAAATCTCACTCATCTATACCAAAATAATAATTCAAAAGCCAACTCGAGTCGCATCTCAGAATCCAACAATAGTAACTAGCATATGAGTCGCGTCTCAGAATCAAACAGGTTACAGAAAGAAATGCTAGGTATCCGAACCAGCCCAAGTATGATGTTGTGCCATACAGGTACCAACTGCAACATATAACATGCTGAGCATGTGCTAGATACAACCATCTTAAAGACACGTGAAACACAAACCTTCACTAGAAAAGGGATCAGATGGGATGGACAGGTTTTCTGGGGATTGAGATTCAAGTTGTCAGCTAGTCTAGACTCTAGAGCCTACTTAAACTATGAAAATTAGAGGTTCACCTTGTTAACAAGAGCCTAACCTGCAAGCAAAAAAAACATGTGTGAAGCTCATGATTTAAAGATAATAATTATGGATGTTTTATTATTTGTGAGCCTTTTGTTTTGTTGGAATTTTAGCCCAATAACTTAGCTACCCAAGCCCAAACCCATGACTTACCCATTCTCCACTCACACTGGTTCCCCCGGTCAGATCCGCCTCCCCCGCATCCACTCCGTGCACCCCTCCTCTTCTCTTTACGTAAGTTCTCTCCAAGAAACCCATCTTCACAGAAACTCTCCATTCCCAACCTTCAGAAAAAACTTCACAACTCCCTACTCCCTCCACCAAAACCAAATCCGAGACCACCGCCGCGTTCGTCTCGCCATCCCCGTCATTTCCGGACCACTCTTCCTCCTCTTCCTCGCGTCCGAACCCGCGCCCGCACCCGCGGTCGCCGTCGCAGCCGTCCGTGCCCGCGCCCCCGCGCCAGGCCGCCCGCGCCCCCGCGCCAGGCCGCCCGCGCCCCCGCGCCAGGCCGCCCGCGCCCCCGCGCCAGGCCGCCCGCGCCCCCGTGCCAGGTCGCCGGCCCCCAGCGTCAGCCGGTAGCGCTGTCCGCGCGCGCCCGTCGCGGCTCCCCATGCGTCCGCACGCTCCGCGCGTGCACTCCGCGCACGTGTCCGTCGTTCCGTCGACGTTCCGACGCTCCGATCCGAGCCCGAGGCCTCCTCTTGGTGCTCCGCCTCCATTTTTTGGTATATCTCTGACCCAGAAACTTTATGTTCCATGTACAAAACATTTTCCATGTTCCGGCCAATTGGCAGAATGAAGCTCTGCCAATTTGAATAGTTAGATTAGTTAATTGTGTATTATTGTGTAGGTTCTTTAATTAATTAATGTATTGGTTATTAGTTATTAGTTGTGGAACTATATAAATTAGATTAATAACGAATAATTAGTGTATTAATAACTTTTAATAAATATTAGTAATATAAAATATTAAGGTATAATTATATGGCAAATTAGTTTATTTAAGAATATTTGTCATTTTGGTTAATTATTATTAAGAGTAATTAATTATTGGTAATAAATTGGCATTTGTATTTTCTATAAGTAAATAGTTGTCTATAAAAGGTTCTTATATAAAAAAAATGCATTTAGAAAATTATGAGTATTCTATAGCTAAAAGATATTTATTTATATTATTTTTCAAAAGTTTATAAAAGTTAGTAATTATTCTATTTTACCAAATAAATAGTTAAAATGAGGTTTTGCTATTAAAAAGGATTTATTTATTAAATATTACAAGGATGACTTTTAGTAATAAGTTTTATTAAAATATTATGTTTATTATATATATAGTTTTAGTTAGAAAATTAGCCCTTTACTAAAAATGATATTTTTGGTTCTAAAATAGTATTTGCTGTTTACTGAATCATTGACTCGACTGCTTACTGAATCATTGACTCGGGAATTGGGGGAGTAACGTTAACAAATGTGGTCAAAGCCCCTTACTAAATCATTGTGGATAGTGGAAGCCCAACTCACTTGGGCCGAAGCCGGACCGTGTTCATTAGAACACTTACTGTCTCCAACCTTAGCCGGCCACAGGATGTTACGTGCTCTAAACACTACTGTAGCTAGATTGCATCATTCCATTTTTCAGAGTTTTTATTGCATAACTGTTTTATTATTATTATTTAGAAAAATTATATTTCTATTATAAACTGCTTCTTGTCTCGTCTTTTAATTATTGAATAAAATGCTGGAATGGATTTGTGTCTTGCTCCCTCCTGACTGGAGACAACATTTTTAGGTGACTGCGACAATGATGAGCTGGCTTACACTTCCTATTATGGGTCCGACTTGGGTTCTGAGGACTTAGCTGAACCAGGACAGAGGAACCAGGAGTCCTAGTTGCACCATTTTCTGATTAGTTCACTTTTCCTAAAGTTGTAATAAACAAACCTTTGTGATGTTGAATACTTTTGCTTTGTCTTCATTTTCATTTCGACTTAGTTGTACTTCAGAATGTTTAATAAAATGTTTTATTTTTCGTTTAGACATTTGTACTGCTTGTATTCACTGCTTGATACAGCTTACTGCCGCCGTCTCACAACGGTGCAGGCTGGACATGATCCGACTGGACCCATTATATCGGGATCGGGTCGTGACAACATGCTTCTTAACTATTCTACTTTTCAAGGCAATTCTCTCCTGTGGGCGGTTTGTGTCAGCCAGGCATTTGGCATATTATATTTGTCATTAGGGTGATATTCCATCGGTCTACTCTCTTTACTGAAATAGAAAATTTAGCAAGTTGCTCAGCGTATGCAAGAGTCTAACCTGTAAACAACTGCACAAGCCTCCTTAATGATCCTTATAGCTTTCTTGGCAACCCCTCTTCACTAGAGGCATTGACAGGTGGTTGATCAACTTAATCTCCTTGTCAGTCCATGTTTAGAAATTGGTCAATATATCATGTAGACTTCCAAATACAACTTTAAGTCATGGCCATATAGTTGACCATTGACTGGTGATGACAACAAAAAAGATGTACCAACTTTAAGGTAAGTTATCCATAGATAACTAACAAGCATATATTAAATCCTCATATATAACTGATCCAAACGTCTAAACGGTCTTGTCTTGTTTTTTCTTTATTTCCACATGACAACGGTCAGGTCATATATGTGACCCTTTTCTCCATGCATGTACTCTTGAAAATAATGGAGATTCAGGTCATGCATGCAACTCTTTTCTCCATTCCTGTACTCTTGAAAATAGTACAAATTGTGCAAATTTTTCTTCTACTCATCCTTGTAGTACTTTAGCATGTCCTAAACTGCCCCGCAGACATTACCAAAATAAACAACAACAATAATGGAAGTTTAAGAGGTACATAACTAGATACACTACATCTTCAATCCCTGAAAGTACAAATGGTAACTGCTGCACCAAGCAACACCATCCTGATTTCCATATTCCGTTCAATTTTCTCCTAGAAGATATAGGGTTAATCAGGGATGGACATTAATCTGAGTTATTCACTCTCCTAAATGAACCGGCTTTAGACAATGCATCTCCTATTGTCTATTTAGATACCATAAACTTCCACTTATTCCAGTAGATTCATATTTCATGCATAACTTTTAAATAATTAAGGTAAGAGGGAGGGGGGCTGGAAGCTTAAAGATCGAATACCTGCAACTTTGCATCTTCCCAGGTAGTTCCAATTCCTTTGCCAAATATTTGTCCTTGTATCTCGACCTGAAATGGACCACAACCAAATAAACACCGTAAAGAAATTATAATCAAGATAGAATATTTATGAAAGTTTTAGCAACATTCTTTTGTCAGAAACTTGAAATTTTAAGCTATTTATAGGGGATATTCTAAGATAAATCGTAATGGAAGTACCAAGCCTGTTTCAACAAGTGATAGTTGCGTTTCATGACATGCATCTTTACACCCTTTATTGGTAACAGGAAAGTAATAATCCATATTTCATTTCAGTACACCTACATGTCTATCTCTAACACTACAAAAATTCCAAATATTTTTAGTCTAACTAAAAGGTGAAATTAGAAGAAACAGCACATAACACCAGAAGACTTCTCACTCTTTTGATTCTTACAAAATTTAAATACATCTAAAATGCTAAAGGATTTCATAAACGCTAGAGGTTCCTCATTACAATGCAATAAATATTTTGACTTGAGCGTAAAGTAAGAATTGAAACCTAGACTAGACTCAACACACATTTATCCAAACGAGCACAAGTTTCTGCAAAAAATGGTAACATTAATATTTTTGGAAGAAATATAAATGTGTGGCTAAGAAGGGGAGGGGGTCTAGGACAAGGTTGAAGTATCTGCCAAAACTGATTTTGGCACCGTGGAGAATACAGGAAACAACCGATTCAAAACCATGGAAAGATTGAATCACAGGAAGGGTCTGAAATCAAGTAATCAACAACATTGGTCATGGGTAATAGAACATAAGTGCGTAGTTAGTTTTTGCAATATCATTATAATACGAGCCATGGAGAAAGAAAACAGCTGATAAAACAATCACTACATGACATTTTCTAATATCTATTAATACTTTTTCGGGATCACTAATGATAAATTATTGATACTCTTCCTTGCAAACACACAATGAGGGAAAGGTGAAATTAGAACAAAAGAACATAGAACATAAAACAGACTTTCTCATTGATTTCTTACGACATTTAAATACATCTAAAATGCCAATCGATTCATAAACTTTAAGAGGTAGGATAAAGTGGGAACTAAAACCTAGAATGGAAAATAGAGAATTACTTTCCCGCAATGAATGGAAAAATAATTATATTTGGAGGAGAACTATATATATGTACATAAGAGGGGGAGGGATCTTGGGCATCAAAAGATGAGTAGTGAAAAGGGGGTGTCTCCCTCATTTTGTGTTAAAGGGACGAGTACCAATTTTTATCATTACTATTAGAGATCCCAAAGTATTAACTAACAGATAATACAAAACATCATGTAGCAATTGTTTTCTCAACTAGTTTCTTAAAAGCTCAATTAGATTTAGAGGTCATTGAAGGGTGTAGTCTACTTACAAAAGTTCGTTCAAGTCACTAAAAGATCTTATTTAGTTGTGAAATCCTAAACATTTAAATAGTATACAAATTTAATTTTCTGACTAGATAAAGTCATAATTATGTATCTAGACTAGCAAAGTGTTTTTTTAAACAATCACTCACATACACAGTAAGCATCAAAGAAAAGATGAACTGAGCTGGTCACTCTACTGTATTATCTCTGACCACAAAAAGAACCCTGAGATACAAGAAAAAAGAAAAGAAAAAATGGAGTCAGATAGTAACCTGCGCAGACACTTCCCCTTGATTAACAGACCTCCCAGGTTGCGGATGCTGTGCCTGAAAAGCTAAACTGTAACCCTCCATGGTACACTGAAATTTACAACAATTGTCAGTATGAGTTTATATCTCATATTATATATTTGCAGGATCCTAGAGATCACCATATTATCTTACTAATTCTTGCAGGGAAGCAATAGATTTTGATTTTAGAGGTCCCTCAAGATTGTGGCTTAAAGGACGGGAATCTGAAGTGCTTGCAACTGGCACTTCCCTGTTGAATGCTGAGTATCCATAAGAATCACTTACAAAGCCATTTTCTTTCACGTGAGGCTTGTAAACATCCCCACGTATGGCTATAGGATCAGACAATGCATTTGTCATATACTTATCTGCAAGTGGAATTTCACTATCAGAATGACATATAAGAATTTCTCAGCAGGAAACGAAAGGCTTCAGTGAAAGTGAAAGGGATGCTTATATAATGTTAACAATGCCATACTCATACAGAAATTTCATTGCTAAAGTACTTGAACTGGAATACTTAATAGGTAGAGAAGGTGAAAATTGAAGAAACTTCGCATTCTAAGAGAAAGTCTGTTTGGTACTGTTTGGAGTTCTATGAAAATGGTTGAAAGAAAATGGACCTATACACGAACGGACCTTGCCTCGTTACTGAAGCATTCTTTTTAAAAAGGCATTCCAATGAGAAGAGAGGGTGGCACGACGGTAAGGCTTGTGGCTTCACATCCTGGAGGATGTTCAAGTCACGGAAACAGCATATATATATATATATAATATATATATATATATATATATATATATATATATATATAATGGGAGCGGGAGACTCAGGAGCGGGCGACTCTCGATCGACGAATGCGAACCCTAGGGGGTCCCAACTCTGGGACCCCGGCGCTGCCGGAGGCGGGACCGGCGGAGGGTCGGCCGGAGCGGGGCCAGCAGCTTCAGGCGGTGCGGGCGGCGTGGCCGCTGGTGGCGTGCTCATGGGACGCGAGGCTGGCGGGGCAGGCGGCGCTGGAGGCCCAGGCGGCGTCGGCGGGCTAGGCGGCGCCGGCGGTGCAGGAGATGCAGGCGGCGGTGGTGCTGACGGGAGCGGCGGAGGGGCCAGAATCAATGGGCCGGGCGGCTCGGCGACGGCGAGAACTCCCGCGGCTCCAATCGGTTCGACTGGATCTCAAATTTTCCAAACTGGATCTGGGTCACGTCTTCAAGACGGACAGATGGATGGAGGGAGGTGGACGACAGTTACACGTCGCCGAAGCGGACGAGTTGGAGGTAAGGAGGGTAACGGTCAGGCCCCCTTGCGGCCACGTCCCTACTTTGATAGGAGGACGGGGGAGGGGATGAGAGTGCGAAAATCGGCTAATGCGCCTGGGATCTTTTCCCGGGGGGGCGGCTGGTGATGGAGGGAGAACAACTGGGTGGCGACCAAAACTGGCTGTGGCGGATAAAGGGAAGGGCAAGGTGATGGACGTGGGAGGTCAGAGGCCTTCGCCTACACCGGTCCCCCCCTCGGACTCAGGAGACGTTCCCCCGACCGGTGGGCAAGTCGTGGGTGGACATATGCAAGCCAGGGGGGTCGAAAAGCCCCACAACCATTGAATTCGTTCCTCCAAAGAAAGTGGAAAGTGGTTTCCGGGCCACGTTCCCTGCGGAGGAGATCGCTCAGGTGACGACGTTTTAGGAGAATACATTGGTCCTATATGTGCTGGGGAACAAACCCTTTTATGGGCAGATACGAGGTTATGCGGCGAGGGTATGGCAGCCGAAGGGGACCATGGAGTTCTTTGCACGGGAGAACGGATTCTTCTATGTGAAGTTCGGGCTAGCAGAAGATGTTACTAGGATTCTCCAGGGTGGGCCATGGACGTTCGACGGGAGGCTTATTATCCTGAAAGAGTGGATTCCGGACCTGAAATGTGAGAAGGAAGTCCTCAATGCTATCCCGGTATGGATCCGCTTTCCGGAGTTCCCGGTGCGATATTGGAGCATTCCATTGCTCATGAGACTTGCTAGCCTGGTTGGCCGGCCGATTAAGGCAGATGATGCTACAGCCTTCCGCTCGAGGCTGATGTATGCGAGGATGTTCGTGGAGATCCGGGCTGGAGGGGAGCTGCCGAGCATAGTTGAGTACGAGGTCCCTTCGGGTGAGGTTCTATCTCATAGAGTGGAGTATGAATCGGTGCCCCCTACCTGCTCACATTGTGCATGTTTTGGGCACCTGGATAGCTCCTGCCCATCTGGAGGACAGCAGAGGGGGGCTGCTTTGGCTCCTACTGATACACCTGGATCTTCTCGGATGACGGAGCCTACACCCGGGGACGACGTAGAGGGAGAGCTTCTGCGGGAGGGTGATCAACTGATGGAGGAGGCTAGGGGCCGGACTACCTCGCCAGTGACGGCTACTACGGTGGGCGCTATGGTCGTCTTCGCGGCACAGAGAATGGTCACCAGAGGCATGGTGGCTTCGGAGATGGAGGGGCGTGGAGTTGGCGGATCAGCTAGTGAGCAAGTTTACAGTAGGAAGAGGCGGGCGGGTCCTCTGCGGGATGGTCCTCCAAACGGGAGAGGTCATTCCCCTGAAGGGGGGAAGTGCTTTGTGTTGACAACCCGGCCTGGGCCCTGATGCTTACTCGGTTTCCCGCCCACCATGCCCCTACTGACGAGGTGGAGGCGGATATGACAGAGACGGATATGGTATCTCCCCCGGGTACCAGTTCCGGAGATGTTCAGGGAAAACCCTCACTTAATAATTAATGACGATTATAGCCTGAAATGTGAGGGGTGCTTGCTCACTAGGGAGATGGAGGGAGATTTGTGGGGTGCTTCATAGGGAGAAATATGATATATCTGTGCTGCTGGAATCCAAGATAAAAGGGGATAAGACGCTTGCACGTCGGACCCCAAATTTTTGGGGCCAGCTTCACAACTTGGCTCTCTGCGACATGGCGCGTATCTGGGTCAGATGGAGCTCGAAGTGCTGGGATGGAGACCGGATCCTGATGTCGGAGCAACTGATTGCCATCGTTTTCACGAACAAGGGTGGCTTTCGGTTCTTACTTGGAACGGTATACGGCCACAACGACAGGAGACGTCGGGAGGTCTTATGGCATGACATTGCCAAAGTGGCGTCCGTTGCTGATTTCTCTCACATCCCACTCCTCCTAATGGGTGACTTCAATGCTCTTTTGCACAGAGGGGAGAAGATAGGTGGCAGACCGGTTCCTGATCCGATATTAGAGGATTTCCAGAGTTGCCTTCTCCAGTCGGGTCTCCAGAACCTATCTCGCTCGGGGTAAATCTGGACTTGGCACAACAAAGCAGTCAGGAACAGGGTGGCTTGTCAGCTGGATAGGGCCCTGGGCAACGGGGAGTGGTTTCGCTGTTTCCCCCACTCTATGGCTGTAGGGTTGGCCGCTGGGACGAGTGACCATTCCCCTATCAGGGTAGGTTTCACTTCCAGCCCCTCAGTGCGATCTCGTCCCTTCCGGTACAACAACAGCTGGTTTCTTTCCGGGGGCTACTCAGAGGCGGTCTTGGAGGGTGTGGCTCATCAGGTTGCGGGGACCGCGCAGTATCAGATGATCCACCGGCTCAAGCACACTAAGAAGGCGTTACGGACTTGGGTGAAGAGGTTGCCTAAGACCTCCCTTGAAGATAAGGAGGCGAAGCTTCGGGTCATCCAGAATGCCATGCAATCTGATATATTAAATGGGGACCTTGCGGCTAGAGAGAAGGAGCTGATTGGGGAAGTCAATACTCTGTGGCTTCAAAAGGAGATTAGTGCGGCTCAGCGCGCTAAATGCTCCTGGCTCAAACATGGCGACCGATGTTCCAAGTTCTTCTATGATGTCATTCGTACCAGACAACATCGGAATACCATTTCACAGCTTCTTGATATGGATGGTAATCTGATTGGGGAGCCGTCCAAGATCTCAGGAGAGGCGGTCAGGTACTACTCTGCGTTATACTTTCAGACTGATTATCTATCTGTGTCTCCAGAGGTAGTTACGAAGAGATTGGTGACTCCATATGGAAATAGCCTCCTGCTGGCCCCTGTCACTATGGAGGAGGTGGAGGCCATTATCAAGAAAGCGGACCCCAACAAAGCTCCCGGCCCGGATGGATTTAGTAGTGGGTTCTACAAGCGCCACTGGGGCATCCTGAAAGTCCCGGTTCTTGAGACGGTCCAGGAGTTCTTCTCTGAGGGGAAGCTTTTGAAGGAGCTTAACCACACTTTCTTGACTTTGGTGCCTAAGAAGGAGGGGACGACCTCGCTGACGGACTTTAGGCCTATTGCGTGTTGTAATTATCTTTATAAAATAATTACGCACCTCATGTGCCGGTGCATGGAGGGGATTATGCAGGACCTGGTCTCCCCGAACCAGGCGACGTTCATCAAAGGGCGATCTATAGCGGAGCATAGCCTCCTAGCGCATGAGATGGTAAGGGGCTTCAACAAACCTGGCGGGGAGAAGGCTTGTGTTAAGCTGGATTTGAGGAAGGCCTATGACATGGTCAACAGGGAGTTCGTATGCCACCTTTTGTCTGCTATGGGGTTTGCTGATCGTTGGGTAGCGCTGATTCGAGAATGCATATCGTCTCCTACCTTCTCGGTCCTTATCCAGGATATTCCGCATGGGTTCTTCAAAAGCAATCGTGGACTCCGGCAAGGTGACCCCGTCACCCTACCTGTTCATGCTTGTCATGGAGTACTTTACCTGCTTGATGGATAGGGCGGTCCATTTCGGAAGGATTGTCCCGTTGTTCAGGAGAGTTGATCCGCCGGTTACCCACCTTATATATGCCGACGACCTACTGGTGTTCAATCATCCTTCGCGGGAGGGTATGAACACGTTATCTGAGATTATGGGGGAGCTGGAATCACACTCGGGACTTCAGATGAATAGAGAGAAGAGCAGGGTCTACTTCAGTTCACTCTGCCTTCAGAAGGAGGAGCGTGCTGCTGCACTGGGCGTGGAGAGGAGTGAGCTTCCCGTAAAATACCTGGGAGTTCCTTTGACAGTCAATTATGCTCGTGACCAGGACTGCTGTAGCCTGGTGGAGTATGCCCAGCGGAGAGTGGAAGGTTGGCAAGCGGCCGAATTATCTTTTGGGGGCATATCGAGTTAGTCCGATCGGTTATCTCTGCCCTGGCTCAGTTCTGGCTGCAGTCTATTTTAATTCCCATGGCTACCATCAGAAAAGTTGAAAGGATCTGTGCCGATTTTATCTGAAGAGGGGGCCTTCATGCGATCTCTTGGGAACAACTATGTCGGCCAAAGAAGGAGGGAGGTGTGGGTCTTAGACCTCTGTTGGCTATTCGGGAGGCCTCGGCCCTGAAACTGGCATGGAGGTTCATCAAAGGGAAATCCCTTTGGGCGGAGTGGATGCACTCTCGTTATGTGAGGAATGGCAACTTTTGGAGGTGTGGTATTGACAACAATCACTCTGTGACCTTCAAACAAATTTTGAGACAGAGCCGTCCTCCAACCGGCTGTCAGGAGGATCATGTGTGATGGAGCTGGAACTGACATTTGGCTGGACCCCTGGATTGAGCACCAATCTCTGGTGGACATTTTGGGCGATCGGGACCACAGGGAGGTGGGCAGAGGTCTGTCCTGTCAGCACATCATCAGGAATGGAACTTGGAGTCCGGAGTCCTACCGTCATACAGAGGGACTGGGTGAGATTATTCGCGGGATTGAGATTGATCCATACCAGCCGGAGGATATTTGGGTCTGGGATCCGCCTGGCATGTCTGGAGGTACTGCCTCGGGGGAGTTCACATTCCAGAGTGGCTACAATCTTATTCGTAGTGCTAATCCCCCAATAGGGAATTATGACTTCATCTGGTGCAAGGATCTGGCCAGAAAAATGCAGCTAAGTATGTACCGCCTGCTCCTTGGTCGTCTGCTGACCAGGGACAGACTCATCTCTTTTGGGATCCAGGTCCCCAATCCGAAGTGTGCTCTATGTGATTTGGAGGATGAATCGATGCCTTACCTATTTTTTGACTATGGTGTTTCATGGTCAATTTGGTCTGAGCAGATTCGTATGCTGGGTGGAGGTATTTTGGGCAGGTCGATTGAGGATATCATCATGGGTATTCGAGATTGTAGAGGGAGAGGCTCGGTCTGGTTCAAGACTGCTAGGATCCGGCTGGCAGCTGCTGTTTGGCACGTTTGGCGAGAGAGGAATCGGCGCATATTCGAGGGGCTTATCATCCCTCCGGTTGGTATCCTCCATAATTTGGAGTTTGATGTAAAAGAAATGGTCGACTGACGGATGGGCGACCATTCGTCTGTATGTTGTATGAGTATTGTCTGATTTTGGAATAAAATTTACCCTTTTTCCAAAATATATATATATATGAAAGTAAGGATGCATACATCTTGACCCTCCCTAGATCCTGCGTAAGTGGGAGCCTCGTGCACTATGATGCCCTTTTTCTTCATTTCAATGAGAAAAACAAGGTAACACTACATGGCACCAGATGAGGTATATACAGTTCTGGCTTGGCTCAGACCAGATGAAGATTTGTCAAGCCTGGGGTTGGATGAACCATCCTGTCCCTAGACAACCCACGATCAAAACAAGGACCCCAGCATCCCTTTCAGTGGGCCGTAGATGCCCGAAGGCGCTAAGAAGTTCCCCAGTGAACAATCATGAGTTGGCTATTTCCCAGTCTACCCCTCTGTACTACATTACTAGTGGTATTGCAGAGGACAAGCCTGACAATCGTGGGTAAGGCTATACCAGATTTTCCTTTCCTGATAGTGACGTTGTAACCAAAACACCAAACTACCATAACCCTAGGACAACCAAGAGGGAATTCTATCATCAGGTACATAGTCTACTTCTATTCTCCTTCACCACTCCCTCTACGGGTCTTTGACTGACTTGATAGTTGAAGAGAGTACCGCCAGGAACACCCTCCCGGAGTTTTCTTCTTAGCAAGTCTTCGTGTGAACCCTTGTTCAGGATGGAGATCGAACCATGTCATCCAAACCATTTGAGTGCATCATGTCATTTAATTAAACCATATATATCATCTCAATCTGAATTTCGTAGTGGGGGGAGGGTGGGGCAAGATTAACATGACAAAATATTTTTTAAAAATGTATCTATTTATAATGAACAAAATTCTAACAAAAGCAATCAGATTATATGCATTTCTAAATATCAAAAGATGTAACTGCAATGGACATGAATAGAGGAGGGAGGCTTGCATTAGCACACGAAGGGAATACAAAAAAGGAATCTGTCATTTGACTTGTGAGATATCATATCAATGTACACTACGTGATCGTGAAAACCAAAAATATCTCATGTATGATATGGTAAATAAGTACCTCAAGTTTAGTTTAGGACTAGGATATGAGACATGACTCTTTTTTCCCTCACATCTAAAGGGGCAGAAGAACTGGTGAATGCCAAAAGATGTGACTTAATTATCTCTTGGGGGGTGTTAAATAGGAGTGTGGAGGAAGTTGACGAAGAGTGTGAATAATTGCCTACTTCTTGGTTAATCCCTTTTTTGCTTTAAAGGAAGCATCTTTAGAAAGTAAGGTGACCACTGACATGACTTTTGCTCGTCTCTCGCATAGTATTTATTGCCTCCCCTCCCCTATTTTCTTCTTTTCACTTCACTAATAAGAGGAAGTGGCTAGAAGCGAGAAGAATGCTGACCTTTTTAATCCACATTTATCACTTCTCTATGCTACTTTCTTCTTCTGAAGTCTCTATGCTACTTTCTTCTTCTGAAGTTCTTGCACTTTTTGCACTTCCTTGGACTTCACACTATCCAAACAACCCCTTATAGGGCAGCAAATGAACAGAGCAACTCGTGAGATCGGCTCAACAAAAGCTCGACACGGTTTCCTTAACGAGCCAAGCTTGACGAAATATTGAGCTCAATTTCCATAACGAGCCGAGCTTAAACATGTGAAGCTCGGCTCAAGAGCACGTGAACAAGGTCAGTTCGGTAAGCTCGAATAGTGGTCGGCTACTCGAAGAGTGCTCGGATCGACTTGATTCGGTTATGACACGATAGGGCTCGACTCGGTTACAACTGGGAACCCCTTTAATTTTTCTCCATTATTTTCCAGCCTTCATTTCTTCCAGATCCATTAACAAAACACCAAAGGTCTAAATTAGTCTCATTTCAATTCTCTGTTGTTTTCCTTTATTTCTCTACCTTTATCTTATGTTTCTGTAATGAAACTTGCTGAAAAAATTACCAGGATTCGAGCACGGATCGAGAACGAGCTTGAACATGGAAAGCTTGACTCAGCTCGGCTCTATTGCAGCCCTAATCCCTTATTAATCCCTTATTGTTTATAGCGTAGGCGGGCCCACAAACCTATGACAAAAAGTGTTGATTGAAATTAACTATGATCACGTTTTATCTCAGCTAACTAACTGGTGGGCCTACAAATATGAATATCTTGGGAAACATACTGATTTCCAAGCGAAAAGTAGCTGTTTCTTACAGAAATCTGAAACCTTTGAGGTGACCACAGCTCCCCTTGGACACCCCCCCCCCCCCCCCCCACCCCCACCCCCGCGCGGCCCCCTCGTCCCTGATCTCAATGCATAGTTGATAGTACTATCTTAAAATATCACAAATCACTATCTACAAAATCTGGCTCCATCATCGCCATCTTCCCCCAAAATGGGGTCGGCTATGGAAACATCTTCAACTTTAGATGGTTATACATGAAATGATCGATTATTGACTGCCTGTCGAAGGAAGCTTGGCATTAAATTCAAAATACCACGTGGCAATGGAAAATGTATGTTAAGGGTCACAAAATTCAGTATTCAACAAGGCGATGTTGGGGTAGAATACAAGGTCATTCTGGTTAAGAGGAGCTTCCAATAAAACCTATTATCAGTATCAAAGTTCAGCATTCAGCAACGAGCAGTGGTCAAATACATGGCCAGTCTGGTCAAGACAGGCTTCCATAAAACCTACAAATCCAATAGATGGGGTAGGAAATACACCTTACTGGTTGCATAGATTGTGATCATGCAATCACGTAGCAGCTTTGAACTTCTACGCTATGAAAAAACCTAGACAAAGAGGAGAGATGAAAGATGCGCCAGAGAATTCATCTATGCAGCACAATATATGCCAAAAAGAGAACTAAATATGCCTCAAACTGCTACTATTGTTACATGGAAGTTAGAGTAGTAGTCATAAGTTTCAATAGGTTAGAAATGGTATTATGCTAAACTGTTTACCGAGCACACTGCATAAATAATAATAAAATACACCAAATGTGAGAAATAGTAACCGAAGAGTTTATCTCTTACTAGCCAAAGTTCGAAGAGAACTCATGACAGCATGGTGCTGAGCTTCCTTCCTCGTCCTCCCAATTCCTTCACCTATTCTATCTCCAACAAGCCAGGCCTAGAAGAGAAAAGAACAGTGTATATGTATTAATCAGATTGTACAAAGCAGGAATATCCTTACTCTGCAATAGAAAAGGATTGTCCTATACACCAAAAGTGATCTTCTCACTTCATCAAGTAGAGTGGCAAATCACTTTCTCAATAACAGAAGGAAATATGTAACTTAAAAATGATAACTTAAAAAGATAATTGTGGTCACCATAGCCTAAACATCACAAACTTATTTCATGGTTCAAATATATTTCCTGAAACCGACCATGAATGAGGGGTAACAATCACAGAAAGGGGACCAAAATATTGTAACTTATTGTAGAGCATGCACTATATAGTAATAGTACACTGAATAGCATGAAGAAACCATTATGTTGTCAGTGATAGAGCAGAAAAACTAAATGGCGTAACTATCTTAATATGTAAGCTGGGGAAGAATTCACGAAGTTCACTCTTTTTAACAATAAGTAAACAAGTTAAGAATGAAAGTAAACAAAAAATGGGATAATGATTCCATTACAACTAATCCAACTTCTAAAAATCAAAAGTGAAAGCATAACCTTAACTACATATGACTTTTCCCAAATAAACTATAAAGAAAAAGATAATGTGGAAATTAAGACTCAAATAATGATTTCTAGCAACATCAATTACCAAATAACCAAAGGGACAACAAACATCTTGGTTATAGATAACCAGGCTGAAAACCTAGAATATTAGACTTTTAGTTTGTTTGGCTAAAAATCCGGAGGACCTAGTATATCTATATCAGACTTTTAGGTTGCGTTTGGTTCACTGTAATGTAATCGTAATCATAATGGAATTGGATTTGTAATGTAATTGAGTTTGTAATGTAATTGAATTACAATTACATTACTATGTTTGGTTGAAACATGTAATCAAACCATGTAATGTCAATTGCATTCATATGTTTGGTTTACCATGTAATGTAATTGAGTTTGTAATTTGATATTTTTTAAATGAAACATACAAAAAAGTAGATCAGTAAAAATTCTAAATATTTCAAAAATTAAAAATTCAAAATTAAAATTAAAATTAAATAATAAATAAATAAAGGGGAAAAATCGTTTTGTCCTTCTGCAAAAAAAAACCAAAAATGACAAAAAACGACAAAAAAATAAAAAAGACCAAAAATGACAAACGAACAAAACGAAAAAAATAACCAACAATGAAAAAAGCGTTAAAAAAAGGAAAACGACAAAAAAATCAAAAATGACAAAAAAATAAAAACTGACCAAAAAACGAACAAAAACGACCAAATTATAGCATACCAACCTTCCGCTTAAGTTGTAATGTAATCGCGATTACATAGGTTTTATGATGTAATTGAGTTTAGAAGGAACTGATGTAATGTAATCAAACTTGTAATCGCGATTACATTACATCTTTTTTTTTTGTCCAACCAAACATCCGAGTTAGATTGACAACGTAATGCCAATTACATTACGTTATCCAATCCTGCAAACCAAACGGGGCCTTAGTTCGTCTGACGAGAAACTAGTTTACTATACAATACAAAATAGTGTTAAAGAAAATCTAGATAGCATTCATATTTTTTAACAACACTACTACAGGAATGCAGGTATGTTAATCAAACAGATAAAAGACCGAAAGGGAGAACCGTGTAATCCTTTGGAGTTGACAAGAGAAATTATACAATATCAAAGCTGTTTTTAGCGTTGCTGTTTCATATGATATAACTACCTCAACAGAGAACTGCAACTCCGCTGTGTCACATAAACCAGTTCGAAATTCCACCTACACCATAAAAAAAATGCACCAGTCATTACAACAAAACCTATTAGTCAAGCATTGTTTTGACTGAACCTGCGACAGAAACTCGTTAAGTACCTTTCCTCCACCAGATTTCATCACAATATCACGAAGAACGACAGCAGGACTTTCTGCATATTGTGGCGTAGCCACACAGGAGTCAAAAAGGGTATGTCTGTGCTTCGAAGAGTTTCGTCCCATAGGCATCTCCTCACCTTCAACATGGAAGTATTAGTTGGAACACAGAACAAATAATCAGTTACCCTCAATGTCTAGTGTAATCCATGACTTATAATCATATGATAGTTAGGACACTTCTCCCTACCAAACTTTACCGTCCATTTGTGCCCAATGCAATGTACTTATCCATCAGTGTTTGATGCTTGTGTGATAGTCTCATATATTAGTCTGTGAAATTCCATCAACACAGGAGACTCAAGTTTGGGAGAGAAAAGAAGACCCTTGAATTCTTGCATTTTCTTATTTAAATCTGAAAACAATGACCGGAGGTGCGTTCCTATTTCTTCCGCAGTAGTTCTTACATTTGGTATCAGAGCCTCCTTCAATCATGTTGTTCAGTATATTGAAGTATATCATAAAGTGTTATGTTTTAATGCTAACCCGAAAATACATCATGGCAACTATCATTCAGTTTTGATAAACAAATGGTGCCAAGAATGGGATTATATATAATAATATTTACTGTAATCAGAATGTCCTAATGCTAACCCGAAGTCAATTTTTTCTACTATAATCTGTTGTCATGAATGACATCGTTTGCTATAATCAGAATGTGGTGGTGTTAGTGGTGTATTATAATAATATTTATTTTTTATTATTTTATTTGCATTTCATTGAATTGTAGAACATGCATAAAAGGTCATATGATTATTTATCTCCAAATGACAATCTCTTTAGATAAGAAATATATTTTATGTTACAAATATATACTCGGGCTAACTTTTGGATGTAAACAAACAAATCTCTTCCTGGCCTTTTGCTTTCAGATTTGTGATCTATCGCCCCTCCCTTGTGTCATCGTCCCGCCGCCGCTCGTTGGTTGTGTGATCAACCTGCACGAGGGGCTCGCCCCCCTTTGTGCAAACTATTGTTGGTCGCATGCAGGGTCGGCCGGGCAACCACCCAGGGTCCAAAATTTTGAGGGGCACCAAAAATTTTATATATATATATATATATATATATATATATATATATATATTGAAAAAAGGGTAAATTTTATTCCAAAAGCAATGCAACACTCTTACAACATACAATCAAAGTAGGACTCCCACTCATCAATTCCCCATAGCATTTACATCAAACTCGATGTTATGGAGAATGCCTATCGGAGGGGTGACCAGCCCCTCAAATATCCGACGGTTTCGTTCCCGCCATATATGCCAAACTGAGGCAGCCAGTCGAATTCTGGCGGTTCGGAACCAGTCCTGCCCTCGACCCCGGCTATCCCGAAGCACAGTGATGATGTCCCCAATACCCTTCCCGGAGTCGCACCCTCCCAACGCTCTACTCTGCTCAGACCAGATCTGCCATGTCAGGACACACTCGAAGAAAATGTGCCCTAAGATTTATGCTCCAGACTGCAAAGCACACACTTGGGATCTGGAACCGGCACTCCAAACGAACTCAGACGATCCCTAGTCAAAAGGCGTCCCAGTAGAAGCTTGTATACACAAAGCTGCATCTTCCTGGCCAGACCCTTGCACCATACGAACTCGTAATCAGGACTCTGAGGAAAGGTGTGTCGGATGAGGTTGTAGCAGCTCCGGAATTGGAACTCCCCAGTTCCCGGAGTTGCTCCTGTCGGCTCCCAAATCCACCGATCAGCAGGCAAGCCCGGATCAATGGCAATAGTACTAATGATCCCACCCAGCTCCTCGGTAAACCGATAAGACTCCGGCCTCCACTCCCCGTCGCGAATGATACGACTGCATGTCAGACCACGCCTGTCCTCCTGATGTGTCGGGGCTCCCCTGATATCCAACAGCGAAAACCGATCTATACAAGGATCCCGCCAGAGATCCGTTCCAAACCCATCCTTCATGACCTTCCGGATTGCAGATTTGAGCACCCCCCCTGTGTCGCAAGACAGTTTTGAAAGTGACTGAGTGATTATTGTCAGTAGCACACGTCCAAAAGTTGTCCTGCTTCACGTATCTGCTGTGCATCCAGTCAGCCCAGAGAGACCCTCCGTTGATGAATCTCCATGCCAGCTTAAGCGCGGAGGCCTCCCTAATCTCCAGCAACGGCCTGAGCCCCACTCCTCCCTCCTTCCTGGGTCGACAGAGCTGCTCCCAGGATATCGCATGCATACCCCCCTCCAAATGAAATCTGCACAGATCCGCTCCACTTTCCTAACAGTGGCAACAGGGAGGAGGATGGATTGCAGCCAGAAATGAGCCACAGCCGAAATCACCGATCTGACCAGCTCGATGCGACCTCCAAATAACAATCCGGCGGCTAGCCAACCTTCCACTCTCCTCTGGACGTACTCCACCAGACTATGGCAGTCCTGATCCCGCGCATAGTTGACTGTGAGAGGCACTCCTAAATATCGCACCGGAAGATCACTCCTCTCGATTCCCAGCGCATCGGCCCGCTCCTCCTTCTGGGGACATAAGGAGCTGAAGTACACCCTGCTCTTTTCTCTGTTCATCTGGAGACCCGAGAGGGAATTCAACTCTCCCATAATCTCCGCAAGCGTCTGCATACCCTTCGTCGATGGCTGGATGAATACCAAAAGATCATCTGCATATATAAGGTGGGTAACTGGGTGATCCACCCTCCGAAACAATGGGACCAGCCTCCCACGGTGCACTGCCAGGTCCATCAGACATGTGAAGTATTCCCTAACAAGCGTGAACAGGTAAGGGGGCAGGGGGTCACCTTGCCTAAGCCCACGATTGCTCTGGAAGTACCCATAAGGAATGCCCTGAATGAGGACAGAGAAAGTGGGGGACGTGATGCACTCCCGGATCAATGCAACCCAGTGGTCCGCGAAACCCATGGCAGTCATCAGATGACAGACGAAGTCACTATTGACCATGTCATACGCCTTCCTCAGGTCCAGTTTCACACATGCTTTCTCCCCTCCGGGTTTGCTAAAGTCCCTCACCATCTCATGAGCCAAGAGCCTGTGCTCAGCGATCGACCTCCCCTTGATGAACGCAGTCTGATTCGGAGATACCAAGTCCTGCATTATCCCCTCCATCCGCCGGCACATAAGGTGCGTAATTATCTTATAAAGATAATTACAGCACGCAATAGGTCTGAAATCCGCCAATGCTGTCGCTCCCTCCTTCTTTGGCACCAAGGTCAGGAAGGTGTTGTTCAGTTCTTTCAGAAGCTTCCCTTTGGTGAGGAATTCCTGCACCACCTCCAAGACCTGATACTTCAGAATGTTCCAGTGGCGTTTGTAGAACCCACTGCTAAAACCATCCGATCCGGGAGCCTTGTTGGGATTCGCCAACTTGACAATAGATTCCACCTCCTCCAAAGTAACAGGAGCAAGAAGAATACTATTCCCATACGGAGTCACCAATCTCTTCGTAACAACCTCTGGAAACACAGACAGGTAGTCAGTCTGGAAATATAACTCAGAGTAATACCTGACAGCCTCGCCCTGGATCTCAGCCGACGCCCCCACCAGGTTGCTACCCGCATCAAGAAGCTGGGAGATGTGATTCCTATGTTGTCTTGTCCGGATGACATCAAGAACTTGGAGCAACGGTCGCCGTCCTTGAGCCAGGAGCATTTGGCACGCTGAGCCGTGCTAATCTCCTTCTGCAACCGCAGGATGTTGACTTCTTCAATCAGCTTCTTCTCTCTTGCCGCCAGGTCCCCATTCAGCATGTCAGATTGCATGTCCTGCTGGATAGCTCGTAACTCCGCCTCCTTATCTTCTAAGGTAGACTTGGACAACCCCTTCACCCACCTCCGAAGAGCCTTCTTCGTGACCTTGAGACGACGTACCAAGCGAAACTGGGTCGTCCCCTCCTGACAGCAAGTAAGCCCCTCTGAGACAGCCTCCAGGTAGCCCTCCGATAGATACCAACTGTTGTTGTACCTGAAAGGACGGGACTTCCCAGTAGACCGAGAAGTGAAGCCAACCCTGATGGGGGAATGATCGCTCGTCCCAGCGGCCAGGCCCTCAGCCGAAGAGTTAAAGAAATGCCGGAACCATTCCCCATTGCCCAGGGCTCGATCAAGCTGGCATGCAACCCTGTTCCGGATTGCTTTGTTATGCCAAGTCCAGATGAAGCCTGAGCGTGTCAATCCCTGGAGCCCCGCCTAGAGGAGGCATCTCTGGAAATCATATAGAATAGAGTCTGGAACTGGACGACCGCCCACCTTCTCCCCTCAGTGCAGAAGGGCATTGAAGTCCCCGATCAGAAGAAGAGGAAGGAACGACGAATCTGCAGCAGCGGCAACACGGGAGATGTCGCTCCACAGGGACTCCCATCTCCTTCTGTCGTTGTGGCCGTAAACCGCCCCCAGCAAGAACCGGAAACCACCCTTGTTCGAGAAGGAGATGGCAATCAACTGCTCCGTCATCAAGATCAAGTCACCATCCCAGCTCTTCGAGTTCCATCGAACCCAAATCCTGGCCATGTCACACAGAGCCAGGTTGTGCAGTTGAGCCCAATGAGATGGGGTCCGCCGAGCAAGAGTCTTTCCCCCTTTGATCTTTGATTCTAATAGAACAGAAATGTCACACTTCTCTGTGTGAAGAACCCCACAAATCTCTCTCCACCTCCCTAGCGAACACGTCCCCCTCACATTCCAGACGATAATAGCCATTAATTAATGAGAGGATGGGTCCCCTGTGAAACGCCCGGATCGGCACCTGGGGGATGTGCCACATCCGACGCTAATAGATCCTCCTCCATCCCAGTCGGAATGGCCTGCTGGGGAACGACTTGGGAGAGCACCAACGCCCAGGCAGGGTTGTCAACACACACCGCCTCCTCTCTGTCAGTAGGATGCCCCCCCTCCCTGGAGGGGCCGTCACTCAGCAGACCAATAACACGTCGCTTCCTACGGTAAACCTGCCCCTCAGCCGGTCCGCCACCCCCCTCGCGTCTCGATCCCCGACGCCACCATGCCTCTGGTAATCATACTACTCTGCCCCGGGCAAGTGGTCAACGCCCCACTCGTGGAAGCTAGCTGGGTAGAGACAATAAGGCTCATCCCGCCATCACTCACTGGATGGGTAACCCCTCCCACCAAGACCTCCTCTCCACTGTCATCTCTGGAATCCATGCCACAGGGTGAGTCCGGGGCCTCACTAAGGGGAATAGTAGGCTCCACCTGAGGGCCTACCGCCGAACAAGCACTGGCCAGATGCCCAAAACAGGTACAACGAGAACAGGTAGGTGGAACCCATTCGTATTCCACCTTCTGGGTTAGCACCTCTCCAGAAGGGATCTCATATTCTACCATCTTCGATAACTCCCCTCAGCCCGAATCTCTACAAAAATCATGGCGTACATCAACCTCGACCGAAAGGCAGTAGCTTCATCCGCCTTGATCGGGGTGCCCACCAAGCTCGCCAGATGCATCAGCAATGGGATACTCCAGAACCAGACAGGGAACTCAGGGAAGCAAATCCATACAGGGATGGCATTCAGGATTTCCCTCTCACATCTAAGTTCTGCAGTTCATTCCTTCAGAATGATGAGTCTGCCGTCGAACGTCCAGGGGCCGCCTTGCAGGATCCTTGCGACATCCTCCGCAAGCCCAAACTTCACATAGTAGAAACCGTTCTCGCGAACAAAGAACTCCATACTACCCTTAGGCTGCCAGACACGTGCCGCATAAACCCGGATCTGTCCGTAGACAGGCTTGTTGCCTAGGACTTACAGAACCAAAATATTCTCCCAGTATGCAGTCACCTTCTCTATCTCCTCCGCCGGGAACGAGGCCTGAAAACTCCTTCCCACCTTAATCGGCGGCACGTACGCCATCAATGTGGGACTTTTCGGCCCCACAGGTTTGCAAATGTCTGCCCAGGACCTTCCAGCCGGCTGTGAAGTCGTCCCATGTGGCCTGGGGGCAACCCCCGAGGGGGAGACCCAAACCCCTGACCGTCGAGATCCACCACCTTGCTCTTCCCCTTATCCGCCGCAGTCAACTTGGGCCACCAGCCCACCGATCTCCCAGCAGACGCCACAGGGCCACGAACCGATGGCCGCGCCCCTGACCCGCCTTGTCGTCTGTCAGCAGGGAGGCAATCCCTAGCATGGCCATGTCCTCCTCCAGCCTTTCCCCCGGTCTTCGCCACTCGACGACGCGTAACCGTCGTCCATCATTATCCCTCCGTCTGGCCACCCTGAGATCCAAATCCGGCTCCGAATTCGAAATTCGGGACGTTGGATACTCCCCGACTCCGATCCCCTATCATAGCCACCGGATCCGACCCCAACCCCCCCCCCGGCTGAGGGGAGCACCGCAGCCACCGGGGGGGTCCGCCCGCCCCCCCCCCCCCCCGCCGTCAAACCCGCCCCCCCACCGCCGGAGGGGCGCTGCCGCCAACAGCAAGCCCGGGGGGTCCGCCCAACTCCCCTTGTCGCTCCCGCCCCCCCCCCCCCCACCACCGCCTGGGGGGCGTAGCCGCCTGCAACAGGACCGGGGGGTCCGCCCGACCCCTCCACCAGCGTTCGATCTCCCCCCTCCCCGCTTTTAAAGCCACCGCCGGCGACCTGGGGGGCCTGCCCGGCCCCCCCTTCTTCCCGTTCTTCCTCCCCCCGCCGGCAAGGGGGTCCGGCGGCCGCGGGGGAGGAACCCTAGCTGTTTGCTCCAGATTCGTCCGATCGCCCGTTCGCTCCATCTAATTATATATATATATATATATATATATATATATATATATATATATATATATATATATATATATATATATATAAGCCTTTTGTAGTATTTTAAATATAGTACACATACAACATAACATAATGACTTACCTAGCAAGGTTGGTTTTCACTTATACCTCCTTCTAGGGGTGAGCATTATTCGGTTTGGACCGAGAACCGAACCGAATCTTGGTTCGGTGTGGAAAAAAAAAAATCGTCTCGGTTATGAAAATCCTAAAGTTCCTTATTTGGTTTCGGTTTTAAGTTTTTGTCCTAAACCGAAAATCGAATAAGACTTATGCAATTATGTAAATAATCTCAATTTTATGCATATTTTGTGATTAAAAATGTGTACTTTTGTGTATATTTTGACAACAAGGTATGTATGTGTTTTAAAACCCAACTTTGAAATACAACAATTGTGCGTATAAAAATTATTTGTAAATATAATATAACCACAATCACAACTTTTGGTGGCCCATTAAACGATAAAAATAGTCCAACCGAGTAAACCGAATCAATTATCGGTTCGGTTTCGGTTATGGCTAATTTTGGTTCGGTTTCGGTTTTGGATTTTAGAAATTCGGTTTATTCGGTTTTGACTAGTTCGGTGCGATTGAAACCGAATAAACCGACCTCTCACCCCTAATAGCTTCTATGTAAAAGAGTATAGGTTCAAAGCCTAGTGGCCTTTTTCTAAAAGAACAAGGTTTCAATTTTTTATATACATATTTTTTTAGGAGGGACACCATTTTGATTTTTGTCCTGGCAATCGGCATCGAAAAACTCTGATCAACGACCTATAAACAGTGGCAAGACGACGGCAGGGGAACAGGGCACAAGTAGGGGTGGGGGTGAGATCAACGGCGGGAGGCGGGCACCGGCACTTTCCAGAGAGAGAAGGGAGTAATTAGGTTAGATAATGTTTTTCTTTTTTAAGCTACTGGTGCTTTTCTTTTTGAAGTTTCTTCTTTTCCTTTTGTTTTCTCTATTTTTCTTTTTAAAAATTTCCTCTAAGAGAACCTTTTTATCACAAGGGATATTGTTGTCATTTTGTGTTTACCGTTAGGACCAACTTGCAAAAGAATGATAGGTTAGGGTATTTAAGTGCCAAAATAAAGCTCATAGTATTTAAGTGCTCAAAAAAAAAATTCAGAGTACTTAAGTGTCAAACCCTGATACTTTTGAGTATTTAAGTGCAAATTAGCAAACGCGAACAAAAGTCTATATTGAGACTTGTAGAAACTAGAAACGAGAAAGTATAGCCATAGTTCGCAGTATCGGCCGATACCGATCCGATACGGCCGATACCCATACAGTTTGGCATGTCTTGATCCGATATAGGCCGATACCCGATACTGACCGATACTAACATTGGGATTCTCTTTTTCGGTCAATTTGACAAAGAAAATTGAACGAAAAAGACCAATCAACAAGGGCGTAAAAGCATAAAAAGGTTATAAAAACATGTAAAAGAAGAAAAATTAGCTATCGTATGTAAATCAATCGGTAAGGGTGACTACTATTTCAAAACTACTAAGAAACAACACTGGAAATATTAAAATTATGCCTAAATGTATAAAATATATTTTCTAAAATGTTAATAATTTATTAATAATTATTTGTTTTCCAACACCAAAAAATCCGATACTTCGATCCGAAACCTCCGATACTACTGATCCCGATACTCATAGGAATGGTCCGATACCGATACTTTGAACCTTAACTTTAGCATTCCTTGTAGTGACATATTGCATCGTTTCCACCGTGTAATAAAATTGGCAATAGAGGATTGCAACGTTGTCTCTGTAAATGGCATGAGCAAGGGTGGACTAGCATGGCCCCGGAAGCGACACGTTCCGTTACTACTCCACTGTGGTGTCAAATAGACAAGTGATTATAGGGTAAAGAAGCAACGAGAAAAAAAGGTGGTATATGAGAGTATCATTAGATAGCTACTCATAATATAAAAATACTAACAAGAAACAAACTCAAGTTAGTAAATACAATTATTACGAGGAAAATTAATATAGTTTGTTTACATGAAAGTAAGTGGGTATGTGAGAAATACTAGATTTAGGCTTCGTATACAAGTGAAAAGAGAGAGAAATGGGATGGTTATACTTGGGGATAAAACATTCAAAGATAGCATTGTAGATGTAAAAAGAATATAAGATGGGATAATATTAGTTAGTTTAAAGAGAGGATGTTTTTTAATGTTATGCATATTCATCCAAAATAAGCGTTGTAGATGTATGTAACAAGAATACGAGAGGATAATATTAGTTTTAGTATTATGGAAGATGTGATTAATGTTATTAGTGCATATGAACCAACACGTAGGATTATACGAAAATACCGAGAAAGAAAAAATTGAGAACATATAAATAATTTGATTCAAGGAGTACCCAGAAAATAAAACTTATCTATAACTTATCTGTTACAGGCAACTTAAACGATCATGTTGAGAATGTAGAATTATGATTATAATATCATGCATGGAAGTAACAGATATAAAATTAGTTGGTCATAAATCCCTTGATCTTACAATATCGTATTACCTTATAATAACAAATAGTTAGGAAGAGAAACATTTAATTACTTCTAAGAGTGGATCTAATATTAGCTAAGTAGATTATTTCCTTACCATGAAGGTTGAAAGATTAATATGCAAAAATTGCAAAGTTGTATCAGGAGAGCTTACCTACTCAACATAGCATAATTATACCCAAGAGCTTAACTACCCAACATAGGTTTGTCTTTTGATATTAATCAGGAAATGGAAGAGAAAGACCAGGATAGGCAAGAGATTGAGAATTGAAGGGTGGATCTTGAAAGAAGAGAACTTGTATACTATTTTAAGGATAAAATGCTAAAGGAAGATAGAACATAGAAGAAGCTTTACGTGGTATAATTGTATCAAGATAGTAAGAAAAGAGACTCCACGAGTTTCTATAGTCAATATTGGATTTTCGAAAGAAAGTTCGTGGTGGAACAAGGCAAGTTCAAAAGGTAATTGAGGAGAAAGAACTTTCCTATAAAGATTAGTAAAGTGTAAAAAATGAGAATAGAAATCCAGAGAAATAAAGTAGAGGAAGCTAACGAAGTGAGATAATTATAGGGCCCGTGTTAATTTGTATAAGAGATTTGAATAAGAAAAAGATACTTATATGCTAAGCAGTAGGGAAAGGAGTAAAGACCTAGGAAATATTAAATGTATCAAGAGTGAAAATCAAAAAAAAAATTAGTAAGAGAAAATGACATAAAGACGAGGTGGAGGATTTATTTTCATCAATTATTTAAAAATTAACAAGAACAGCCTAGAAGAGCATAATTTAGATAGAAACTTTATGATAGGTTGTATTAGTATTATCGTGAAATCGGAATTTCTGAAGTTAAGCATGTTGTAAAGAAAATGAAAAATGAAAAAAGCTGTAGGACATGATGGTAATCTGGTTGAGGTAGATTTTAAATGTTTATGTGACAAAGAATTGATGCGTCTTACTAATTTGTTCAGCCAAATTATAAGATCATGTCCATGAATAGACAACTAGTAATATAGTAGCCATGTATAAAGTTGAGGTAGATTTTAAATGTTTATGTGACAAGGAATTGATATGGTCATCAAAATAATGGTTTAAAGTATCGGCCGATACCGATACGGTTTGGTATGTCCCGATCTGATACCGATCAATACTCGATACTGACCGATACCGACATTGGAGGTCTCTTTTTCGGTCAATTCGGCAAAGAAAATTAAAAGAAAAAGACAAATCAGCAAGGGTTTAAAGCATAATAAGATTATAAAAGCATGTAAAAGAAGAAAATCAATCTATTGTATGTAAAGCAATCGGTAAGTGTGAGTACTATTTTATTTAATTTCAAAACTACTAAGAAATAACACTGAAAATACTTAATATTATGCCTAAATGTATAAAATATATGTTTTAGATGTAAATAATTTATTAATAATTATTTGTTTTCCAATACCAAAAAATCCGATACTCCGATCCGAAACCGCCGATACCAATACTTATAGGAATAGTCTGATACCGATACTGTGAACCTTGATCCAAATTATAAGATCATGTCCAATGAATAGACAACTAGTAATATAGTAACCATGTATAAAGGTATTCATAATTGTAATAACCATCGAGGAATATAAATCATACCAAGAAACTATAGGAGTCATTGAGCAACGATTAAGAAAAACTTAATTGCAACTTGATACCCTCAATTATTCTAGTTTTTCAACTTAATACCCTAAACATTTTTTTGTAACAACTTGATACCCTGAAAAAAATTGGACAAAAATACCCCTAATCTAAACTTAAAACAACACACCTCCCCTCCACCCCCGCCCCCGGTCGCCCCCCTCCGGCTACCCACCCGTGAGCCCCCTCCCGACCCCTACGGCCACCCGTCCTCCCCCTCCCGACCCCCCCTCCAGCCACCGCCAACCCCACCCCTCCCTCCGCCCCCCTCCGGCCACCCGTCCCCACCCCCCCTCTCCCCCTCCAGCCACCGCACGCACCCGAAGAGGGGGGGCGGTGGTGCAGCCGGGGGGGGGGGGGGGGAGCGAGGACGGCAGCAGGGCAGCGAAGGGGTGGGTGGGGGGGGGGGGTCGAGGGTGGCTGGAGGGGGTGGGGGCGGGGAGCGGTGAGCCGACAGGGGGTAGGGAGGGAGAGGGGTTGGATTCGGTTGGGATGTGAAGGAGAGGGATAATTTTGTCCTTTTTGAAAATTTGGGTATCAAATTGAAAATATTAAATAGTTGATGGTATCAAGTCGTCGAGTAAAAAAGTTTAGGATATCAAGTTGAAAAACATGAATAGTTGAGGGTATCAAGTTGTAATTAAGCCTTAAGAAAAAAAACTAGAAACCCAAAGTCTTGATTTGATTTTATGTTGGAGAGATCTACTATGGAAGTCATTACTTATTAAAAAGATTAATTGAAATATATAACGTGAATGAGGGATTAATATAGGCTAAATTACAACTTGCGCCCTCAACTATCACTGTTTTTCAACTTCATACCCTCAACTTTTATAGGTACTAACTTGATACCCTGGAGAGAAAAAAATTGGACGAAATTTCCCCTTCTCTTCTCCCCCCAACCTTTCCCTCTCTCTCTCCAGCTGTGGGTGGCAACGGACGGCAGGCGCGAGCAGACGGTGGGCGCGGCGAGCAGGGCACGGCACAGCGGCACGCGGGGCAGGGGGCGGGTAGGAGGGGTGGTCTCCGGAGGGGGGGGTGGCCGTCGGGGGAGGGGAGGCGGTGGGAAAGTAGCAGCAGGGGGAGGCGAGGCGGTGGGGAAAGTAGCAGCAGGAGGGAGGGGGGCAAGCGACGGGATAGCCGCCGAGGGAGAGGAGAGGGGTGGGAAAAGTTGCAGCCGGGGGGGGGGGGGGGGGGGCGGGGGGGAGGAGGGTAGTTTAGGAATAAAAATAAATTTGGATATCAAGTTAAAAATATAAGTTGAGATAGGGTATTAAGTTAGTACATATAAAAATTGAGGGTATCAAATTGAAAAACAGTGATAGTTTAGGGTATCAAGTTGTAATTTAGCCATTAATATATGATTTTTATTGACTTAGATAAAGCATATGATAGCATTTGTATGGTTATGTGGGTGCTGGAGAAGAAACAAATTTCCAATAGCTATATGAGATTATTAAGGATATGTATAATAGAGTTAGAATGATTGTGCGAACCATTAAAGGTTATAGTAAATCATTTATTATTATTATTGGCTTACATCAAGGATAATCATTTAATTCCTTGTTGCACTAGTTATGGATGAAATTATTAGGCATAGCCGCTAATTCAGGAGGTATCATGGTATATGAGTTTGCAGACAATATTGTGTTGGTCGACAAGAGTACACAAGGGTTACATGATAAAATAGAATTTGTATAGAAAAAGTTTGGAATCTAAGAGTTTTAAAATTAGTACAACAAAAATAAAATATATGAAATATAACTTCAACCAAAAGTCAGAAAGAAATGAGGAGGGTACAAATAGATGAACAAGAGATACCTACGAGTGAAAGTTTTTTTTTCAGTATTTAGGATAAATCATTGAACGTGATGTAGATACCGAGAAAAATGTCATGCATAGAATTAAAACATAGAGTATTTCTGAATACTTTGTGATTGCAATTTACCTTTGACGTTTAAAGAAAAATTCCATAAGAAACTATAATATACTTTATGGATCATAGTGTTGGGTAATTAAGAAACAACAACATTATCGTCATCCAAGCCTTCTCCCACTAGAATGGAGTCTCGGCTATGGAGCATAAGAAAGCTTCATACAAGATTTGACGAAGTTTTATGACCAGCTTTCTATCAACCTGACGCCAACTCTCTATATTGGTGCCAAATTTCTAGCCAAAGTAGCTATGAACATGACAAAAGTCATGTCATAAAACCTAGGCAGTTCAAACAAAAAAGCAAAATTGACAGAAACTAGGAGATTAAAACCCCAAGAGTAAGAATATATAACAAAAGTAACATTCCATAATTAAAAAGTAGGGGTTAGATACAAAAAAGTGTATTATCCTATAATGTACAGTCTAACAATTAGATGTATGATAAAACAATTAAATTTATAGTAAGCATATCTTTTAATCCCTATGTATGCTTTTCAAATACAATATAGTCCAGAGTGAAGTATAGAACACCTGAGAAAGCATTATAGTTTGATACTGGGTGGCTTGATCGCGTTCGATCATCTCCATAGTGTACCTAAGTTGTGAAATTTAGGGTGAGTAAACCTGTTGGCACACTGCAAATCCAAAGCAGCAGTTTTCAGCTAAACAAATTTACCTCTACAGGCATTTTTTGATTGTCATGGGGAACTCTGTCGGAGGGAATAGAATTCTCTCCACCACGGAGGAAAGATGAACGCTGAGACCTGTTGCTATCAAAATGTAGAACTTCTTGTTCTCTAGGAAACTCATGGGGTGCCTTATTCAATTGTCTTGGGTTTCTCTCTTCCTCCAACGGTAGCCAACTACCACGTGGTTGCATTGGAGGCACTGAGACCTGAAGTGGTGGCCTAAATTGAAATGGAGGGGGAGGAGGGGGAGGGGGAGGAGGAGGAGGTTCTCGCATGTCATGACCATGTTGCAAAATGAGAAGTCTTCTCCTTGTATTTGGATCTAGATCTGATTCGGGAACTTCTCCTTCTTCGGTTGTAGAACATTGAAGGCTAGGTTCAGAAAGACCAGATGGGCCTAATGTCTTGCCTGTGAAAATAGACTGAGAACACTGGTTGTTAGGCAAAGGCATCATCACTTGAGTGGCTGCCAGCGGAACTGCGACAGAAGAAGAAGTCAAAACATGCTGGAAGGAAGGCATTGGCCTTGGTTCAAAGTTGTTGATCCTGGGAGGAATTGCGTGGACACTGCAGTTTGCCTCCTGGACAGAAACAGGAGTTTGTCAAGGAAAATATGATATACAGCAATAGCTAGAAGTTTTCAGCAAATTCAGTTAAAAGTTAATGTAAGTATGTTTATCCATAAGAGTATCCAAGCATGAATATCAAAAGTAGTGTCTGTCGATGATGTCGTTTTAACTTCACTCTATCCTACATTGTCCCTTGGAGTTTTTTATCGAATAAATAAACATATTCCCTATTCATCTAGACTAGTTCTTACTGTAGGAAACTTTTAGAGGATTATTCAAGCCAGAAGCAGCAGCAACAATATCAATAGAAGGATATGTCAAGAAAGTGGATTTAACTTGACTTTAACCTACAAGACCTGGGAAATAAATTCAATTTCCTACAGCATATCTTAGTACATTCCTCTCTTCATCTAGACACTAGGAGATTTTTTGAGGAAAATTACTATTAGAAGCAGTAGAAACAAGATAGCTGACCTTTAATCTCCTCTCAACTTCAACATCTGTCATGCCGTCAAAACCAAGTGGATCCTTGTTTCCATTTGATGCAGAAGCTTCATCCTGAGTAGAAATAAGTACAGTATTAAATACCTGAACAGTTAAAAACATAAAAGCAAAATTAGAAACTATGCCTACCTCAGAAATCAGATAATTGCCAACATCTGGAGCGGATGGAAAACCCATCATTTCATCTTCATAGAAAACATCAGAAATTCGAGGCAGTAAGCCTTCGTCGAATTCCCTGCCAATAAAAGCCAGAAATCACTCATGCCAAGAACTAATATTACAAACTCTAGTGCAAGAGGATATTGATAAAAGCTTTGCTACCGTGATGCAAATCAATGGAAGAGAGTAGGTATTACTTCACTTACTTGAAAAAACTGACTCTAACATTACATGCGACATTTCTTGCAACACATAAAACAGGGATAGTGTTTGTTGCCTAAAAAAATTCAGGTTCAAAACAGTTTCTTATTAGATATGAAGTATATGAGAGCAGTACAGATCTGGTGCTGGCAGTCATAATCAATTATTAGCAAGATCTACTGTACCTCTGCTAGGGGAGCATAATATGGGGCAAATGCAGGGACTACATGAACCCTTGGTTGATCTTTTTCCTCCCAAACTTTCAAACGGTCATCAATAACTAGGGCCATTTTGGGATGGCAGTTTCCATCTTGAAATACATTGAGCAAAGACTTTTTTGTGCCTACCAGAAATGTAAAAATTATGTTAAACGAGAAATTGATAGAGTATCTGAAAATCATGAAAGTAAAAATATGTTATTAAAAACTTAGAATTGTGTACCAAAAACTTAGAATTGTGAATGCACACAAGGCAGTATGTGAAATAATAAACAGAAATAAAACATATTGTACGAAAAATCCGATTAATTAATAATTTTGAGGATATCAATCGGCAATTTGTCTCTTTCATCTGCATAAACAAAGAAATTTGCATGCGTGTGAAGTTTACAGTACAATATGCAAGTAAGAGCATGTGTATGACATACCAGGCTTGACACAAACTATTCGGTCCCCAAGTTCCTTAGAGTTTATCAGGTTTGATTCTGGGTCAAGAAGCCTCCACATTTCTAGAGCATAATCCCTTTCAGCCATTGTGCAAACATACACCTCAAAGCGCTTGCGACCTCTTGCAGTTAAGTAGCTTCTTAGATCCTCCCATGCAGGTCGTAACCGTACAAGAACACTAGTATCACGAATCTGCAATATTATTAATTCCTCTTCCATTAAGCATGAGATCATATTGGTATAAACATAGGCCTCGTTTGGTTACCGGAATTTGAGCTTGGGAAAGGAAAATGATTCCTTTCCTATGTTTGGGAGCCAAAGGAAAGTTGTTGGAAAGGGAAAATGATTCCCAAGAGGTAGGAAAATAGGGGGGAAAGTGGTTCCTCCCATTTATCTAAGGAATCACTTTCCCTCCAACTTTCCCTCATTTATTACAAAAAGTTTTGACCAAAATATCCATGTTCATAATATTATTTACCATTTTTATCCATAATATCTTTTAGACAAAAATATTTCTAAGTAATAATTATTTTTATTAGCACGAGGGTATTTTTGGAAAATTGACTTGATTTTGTTTTCTTTCCTTACAAACACCAAACACTATAATGAAAAGTAAAGGCATATTCCGGCTATAATCCCGATCTTTCCAAACACCGGAAAGGAAAGTTTATAGGAATTATAATTTCCTAAAGGAAAGGAAATACAAAGGAATCAGTTTCCTTTCCTTTCCATTCCGCGAACCAAACGAGGCCATAAGGGAAGCAAACAACTTATACTGAAAGAAGTAACACCAAAAAATCACATGTAAGATTTTCGCTAGGCTGAAAGCACCCCGATCAAAGCACCATATGTAACTTCCACGTGGCAAAAAAGAAATTGGTGATTGAAGTTGATGTATATGATTAGATGGGTATCAAATTGAGCAAATAGTAGACAGTATTTCGAAGTTGCGCTCAATCCCTGGAATAGCATTTACATGTGAATGTCTCGTTTGAATAGAGAAGTTAAGAGTTCCAATACAAATATCATAAAAATGATGTGACCAACAGTGGAAAAGAATCGCTGGAACTTGTAGATGTAGGTAAGATAGGAACACATACCGCTGGATTAATACGCGTCAAAATTATGTTTCTCTCTTGTAGTCTTATGATGGGGCGAGTGATTGGTTGGTGATTATCAGATATTGGTTGAACAACCTCCGATTGAACTCTGAAGACCCTCCCATTATCAACAACTTGGTCATTGTCCACGTATTGCTTCAAAATAAATTTGTCATCCTGATACCGCTTCACCTCCGCCATCATACCAGTAACACGTTGTGGATCACTCTCAGTAATTAATTTTGCCTGTAAGGTATTAATCCTATCCTCAAAGGAGCGCGTAGTATTGGCAACAATTAATGTTTCATCGAGATCAAACACAATACCCAAGCACCTTAGATTTATCATGACAAGGCAGGAATTATATAATCCTGGAGCAACCATATAACCCCAAAAACATGAATACTGCATGAGGTTTTTCCTAGAAGACATGGCCACCAAATGCAGTTCTCCCTCTCCAGAAGCAACAACTGCAGTCTGCAAGCATGTAAATTACCAACAAGTAGATTAAATGCTGACACTTGAAAAAGAAACAGCATGCCATGTACATCACCCAGTTAAGTAAATAGAAGATTAACAATAGTCTATGGCACAAAAATGAAGAGAAGAATTCCAGGGAATGAATTACCCTGACAAATAACAACTGTCAAAAGATAAACATTATATGTACGAATGTTACAAATGTTAATATTCTAAGTGCCACAGAAAGAAAATTAAATCATAGTGACAGAACATTAAAAAATAGAAACGATATGGAAAAAGTTAAAGCTGAATGCCAGATGAGATCCAGTTCATCACTAGAGCTGGTAGTGGCGACTGGGGTAATATAATATTGATAGATATACCAGAACAAGATGACTCTCCTTCCAGCTCTGCACCTCTACAGAGCAAGGATCATAGTATGGGTATCGTAACCGGTTTCAGACCCTTCTTGTTTGTATCGGTATCGGCACTTTCGGGAGTTTTGGCGGTTTTGGAACGGAGTTTTGGAAGCCAAAAGATAATAAGATATTATTTAAAAATCCAGATATCTTATACATTTAGGTATTATCTTATGCATTATTTGTTGTTTCCTTTAGTTTTGAATGGAATGATATTCAACATTGTTGAACTATTTATCCATAATAGACATTGTTGTTTATTTTATTCGCTTTTATACAAAGTACGCCCATCATACATAACTTCGAGTGGAAAAATATTAAGATGTATGAACGTTGTCAATTTATAGTATACAACATCAACAAATGGTAATAATTGCATTGTGTCGATATGAAATTTTATCTCCATACTCTAGAACTTTGATCTACGGCACGATCAAATCATAGTGTCAATAGTATTTTTTGCCATAATTATATTTTTCTTTGCTAAATTGACTGTAAAAGTGGACGACAATTACAGTATCAGTGTCGTGGAGTATCGGATTGGAAATGCCAAAATCGATACGATATAGCCGTTACGTATTAGTATCGGCCAAGACTGCTGTCTTTTTTATAGAGTACACTATCAGTTCTGGATCTTGAACCAGATTAGTGGTACGTTTCAATAAAATGTAATATTAGTTCATGGCGTAGCGTTATAGCGGAACGAGCTTATCTTCGTGCTTGGCAATGGCCAAGTCGATCGGTGATGACGATAACTGGACCACCGTTGCTTGGTGAGAGCGAAACGGTGCCGCAAAAACTTCAACGGATGGCCTTATGAGGGGTCCGCACGAAGGTTGCTTGAAAACCTCAAACGAGGGGCTTCCGAATCCACGGAACAGTCGAGTCCACGACCAAGAAAAGCAGAGAAAAAATCTCAGAACTTAAAGAAGAATTTTATGATTAAAAGTTGTTTTTCCAATTGCATACAAAATGTGCCTATTTATAGGACTTTTATGATAATCTAATCTTAATAAAAAATAAAGTCTAACCCTAATCAAATAAAGATAAAATTCTAATCATAATCAAATAAAGATAAAACTTATCCTAATAAAAGATAGAGTCAAAATAAAAGTCCTAAAAAAAGAAAATTTATCAACTCTTAAAAAAGATAAAGCAAAAGAAAAAAAAAATCATAAATGGTATTCGGAATTTGAATCCACGCTACATCAATCTCCCCTGCTTCAAAAGAACTCGTCCCCGAGTTTTTCTCAGAGTAAAGCGGTTCGTCAGGTGAAAAATATTCGTAAAGATCGGCTATATTGAAGGTTGAGGATCTGCATGTCTTCATACATTCTGTCACTGGCGTCACGATAGCGCTAAAGTTGCAAATGAATCGTCGGTAGAAGTTGTGGAGACCATAGAAGCTTTAAACTTTAGTCATTATATTTGGAGTAGGCCAGTCGCAAATTACTCGAATCTTCTCTTCATCAATACTGAGGCCATCGGCGCTAGTCACAAACCCAAGAATATGAGTTGGTTAATAAGTAAGCTACACTTCTTAATTCGAAGAAGATTGAGAACTTTCCTGAGGTGCTTCAAATAATCAGCTTGGCTCTTGCTATAAATCAGGATATCGTCAAAGTAGATGACTACGAACTTTCTTATCAATGGTTGCAAAACATGATTCTTGAGGTGCACGAATGGGTTGGTTGACTCCATTGAAATTTTCTGTTTGTTGTATAATTTTTTGCTGATATTTCTTTCCAGAATTATCTGTGGAGACCTTGCACCATGTGCTTCACTGTCATCTTCGGAAAGAACCTTGTCTTCTCCTGGGTGTTCTTCTTAAGGGGCTGAAGAATTCATCTCCGTAGCTTCCGCAATGGTTTCACCGAAGATTATCATGTCATTCTCTTTAATTAATCCAGTTTCTTAACTAGAAACTGGCAACTTCATATTTTCTTGAGGGGTTGAAGATTTTAGATCAAGATCCGCAATGGGTTCATCCAACTTTGATATGTTCTTCTCAATCTCGTCGTCTTATAGTCAACAATGCCAACTTGTGCTCTGAGGAAGGAACTGTTGTGGACACACTCGAGTCCCTTTTGTGGACAGCCGGCAGTAGGATGAGCATTTGTGCTTTTTGTCTCTATGTGTGGTATTCCCGTAAAATCAACTGCAACATTATATTTAATACCAAGAAAAATCTAGTACTCTGTCCAATTTGTCAGATATGGCATCAAATTTGTTTGACAATATGTCAACGTTGTCTGACAGGGTATCAACTTTGCTTGACAAGATTTCAACGTTGCCTAATAGGACATCAAACTTCTTGCGTGTGACGGATTTTGCCATTTTTGTTTTTGAAAAAGAAATATTTCCAAATGTTTTGGAATCCTAGATCTTGTGGCTCTAATACCACTTGACGCAGCGTGATAACGGAACGGGTTTACCTTCGTGCTTGGCAATGGCCAAGTCAATCGGTGATGACGATAAGTGGACCATCGTTACTTGGTGAGAGCGAAGCGGTGCCGCAAAAACTTCGACGTATGGCCTTGTGAGGGGTCCGCACGAAGGTTGCTTGAAAACCTCAAGCGAGGGACTTCCGAATCCAGGGAACAATCGAGTCCACGACCAAGAAAAGCAGAGAACAAATCTCATAACTTAAAGAAGAATCTTATTGATTAAAAGTTGTTTTTCCAATTGCACACGAAATGTGCCTATTTATAGGACTTTTATGATAATCTAATCTTAATAAAAGATAAAATCTAACCCTAATCAAATAAAGATAAAATTCTAATCATAATCAAATAAAGATAAAATCCTAGTCAAATAAAGATAAAGCTTATCCTAATAAAAGATAGAGTCAAAATAAAAGTCCTAAAAAAATAGGATACTTATCAACTCTTAAAAAAGATAAAGCAAAAGAAAAAAAAATTCCTAAATGGATTCGGAGTTGGAATCCACGCTACATCAGTTCATGTAAAGGAACAAGTTAAGAGGCAACCCATAAAAAAGGTGTAGGCTTAGAAGTTAAAAGGTTATGTGATGTCAACGGGTACCACTAACAAGAACTAATGTAGAAGACTACTAACACCTTCCCGCTTTACTGGTTCCTAGGGCTGCAAATGAGCCAAGCCGAGCCAAGCTTTTGTAAGCGTGAGCTTGGCTTGACTAGAATTAATCGAGCTCGATAAGTTTTTTATTTTAGAGCTTGAGCTTGGCTCGAGCTTGATTATATTAAGCTTGAGCTTGGCTTGGTTTGAGCTTGAGCTTGGCTTGATAAGCAAGCTTGATTCAAGCTTGATAAACAAGCTCGATAAGCTCAAAATCAAGCTCGTTAAGCTTGATTTCAAGCTCGCTCAACTTTATTTCAAGCTCATTAAGGTTGATTTCAAGCTTAACGAGCTCGATTTCAAGATAGTTAGGTTTGAATTCAAGTACATGTAATATTAACAATTTATTTATAAAAATTTAATTAAAAAAGTTTCATATTAAGGACATAAAAATATAATGCACACAACCATATTGTTATACAAACATATATAAAATTAGAATTCAACAAAGAACAAATGAGCTCCTAAACGAGCCAGCTCGCAAACTCATAAACGAGCTAGCTCGCGAGCTCAAGCGAGCCGAGTACTTCTAAGCTTGAGCTTGGCTCGTTTATTAAACAAGCTCGAAAATGAAGCTTGAGCTCAGCTTGTTTACTAAACGAACCAAGCTCAAACGAGCTTTTATCAAGCCGAGCTTCGAGCAACTCGCGAACGGCTTGGCTCATTTGCAGCCCTACTGGTTCCCAATAGTGTGATTAACGTTCTCATGATAAAAGGGATATGCAGATGGTGATAAGCCTTACTGTTAATGGTAACTTCCCCTTTTTCTTTATAGTTATACATATTTGCGAATTTTCTCTTTATCTCGAAGTCAGTACTCTCATTCTGCAAGACTCTTGGAGTCGGCACTGTAATTCCAACAAACTGAGAGTCTGAGACACGAAAACCCCGCATTGGGTACATGCGAACATATCCCTTGTGTGCGTCTGTGTGTGTGTGGTGAGGGGTGGTGCAGAGAGTTCGGTGAGGTGCAGAGTACAGAGAGCATTCTCTGAGCAAAGTACACGGTAAGATCTGGGTCCACTAATATGTGGCCTAAACGCCTAAGATGACCAAGAATTGTACTAGAAATACAAGGACAACAACAACACCCATTTAAAATAAAAGAGAAAATTGTCTCTAAGCACGAATAGAAAGACCTAATGTCAACCATTAACGTAAACAACCTTGTGTAATTTTCTTCCAGGTCAACATCCAACCACATTCTAAGTGCAAGCAAATATCTAAATTCTGGAAATCAACCATTATCTTCTTTGAGCGAAATAAATGTTGATATTTAGAAGCGCAAAGAAAAATAGCGTAAACTAAGTAAATATCAATCTCAAGCAAGACAATAGGTGCTCATGTTTCATTAGTGCAGATAAAAAATCGTAAAATAAATGCATTGCATAAAGTCGATAACGCCTTCAAGACATGAAGTATGTGTCGAAAATAGGTTATCACAAAACTAGATATCGCCTCGCACCACCGACATAAGAGTCGAACATTAAGAACCAGTGTTAGGCACTATCCATATAGAGATAAAAGTTCGTGTGTTCAAGAAACGATGCCTCTTAACTCCCTGAAGTCTGAACAAAATTTATATCATCTTAACCCACACCAGAATCTATACTATATGAAACCCTTTTGACCTCTTTTAGTACCTTCAAACTTAATCCTAATGACAAGAAGCTAATTAGATAAAGACTGTTAAGTCTCCAGTAAGTTCAAGTTATTTTGTCATCCAAGGGGCACCAATCTCTACAGGCCAGCCATCTACTAGATGATTCTATGTTGCAAGGACAAGGATATGACACAACAGGGGAAGGACACGGCATCTATTTTGATGTGTCATAATGTATTTTGAAATGTCCATGTGTGTCTAATAATTGTCCGATACAACACAAGCCACATTCTTGGAGTGTGGTCTTCTAACATTGTAACATATATAAACAAAACAATGAAATTCAAGGAGTTTGCTTGCTAGATTGTTTCCATCACAATGTTGTATGATCAACTCGCATCGTAAGTTCACCCTAACTTCAATTAAACGCTAGAATTAGGACCCTCTAACTCAACATTTGCACATTATATCCAACAATAAAGACATCCTCTGCTGATGAATTATGAGGAAAATAGTAGACATTAAAAGTTCTGCATCATATGATCCAAGACGTGCAAGTCTGATAATAATTCACCAGCAGTATTTCTCGGAATAGTAAAAAAAAATGTGACATTTTCTGCGTCCACAGTTATACTGTTTTCCTCGCCGCCGCGTAAATTCTTTTAATACCTTGTTCTCACGGAGGCACGTGGAGTACAGCGAGTAGAGCTCCGGCGACGGCGACCTGGACTCCATCCTGAGGGCTGCGCCGGACGCGCCGACGATGGTGTGCAGGACCGCCAGCGGCGGGCACCGGTCGCTGGGAGGGGAGAAGTGAGAGATCCGGATCTCTCTGGTCCACGCGCCGACGCTGTTCGTGTTCTTGGTATAGATTTCCACTTCTCCGACAAAGGAGTTCTTATGAAACACTGCCGATTTCGACATTTCTCTGTAGTTCTCCGTATAAAGAAATTCGAATTTTGCACACACAAAAATTGGGAGATCGAGATCTAGATCAAGATCAGTTCTTTCGGATCGCCGATCATGTGGAAAATTAGGGTTTCAAGAAGTGAAGTTCGAGAATTAGGGTTTCTTCGGAGCTTCGTTAATGGCGCGGCTAGAAACCCTAGGTCGTCGATCGGCGATGTCCACGGAGGAAAGGGGGATTTTTTTTTTTTTATTGAGAGGAAACAGTCCTCGATGGGAAATAAGACGGAAATGGAGGGAGTGGATGGGAAATTAATGTCGACCTCGACTACACAGTTGACCGGTTATAAATAGATGGGGTGCCTTGGTGACCGCATAGCCGTCTTCAAGGAGGTGGCTTCCTAGGGTTTAGACCTGTCAATTGGGCTGGGCCGGCCGAGTCCAGCACGAAAATTGGCCCATATGCCGGTTCGGTCCGATTAATTGTGGGTCCGGACTGGCCCGGTTTCGTATATTGGGTCATGCCGGATCATGTATATCAGCCCATAAGATAGGTTCGGTCCGAAGCCCAAGCCGGCCCGGCCCGGCATGAAGTCCGGCCCGATCCCACTAAAAGTATCATGAGGAGGATATTGAAATAGTAATGTTAGTTGGTCCACAACTCTAGAACCATCCAACATACTATGAATCCGCAAGTTCATTTGATTGCACATTGTAGTGCACTGACTACTTTGCACTTAGTTGGACTGTCACAAAGGGAGAGGAGAGTTACGCCTTGTAATATTGCTCGCTGCACTGGCGAGCAAAGATTGCCGCATGCTAGCAGCAAAGTCTGCTAAGACGCAAGTATGATAATTTGTGTTCTTTCATAGATCCTCAAATATGACCCAGCCCGACCCGAAGACCACCTTGTCGTGGGTCATGTGCCGGACTGGGCTCAGATTTTTATCCTTATGCTCGGCCCGGCCCGACCCGCTATATTGTGTGGGCCTGTGAGGCCCGGCCCACGCAAATTCGTGCTGGGCCGGCTGTAGTGCCCCGTCTCGCTCAGTCAATCGGAGGAATTGAAACGCCGACGGCGTTCGAACTTAGCCACGCAATGGCTTGCTCGAAGACTCGCTCAGGTGGGGTAGTTTCGGTGAACTTGCCTCATCTTAGCCTTCACATAATAAATCACAAGTTTTCAACTTGTACAAGTTAGACTTGATAATAAAAGAGACGCATCCACATAGCTAAGGGAATAATCCCGACGGGTCAGAATATGTTAGAACATGGAAAAAGGTCCCACGGTCTGCTTAGAAGTTTGATCAGCGTGCTTTTAAAATGACACTCGATCCTTCGTCCCGTGGCTTGGGAGAAGGAAAGCTGGTTTAAGTTGCCACAAAGTTAAGAACTTAGCCTAAGTCATAGACGTCGCCCGCATGAATGCTTGATAAAGCATGCACGGTCCCCTCGTCCAGAGCTTGGCATTGCCTTACTCGTCCTACGGGTTAAGTTACAGTGCACGTTGCAGAGCACAACTTATGGCGTAAGTCTAGGCACCTAAAGAAATTGTTTGTTCAAGTCGAACGTGTGTACGACACGTTCCCTCGAGGCAAAGCTTGACGCAGCCTTTGCTCGTCAAGTTGTTGCACAAATAAGTTAGGCAAAGTTATGTTGGACTATCAACCATTTCTAGCACTGTCTCGCTCTTTCTGCGGTTGTCAAGTCACATAGTCCCACGATCTTAAGGCTCGTTATATAAGTATGTGACTTGAGCGATATCGTCGCCTAGAGAACAATGTCTATCTAAGGCATGAGCCACAGTTGGTTTAGGGAAAAGCATGCCACGGACAAAGGAACCCGTTATGTTCAAGTTAATATGGAAGACTACTCAGTAGTCGTTCCCTGGATTTCGAAGGATAGAAGTTCAAGCGACTGGTTGTCGCCGAGATCGGTCCTGCTACTTGGGAGTCTCGATAAGAAAGTTCATGAGATCGGTCCCGCTACTTTGGAGTCTCGATAAGGAAGTACACGAGATCGGTCCCGTTACTTGGGAGTCTCGATAGAAAGTTGGAAAGCATGGTCATAATTAAGGAAGGACTTGGTAGATCGAGTTGAGTCTTGCATGGTCATTGGACAACTTGCGTGCAAGGTGAATTCCTCGAACGATCCCGGGACATCGGGTTCGTGTCAGCCTAGGAGGAATTGCAGATATTGTACGGCCTTCATCGACGGTACGACTCGATTGAAGTGAACCGTTATAATATAGGCTGCGGGTCATTCGGTGGGAGCTCGTACCTCGCACGCGGATGGTCACCGTATGCAAAGATCCAGAATAGCTTGACATTGCTAGTGACCACTCATATAGATGTATCGGCATAAGAGCGGCTATCCGCGTGTATGCCTTTGGATTGCGTCGAGTACTAGCATGTTACGAGTTGGGTTAACAAGGTACACTTATAGCAAGCGCTAACCTTGAATCGGCACGGGTTAGGTGTGCATGGTTGTAACACCATTCTAGAGCCTAAAATTTGGCTATAGCAAGGACACGTGCTTCGGCACGAATGTGGCGTCGTCATCGAGTCGTCTCGAGTTAAGTCAGGAAGGGCCGTAAGGCAAGTTGGTTAAGTCTGGTTGATCCTTGGAAGACACGGCCTCGATCTTAAGTCACGAGCAAAGTCTATTGGCACGACCAGCGCGAGTCTGAAGACCAAGTTGGCAACTCTAGAGGGGGGTGAATAGAGTTTATATCAAAAATGATCAATTAAAAATTAAACTCTTTTCACCAACTAAATAATCAGAGTAAAAATAAATGCGGAAATAAAGAGTAGAGAGCAAGCACAAACACAACAAGATTTTTAACCTGGTTTCCCTCGTGGAGGACTAGTCCAGGCATGAGAACTCTAGCTCAGGATTAAAATCCACTATTTGTGAAATAGGGTTACAACCACGTGCCTTTTCACAGAAGAGCACGCCAAACTTCTTTCAATGATCGCTTTGGCAAAATTGGACTTTTCCAAGTGACTTACAACTTCTTGCACTCCAAACTTCTAGCTGAATCGTACCGAGCACCTTGGACGGTTAGGAAGTTTGAATGCTAAGTGGATGGGAAGGTAAGGCTCTTGAATATATAGGCTATGTAATAGAAGAAGAAGAAGAGAAGAGTGGATGGTCTCAAATGAGAGAAACCAAGGCCTATTTATAGGGTTCGGGGTAGGCAGAATTCGGCCAGAATTCGGTATAAATAATTCAAATTTTTTTTGGCCGTTGGACAACTAGCAGTGATCAATACCTAAAAATCAGCATCCTGAATTTTAGGGGACCGAGTTCGGCCCGAACTCTGTGTGAGACAGAGTTCGGCCCGAACTCTGTCTACTATGGATAGAATGTTCTTTTGTGGGCTTTGGATAAATGGGTTGTTTGGGATTTGGGCTAAGTCAACCTATAAAGCTATGGCTAGCCCAAAGTGCTCAGTATGATCCAACGTACATCATCCTATACTCAAGAATAATAAAAATACAGACTCCAGTATACAATAAAGTGGTACAACTCCAAGCAGCTGTGAACTGGAACAAATGAGCTGAGTAGATTGATTTCGAGCTCGATGTGTCAAATTGGACTACTACAAATATTGTTTTGTTAATTGTCAAGATTAGGTTGACTGTGATCCGATTTGGGTCAACAGAGTCGTCCCTTGACGTCATTGGCACGAGAATGGTCTAGAGGCACATAAAAACAAGTGAAAGTCTTGGCATGGCCGAGTTTGCATAAGTTTATATACATTGCCTCGAATATGGATTGAAGTCACGAATAGAGTATAGCATGACCCTGTCGTTGCGTTGTCAAGTATAGGCCAAGGCATCTTTGTCCTAAAACTGATCCTAAGGCAAGACTATAAAGACAATAAAAAAGGGATTAAGCTGGACAAAGTAAATGAACGTATCGGTTTTGTATGGGTAGGCGAGGAGCTCACTCCACCAGTACAGTTGAGTACTGACACCCATATAGTTTTTATGTGCAGGCACGGGTAGAAGCCCGATGGCGCAGAGCTCGCTTGGATGCATCGAGACACGGAGTTCCTTGGTGTTTCGAGGCGTGCGACCGCATGGAGTCAGAACTTATACGGGACATAATGTATGGACATCGTCATTCCGTAGAATCTGCCAGTTGTCGCTTGAAGCTTGTATTGAGGAATGAGAGAGAGCAAAGTGACTTGTAATATGAGAGAAAAGTGAGCAAGAGAGACTTTAATCTGGTCTTGCACCCACATTGTAATCCTTGTTCAATATCAATAAAGGAGTATTTTGCATGACTTGTATTTTGCTTTCAAATTTCCTCTACTGACTATTCAATGTTTCTGCTTGAGACTTATGTGCGACGACCCATGTCGCTTAGCCTGTAATCGACCGTTATGGACCTGCCTTGCGTGAGCGCAATCTAGGCTCACGCGGCATCATGCGTTAGCGAGGACGATCGCTCCTACGGGAGCGGGGCGTGACATAATGGTATCAGAGCACGGCTTTACGTCCTTGGATTTTCGATTGAATTCTTTAACTTCGATGTTGGTTCCGCAAACTCTGATGTTGTTGCAATTGATACCTTGGCGCTCTCTCTCAAATGTCCCCCGGCATATCCATACAATAAGTCTAAATATTTTGCAAAATTGCACGAAAGAAATTTGATTGAACAAAAGTCCAAGTAAGGAACGGTTGGCTAAGTCGGGCTGGGCATATACACCTAGAATCGTGTCAACCTTAGCAAAGTCGCGTACGAAATACAAATTGTGTTGAATAAGAATGAGTTAGACTCGATTCATAGAATGTAGGATGACTATAGAAGTGCTATCGAACGATATTATCGTCGATGCGACATTGGCAAATCGTGCTTGGATTTTTGAGGAATGGCTCGAACGAGAATTCGAAATAATTGGTTGTGATTCATAGCTTGTTTCGAGGATTTGTTAATAACTTCATCCCTGAGTGGTATATCGGATAGTCTTGGGGATGTTAGTCGATTGAGGATACGGGGTGCCAATGAGTCTATCAGCAAGTGTCGCATGTATATAAAGCCTTAGATCGAGTATCATTGAGTAAGTTATAATCTTGAAGATGTCGATGAGTTGATTCGAACAGAATTAGAATCGACACACACGGGATTGGAATTTTGCAAGTACGAAATGCAAGTGATAAGGAAAAAGATAGATTGAATCAAAGAAAAGTTAAGGTGTACGAACGGATGACTCGATCGGAGAAAAACTATATGAATCTTATGCAAAAAGTTAGCACGATTGGATGATAGCGTGCATGAAAAGTATTGATTTTGGAAGTTACGCAATGACTCAAAGAAATTGGGATAGATGATGTTGCTCGATGATTGAGCTAGCATAGAACGGTACAACTTGAGGAAATATGTTGCTCGATGACTTAAGATAGTCGGAGGAATGTATATGATTTTAGATTTGAACGAATTGAACATATAGCTAGTTCGAGGAATAATGATCGAAATTGATCTTGAATATCGAGGAGATTATCCAGTTCGTACGATAGCATCAATCGTACGACTCGAAATTCGTTACAAATGAAGACCGTCAGGTTACGTATATCATCGATGGTATTGAGGCGTATTAAAGATCGATATACGACAACTCGGGGGTACTCTGATTCGAAGAATGACGATCGTACAAAATATTATTGTTCCGATGGATGCCATGCTTGGGATTTTGATGAAATGAATGTTGGATGAAAATGATCGTGTCTTGATGGTTACGTCGATAACCATAATGTCGACATGTCTTGCGTGAGCGTAACTCCAGCCTCGCCCATGCGTCACATCGGATTTGGGGACGATCGTTCTGCGTGAGCACAGACATGGTAATTTATATCGCGGGAACGATCGAACTCAGGAAATCAAGATGTGGCAATTTGGATTGCTTCGACTTGTGGTTTGAGGCAAAGGTGGATTAGAGGATGATCGGACTTGTGATTGATGATTGAGTAAACTTGAGGATTGAGGACATCCAATCCGCGTATCGAGAATGAATTAGTCTAGACTCAAAACAAGAGTTACGCTCCGATGAGAACGATTATTCCGTGGGAGCATTGCATAGTAATTCCATGTCGACCGTGGATAATCGGACTCGCGTGAGATTGGGGCGTGACATATTGTTAAAGTCAGACGACCTTGTGATCGATTACGTGAATTGGGATAAATGACTTAAGGAATATGAAATAAGAATTATGGTTTAGCGATAAGTCATATCGTAGCGTGCTTGACTTGGAAAGAATAGATAGGCAGATTATATCAAATATGTTTGAAAAGATAGATTATGCAAGTTGCTTGTTGGATGAACGATATTGATATATCGAGGAAATGGTTGAACATGACTCGGTATAGGATGGCTTTGCTGAATGACTCGGACCCCTTGGACTAAGTGTTGCAAGTGCGAATAGGAGATATGTATGCTCGATGTTTAGAAATCTGAGTGACACGAGCTTTGGTAGAAAACCCCATACTATCAATTTGGTTTGACCTTAGGATTGGGGTCAGTGTTGGCATTATTGTTGGGGAACTATGATTCCAATCCTGACATTGACTTTAGCCTTGAGAAATGCCCTAGCATGTTAGGCGAGACATCCATGTTGCAAGAGTTAGCATTGGAATGATTGATCTTGAGGATTGGTATGGATGGATAGAATAATTCTAGAGTATGAAATATCCACTCATGAGACTCGGCTGGCATGTATATATTTTAGGACGTCTGAATATGTGTACGATGTGACTCAAGTGAGAATGACGAATTCTCTATCATATGGCTTGGCTGAAATGCATGTATTTTGGGGACGCCTAGGATATGTGCACGATCCAACCAAGTGATACGTTGAATTCTAGTGAGACTTGAGGAATAGAAAAGTGTCAAGGATTCTGAAATCATATTTTAAAGGAAGATTGATGATAGTGCGAGCGTGGCTCGGATTGAAGAAACGCATAGGCATAGCGTGTGCGAGAGTTATAGAATGTTGAATAAAGTGATGAGTCGATGAGTAACTACTCAGTTAGTTTCGAGGACGAAACTTTTTCTGAGTGGTGTATGATGTAGTGCCCCGTCCCGTTCAGTCAATCGGAGGAATTGAAATGCCGACGGCGTTTGGACTTAGCCACGCAACGGCTTGCTCGAAGACTCGCTCAGGTGGGTTAGTTTCGGTAAACTTGCCTCATCTTAGCCTTCACATAATAAATCGCATGTTTTCAACTTGCACAAGTTAGACTTGATAGTAAAGGAGACGCATCCACATAGCTAAGAGAATAATCCTGATGGATCAAAATGTGTTAGAACATAGAAAAATGTCCCACGGTCTGCTTAGAAGTTTGCTCAGCGTGCTTTTAAAATGACACTCGATCCTTTGTCCCGTGGCTTGGGAGAAGAAAAGTTGGTTTAAGTTGCCACAAAATTAAGAACTTAGCCTATGTCATAGGCGTCGCCCGCATGAATGCTTGATAAAGCATGCACGGTCCCATCGTCCAGGGCTTGGCATTGCCTTGCTCGTCCCACGGGTTAAGTTACAGTGCATGTTGCAGAGCTCGGCTTGTGGCGTAAGTCTAGGCACCTAAAGAACTTGTTTGTTCAAGTTGAACACGTGTACGACAGGTTCCCTCGAGGCAAAGCTTGACACAGCCTTTGCTCGTCAAGTTGTTACATAAATAAGTTAGGCAAAGTTATGTTGGTCTATCAAAGCCATTTCTAGCACTGTCCCGCTCTTTCTGTGGTTGTCAAGTCACATAGTCCCACGATCTTAAGGCTCGTCATATAAGTATGTGACTTGAACGATAGCGTCGCCTAGAGAACAAGGTCTGTCTAAGGCCCGAGCCACGGTTGGTTTAGGAAAAAGCATGCCACGGACAAAGGAACCTGTTATGTTCAAGTTAATATAGAAGACTACTCAGTAGTCGTTCCCTGGATTTTAAAGGATAGAAGTTCACGCGACTGGTTGTTGCCGAGATCGGTCCCACTACTTGGGAGTCTCGATAAGGAAGTTCACGAAATCGGTCCTGCTACTTGGGAGTCTCGATATGGAAGTACACGAGATCGGTCCCGCTACTTGGGAGTCTCGATAGAAAGTTGGAAAGCATGGTCATGATTAAGAAAGGACTTGGTAGATCGAGTTGAGTCTTGTATGGTAATTGGACAACTTGCGCGCAAGGTAAATTCCTCCAACGATCCTGGGGCGCCGGGTTCGTATCGGCATAGGAGGAATTGCAGATATTGTACGACCTTCATCGACGGTACGACTCGATTGAAGTGAACCGTTACAATATAGGCTGTGGGTCATTCGGTGGGAGCTCGTACCTCGCATACAGATGGTCACTGTATACAAACATCCAGGATAGCTTGACATTACTAGTGACCACTCATATAGATGTGTTGGCATAAGAGTGGCTATCCGTGTGTATGCCTTTGGATTGCGTCGAGTACTAGCATATTACGAGTTGGGTTAACAATGTATACTTATAGCAAGCGTTAACCTTGAATCGGCGCGGGTTTGGTCTGGTTGATCCTTGGGAGGCACGTCCTCGATTTTAAGGCACGAGCAAAGTTTATTGGCATGTCCATCACGAGTTATCCCCTTGACATCATTGGCACGAGAATGGTCTAGATGCACATAAAAACAAGTGAAAGTCTTGGCATGACCGAGTTTGCATAAGTTTCTATGTATTGCCTCGAATATGGATTGAAGTCACGAATAGAGTATAGCACGACCCTGTCGTTGCATTGTCAAGTATAGGCCAAGATGTCTTTGTCCTAAAATTGATCCTAAGGCAAGACTAGAAAGACAATCAAAAAGGGATCAAGCTGCATAAAGTAAATGAATGTGTCGGTTTTGTATGGACGGACGAGGAGCTCACTCCACCAATATAGTTGGGTACTGACACCCACACAGTTTTCATGTACAGACACAGGTAGAAGCCCGATGGCGCGGAGCTCGCTTGGATGCGTCGAGGCACAGAGTTCCTTGGCGTTTCGAGGCGTGCGGCCGCATGGAGCCAGAACTTATACGAGACATAATGTATGGACATCGCCATTCCGCAGAATCTGCCACTCGTCGCTTGAAGCTTGTATTAAAGAATGAGAGAGAGCAGAGTGACTTGTAATATGAGAGAAAAGTGAGCCTGAGAGACTTGTAATCTTGCCTTGCGCCCACATTGTAATCCTTGTTCAATATCAATAAAAGAGTATTTTGTATAACTTGTATTTTGCTTTCAAATTTCCTCTACTGACTATTTAATGTTGCTGCTTGGGACTTCTGTGCGACGACCCTCGTCGTTTAGCCTGTAATCGGCCATTATGGACCTGCCTTGTGTGAGCGCAATCTAGGCTCACGCGGCATCACGCCTTAGCGAGGACGATCGCTCCTACGGGAGCGGGGCGTGACACCGGCCCGGCCCACTTGACAGGTCTACTAGGGTTAGAGATGGGAGAGGAAGGGTATTTTGGAGTTAAAATAAATTAAAAAATAAAAAAGTGACTCGGAGTTAATTAAGACAATTAGTAAAGGTACTTTACAATTTATTCAAGACAGTCAAATTTTTGTTTTTATTTATCCATTTGTCAACCAAAAAATTTAGTCAAGGCTACCCAAAAAAAATTATGACTATCAAAAAAAGGTTTTAGGACAATTGCTAAAGGCACTACACAATTTGCTCAAGACGGTGCATTACGTTGAGTCAATTGATTCAAAGAAGTATGGATTCGATTCGAGGAATTTTTAAAATCAATTTGAAGAGGTATTGATTTGGTTGGTTTCATGTGCAGGTAACATGCAGAATTCTTTGCAACAAGCTGAGGCGTAGGTGCGACAGATCGAATCAGTCGGTTAGCTCAAAGGAGCGTGAAGTGCTCGAAAGGCTAAGCCAGATGAGTTGGTCGTGCAAAGAAGTTAAGGTGTCGAACTGCATCGGCTTGGCGAGCGATGTGCGAGTCAGGCTTAAGTTGAGTGGACTCTGTCCCTTCTCCTCTACTCCTTTATACCTAATAAAATGTACCCTTATATGCTGGTGTCGGTATTTAGTCTACAGACATGGCTCAAAGATGTATAAGTCATAGTGCGTGTCGAACATTAAGATAGAACATCGAACATTGAACAATTGAGGCAAATATGCACCGAGTGCACAAGTCGTAATAGGACATTGATGGTAGAACATTGAAATGCAGCATCTGTCACGACCCGCACCCTAGAGTAAGGGCACGAGACGTGGGTACGTCCAGCCTACGCCGTAGTGTCGGCGGTAGAACGTTGTCCTAGGTCTCATGCATCTAACAGTATAATGCTAAGCAGTTTATACTCCCCGAATGGGGGTGACATAGCAGAATGTAAACTCAATCACAACTAAGGAAGAAGAAGCACGATATGATATAGAACTCAAAATGAAATACAGATGATCAGAAGAGTCTAAGTGTCTAAGATAACAACTCAGCAAACATCCAGAAATACAAAGTCTCAACTGCAGAATATGAAAGAACATATATAATCCAGATCTCAAATGACAGAAATAATAAAAACCTAGACTAGGGAGCCTCAGTCTCTATAGCTAGTGGATCCGACTGGAAATCCGGATCACAGGTGTCATCTAGTGCTTTTCCATAAAAAGTCTCAACACCAGCCTCATCCTCGTCCTCTGTAAATATATCAACGATGTCTAATCAGGACGGAGCGAGCACAATACATCTCAACAGATCATAGCAGGTTAGAAAATATAACCATACAGTAGAGTAAGATACAGGAAGCTGAAAGAAAGTACAGAATGTAAAGGATATAGCTGTAATGGAAATATCTACTATTAATAGAGAACTAACAGTGGCTAGTGAGTCAGAGTACAATATAGACATATGAATGGCATAGGATGATTCTGATGCTACACTACGGAATGATTCTGATGCTACACTACTTGGATATTATTCACATGTCCACTTCTATTCCCCCGTACCCTCAATCAATATACACAAGGATCCAGCCAGGTTATGTTATGATTCATGTAATGGCCCCCGAAGGGTGATACATGATAGTCCCATAAATGGGGATTCTAGGAATACCCATAAATGGGTGATTCATGGAAGACTCTGTGATCATGAGAGTACATGTCACAAGTGATTCAATGAACCATGAAGCATAGTGATACACAATGTAAGTGAAACACACAGAACATGTAGTATCCGATGCTCCCTGAGGGGATAACATCTCAAGAAAGGATCCATATAGTACTAATCCGTGTGACCAATGTGATAGCATCAAGTAAAGTAATTTAAAGCAGGAGAATAATTCTAACAGGATATGAAATGATCAGAGAATGTACTCACCTGTATCCTGAGTATCTGAAGAATATCTACTGTCCGAGGAGTGGTGTCTGTCTCCTATAGAACAGTACAAGTCACTATAAGTCCAAAATGATAATAAGATGCAATTCAATGCATTCTATATGAATCTAGGTCAATCTAGACCAAAGTCAACTCTTGGTCAACTCTGGTCAACCCTAGAAGTCAAACTAGGTCAACTAAGTCAAACCTAAGTCAAACAAGTCTATACTAGTCTAACTAGTCTATTCTAGGTCTAAACAAGGATATACAAGTCTAACTAGACACTCCTATGCATACAGTCACACCCATAGGCCATGAGCCCTAGGCTATAGGCATTTGTGTGTTAGTTTACATGAGATTGTGGGTGTGTGAGGAGATGTGTGTGTGCTGCTGTGTATAGGAAACATAGGGTGTTTGCAGGAAAGTGGGGGTTAGCAAGTGTGACAGGAAATATAAAACAGGGGGGTATATGTGAATTCTGTGTGTGTGTAAGAGCTGAAATCCCAGGAATCAATGTGAGACCCGGTGTGTTCTCAGGATTTAACATATTAGTGAACTAATAAAGGAAACCTGTGTGTCCCAGGTTTCTAACTCAAGTGACAATGGCTAACAAAGTATAGGAATTAGCATTCTAATTAGTTAAGGAAAGGAAACCAATTCACAGTTTAAAAAGGGAGATGAAACCAATTCAGGTTTTGGGAGGAAATGGAAACCAATTCTCAGATTTTAATATTGAACAATCATTCAATCAAAACACCAATTGAGTTCAGTCACCCATGAAACTAACAAAACAGTGGACTAACCTATGAATCTAAGTTACAAAATTCAGTATCTAAATAGAATGAAAATTAGTCAAAACTAAGGTAATGTATCAGTCAATACATTGAAACCAAACTCAATGTCAATTATTCCATTCTATGACATAAGCCTAATCAAAAATAAAAAATGGAACTAACAGGTACTAAATAACATGTAGGCTCAATCATGATACTTAAACATTTATTTTTAACAGATTAAAATAGAATTTGAGTTTAGGAAAAACTGAATATAATGTGGTATCAGTCATGAACACTCGAAGCCAACTCAATGTCTAAATTCCTATTTAATTCCCCACATGAAACCAACATCCCACACATAAACTCTAACATGATAATTAGTTATTCAACAATTAAACTCTAGCTAAACACATAGTATTAATTATAAGAATAAATAGGAAAATGAAAACAGTGCTTACACTGATACATGAAGTATCAGTCGGTTTGGGAATATTCCCATTCCACATTAGAACTAGAAATCAATTGATGAAATTTAGGTAGGTAATTATTAGTGGATATTAGTATGTGTCACACAAACAAAATAGTGTCCAAAATTAGGACACAACGTGTCCTGAACCACACGAACACAAGGCACCAAACAGAACACTGGACTCAGTGAGTTCGTGTCATTTGTGGGTCGAATACCTCACCCGACACAAAACAATAGGACACGAGGCTTCGGGGATGTCATGACAGACATTGCCCCTCCCTGCGTGTCCAAGCACACGCGACCAAGTGTCCTGTGCACTGAGCATGAGCACGCTGGTAGCAGGGCATCACTGTTCACGCGCGCGCGGGCGTGTGCACGAGTACGACACGAAACCAATACGACACAAGACACGCTCAGTCGAGCAAAAACACACAAGCCACTTCAAAATACAATTTTCTATTCAAAAACAATTTGAAAACTCGATCGAAATGCCGACTGTGGCATTTCGCCGAACACTTGCGGTTGTCTACTGATACGTGTCCGATACGGACACGTACAGGACACGAGAGGCTGCAAAACCTATTCCTACAGTACAAGGACACCTAGGGCTTGGTGTTTATGCAAAGAAACTAAAATTTTGTGGAAGAAAAATAGAGATTTACCTAGGTGTGCTCCTTCACAAACAAAAGCCTTTAAAAGGAGCTCTCCACTAGCTAGCCAAAGTCCCCAAATTGTGTCAAACCTGAGATTAGACTCCACCAACAGTAGGGAAACATCATTTAGAACACTATGGAAGAAATCTCAATGAAAAAGGATCACTATTGAATAAACTATGAAGAAATTTCAAATGAAAGCAAACCTTGTTCTTAGGAAATGATGGAATGGATGAAAAGAGGCACAAAAACCAAGAGAGACTTTATAGTAAGGGGGGGATCCCTAGGCCGGCCACCTAGTTAGGGTTAGGGTTTTTGGGGTGCATCTAAAGGCTATCAATCCATCAAGCCTATTGAATGGCCTAGAATCTAGGGTTCCCTTCTAGTCAAGTTGCAACTCAATCCTAACTAATCATGACTTAACCCCACTAACCAATACTAACTAATACTCATTTTGGCTAACTAGACTAGCTATGACTAATCTAGGTTAGGTCCAAACTAGGTTAGGGCTAATCTAATCACATGGCAATCAATTAAATAATATTTAAAATCACACCATTCTTAATAATCATATTAAATTTTAAATAATATATATTAAATTCAAATAATTCAAAAATGATAAAAATACCCTCAAACTAGAAATGTAGTAGTGACAAATCTACCCTCCTTAAAAAATTTCGTCCTCAAAATTGAAAGGCGAAACTAACACTGAGAAGGATAGACAATCATACCTCACGGTCCAAAAAGATAAGGGTATCGCTCGCGCATCTCATCCTCCCGCTCCCAGGTAGACTCTCCTGGAGAATGATGCCTCCATGCGATGCGAACCAAGGGTATCACCTGGTTTCTCAGCACCTTCTCTCGGCGATCCAGAATCTCCACCGGCTGCTCTGGATAACTGAGAGTAGGCCCTACCTCAATCTCTGAATGATCAAGCACATGGCTAGGGTCAGCTACGTACCGTCTCAACTGTGATACATGGAATACGTTGTGGACACCCACTAGTGCAGGTGGCAAGTCTAGCCTATATGCCACGTCACCGACTCTCCCGCTGATCACGAAAGGTCCGATGAAGCGCGGGCTAAGCTTCCTACCTCCACCAAAACGTATAGTACCACGAGTCGGAGATATCCGCAGAAAAATCATGTCTCCGACCTAAACACAAACAAGGTCTTATGTTACTTAAATAATCAAACATGAAAAATCAAAAAAAACAACAACCTACTTCTAATCATATCTCTAATCTGTACCTCAAACTCCAGCGGCCTCCGGTGGCTATCGGCCCAGTGTCGATGTCTGTCCTGCGCCACGCGAAGTCTGTCCCTGATGAGCTTCACCTTCTCGGCTGCGTCAACAACCATCTCTGGTCCCAGTAAAGCTCGTTCACCAACATCATCCCAAGATAAGGGTGTACGACACCTACGCCCGTACAGAGCCTCGAAAGGTGACATCTCAATGCTGGCCTGAAAACTGTTGTTGTAGGCAAACTCCACCAAATGTAGATGATCCTTCCAGGAACCTCCAAAGTCTAAGATGCACGTTCGCAGCATATCCTCGAGCGTCTGAATAGTCCTCTCTGACTGTCCGTCCGTCTGGGGGTGGCATGCAGTACTAAACTTGAGCTGAGTGCCCAAACTAGTCTGCAGACTCCTCCAGAAATGGAAAATAAAGCGACTATCCTGATCCGAGATGATGCTGACCGGAACTCCATGAATCCTGACAATCTGCCGCATGTACATCTCCGCAAGCCTCTTTGTAGACGTACCCACCTTGAATGGTAAGAAGTGGGCCGATTTGGTTAACCTGTCAACGATGACCCAAATCGCGTCTTTTCTTTCTGGTGTACACGGCAATCCAGAAACAAAATCCATCGTGATATGCTCCCACTTCCACTCCGGAATGGGCAATGGCTGCAATAATCCACCGGGCCTCTGTCTCTCTGCCTTGACCTGCTGACAGACCAAGCACCTAGCTATGAAGCGAGCTACCTCCCACTTCATCCCATACCACCAGACATGCTCCCTCAGATCTCGGTACATCTTGTTGGCACCAGGGTATATAGAGTACTGAGATCTGTGGGCCTCCTGCATAACCTGCTCCCTGAGATCTCCGCTGGGCACACATAACCTGGAACCGTGCCGCAAGGCACCATCCTCTGCTATAGTGAACTCATCATCCAGCAATCCTGCCCTGACCTGCTCCCGGATACACCGCAGAGCAACGTCCTCGAACTGAGTCGACTTGATTCTCTTAATCAAGTCCGACTGGATATGAAGGCCCCACATCTTCATCTCTACTCCTGGTACTAGCACCTCAATCCCCAGGCTCTCCAAGTCTGCTAACAGATGACGGTATGTCGTCAAGCACATGGCTACCGGATATCTGCTCAAAGCGTCGGCAACCACGTTCGCCTTTCCGAGGTGATACTGTAAGGATATGTCAAAGTCCTTCATCATCTCTAACCACCTGTACTGTCTCATGTTCAGCTCCTTCTGAGTGAACACATACTTCAAGCTCTTATGATCTGTAAAAATCTCTACCCGCTCTCCATACAGATAGTACTTCAAAGCAAAAATCACTGCTGCCAACTCTAAATCATGGGTAGGGTAGTTATTCTCATGGGGCCGTAATTGCCTGGAAGCATAGGCAATCACCTTCCCGTGCTGCTACATAACGCAACCCAGACCCTTCCCTGAGGCGTCACTATATATAGTGAGCCCGCCTGATCCTGATAGCAATGACAAAATAGGGGCTGTCGTCAACCGCTTCTTCAGCTCATCAAAAGCGACTTGACACTCCTCTGACCAGATAAACTCTGCGTCTTTCCGGGTTAGCCTCGTCAAAGGCTCTGCAATCAGGGAAAAATCCTGCATAAATCTCTTGTAGTAGCCGGCCAATCCCAAGAAACTGCGAATCTCTGCAACTGTAGTCAGCGTTGTCCATGCCTCAACTGCTACGATCTTCTTGGGGTCAACTGGGATCCCATCTCCAGTCACCACATGCCCCAAAAAGTCAACCCGATCCAAGAAAAACTCACACTTGGAGAGCTTTCCATAAAGCTGCTCCTTCCTGAGAGTCTCCAGCACTATCCTCAGATGCTCCTCATGCTCCTTCTCGGTCTTCGAATACACCAAGATGTTGTCGATGAACACCACCACAAACTGATCCAGGTACTGGTGGAATACCTTGTTCATCAAGTTCATGAACACCGCCGGGGCGTTAGTCAACCCAAACGGCATAACCAAGAACTCAAACTGCCCGTACCTCATCCTGAATGTTGTCTTCGGAATGTCCTCCCCCTTCACCTTCACCTGGTGATAGCCTGACCTCAGATCAATCTTGGAAAATACCCGAGCTCCGCTCAACTAGTCAAAAAGATCATCGATCTGCGGCAGTAGGTACTTGTTCTTGATCGTGAGGTTGTTGAGTGCTCTGTAGTCAATACACATCCATACTAACCCATCCTTCTTTGGCACAAACAATACTGGTGCACCCCATGGTGACGAACTCGAACGGATGAAGCCCTTGTCCTGCAACTCATCCACTTGCTTCTTCAGCTCCACCAACTCACTGTTGTTCACTCGATAGACGTGCTGAGAGATGGGTTTCACTCCTGGACCCAAGTCTATCGAGAACTCAATGTCTCTATCTGGTGGCAATCCAGGCAACTCCTCTGGAAAAATATCCATATACTCTGCTATCAAGGGGTGTGGAATCGTCTGCTCCTCAACCGAGACTCCGCAGAAAACTCCCCTGCTCTGCTCCGCCTGACGTCTGGAGTACTCGAACTCTGGCTCCCCCGGCACTCTAAAGAGAACTCTACCCCCTCTGTAATCAATGCTGGCGTGGTGCCTGCTCAACCAATCCATACCGAGTACTATATCGTAGTTCGGTAATGGCATTACGAGTAGGCTCACCTCAACTCACGACCTCCCAAAACAACACTCCAACCCATACAAACATCACTCACGAGGATAATGCCACCCCCGGTCGTGATCTTGTAAGTCGTAGGCAACGATTCAGCTATGATACCGTATCTAATCGCAAATGATACTGATACGAAACTATGCGAAGCACCGAAATCGAATAATGCAAAAGCTGGACTGGAGTCGAGAAGAACCGAACCTGCGATCAACTCTCCTATCGCCTCTGTATCCTCGGCCACCATGGCGAAAGCTCGCCCCTGCTGGCCTCCTCTAGCATGCTGCTGGTGCTGAACGAACCTCTGCTGCTGTGTCGGCAGGGCTGGTCCCCTCTGCTGGCCTGCTGGAGCTCTGACTACTGCTCCCTGAGCTGCTCGTCCCATGCGACACTCTCTTATCTGGTGGTATGCTGAACCACACACTAGGCACTGGCCTAGCCTCTTCCGACACTCATTGGAGACATGCCCGGGCTTTTTGCAGTAAGCACAAGTGATAATCTGTCTCTGGCCCTGCTGTTGCTGTCTCGGCTGCTGCTGTCTCTGCTGGAACGGCTGCGGCTGGAACTGCCTCGGCTGCTGGTGTTGAAAGTGAGGCCTCTTGACCTAGCCTCCACTGCTGCTGCCCCCAACAGGGTCTCGCCCCCACTTGATCTTCAGCTCAAGATCGTCCTCAGCCAATAAAGCTCCCATCAAAATCTCCTCGAAAGTGGCATCCCTGTTGCCCTTGGTCAAGGACTTGACTTCCTTGACCAGACCCTTTCGGAACCTTTGGGCCTTCGTCGTCTTGCTCAATCCCTCTACGAATCTGCCGAGGTGGCCGAACTCCCCAGCGTACTCCTCTACTGACAGGCTCCCCTGAACTAAGCTCTCAAACTGCGACTCCAAGGCTCGGAGCGCTGCATCTGGAAAGAACTTCTTCTTGAAGAAGCCCTTGAACTCCTCCCAGGTCTGTCCAACTACCCTCACCCCGGGGTCTGACTGATACCAGGTGCGAGCAAGATCTCGCATCCGGCTAGCTGCTGCCTCTATCTGGAGATCTGCCGGTATCCGGGCCAGACGGAAGATCTTCTCTGTATGCTCGATCCACTCGTCAGCATATAAAATCCCCTCCATCCCCAGGAAGTCTCTGGGACTCATCTTCTGGAATTGCTCTATCCCAGGTGTCCTCGGCTGCTGGACTGCTGGTCGAGTTGCGACTGTCGTAAGGGACAACTCCATGACACTGGCCTGCCGGGCCTGCCGCGCCTCCATAAACTGCTGAAAGTAGGCGAACATCTGTGCCACGTCCACATATCCTGTAGGCGACGGCTGCTGGAAAGGCACCTCTGGGTTGACTAGGTCCTGTCTCCGAACTGGTGGAGGCATACCCCCTGCTGCTGCTGCTGAAGTCCCAATATGAGCAGAGGTGGCAGGAGCTGCAGCCTCCTGACCCTGCTGAACTGGCTGAGAGGTAGCAGTCCCCTCTACAGTATCCCCATGAATGGTACGTTGTAACCGCGTCTCCACCATCCTAAAGACAGATCAAACAAGGGTATCAATTGCTGAGAAAGAAGCGATATAACAAAGGTGGACAGTTAAAATTCAAAAGAAATCAATTGACAGTAAGGATTTAGATGGCAAGAATAGAGTTTTTCCTAATGTGATTGAGTACCTTGAAAACTAATATCCTATATCCTACTGCAGGCTGTAGTGATACTCTGGTTCGAATACCACTACACTTTTAGTCTTGACCTGCATGAGCCACCACTAAAAACGTGTCACGACCCGCACCCTAGAGTAAGGGCACGAGACGTGGGTACGTCCAGCCTACGCCGCAGTGTCGGCGGTAGAACGCTGTCCTATGTCTCATGCATCTAACAGTATAATGCTAAGCAGTTTATACTCCCCGAATGGGGGTGACATAGCAGAATGTAAACTCAATCACAACTAAGGAAGAAGAAGCACGATATGATATAGAACTCAAAATGAAATACAGATGATCAGAAGAGTCTAAGTGTCTAAGATAACAACTCAGCAAACATCCAGAAATACAAAGTCTCAACTACAGAATATGAAAGAACATATACAATCCAGATCTCAAATGACAGAAATAATAAAAACCTAGACTAGGGAGCCTCAGTCTCTATAGCTAGTGGATCCGGCTGGAAATCCGGATCACAGGTGTCATCTAGAGTTGTCCCATAAAAAGTGTCAACACCAGCCTCATCCTCGTCCTCCGTAAACATATCAACGGTGCCCAATCAGGATGGAGCGAGCATAATACATCTCAACAGATCATAGCAGGTTAGAAAATATAACCATGCAGTAGAGTAAGATACAGGAAGCTGAAGGAAAGTACAGAATGTAAAGGAGATAGCTGTAAAGGAAATATCTACTATAAATAGAGAACTAACAGTGGCTAGTGAGTTAGAGTACAATATAGACATGTGAATGGCATAGGATGATTCTGATGCTACACTACAGAATGATTCTGATGCTACACTACTTGGATATTATTCACATGTCCACTTCTACTCTTCCTTACCCTCAATCAATACACAAGGATCCAGCCAGGTTATATTATGATTCATGTAATGGCCCCCGAAGGGTGATACATGATAGTCCCATAAATGGGGATTCTAGGAATGCCCATAAATGGGTGATTCATGGAAGACTCTGTGATCATGAGAGTACATGTCATAAGTGATTCAATGAACCATGAAGCATAGTGATACACAATGTAAGTGAAACACACAGAACATGTAGTATCCGATGCTCCTTGAGGGGATAACATCTCAAGAAAGGATCCATATAGTACTAATCCGTGTGACCAACGTGACAACATCAAGTAAAGTAATTTAAAGCAGGAGAATAATTCTAACAGGATATGAAATGATCAGAGAATGTACTCGCCTGTATCCTGAGTATCTGAAGAATATCTACTGTCCGAGGAGTGGTATCTGTCTCCTATAGAACAGTACAAGTCACTATAAGTCTAAAATGATAATAAGATGCAATTCAATGTATTCTATATGAATCTAGGTCAATCTAGACCAAAGTCAACTCTTGGTCAACTCTGATCAACCCTAGAAGTCAAACTAGGTCAACTAAGTCAAACCTAAGTCAAACAAGTCTAAACTAGTCTAACTAGTCTATTTTAGGTCTAAACAAGGCTATACAAGTCTAACTAGACACTCCTATGCATACAGTCACACCCATAGGCCATGAGCCCTAGGCTATAGGCATTTGTGTGTTAGTTTACATGAGATTGTGGGTGTGTGAGGAGATGTGTGTGTGCTGCTGCGTACAGGAAACATAAGGTGTTTACAGGAAAGTAGGGGTTAGCAAGTGTGACAGGAAATATAAAACAGGGGGGGTATATGTGAACTGTGTGTGTGTGTAAGAGCTGAAATCCCAGGAATCAATGTGAGACCCTGTGTGTTCTCAGGATTTAACATATTAGTGAACTAATGAAGGGAACCTGTGTGTCCCAGGTTTCTAACTCAAGTGACAGTGGCTAACAAAGTATAGGAATTAGCATTCTAATTAGTTGTCACGCCCCAGAACCAGAATACTGGAGAGCGGGGGCAGACATAGCCAGCTACGTAATCCCAAAGTACGTTAATACTCTGAAATCACGTATAAGCTTGTAGGATGTGGAAAATTATGACACGCTGTCATTTTTCATCCATACGCTTATAGACAGATGACAGTTGAAGCCATACGCTCAATTCAGGATTGTACGCTCATTCAAAAGCCATACGCTCAGTAAATATTTTATTATTTATTGAAGTAACAGCACAGCATATGTTTAAATGAGGAATGAATCTGACACTTCATCTTTCGTGCAAAGACAGCTGTCACAAGAAAAGTAACCGTCGTATAGGTTTTCGAAGAGTCGGTTTTGTCTTTTACGAGGACAACTCAGCAGCCTTCATAAATACAAAAGCCATAATTACTGTCAGTTTTGACAGTCTGTCAGCCGTCAAATCCGCAGTCACGGCGCTCGAGAAGATTTTGTCAGTTATGGAAAGATATGGTGTACCAAAGAAGATTGATGATAGCCACGTGGCCACTTCTCCAGTGAGCGTATCGACCTCACATGACTCCTTCTTCACACAGTCAAGTGAGCGTATGGACCTCACATGATTCCTTGCTAAACAAGCGAGCGTATGACCTCACATGACTCCTTGCCCATAAAGTGAGCGTATGGATTTCATATGGCACTACGCTGTCCAAGTCAGCGTATAAATTCTCCTTCAACGAGGCAGCGTATTACAGCAACCATATCCAGGATTACAGTCAACACACGTTCTCACGTGTCCTGTACCAGTTATCCACTTCTCTAGAAGTTATGCAACGTGGCATCCAGGCCATCAATCTCTCCTGAACATGCTCCACTACTTTCAACCGCACGCTAATGTGTCTCCATCAGAATTCGCCACGCGTCCCTGCAGTTATGCACACGTCAAGTAACTACCTGAGCGTATGCTTAAGGACAGTTATCCTGAACTCTATAAAAAAGAGTTTCTTCACATTCATCAGACACTACAGGTCATTTTCAGAGAGAACAGAGAGATTGCCCAGTTGCTGTCCAAGTTCTTCAAAGTTCGAGTTTTCTTCATGTCACGACCCGCACCCTAGAGTTAGGGCACGAGAACGTAACGACGCCCAGCCTACGCCGCAGTGTCGGCGGTAGAACGCTGTCCTAGGTCTCAATGCATCTAACAGTATAAGACTAAACAGTTTATACTCCCCGAATGGGGGTGACATAGCAGATACAAACTCAATCACATCTAAGGTAGAGCATGATAAAGATAGATAAAACATGGAATCCAAAAGAGATACAGGAGATAGAAATCTAAGTGTCTATGATACATAAACCCATAAATACATCTCAAAACTTAATACAGTAATCCACAAAGTAAAATACAACTCCAGACAAAATGAAATAACTACCTAAACAACCTCTAATGTGTCTCCTCTAGGCTAGCAGGCACCTCCAGGCTATCTGTAAAATTTTTCAACAGGTCCAGTCAGGACGGGAGCGAGCACAAAACATCTCATGCAGTTCATATCGAGTTAGGAAATATAAAGCATGCAATAGAGTAAAGTACATGAAACGCTGAAAGAAGAATGTATAGAAAACAGTAGAGATTTAATAACAGGAAATATCTAAATATGATAAGTAAGAACTGTAAGGAACATGTGATTTAGAGTACAATCTGGTTATGTAAACGGGCTAGGAAAATGCAATGGTAACTCCATTGTACGTGGGTGTACAATAGACATATACAATAGTTATACAATGTTGTACAATAGGATTTGAGTACATAACCAATTCTACTCCCCCTCCCCAATCAATACACAAGGATCCACTCCAGTTACGTTATCTTGCACAATAGTGTACAATGTTATACAATAGGTGTACAATATTATACAATAGATGTACAATGTTATACAATAGTTGTACAATGTTATACAATAGTGTACAATGGTCTATCCCTGGGACTCATGTGATACTGAGAGTACAATATGCACAAGGAGTATACAAGGATATAGGTATTCAATAAATACAATATGGAAGTGAAATGCACATCACAATATGTATTTAGTGAATACAAGGGGATAACATCCCAAAAGGAGATCCATATAGTACCAATCCGTGATAACAATCGTGTCAGCATCAAGTACAGTAATCTAGAGCAAGAATGTAAATCCAGACAAGTATGAAACAGTCAGAGAATGTACTCGCCTCGATAACCTGAACAGCTGATATGTATAGGAGGTCCCACTGAAGCCACAGAGTCCTATTTAAAGCAACACAGGTTACAAGGTGTTCAAGTTGAAATAAATAAATCCCTACAGGAAATCTATATTATTCTAGGTTCTTCTAAGTCAAATTAACTCTAGGTCGACTCCGGTCAATAATCTAGTCAAACTAGGTCAAGTGTTGGCTTACAGTTGACTTTGGGTCAACTGGTCAACTCTGGTCAAACTGGGGCAATTCTAGTCTAATATAAAGTGTACTTCGTTATTTGTACGTCGAAACTTACGTCACGCAAATCGAGAGAAGAAGATTATCGGTAAGGTTGATAATCTTATTATAGTGATCCACGTATCCAACTTGTCAATTTCAGCGATGTGAGATCACTGGAATTGACTGATCTCAGTTTCGTTGTACTAATCCCGAAATACGAACATTATGTGAATTAATTATTAATTAATTATAAAAAGGTTAAACTCAGAGAAATTATCAACAAATATTGTCGGACGATGAAATGAACATCGCCAACGTGTCCAGAATGGTCAAATTAGCTAGGATAGCCTACCCATCGGTCCAATTTGGACATAAGGGCAAAAAGGTAATTTCGGGTCAAAACGGTGTCCGTGTTGGAGCCGTTTTGCACCGAAAAACGTGCAAGAAAACAAGTCTATAAAATATAACAAATTATATGTCCACGCAACCAGAATGTCGATACGAACCCAACGGTATCTCCAGAATTGGATTCCGTTGACCCGATCTCAATTTGGCCCGTTGACCAGAACTTGGGATTCCAGTTTGCACGGAAATGCGTGCCGGAGCCAAAGTTCTCAAAACTCAGCAAACTACCTGTCAACGAGTCCAGAATGATGATACGAACTCAACGGTATCTCCGGAATTGGATTCCGATGAGCCGATCTCAAAATGATCCGTTGACCCGGATATTGGTATCCGACTTGCACCGAAATGCGTGCCAGACCCAATGTCCACCAAAACCTAGCAAATTATATGTCAACGAGTCCAGAATGACGATACGAACTCAACGGTATATCCGGAATTGGATTCCGATGAGCCGGCGTCAAAAAGTCCCGTTGACCCAGAAAGTGGGACCCGCTTTGCACCGAAAAACGTGCCCGGGCCCACGTTCTCCAAATCTAACAAATTTTATATGAAAACATGCCAGAACGACGCCACAAGTCTAATGGTGGTGTCAGAAATGAAATCTGGAGTCCCGTGTTCAAAAATAGAATTTTACAAGTTGGAAATTACGAATTCGGACGGCCAACTTTGGCGTCGAATTCAACCAATCAAACAAGCTCACAATGAAACGAAACTGAAGGAGTAGCAAGAGGGTTATACCAGCTTCGCACCGGAACTGGTAGCACGCCAAACGGAGCTGCGGTGGAGGAGATACAAGCTGACGAAGTTGGCCCCGCGAAACTGTCCAAATTTAATACAATTTAAACGGTCAACTTGGTGGCCAGTTTTGATGTATCAAACGATAAAATTAACGGACGAAAATTGACAGAGATGAAGGTGGATATACCGAGATTGCGATGGAGCGAAGAAATCGCCGATCCAACGGTCGGATCTCCAGGAAAATGTGCGCGAAGTTGCTGCGACGGGGCGCCAAAACGAACTTCATTTCGCGCGCGTCACGACGGGATGTCGTTCAAAACGCACGAATCGCCTCGACGGCACGTCCCGGAGGACGTTGGCCGCCAGGGGAGGACTCGCCGGAGTGGGGCGCACCCACGGCGAGCCACGGCAGCCACGCGGCGGCGCGGCGGCGCACGACGGCGGCCCGCGCGCGCGCGCGTGTGCTCGCCGATGGTGCTGCTGTGCACTGCTGTGCCGCGCGCTGGTGGCCAGCGAAGCGGCGGCGGGGACGTGGACGTCCAGCCTACCACGGCGAACTGGGGTGGCGCGGCCACAGCAAACCAGTGGTGATGGTGGTGGCCGCGGGGAAAGATGGAGTGGTGGTGTCGTTTGGAGAGGAGGGAAGGAGGAGGAGGCCGGTTGAACTGTGAAGGTGGTGCGGTGGTGGCCGGAGGCCAATGGCCGGTCGGGGGCAAGCTGGCCAGAGGCTCGGCCTAAGAAGGCTGGTGGTGGTGGAGATGAATGATGGTGGTGGCTGTTGTTGTATGAGTTGTAGGGAGAATAGTATTAGGAAGAGAGAGAAGATGTGTAATAAATGAGAGAGAGAGAGGAGAGAAAAAGAGGGCTCCTAAATTTTAGGGCCGGCCACTAGTTGGCTGAGTGAAAGTGAGGAAAAGTTTGGAAAATGAATGGTGATGATTTAATTTGGAGAATCAATGGTTAAGAATAAATATTGAGAAATTGGGTATTCCAAGGGAAATAATTCAATGGAAAATTTCCCATTAAATAATAAAAAAATAGATAAAATGAGAAATTGATATTTTTGGACAATAAATACGAGGGTGTCCCGATGGAGGGCAACATGGAGCTGGACTGGGCTCGGTGGAGCCGGATTGGGTCAAAACTGGACATCGTGCAAAAATAGAATTAAAATTAGGTGTTGATGATCATGGGCAAATAAGTAGCACATGGGGATTCCAATAAATGGGACACAAGTGGCGGACGGATAGTAGGCTCAATGTGGACCATGTCCATAATTGGGGCGGACAGGTTTTAGTCGACAGGGGACCCATAAATCAAGTTGGAAAATGAATGTGACGCCGTGGCGTGAAATAAAATCGGGTCACGCGTCGGAAAAGTTGTGCGAATCAAATGGAGCCCAAAATGACATGAATGAGTGGGAAACGAAGGTCATGGGTGACGAGCGCCTCGAGTAGATCATCAATGAGGAGTTGGTTTCAAGGAAATGACTGGTCTGGCGCTCCCAATTTAAATGTCATGGTAACGCGCTAAAAATGATCAAGGAAAAGAGTGGGAAAATCAATTACTGATCGAACGGTCTAATTCGACCCGAAGTTCAGCGAAGAAAAAGGGGCACAAGGGAACAAGTTTGGGTGGGACACCATATACCGTCATGAAGGTAATCGTGTCCACTCCAAAACTCGTGAAGAGGATTTCCAGAGTTGAACATCCCTGATACTCTAAATATCATGGCATGAAAAAGTACACTAACAGATAAATAAATAGAATGAAATATTTATCAAAACCAATAATCAGAAATACAAAATAAAAATGAAAAAAATTCAACCCGAATTTCAGGGTGCTAACACTTCATCGCATCGTCCAAGGGATAAAGTAATCGTCTTCTAGATTAGATTCCTACAGTTGTAATTTTTTCAGAAACAAAATAAATAAAGTGAATTTATTTATGGAAACAAATTGGCGACTCTGCTGGGGAAGATATGGTGTACCAAAGAAGATTGATGATAGCCACGTGGCCACTTCTCTAGTGAGCGTATTCTCCGTCTATTACTTTATCCCTAGGTATCAAAGCTGTCAAGACATGGGGGTTACTCTACAAGCCATCAGTCAATCCTATGGTTTAACAATCCTAGGTATCTCAATCACAGGCAATTATACAAGAGCAAAGAGTACGATCATCATACATACAATAGTAAGGTGTCCCGAACCATATATACATGACTGATCATGAAGCCAGTACCACAGAACTGAGGACTGGCTAGAGTATTAGTCGTACATGATAAGGACTAACTATAGTCTAGAATACACATATCATGTTTATGCCCGTAGGCTACAATATCAAGAAAATACTAAAACACGAGCTAAACACGTGCTCGGGGCTAAGCGTTACAAGAGGAGAATTTACATATCAGTGGAAGAATGAAAAAGAAACCCGCTGAGGCACTCTGGTGCTCCGGCTGGTCACCGTCGAGTGGATGGTGCGGTAGATCCTTCGGGCTCTTCTATCAGAACCTGGCCATGCAAAACCAGTAGGGTCAGACCCCAAATAGGAAGTACCACAAAGGAGGCCGAACTATGAACTTAAAACCAGCAGTCATAGGCAATCAATAGGGAGAGAAAGCAATAAGTAAAGAAGGATCGAGATTCGTGCGGTACCAATGCACTTATCCCGAACATAGGAAGACAGTAAGTAAATCACCATTTGACATAAAGTAAACTGGAAAACATGTTAAATAAATAGAGCCAGGCAATATACGAAGAGAGGACGAAGGCACTGTTCCGGAAACCAGGTTACAACCCTTAAACCAAACAAGGACCGAGATTGTAACCCTTCGCCTGAACAGAACTTAGTCTCTGATCATTTATTGCTACATGTGACAATCATTAAGTAACAATGAGAGAGTGACAATACAGAGTACAATCATTATAGTAACAATCTGGAGTGACAATCATTCAATCATTCTGGTACAATCTTTCAATCAATCACTTCTAGATAATACTATACTGGACTAGACTCCATCCAAGCATTCACGGCCAATCATCGCCTACGGCTTTCTACATTAACTAACTAGGGTTATCATAATCCTAGTTACTAACAAGATGCAATGAGATGCTCCAAGTAGTCACAGGCCCTGCAGTTATCCAGGTTATCCAGGCAATTATTATAGTGACAATTTAGAGAGTTCAATCATTAGAGTGACAATAGAGAGTGCCCCACATAACAGTGGGCTGGAAATGTGCCCTACTCGTCGGCAGGCTACAAGTCCAAACATTTGCGGCCGGGATAACGGGATCGCCTGTAACTGGGGAACATCTCTTCATGTCTAGTGAATTATTCTAGTCATTAACCTTAGTCCATTTCAGTAGGTACTCCTGACCGTGGTACTCAGGAGTCCCCTCCTAGACATGATGCAAGACAGGACTGGTTCATTTGTACAAGCACAATCGTCCACGGTGTCCAGGTCATTCATTCTTGTCGTATCATGTTAGCCGTCGCAACAGCATTTCAAGGAGTATCATGTCAGGTTTATCATGTCAAGAGTGCGCCCCGGCGGTCCACTATCATGTCATTATCATGTCAAGTATACTGGTCAAGAGTACGCCACGGCGGGCCACCATCAGGTCATGTCAGGTCATTAATCAGGAGTGCACCACTACGGGTCACTGTTGTGTTCAGGGGACAAGTGTAGGACAGTATAGTGCAAGCATTCAATCAGGAGACTCAAGTTATGCTGAGGTTACAAGACACAAGTCATCAGTAAAGATCAAATAACAATAGAGGAATAATAATAATAACAATAATTAAATAGCTGGACAAGGCACAGGAAGGAGCCCTGCGGCTCAGGGTCACTATCAAGTCATGCTAGTTCCTTGTCACACCATGTCATGTACAATTGTCATTTCAATCATGTCAATCAAATCGTGATTTATCAAATTCAGGACAAAAGGCATAAGGATATAAAATGGGTGTAAAAATACACAATAAGTCACGTGCCTAGTTATCATACTAATAATAATAGAGTAATAATAATAATATAATAACAAGGCAAGGGAAGTCCATGCGGCTCAGGGAATGAATTCATGCGGCTCAGGACAGGTCAGGGTGTATGCGGCTGAAAGGAGAAACTCATGCGGCTCGAGATTGCTGGATTCCATGCGGCCAGGAAGATAGGCGCTATACGGTTACAAGGGATACAACGCCATGCGGCTCATGGGGAAAAGGTCCTCATGCGGCTGGAACGGACTTGGGTTCATGCGGCTCGCAGAGCAAGGGCTATACGGCAGAATCGAGTCGAGTCCCATGCGGCCAAGGAATAAAGGGATCTTATGCGGTGCGCTCAGTGAGTCTTATGCGGCTGGGAAGAAGTTCTCATGCGGCTGGGTCAAACAAAGTCTTATGCGGCCAGCGGGAAGAGGGGGCGCATGAGACTGAGCTAGATCATTCATGCGGCTGGAATGAGACTCAGCCTATGCGGCCAAGAGAGAAGCGGGTCTATGCGGCTGGGGGCGAGTTGGACCCCATGCGGCTGGAAGGGACTGAGGACTTATGCGGTCAATAATTCGTATTCATGCGGCTAGAAGTGATGGGTGCACATGCGGCTGACAGCAAGGGGGCGCATGCGGCTACGGGGTTTCAGGATCTCATGCGGCTCGATTATGCATGATGCTGGAAAAAAACTTGCCGCATGAAATGTTCATGCGGTCAAGTCAAGTACTGTTCTTTTTCTCCAAAAATTCCGAGAAGAAGAACACCATGAGAGCCAAATTCTCAAGCTCCATAACTCCATCATCCGAAGCCCAAATCCGAACTTCCTTGGGTCAAAACGGGGTAGAACAAAATACTCTACAACGTAGAACCATCAAACTCGAGAATAACAAGATTAAATAGATCAAAACCCATGAAAACTAAAATTACTTCAAAGCAAGATCTTCAACAATCGAACCATCAAAATGAAAAACTCCAAGTTCTAAAGATGCTTAGAATGTAACAATAAGGAAAATGGAACAAACGAAATGGAAATCGTCCAACATTCGGCATGGTGTACTTGTCTCTTTCTAATGGCTAGGGTTTGGTGGAAAAGAAAATGAATGATGGTGAATGAGGAGGGAGAGAGAAAAAGTGGCTTATATAACAAGCTCAAGTGATCTCCACCATTCATTCCTCTCCACTCAATCTAAACCATACACTTCATCTCATGAGAAACCAAACTTAAACCAAACCAAACCAAGTCAAAGTGGAACCGAACCAAATAAAACCAAGTCCAAGTTAAACCAAGTCATAAAATTCCTATATCTTGGAAATTTTAAAATATCACGCAAATCGAGAAATATGAAATACGGCTTAAATAAACACGTATCCATATAAATTACCGATACAGTGAGACGGGTCTCACAACTCTCCACACCTTAGAAAAATTCCATCTTCGGAATTTCCTGAGGCTAGTCGAGCAAAAGAACAAAACAAAAGCTCCAGGAAACTCAACAATTTCAATAAATCAAGCACGACATATAAGTAAAGTAAAAAAATCAGTAATGTAAATAAATGCGTAAGCAGTAAATAAATGCACAAGAACAAATACAATTATGATCAAGAAGGGCTGGAGGCATATGAATCAATATGACTCCTGAGTCAGTTGTGTAGAAACCAACGTCCTCGCTGGCCTAAGCTGACTCCAAAAATAGATAAAAGTCAAGCCTCAAGGTAAGTCGGTACCAATGACTTAGTTCAAGACATGACTCTACCCAGGACGTGTCATCGTAGTTGAAATAGATGCAGGAACTTTATCACCTGTCTCAAGATACGAAGACAGAAGCGACTGGCTGATCGGGATGGACTGACATCTCTGTCTGCATGCTGAGACTGATCCTCCATAACTGGCCTAGCTGAAGAATGCTGAGCTGCCCTCGGCAAAACACGAACAAGATAATCAGAAGGATCAAGAACAGTGCCCTTGAAGGTTGAAGGACACAAGATCAAATCATGGGAACAGGAATGATCAATGATCAAAATAGATATCAAGTCAAGTATTAGAGATAGAGAATAATCCGAAGGAGATCAATAAGGATAATCGTGATTGAGATATCTAAACATGGTAACCCCCATAAATCTGAAAATCGAGACCTGCATGGGCCACTACTAAAACCATGTCACGCCCCAGAACCAGAATACTAGAGAGCGAGGGCAGACATAGCCAGCTACGTAATCCTAAAGTACGTTAATACTCTGAAATCACGTATAAACTATCAAGACATGGGGGTTACTCTACAAGCCATCAGTCAATCATATGGTTTAACAATCCTAGGTATCTCAATCACAGACAATTATACAAGAGCAAAGAGTACGATCATCATACATACAATAGTAAGGCGTCCCGAACCATATATACATGACTGATCATGAAGCCAGTACCACAGAACTGAGGACTGGCTAGAGTATTAGTCGTACATGATAAGGACTAACTATAGTCTAGAATACACATATCATGTTTATGCCCGTAGGCTACAATATCAAGAAAATACCAAAACACGAGCTAAACACGTGCTCGGGGCTAAGCGTTACAAGAGGAGAATTTACATATCAGTGGATGAATGAAGAAGAAATCCACTGAGGCACTCTGGTGCTCCGGCTGGTCACCGTCGAGTGGATGGTGCGGTAGATCCTTCGGGCTCTTCTATCAGAACCTGGCCATGCAAAACCAGTGGGGTCAGACCCCAAATAGGAAGTACCACAAAGGAGGCCGAACTATGAACTTAAAACCAGCAGTCATAGGCAATCAACAGGGAGAGAAAGTAATAAGTAAAGAAGGATCAAGATTCGTGCGGTACCAATGCACTTATCCCGAACATAGAAAGACAATAAGTAAATCACCATTTGACATAAAGTAAACTGGAAAACATGTTAAATAAATAGAGCCAGGCAATATACGAAGAGAGGACGAAGGCACTGTTCCGGAAACCAGGTTACAACCCTTAAACCAAACAAGGACCGAGATTGTAACCCTTCCCCTGAACAGAAATTAGTCTCTGATCATTTATTGCTACAGGTGACAATCATTAAGTAACAGTGAGAGAGTGACAATACATAGTACAATCATTATAGTAACAATCTGGAGTGACAATCATTCAATCATTCTGGTACAATCTTTCAATCAATCACTTCTAGACAATACTATACTGGACTAGACTCCATCCAAGCATTCACGGCCAATCATCGCCTACGGCTTTCTACATTAACTAACTAGGGTTATCACAATCCTAGTTACTAACAAGATGCAATGAGATGCTCCAAGTAGTCACAGGCCCTGCAGTTATCCAGGTTATCCAGGCAATTATTATAGTGACAATTTAGAGAGTTCAATCATTAGAGTGATAATAAAGAGTGCCCCACATAACAGTGGGCTGGAAATGTGCCCTACTCGTCGGCAGGCTAAAAATTTTTATAAGAAATTGCGTGTACCGTAAGAAGTTTGAAAATTTTGGATTGAGAGTTAATTTTCGCCAATCATTCTGGCAAATTTTTTTGGGTCTTTTTGCTTCATTTTTATTGGGTTTTGGTTTGTATGATTTTACAACGTAAAATGTAAACATATTTATAACAATCCTAACTAAAATATAGGCTTAATGTCAACTTGATACAATAAACTATTGAATTTTTCTAATTTGATACCCTAAATTTTGTTATGCATCAACTTGATACCCTAAAAAGATAAAAATACCTCCGCATATCCACCTTCCCCTCCCCCCATGTTGCCCTACCACCGCCTCCCCCTCCCCCGGTTGCACTGCACACCCCCCACAACCCCTCTCTTAGTCTTCGCGAAAGCTGGCGCTGCCGCCACTATGCATAGAGAGAGGGGGTACATCTGGGGGTGGGGGCGGGGGCAGCTGCCGAAGGGTACAATTGGGGATGAGGGGTGGGGGCAGCCGGAGAAGGGGGTGTGGGTTAGATAGAAAAGAAGGGGTAGTTTTTTATTTTTTTATTTTTGGGTATCAAGTTGAAAATATTCAATGGTTGATGCTATCGAGTTGTAAAAGTAAAAAAAAGTTTAGAGTATTAAATTGAAAAACTGGGATAGTTGAGGGTATCAATTTCAAATTAAGCCTAAAATATATTCAAATGCTGAAACTAAGCCTAAAATACATTCAAATCGAATCAATAACAAATCCTAATTTAATTATGTGCAACGATGACGTGATTAGTGTGTGTTATATATATATATATATATATATATATATATATATATATATATATATATATATATATATATATATATATATATATATGAATATGTTTTGACAAATATTTACTAATATTATAAGTTACAATATTAATGTTTAGGTTAAGATGTTCTAATTTTTAGGTTCTACTAGATAAGTTTAAATTTTGGATAAACCAAAGAAACCAAAAAAAAAAAACAACCGCCAGACTGATTGGCGGAACTTAACTCATGATCCAATTTTTCGAAACATCTTTCGGTACTCCCAATTTCTTATAATTTTTTATCGGTACAACAAAGTTTTTGTATTTTGACATAGACTCTTGGACCAGACCTTACTATCCGTAGGGTCATTGAGTGGACCTCTGGTGAGCGTACCAAAATAATCAAAATTGAACAAACAGAACTTCTAGAAATTTAAAATTGAAATCTAATCAAAATTAGTCATAACCGGAATCGAACCAAACATAACATATAATATATTCTGTTTACTTGGTTTGTTAGGTTGGCCTATTTTTTATTTAATGAGTCGGACCAAAGTTGAGATTTTGGTTAAATTATATTAAAAATAATAACTTTTATACGTAAGTTTGTTGTATTTCAAAGTTAGAGTACTTATTAAATTCCCAAATTTGGACTTTAAAACTACATACATAGAATTGTTATTTTCAAATTATAATAAACAACATACATATTTTTAATCATAAAATATGCATACAATTGAAAACTATATAATTTCATAAGCCCTATTTAGTTTTGGGCCGAAATCGAAACCCAAAATGGAAATTGAAACAAAATAAAATTTTCGTATTTTCAAAACCGAACCGTATTTTTTTCAAACCGAACAGAATCTCTTATTCGGTTCAGTATAATTTTTGGTCCGAAAATGGAATAATGCTGACCCCTAACTCGTCTTCTATTGTAATGTCACATTGGTACCAAAAGGACTCTCTTGGAAGTTTCTCCTCTGGGATCATGGATGAAAAAGTATACCCTTTCGTACATTTAGTTGGAGTATGGATCTGTACTCATAAGGCAATCGTGGGAGGTAGGGTTGTGGTATTATCCCTCCTGATAACTATCCAACATGGAAACTTTTATTTTTATCTTGGATGTTATTAGGGGTGAGCATTCGGTTTATTTGGTTTTGTCACGCCCCAGTCCCAAAATACGTAGAACCGGAGTATGTGACAATGGCCAGCTATGTAACAAATGGACTCCAGTCCAACTCGAATACGTAAGCTGTACAGTAAGGGTCAACTATCTATATAGCTTAATTATTATTTCTATGCCTCAATCCACAAGAATACAAAATATAACAATGGACAATGCATATTATGATGTGCACCCCATTCTTACATGCTTGAATAGACTCGAAGAAAATATGAGTATATAAAACTAGGCTAATGAGCAGAATCAAATAAAAAAAAAAAATATATATATATATATATATATATATATATATATATATATATATATATATATATATATATATATATATATATATATATATATATATACACCATGAAAGAACTGATACCTGAATTAGACATGCACATTCATCATCAACCTGCCATAAGAACTCCACGAAATCTCCTAGCTAACTTGGAAGGAAATCGTATCCTTAGAGGAACGTAGCAAGATGCATAATATACATGCTTTATATACTGAAAACAAATAAGTAAATATACAAGGGTGTTCTAACCACCTAATGTGCAGTTTAGAGGACAAACATTCAACGCATGGGCATGTATAGGCTCGTGATATATACATATACTGCAAACGGTCATTTGTATCTGTAACGCCCCAGAAACAGAATACTGGAGAGTGGGAGCGTACATAGCCAGCTACGTATATTTAAGTGCAACCCACCTCGATATACGGTCACGACTGTCTAGATACATGAGGGTTTAACTATAATCCATCAGTCTTCTATGGTCATGAACAAGCCTAGTGTCTCAATCGCAAGTAAGTAAGTAAGTATTGCAAGATGTAAGATCACCAAATACATAATAATAAGGCATCCCAAATATTACATATTCAGTTGATCATGAAGCTAGTCGTTATAAAATGTCAAGACTAGCAAGCGTTTCAGTCATACATGATCAACCTTAGGATTTGTCAATCATGTTACAGCCCGTAGGCAGACAGTAAATAAAGGTGCAACCGAGCTAACACGTGCTCATTGGCTAAACGCCTCAAAAGAATAATTTACATTAAAGTGGGAGAACAAAAGAAACCCACTCGTTGCCAGGGTTACGCCTGGTGGTCACCATCTGGCTGGAAGGTAGGTAGAGCCTCTGGAGCTGCTCCGATATCTGGCCATACAAAACCAGCTGGGCCAGACCCCAGAAAGAGCAAGTGCCACAAAGGAGGCTTCACTTAGGAACTAAAACCAATATATCACAATAGAATATTAAAGACGATTAAAACGAAACTGATAATAGCAAATATAACAACAATAACCTGAGTACGAGGAAACCATTCAAGTAGCCAGGTCACAACCCTTAAACCAAACAAGGATCGGGGTTGTAACCCTTCACCTGAATAGAACCCGTCTCAACTACTTGTTGGTAAGCAGGAACATAGGGTGAAATAAATCAATAAACGAAGAAAGGACACAAAACTGCTCCAGGAGCCAGGTTATAACCCTTAAACCAAACAAGGACCGGGGTTGTAACCCTTCGCCTGAACAGCACTGGACTTTGATCTTTATTGTTGAGGCCAGTATAAATAATTATGCTATTGTAATAAGTAAAAGATGACGAGCATGGCATGGAGAGCAATAAGATAATAAACGAAGAGAGGACACAGAACTGCTCCGGAAGCCAGGTTACAACCCTTAAACCAAACAAAGACCGGGGTTGTAACCCTTCACCTGAACAGAACTGGTCTCCTGATCTTTATTGTTAAGGCCAGTATAAATAATCCTGTCATGTAACAATCTTGTACAGGATCGGGACAAGACTAAGCTGGGATAAATTCCATCCAATCAATCAAGGCCAAGCAATGAGTACGGCTTGATACTTTAACTAACTAGGGTTATCACAGGCCTAGTTACTAGCAAGATGCAATGAGATTATTCCAACAGCCACCAGCCCTGCAGACCATCCAGGTTATCCGGGTCGAATGTTCGTTTATGAAGGATGCACCACATGACTGTGTGCTGGAAATGTGCCCTACTCGTCGGTAGGCTACAAGTCTGCTAGTGCGCCCAGATAACGGGATTGCTTGTAGCTGGAAAATCTCTTCATGACTACTAAATTATTCTAGTTATTAGCCGTAGTTGATTTCAGTAGGTACCCCTGACCGTGGTATTCAGGGTTCCCTGTCCTAGACATGATGCAAGACAGTACTGGTTTATTTGTACAAACACAATCGTCCACGGTGTCCAGGTCAATCATTTTTGTCAGGTCATGTCATGTTAGCCGTCGCAACAGCAATTCGAGATAATCATGTTAGGTATACTTGTCATACCATGCTATGTTCAATTATCATTCCCAAACATATTAAATAAATTCGTGATTATCTAGTTCATGACAAAAGACGTAAGGATATAAAATGGGCGTAAAAAATATAAAAAGGGATAAAGGTGTACGCTATAGGAACTCAAGTCTCTACGTGCGTACTACTACGCTAGACCAAGGGGCCTTCAAGCATAAAGTGGCTGACACTAGCAAGAGCAAGGTAAGATAGCTCTACGCGAGCAAGGGTACATACGGGTAGGGTTTTACGCTAGCCTGGCTTTACGCTCGTAAGATTTTACGCACGCCAACTCTCGAACAAAACTCTACGCGAGTGAGTTCTACACGAGGAAACACTCGGGAAACTTTACGCTCGCGAGAATCTGCTCGAGCCAGGTTTTTATGCGAGCACGATTTTACGCGAGCGGGAAGTCCCCGAGCATAAAATTCGTGGGAACTCATTGTAAAACAGAGTACGCTGGCACGCAATGCATGGGCGTAAAAAGGAATACTACGCGGGTACGTGAAAACGTGTGCATAAAAGGCTGATATAACATGCTGACACGTAAAATGTGGGCGAAAGGGCTAAACACTACGCTAACACGTTAGAACGTGTGCGTAAAACTCCATCTTCTCCCCATGGCCAAAGCAAGCAGGCGTAAAAAGCTCAAGAGCTCAGGAAACCCCCATCTCGGCCAAGACCCAATGAAACCCAACCATTTAAGAGCCAAACTTATGTGAAATCAAAATCCCTACTACATGAAACTCTCTATTTCGGAAACAACCAAGTTTCGGAAGATCAAACCATGAAGATCAAGATTACTAAAACTTAGATCTACATAAAATGAGCCATGGAATTCGAAATTGCTAAATACTAAAGTGACTTAGAATGTTGTGAGGAAGAGAATGGAACAATAAAAATCAGATTTCTCCATGAAGCAAGATGCACTTGCCTACGGTGGGGGTTCGGTAAGGAAGAAGAAGAGGAAGAGCAGTAATGAGAAAATTGAATGAAGAGAGAGAAAGGTGGTTGGGGTTAATAAATGGAGATTGTGGTGGTAGGTAGGGGTTCTCCACTTGGTTCATAATGAACCAAATAAGCAAACCCAAGCCTAGCCGAACCAATCCCAAGGTGAACCAAGCAATGAAAATGCCAAATAAACCAAGCAGGGAAACATGTAATACAAGTCAAAATACGTACACATATACCAAGATACGTAATACGAACCATAGACATTATAACTCTACCCACCTTAAAAGAATTCCGTCCTCGAAATTTAATCAAGAGGCTAGAGATGCAAGGACAAGCTATATTAATCATAGGCAAGCTATACTAGTCAAGCAATCAGGCAATCAATCATACAAGTAAGGAATCGAAGCCATGAGGCATAAGGAAGACATTATACCTCACGAGTCAAACAGGTCGGGATATTACGATTGGATATCATCCTCACGCTCCTACGTTGACTCATCCAAAGAGTGATGACCCCAAGCAACACGGACTAACTTGATAGTCTTGTTCTTGAGTATCTTCTCCCTTCGGTCCAATATGGATACGGGCCTCTCCTCATACGAAAGGTTGGTACCAACAACCAATTCCGAATGATCAAGGACATGACTCGGATCTGGGATATACCATCGTAGTTGGGATACATGGAACACGTCATGCACCTCGCTTAGCAACGGCAGAAGAGCGAGACGATATGACACATCTCCTACTCGCTCCAGGATATCGAACGGCCCTATATACCTAGGACTAAGCTTTCCCCGTATGCCGAAACGAATGACGCCACGGTTAGGCAAGATCCTCAGGAATACGTGGTCGCCGACAGAAAACTCAAGGGGATGCCGATGAGAATCGGCCCAATGACGCTGGTGATCTTGGGCAACGCGAAGATGATACCGGACTCTCCTGACCACTTCGATTGTCTGGACAATAAGTTCCAGACCGAGCATCTGCCTTTCTCTAACATCGTTCCATGCTAGCTGGGATCTGCACTTCCTGCCATACAGTGCCTCGAACGGAGCCATCTGGATACTGGCTTGAAAACTATTATTGTACAAGAACTCCACCAGGTGCATGTGATCTTCCTACGAACTACCAAAGTCGAGTGTACATGACCGTAACATATCTTCAAGGGTCTGGATCGTGCGCTCCCACTGACCATCTGTCTGCGGGTGATAAGCTGAACTGAACTGGAGACGGGTCCCCAAACTCTTCTAGAGACTCTGCTAAAAGTGCGAAGTGAATCTGGAATCTCGATCCGAGGTGATACTGACTGGTACTCCATGTATCCTGACAATCAACCTGAGGTACATCTCTGCTAGCTGAGCCGTCGACTGACCTACTCTGAACGGGAGAAAGTGAGCCACCTTCGTGAGCCGGTCAACTATAACCCAGATAGCATCTCTACCAGCTGGGGATCTAGGTAATCCAGTCACGAAATCCATGGTTATATGCTCCCATTTCCATTCTGGAATCGGCAAGGGCTGAAGAAGTCCAGCTGGCCTCTGATGTTCAGCCTTGACTTGTTGGCAAACCAAACACCAAGAGACAAACCGGGCTATCTCCCGCTTCATGCTATTCTACCAAAAGTGCTGTCGGATGTCACGGTACATCTTCGTACCACCAGGATGAATGGAATACTGTAAACTATGAGCTTCTGCCATGATCTCCTGTCTGATATCTCTGCTGGGTACATAAAGACGCTTACCATATCGAAGTGTACCATTATCATGAATGCATAACTCTGGTCTGTATCCTGTCTCACACTCTGCTCTGAGTCGCTGAAGCTTGGAATCTGCTGACTGCGCCATCCGGATCCTCTCGACTATAGTAGACTGGACTTGTATACTGGCCATCAATGCCACACTGGTAGGAAGGACAACTTCTATACCCATCTTCTGAAGATCTGCTAACAATTCTGGTTGCGCTGTCAGAAAATAGACTCTGGCTCTCCTGTTCAATACATCTGCAACAACATTGGCTTTCCCAGGATGATACTACAGGTTGATATCATAATCCACAAGCAGCTCTAGCCATCTCCTCTGATGCATGTTAGGTTCCTTCTGAGTGAATACATACTTCAGGCTCTTGTGGTCGGTAAAAATCTCTACCCTATCTCCATACAAGTAGTGCCTCCACAACTTAAGCGCAAACACTACTGCTGCCAGCTCCAAGTCATGGATTGGGTAATTCCTCTCATGATCACGAAGTTGGCATGACGCATAAGCTATTACCTTTCCATGCTGCATCAGAATATATCCTAAACCTCTGCCTGAAGCATCACAATATACTGAGAATCCTCCGGTTCCATCTGGAAGCGTGAGAATGGGTGCCGTGATCAAGCCTCGCTTCAACTTCTCAAAAGAATCCTGTCACTCTACTGTCCAAGCAAATTGTACATCCTTGCGGGTCAACTGGGTCAATGGCGCTGAAATCTGAGCAAAGTCTGAAACAAATCGCCGGTAGTAGCCGGCCAATCCAAGAAAGCGACGAACTTCTGCAACTGTGCTAGGTACTGGCCATGATTCTATAGCCACGATCTTCTGGGGATCCACTTCAACTCCTCCCCTGGTGATGATATGACCCAAGTAGGAAATACGATCGAGCCAGAACTCGTATTTACTGAACTTGGCATATAATTGGTGCCCTCGGAGAATCTGGAGGACAACTCTGAGATGCTGCTTATGTTCCATTTCACTCTTACTGTAGACCAGGATGTCGTCTAGGAACACAATCACGAACTGATCCAAATAAGGCATAAAGATACGATTCATGAGGTCCATGAATACAGCCGGCGCATTGGTTGCTCCAAAGGGCATAACAAGGAACTCCCAATGCCTATATCTAGATTAGAAAGCTGTCTTCAGGATGTCATGCTCTCAGACTCTGATTTGATGATATTCTGACCGCAAATCAATCTTTGAGAATACTGCCGCTCCCTTGAGTTGATCAAACAAGTCATCTATCCTCGGGAGAGGGTATCTGTTCTTGATTGTCACTGAGTTCAAGGTACGATAATCAACACATAATCTGGACGTACCATCCTTCTTTTTTGCAAGAAGCATCGGGGCTCCCCAAGGCGATCCACTTGCACGAATGAATCTCTTGGTTCTAAGTTCTTCAATCATCTTGTACAATATCTCCAATTCTGATGGCGCCATCCTGTAGACTCTTTCCGACACTGGGGCTGTTCCTGGGACCAAGTCGATAGTAAACTCGATCTCTCGCTCTGGCGGCATTCCTGGTAGCTCTTCTGGGAAAATATCTGGAAACTCTTCGACTATCCGGGGTAACTGCACTACTGCTACTGCCATTCGCAATACTGGAGGAGAAGGTTCAACTTCGCCCCGGGAGAAGGAAAACTCTGGCTCGCCTGGAATGCTAAAAATAACCCTGCCAATATGGCAGTCTATCATAGCATACTGGTCTCTCAACCAATCCATCCCTAATACCACATCATAGTCGGCCATCGGGAATTCTATCAACCTAGCGAAAAACTCTCTACCGCTAACTACGATCCGACACGAGGAAAACACCTTATCTACTCCCACAAGTCCGTTACCAGTAAGTATATTGAGCCTCACTGATAATGACTCGGGCTCTAATCCTATCCGTGTCGCGAATCGTGCAGACATAAATAAATACGAGGCACCAGAATCAAATAATACGAAAGCTGGAAAGGTGTTGACGAGAATAGTACCTACCACCACCTCACCTGGTGCCAATCCTTCTTCTCCCATGGTCAAAGCCAGCACTTGACCATGTCCTCTGGGTGTGGGACCCCTCTGCTGAAAACTTCCTGCCTGCTCTGGATCAAGACTTGGGCTTGGGCATACTGTTACGGTCTTTGCTGCTGGAATGCCTGGGCCCGCGTCGACAATGGCCTCAGGAATGGGTACTGCTGCTGCTGCTGCTGGACTGGTGCTGGTCCTCTAACTGAAGGACTAGAGAAGGCTGATGAAGATGAACTCTCCCTGTACGGGCAGTTCCCAACCCCGTGGTCCGGGACGCCACAAACCAAGCACAAACCCTGTGCTCTGCGACACTCTGATACCACATGCCCCGGCTTCCCGCAGTGTGAACATCCCACTGCGGAAGACTGCTTCTGCTTCTGGGGGTACGTCGGGGCTGAATGTTGAATCGACGTCACTGAGGCCACCCGCCTCGGAGCTCCAATGGTCAAAGCTCTAGCCGCTGGGGCTAGTGCTGAAGACTGATTCATCTGACCATGGGATCGTATCCGACCCCCGGTCCTGTCCACGATCCTCTGGGAGGTATACTCATGCCTCTTAGCTGCTCTCAATACCGCATCAAAAGTCTGATGCTCAAACTGCTCTACGGCCAAGAGAATCTCCAAGTGAAGCCCCTGCTGGAACCACTGGGCTCTGTCAAACTCGGTCGCCACCAAGATAGGAGCAAACCGACTAAGTCTGGAGAATTCGGCCGCATATCCATCGACCGTCCTGCCCATCTGCTTCAAATTGGGAAACCTCGTCTGTAGATCGTACCGAGTTACAACGTCAAAATACTTGGTTTGGAATCTCTGCCTGAAGACTGCCCAGGCAATGGGTGCCACTAATCCGACGGCCTGTAACGCCCACCAGCTGCATGCAAGATCCAATAACTACAGGCGCACCACGGCCACCTTTTCGTCTTCTGGAGTCCTAGCTGCTTCTAGAATCACCTCTGTGTCCTGAAGCCATGTATCGGCAGCAATAGCATCTTCACTGCCGTCGAAGAATGGAGGGTTCCAGCGCTTGAAGCTGTTGGCCGTGCTATTACCCTGATGACCTCCTCTGGTCAGAGCATCTGCCAATGCCTGGTGCAAGACATCTCCTCGACGATCCTGGGAAGCTAATAATGACCGGATGAGACCCACCAAAGTGCCATCATCAGGATCTGCAGGCTGGACAGGCTGAACTGGTGGCTCTCCTCCAATAGGCACGACTCTGGAAGCTACTTCTGAATGCTGGACCTGATCTTATGGTTGCTGCTGGTCCACAGGTGGTGCTCCGCCTTGCTGATCGGCAGGTCCAGGAACAATACCGCTGAAGAAGATGACATAGGAAACAATAAGGAAGGACCAGGACAGATCAACGACACAAACATGTGATCAGGTCAAGATTTCAGGGATTTAGAAGATACGAATAGAGATCAAGGGCGAGTACTGATTGAAACATCTATTCGGTAAACCCTCACATATCTTGATTTACAAGACCTGTATGGGCCACCACTTAAACCATGTAACGCCCCAGAACCAGAATACTGGAGAGCGGAGGCGTACATAGCCAGCTACGTATTTGAAGTACAACCCACCTCGCTATACAGTCACGGTTGTCTAGATACATGAGGGTTTAACTACAATCCATCAGTCTCCTATGGTCATGAACAAGCCTAGTGTCTTAATCGCAAGCAAGTAAGTAAGTATTGCAAGATGTAAGATCACCAAATACACAATAATAAGGCATCCCAAACATTATATATTCAGTTGATCATGAAGCTAGTCGTAACAAAATGTCAAGACTAGTAAAAGTTTCAGTCATACATGATCAACCCTAGGATTTGTCAATCATGTTACAGCCCGTAGACAGACAGTAAATAAAGGTGCAACCGAGCTAACACGTACTCGTCGGCTAAACGTCTCAAAAGAATAATTTATAATGAAGTGGGAGAATAAAAGAAACCCACTCGTTGCCAGGGTTACGCCTGGTGGTCACCATCTGGCTGGAAGGTAGGTAGAGCCTCTAGAGCTGCTCCGATATCTGGCCACACAAAACCAGCTGGGTCAGACCCCAAAAAGAGCAAGTGCCACAAAAGAGGCTTCACTTAGGAATTAAAACCAACATATCACAATAGAATATTAAAGACGATTAAAACAAAACTGATAATAGCAAATATAACAACAATAAACTGAGTACGAGGAAACCATTCAAGTAGCCAGGTCACAACCCTTAAACCAAATAAGGACCGGGGTTGTAACCCTTCACATGAATAGAACCCGTCTCAACTACTTGTTGGTAAGCAGGAACATAGGGTGAAATAAGTCAATAAACGAAGAAAGGACACAGAACTGCTCCGGGAGCCAGGTTACAACCCTTAAATCAAACAAGGACCGGTGTTGTAACCCTTCGCCTGAACAGCACTGGACTTTGATCTTTATTGTTGAGGCCAGTATAAATAATCATGCTATTACAATAAGTAAAACATGACGAGCATGACATAGAGAGCAATAAGACAATAAACGAAAAGAGGACACAGAACTGCTCCGGGAGCCAGGTTACAACCCTTAAACCAAACAAGGACCGGGGTTGTAACCCTTCGCCTGAACAGAACTGGTCCTCTGATCTTTATTGTTAAGGCCAGTATAAATAATCCTGTCATGTAACAATCTTATACAGGATCGGGGCAATACTAAGCTGGGCTAAATTCCATCTAATCAATCACGACCAAGCAATGAGTACGGCTTGATACTTTAACTAACTAGGGTTATCACATGCCTAGTTACTAGCAAGATGCAATGAGATTATTCCAACAGCCACCAGCCCTACAGACTATCCAGGTTATCCGGGTCAAATGTCCGTTTATGAAGGGTGCACCACATGACTGTGTGCTGGAAATGTGCCCTACTCGTCGGTAGGCTACAAGTCCGCTAGTGCGCCCAGATAACGGGATTGCTTGTAGCTGGGAAATCTCTTCATGACTACTGAATTATTCTAGTTATTAGCCGTAGTTGATTTCAGTAGGTACCCCTGACCGTGGTATTCAGGGTTCCCTGTCCTAGACATGATACAAGACAGTACTGGCTTATTTGTACAAACACAATCGTCCACGGTGTCCAGGTCAATCATTCTTATCAGGTCATGTCATGTCATGTTAGCCGTCGCAACAGCAATTCGAGATAATCATGTCAGGTATACTTGTCATACCATGCCATGTTCAATTATCATTCCCAAACATATTAAATAAAATCGTGATTATCCAGTTCATGACAAAAGGTGTAAGGATATAAAATAGGCATAAAAAATATAAAAAGGGACAAAGGTGTACGCCATAGGAACTCAAGTCTCTACGCACGTACTACTACGCTAGACCAAGGGGCCTTCAAGCGTAAAGTGGCTTACGCTAGCAAGAGCAAGGTAAGATAGCTCTACGCGAGCAAGGGTACATGCGGGTGGGGTTTTATGCTAGCCGGGCTTTACGCTCGTAAGATTTTACGCACGACAACTCTCGAGCTAAACTCTACGCGAGTGAGTTCTACGCGAGGAAACACTCGGGCAACTTTACGCTCGCGAGAGTCTGCTCGAGCCAGGTTTTTACGCGAGCACAATTTTACGCGAGCGGGAAGGCCCCGAGCGTAAAATTCACGGGAACTCAACATAAAACAGAGTACGCTGGCACGCAATACGTGGGCGTAAAAAGGAATATTACGCGGGCACGTGAAAACGTGTGCGTAAAAGGCTGATATAACATGCTGACACATAAAACGTGGGCGTAAGGGCTAAACACTACGCTAACACGTTAGAACGTGTGCGTAAAACTTCATCTTCTCTCCATGGCCAAAGCAAGCAGGCGTAAAAAGCTCAAGAGCTCAGGAAACCCCCATCTCGGCCAAGACCCAATGAAACCCAACCATTCAAGAGCCAAACTTGTGTGAAATCAAAATTCCTACTACATGGAACTCTCCATTTTAGAAACAACCAAGTTTCGGAAGATCAAACCATGAAGATCAAAAATTCTAAAACTTAGATCTACATAAAATGAGCCATGGAATTCAAAATTGCTAAATACTAAAGTGACTTAGAATGTTGTGAGGAAGAGAATGGAACAATAAAAATCGGGTTCCTCCATGAAGCCAGATATACTTGCCTACGATGGGGGTTCGGTGAGGAAGAAGAAGAGGAAGAGCAGTAATGAGAAAATTGAATGAAGAGAGAGAAAAGTGGTTGGGGTTAATAAATGGAGATAGTGGTGGTAGGTAGTGGTTCTCCACTTGGTTCATGATGAACCAAATAAGCAAACCCAAGCCTAGCCGAACCAATCCCAAGGTGAACCAAGCAATGAAAATACCAAATAAACCAAGCAGGGAAACATGCAATACAAGTCAAAATACGTACACGTATACCAAGATATGTAATACGAACCACAGATATTACAGTATCCGTGCATAACGTTCAGCGAATGTCAGAGGCCAACATGATAATCAAACTCGTATTCTCCTATATCCGGATCCTATGGTTCATTGATTTGGGTTGCCCATACGCCTAGTGACTGTCCCCCTAATCTCCATACTGACCAAGTCGTATCCACAACATTTCCAGTTTGTAGCTGCTTGAGTCTCTAAAATACTAATCATAGCAGTTACGTTCTTTCCATCACAAGTTCCATATGTATCGTTGATCAGTGGGATACAATGGTTCGTGTCCTATCATGAATATCAAATACCGTGTCATGTACGTGTCAAGGTCATGGAGATATGAGAATATCCCACCAATATTTGGTAGTCCACTAACAACTAGGTCGAAATGCATAAAATAAAAATAAAATAAGTTAATCGACGAACACCGTCGATCGCAACCAAGTTTAGCATGAGTGCATAGTTTATATCTATATAAGTAGTCATGATCATGTAACATAAACTGAATCATAAGCATGAATGTAAATAAAAACAGTAAATACATCAAGGTATACTTGCCTGGTGTTGGAATGGAGTTGCGATGAGGTTTTGTTTGCGAACTCGTCAAATCAGAAGAAAAACAACAAGTGGAAGCATAATGGACAACTCTGGATGCTGAAATAAATATCACTAGCATGTCTAGAATGGGTGAGATAGCCAGAAAAGCCTACTCATAAGTCCAATTTGGACAGAAGGACAAAAGTGGCACTTTCTACCGAAAAACGTGCCAAGAAAAAGTTGTCCAAATTCAGCAAATTATAGGTCATTTTTGGATAAAACGACACCAAGTCCAATGTTGTGTTAGATTTGGAATCTGAAGTCCCGAGACAAGAATAAAACTTCATTTGGTAAAAAATACAAATTCAAACGACCAACTTTGGTGTCAAATTCAACTAATCAGACGATACAATAAAGTGTAGAACCCTAGAAGGGGGGGGGGGTGAATAGGGTAATAAAATAATTACCAGAATAAAAGCAATTTAGAGGATAATAAATGAGAGAGAATCAAACACTCGATGTATCCTGGTATCCTCCCAAGGGACACTCCAGTCCCGGAACTCTCTCCGACTTTAATCCACTATTTGAGTAAATAGTTACACACGAGTTTGGATCCGAAAAACTCGTCAACTTCAACATGAGTTTGAATTCGAAGAGCTCGTCAGTTTCTTACACACGATTTTTCCTCCGAAGGCTCGTCAACTTCTTACACATGAGTTTTCCTCTGAAGGCTCGTCAACTTTAACTTAAAAGAAATAAAGCTTTTGATCTTCTAGAATACTTTGAAGATCGAATATTATAACTCTTGAATACTCTAGCACTTTTGGTTGGATGATAAATTAAAGCTTTTGGGTAGAGTAGTAATAGTGAAGCTTTTGGTAGTTGAGAAAATTTAAAACTCAAGTGGATGCCTTCAAAGAGATGGCTCAACCATTTTAAATAGAACACCAAGAGAGCTAGTCATTTAATGCTCCAAACATTCAGCGAACGAAATTCCGTTGGTACAGATCGAAATTTCGTCGGTGTACCATTTTGAACAGTAACGATAATAAATCTAGCCATTGGAGCATTTAATGCTATGGATCTATCCATTCAAAATTCAAAGTATTTGCAAAACGGTATACCGTCGGTATGAAGCGGTATTTCGACGGTATGCCAAATTTGTAGATAGAACCTTTTATATGCATCAAATTCGGTGTACCGTCGGTACCAATCGGTATATCGTCGGTATTCCATTTTTCTTGACAAAACATTTTCTGTGTATCAAATTCGCCATACAGTCGGTACGGATCGGTGTACCGTCGGTATTCCGATTTACTTGACAGAACATTTTCTGTGCATCAATTTTGGAGTGCCATCGGTATGAACCGGTGTACCGTCAGTATTCCGATTTTCTTGACAGAACCATTTCTGTGTATGAAAATCGGTATACCGCCGGTACCTATTGGTATACCGTTGATATTTCGTTGATGTAAAAAAATGATTTTTGTAAAACATTTTCTAAGGGCTTTTGGTTTGTTATCCACCTTAAGTGTTTCACAGTTTGTCCTAAACCTTGTACAGACTCTAGGAGCTTGAATCTTTGAGTGTGGACTTTGAGTATGCTGATAGCTTCTCTTCAGTCTTTCTTTATGTCAGTCCATAAGTCTTCCGTGCGGCTTATTGTAATGACTTTGATTTCATCAATTTTTTGTAGTAGCCTTTGGGAGGCTTAGTGGTTTATCTGTTTTCTGAAAAGGATAGAGAAACTAAAACACAAAGATACAGTTAATGTTATCAAAATCAATGTGCCAACAATCTTTTCCATTTTGATAATTAACAAAAAAGATAATATCGTGTTTTTTTGACTCCCACTTTTCTAGAATAGGGGTATTTTTGTCTTTTCAAAATCTTGTACCATTTTAAAATTTATTCCGTATTAAATGTAATGGTTGTAATTTTTAGTTTTTTCATGATTGATATTTTTCATATAATTAAATAAATGATATAGTTAGTTGTTAACCACTAGTTAGACTAGTTGTTAGTGAACCTAAGTGGACCCAACTAGACTTGTCATGACACTATTAGTGAACCCATTAGTTTGCCATGTTATACCCATTTAATTAGAGAGCAATGATCAAGGAAAATCCTTCTTTAGCTAATGAAACCCCTTCCTAAAACAAACCTTCAAGACTAGTTGTGAGGGCTTTTTAGACATTTTATATGGCATTTAGGGTTGGGAAACTTGGCTGGTTATACACCCTATAAATCCCCTCATTTCATTCATTTATTAGGCTCTAGAAACCCTAATTTGTCTCCTCTTCATTTCCTCTTTATTTGAGAAGTAGAGCCAACCACCACCATTCCCAAATTGTTTTCCAACCTTTTCAAATTGTCATCTCAAGGAGGCTAGAGCTTGGACTAGCTAGAAGGAGAGCTTTGGAAGGAAAAAAAACTTGAAGGAGGTGTCCATTCTTGAAGGTTGTGTCCATTTGTGTCCCCTTTGAACTTTTTATTGGGAATCCATATCCCAATAGGTAAATTCTGAATTTAATCCTTCTAATTGATTCTAATTAGTGTCATTTGTCATTTAGAATCCACTCATGCATTAGGGCTACCCATGGGTAGAAGCTTGGACTTTATTGGACCCATTTGGAGACCTTTACATATGATTTTTGTGTCATTCTTGAAAACATCCGAGAATGAACACCAAGTGTTTATCATAGGGTGACCTAATTAGGTTTGTTAGAGTGTTGTGAGGCTATCTATGTGTCCACAATTGGATACGATAGGACACGGGGTCAATTTGGGGGTTTTTGAGCCTCCTACACATGTTGTGTCCATGCTCCAATGCACATGACACTTGACACTAGCCTAGTGGCTCACTAGTTATGTGTGTCTACCTATTTTAGACTTGCCTATGAAGTTTGGTAGGATTCAAATAAGTTTTGATCGAGTATCTTAGGCGTATCGTAGGTTTGAGAACCAAGTGTTCGACACGTGTCCCCAAAGGAATTTTCGTGTCCGTTTTGAGTTAAGATTTTGGATACGTGTCCTAAATAGGATATGTGGTGTGGTATCATGATATCTCATGAAGTGCACGATTAGATTTGTGTGTGCGTGTATATGTACCTATATGTATACATATATTGTGTGTATCTATATGTACATTATAGAGTGTGAGTATGTATAGATAATAGAGTGTGGGTGAGTGTATCTTGTATACTCATGTGTGGCCTATAGCAGTGGGTTTGTGTAGATAGTGTAGGTATATAGGACTAATGTATAAGCTCACTTTTAGGCCTTTATATATATAGTTGGGGGGGGTGGGGTGCATAGGCATGAAGGTGTGATCAAGGACATGTATTTGTGGGTGCTAGTTGCTTGGTAAGGAGAATAGGAGTAGCAACAGTAAAAATAGAAAGTATGGAGAGTTTAAGAAGAGGGGATGTAGATTTGAAGCAGTAACCTACTGCTATGAACCCAGGAAGAAAGGGGGCAGGTCAGAACAGAACCTTGTTCTGTACAAGGCCTGAGCTTTGGTGCACTTGATTGTCCTAGTTGTGTGTTAGGATAGTACATTAGTGTAACTGATAACAGTTAGTTGAGAGTAGAGGGCATTTGATGACACCCTATACTTTAGTGAGTGGCCTGTATAATGCTTGAAACAACAGGTAATAACAGGGAGTGAGGAAAGGTGTTAGCAGTGAAGGATAATGTGGCAGCAGGAGGATGCCACAGTTAAGGCATTAGGATCCTAATATAAACGTACATATGGATATATACTGAGATGTAGGCATTGGGGGTTTGGCCTATGACAACTGGAATAGGATGAAAGATGATACTCTGTATCAGTTCTTTAATGATGGTGTATCAGTCACTTGACTGATAGTGTATCAGTCACTTGACTGATAGTGTATCAGTTCTTTTGACTGATAGTGTGTCATTTTGGTTAAGGGATGGAGGGAAGTCTCTTCTTTCATGGCAGTGGCAGTTGGGCGTTCGAATGGGAAGAAGAGAGGAGAGTAGTTTAGAAGGAGATGAAGTTAAGGGAGGTTGAGAGCAAAGTGAAGACTTGGGACTGTTTGGCCTTGTTGCAGGCACTTGGAAACAGTCCAGACAATAAGAGGAAAATGGGCAGGGCCATGAGGGACTACAGCTTGGATGCATGACTGTGGGTGCATCAGTCCCTTGGACTGATAGGGTTCAGTCCAGTTGGACTGATACTTGACATCAGTCATTTAGACTGAATAATGGGGGTTAGCATGGGGCTAGCCTATGATCAGTCCTCAATTGAACTAAATGGACAGGGCCGGCCCTTGGGCCGTGCCAATAGTGCGGCCGCACAGGGCCTCTAATATTGGGGGCCTCAAAAAAAAATATTAGGATTAGTCTTGTAATTTTGTATTTCAAGTTATTCCTTTTCTTTCTCAATTCCTAATCTACAAGACCTCCAATTCTTGGATCCCTATTCCCTACTGACTCTAAGATTCATATTTATAATCGTACAAACAAAATTAGGATTTCTTAAAGATATTGCTCTGACCAGTGTGTTAATTGCTATTTTGTTTCTAAATATCCCTCAATTGTTAGATAAATTTATTTTCTACAATAATGATCAGATTTTTATATATATATATATAATTTAAGAATTTGGAGGTGCATGCATATTTATTTAAGAAATAATGATGTCGAAGACCGGAACTCTTGGTCTTGTATCAGGTTACTCAGGTCCATAGTCGGTCATATGATTTACGGGACCTATGACAAAATTTAAAATTTGGGCCATTTTTCTCACATAAAGAATTTTTTTAGCATTTTTACAAGCAAAATCATCTATTAAACTATCAAAATCATCAATCAAACTATCATATTTTTTTTTTCAATTGGAGCACTGGCTTTTTTATTGCTTCCAGATTGGGTCTTTGTTTTTTTTTTCTTTTTTGATATACCTAGTCTATTGTAAAATTATGAGACTTCCAAAATTGGAGGCCCATGACGGTCGCCCACCTCGTCCGTGCCTTGGGCTGGCCCTGCTTAGGTCTTGGAGGCTCTAAATTGTGTAATTTCATATTACTTCTCATTTGGGTATTGATCGTTATTCATTTTATTATATGTTTTCATCAACAGAAAATTTTGACGTCAGATTTAGACAATTTAACGGTCAGTACGTCTTCTATCTAAAATATCTTTATTGTACTATGTAATGTGTTTGAATATAGATAATTTGAGCTTTAATTATTTTGTTAGTAACTACCTATAGATTCAGTTATAATATACAATCAAGAGCATCCCCAGAGATTTTGATAAAAACATAATAATATATTTAAAACATGAATAAATAAATTTAGGGCCACATTTTAAAATTCGCACAGGGCCTTCAGTTATTAAGGACCGGCCCTGTAAATGGAAGTTGAGGTTCATGTCCAAGAGAGGGTTGAAGGGGATATGTGGTGTCCATGTGAGACTGGGTTGGAGATGGCAGTGAGGAATGGAAGGATTCTCGAGATGTATGTAATAGTAGGGGCTATTGTATCTAATATATATATATATTAAAATATATATATATATATATATATATATATATATATATATATATATATATATATATATATATATATATATATATATATATATTGGTTAAGAGAGATGCATGCGGAATATATATATATATATATATATATATATATATATATATATATATATATATATATATATATATATATGCAAATGCAGATGACCTCTAGCCTAGTGGTTAAGAGAGATGCATGCGGCCCGAGTGGTCAGGAGTTCGAATCCCAGTGAGAACGATTCCAGAAACAATTTACCTGGTTCCAAAAAAATAATATATATGCAAATGACCTCTAGCCTAGTGGTTAAGAGAGATGCATAGGCCCGAGTGGTCAGGAGATCGAATCACAGTGGGAGCGATTCCAGAAACAATTTACCTGGTTCCAATATATATATATATATATATATATATATATGTGTGTGTGTGTGTGTGTGTGTGTGTGTGTGTGTGTGTGTGTGTGTGTGTGTGTGTGTGTGTGTGTGTGTGTGTCATAGTGTTTGAGTGTGAGTGTGCATAGGTTTAGGAGGAGGGGATCCCTGAGACAGAGGCCTATGCTCTGATGGCCACTGCAGGTAAGGAAAGGCAAGGTAATTGAGGGTGGCTCAGAGCAGTTCTATGTGCTCTGTAGGTAGCAATAACAGTACTCCTTCCTATGGGATGTGAATTCTGTGTTGGTAGACCAGGGAATGGGATGTAGGTGAGTCCTTACAGGTTAGCAAGTCAGTGGCAGTCAAGAAAAAAAGGGGGAGGGGGTGTTCAGGTGGTTGGGTGCTTTGATCTGCAGGTGAAGGAAGGGGAAAGCAAGTAAAGAGGATCCAGAACAGTGCACTATTTTAGAACAGACTTGGGGAAGTCTTGGCTTAAGTCAATTAGTAAGAGGCTCGGGTGAGGGTATTCAGTTCAGAGGAGGGACCTAGAGGGGAGAGCTTGGCTATAGAGTAGTGACATATCTTAGGCTAGGTGCAGGCAGCTAAGAAAGTATCAGAGTTTGGAATCTTGTGTGCTTGGTGTATCAATAGTGTAAAAACAATATCTTTGAATGTGTGTGTGCTAGGATAATGGGTAATTAGGTATGGGTGGTACCAGAGGATACCTGATTGTCTACATATATAAGTTCATATATGACTATGGTTATGACTTAACAAATTATTAAAGGTTAGACAACCATATATATAGACTGCTATATATATATATATATATATATATATATATATATATATATATATATATATATATATACACTAGTGGATAACCCGTGCCATAATGGCACGGACACGAACAACAGATCTGACGGCCGAAGGTCGTTTCACCTGTGCTGCTTCTTCTTTCCGGAGACCGATCCAACTGGACCACCACCTGGAGAATGGTCGAGTGACTTCTCTCCTGCCGAAGAATGCCTCCCGGAGATCCTCCATGGTAACCTTACTGCCGCCGGCTGCTTGCTACGGGTCGAGGCTCACGACGAAACTTGAGTTCCGGTTCTCCGCGGCGGAGGGGAGGCTCTGCTGCCGCCGCCTCCACCGCCGTTCGGAGGGATGTGAGGGAGAAGTTGGGATGCTGGGATGAACATGAGGGAGAAGTTAGGGCAACTTGTCCTTTTATTTATGTGGTAGAAACAAAAACAATGGGTTGTCTATAATCTAAAAGCAAAAATGAGTTTTAGAGAAATGGGTACTTTAGTCTTTTCATCATCGTTGAACCAAAGCACATGGGTCGGACCAAAAACCTACTGTGCTTTATATATATATATATATATATAAATAATAAAAAGGAGATGAAAAGTTTGGGCGATCTCGCGAACCTGGAGGGGGCGGCTAGGGTTCCTCCCCCGCGGCCACCAGATCCTCTCGCCGGCGGGGGGAGGAAGACAGGGAAGAAGGGGGGTCGGGCACCCCCCCTCAGGTCGGCGATGGCGCCCCCAAAGGCGGAGAGGGGGAGATCATTGGTGGGGGGGTCGGGCGGACCCCCCAGGTCGGCTGCAGACGGCGGTGACCCCCCAGGCGGTGGTGGGAGGGGGGCGGGATCGACGATGGGGGGGTCGGGTGGATCCCCTCCGGCGGTGGCTGCGGTGCTCCCCCCAGCCGGAGGAAAGTTGGCGTCGGTTCCGGGGGGGTCGGGCGCACCCCATCAGGCGGTCGCGACGGGCTCGTCGACGGTAGGTCCGACAATGGGATCGAACGGGGATCAGAACCTTCGGGGTGTCTCCAACGCTTCAAATTTCGAATTCAGAGCAGGATCTGGATCTCATGGGGACCAGATGGAGGGAGGAGGATGGACGACGGTTACACTTCGTCGCATGGCGAAGACCTGAGGAAAGGTAGGAGGAGGACAGGGCCATTTTAGGGATTGCTACTATGCTGACTGACGACAAGGCGGATCAGGGGTGCGACCATCGGCCCGTGGCCCTGTGGCGTCTGCTGGAAGATCGGTGGGCTGACGGCCCAAGGCGACCGCGGCGGATAAGGGGAAGAGCAAGGTGGTAGAACTTGACGGTCAGGGGTCTGGGTCTCCCCCCCTGGGTGTTGTCCCCAGGCCACATGGGGCGACTACACGGCCGGCTGGAAGGTCCTGGGCAGATATTTACAAACCTGTGGGACCGGAAAGTCCCACATAGATGGAGTACGTGCCGTCGATTAAGGCTGGAAGGGGTTTTCGGGCCTCATTCCCTGCGGAGGAGATAGAGAAGGTGACAGCCTACTGGAAGAATACTCTGGTTCTATACGTCCTAGGCAACAAACCTTTCTACGGACAGATCCGGGGTTATGCAGCACGAGTCTGGCAGCCTAAGGGCAGTATGGAGTTCTTTGCTCGCGAGAACGGCTTTTACTATGTGAAGTTTAGGCTTGCGAAGGATGTCACAAGGATCCTGCAAGGCGGCCCCTAGACGTTCGACGGCAGGCTAATCATTCTGAAGGAATGGACCCCAGAACTTAGATGTGAGAGGGAAGTCCTGAATGCCATCCCTGTATGGATTCGCTTCCCTGAGTTTTCTGTCCAGTTCTGGAGTATCTCCTTGCTGATGCACCTGGCGAGCTTGGTGGGCACTCCGATCAAGGCGGATGAAGCTACTGCCTTCCGCTCGAGGTTGATATATGCTAAGATTTTTGTGGAGATCCGGACTGGAGGGGAGCTACCGAAGATGGTGGAGTATGAGCTTCTGGAGAGGTGCAATCCCAGAAGGTAGAATACGAATGGATTCTACCTACCTATTCATGATATTTTTGTTTTGGACATCTGGCCAGTGTTTGTTCGTCAGTAGGCCCCCCGGTGGAGCCTAATATTCTATTTAGTGAGGTTCCAGATTCACCCCGTGACATGGATTCCAGAGATGACAGTGGAGAGGAGGTCTTGGCGGGAGGGACTACTCCTCCAGTGGGTGATGGCGGACTGAGCCTCATTGTCTCTACCCAGCTAGCTCATATGAGTGGGGCTTTGCTCACCTGCCCGGGGCAGAGGAGTATGATTACCAGAGGCATGGTGGCGTCGGGGAGAGAGGAGCGGGGGAGGTGGCGGATCGGCTGAGGGGCATGTTTACTGTAGGAAGCGACGTGTTGTTGATTCGCTGAGTGACGGTCCCTCTAGGGAAGGGGGCATTCTTCTGTCAGGGAGGAGGCGGTGTGTGTTGACAACCTTGCCTGGGCGATGGTGCTCTCTCAGGTCGCTCCCTTACAGGCCATTTCGATTGGGATGAATGAGGATCTATTAGCGTCGGATGTGGTTCATTCTCCAATTGCCGATCCGGGTGGTTCACAGGGGATTCATCCTCTCATTAATTAATGGTTATCATCGCCTAAAATATGAGGGAAGCGTGTTCGCTAGGAAGGTGGAGAGAGATTTGTGGGGTTCTTCACAGAGAGAAGTGCGACATCTCGATTCTGCTAGAATCGAAGATCAAAGGTGAAAAGACCCTTGTTTGGCGGACCCCATCTCACTGGGCCCAACTTCACAACCTGGCTCTCTGTGACATGGCCAGGATTTGGGTCAGATGGAACTCGAAGAACTGGGAAGGGGACTTGATATTGATGACGGAGCAGTTGATCGCCATCTCCTTCTCGAACAAGGGTGATTTTCTGTTCTTGCTGGAGGCAGTTTACGGCCACAACGACAGGAGGAGACGGGAGTCCCTGTGGAGCGACATCTCTAGAGTTGCCGTCGCTATTGATTCGGCGTCGCTTTCGCTTCTTCTGATCGGGGACTTTAATGCCCTTCTGTACCGAGAGGAGAAGGTGGACGGCCGACAAGTTTCAGACTCTATCCTATATGATTTACAGAGATGTCTTCTCCAGGCGGGCCTCCAGGGATTGTCGTGCTCAGGCTTCATTTGGACTTGGCATAACAAAGCGATCCGGAACAGGGTTGCATGCCAGCTTGGTACAGCCCTGGGCAATAGGGAATGCTTGGCATTTCCCCAATTCTTTGGCTGAGGACCTGGCCGCTGGGACGAGCGATCATTTCCCCATCATGGTAGGCTTCACTACTCAGTCTCCTAGAAAGTCTCGCCCATTCAGGTATAACAACTGTTGGTATCTCTCGGAGGGCTACCTGGAGGCTGTCTCAGAGGGGCTTACTAGCTGTCAGGAGGGGACGGCCCAGTTTCGCTTGGTGCGTTGACTCAAGGCTACGAAGAAGGCTCTACCGAGTTGTGTGAAGGGGTTACCCAAGTCTACCTTAGAAGATAAGGAGGTGGAGCTGCGGGCTATTTAGCAGGACATGCAATCTGACATGCTCAATGGTGACCTGGCGACGAGAGAGAAGGAGCTGATCGTAGAAGTCAACATCTTGCGGCTGCAGAAGGAGATTAGCATGGCTCAGTGTGCCAAATGTTCATGGCTCAAGGACGGTGACCGTTGTTCCAAGTTCTTCTATGGTGTCATCCGGACCAGACAGCATAGAAATCACATCTTCCAGTTTTTTGATGTGGATGGCAACCTAGTGGGAGAGCCGGCTGAGATCCAGGGCGAGGCTTTCAGGTACTACTCTGATTTATATTTCCAGACTGACTACCTGTCTGTGTTCCCAGAGGTTGTTACGAAAAGATTGGTGACTCCGTATGGGAATAGCATTCTTCTTTCCCCTGTTACTTTGGAGGAAGTGGAATCTATTGTCAAGTTAGCGGATCCCAACAAGACCCCCGGACCGGTTGGTTTTAGCAGTTGGTTCTACAAACGCCACTGGGACATTCTGAAGTATCAGGTCTTGGAGGTGGTGCAGGAATTCTTCACCAAAAGAAAACTACTGAAAGAGCTGAACCACACTTTCCTGACCTTGGTGCCAAAGAAGGAGGGAGCGACATCATTGGCGGATTTCAGACCTATTGCGTACTGTAATTATCTTTATAAGATAATTACGCACCTTATGTGCCGGCGGATGGAGGGGATCATGTAGGACCTGGTATCTCAGAATCAGGCTGCGTTCATCAAGGGGAGGTCGATAGCTGAGCACAGCCTCCTGGCTCATGAGATGGTGAGGGGCTTTAGCAAACCAGGAGGGGAGAAAACATATATGAAACTAGACCTGAGGAAGGTGTATGACATGGTTAATAGTGACTTCCTCTGTCATCTGATGACCGCCATGGATTTTAAGGACCACTTGGTTGCATTGATCCGGGAGTGCATCATGTCCCCCAATTTCTCTGTCCTCATCTACGGTATTCCCTATGGGCATTTCCAGAGCAACCGTGGGCTTAGACAAGGTAAGCCTCTGTCCCCTTACCTGTTCACGCTTGTCATGGAATACTTTATATGTTTGACGGACCTGGCAGTACACCGTGGGAGGCTGGTCCCATTGTTCAGGAGGGTGGATCCCCCAGTTACCCACCTTATCTATGCAGATGATCTCTTGGTGTTCATCCAGCCATCAAAGGAGGGTATGCAGACGATTACGGAGATTATGGGAGAGTTGAATTCCCTCTCGGGCCTTCAAATGAACAGAGAAAGGATCAGGGTGTACTTCAGCTCCCTATGTCCCCAGAAGGAGAAGCGGGCCGATGTGTTGGGCATTGATAGGAGTGATCTTCCGGTGAGATATTTAGGAGTGCCTCTCACAGTCAACTATGTACGGGATCAAGACTGCCATAGTCTGGTAGAGTACGTCCAGAGGAGAGTGGAAGGTTGGCAAGCCGTCGGATTGTCCTTTAGAGGACGCATCGAGCTGGTCAGATCGGTGATTTCGGTTGTGGCTCATTTTTGGTTGCAATCCATCCTCCTCCCTGTTGCCACTGTTAGAAAAGTGGAGAAGATTTGCACAGACTTTATTTGGAGGGGGTATGCATGCGATCTCCTGGGAGCAGCTCTGTAGACCCAGAAAGGAGGGAGGAGTGGGACTTAGGCCATTACTGGAGATCAGGGAGGCCTCTGCGCTAAAGCTGGCTTGAAGATTCATCAACGGGGGGGTCCCTCTGAGCCGACTGGATGCACAGCAGATATGTGAAGCAGGACAACTTCTGGACCTGTGCTACTGACAACAATCACTCAGTCACCTTTAAGAATGTCTTGAGACACAGGGGCATTCTCAAATCTGCAATCCGGAAGGTCATAAAGGATGGGTCTGGAATGGAGCTCTGCGAGATCCTTAGATAGATCGGCTTTCGCTATTGAACATCGGGGGAGCACCGACACATTAGGAGGACAGGCGTGGACTGATGTGTAGTCATATCTTATGCGACGGGGAGTGGAAGCCGGAGTCTTATCGGTTTACCGAGGAGCTGGATGGGATCATCAGTACTATTGCCATTGATCCGGACTTGCCTGCTGATCGGTGGATTTGGGTGCCGACAGAAGCAACTCCAGGAACTGGGGAGTTCCAATTCTGGAGCTGCTACAACCTCATTCGGCGCACCTTTCCTCAGAGTTCTGGCTACGAGTTCGTATGGTGCAAGGGTCTAGCCAGGAAGATGTAGCTTTGTGTCTACAAGCTTCTACTAGGCCGTCTTTTGACTAGGGATCGTCTTTTGTTCGTTCGGAGTGCCGGTCCCAGATCCCAAATATGTACTATGCAGTGTGGAGAATAAATCTATATGGCACATTTTCTTCGAGTGTGCCATGGCATGGCAGATCTGGTCTGAGCAGAGTAAAGCATTGGGTGGATGTGACTCCGGAAAGGGAATTGGGGACATCATCACTGTGCTCTGGGATAGCAGACGTAGAGGGCAGGACTGGTTCCGGACCGCCAGAGTTCGACTGGCGGCCTCAGTTTGGCATATATGGCGAAAACGAAATCGTCGTATATTTGAGGGGCTGGTCACCCCTCTGGTAGGCATCCTCCATAACATAGAGTTTAATGTTAATGCTATGGGGAACTGAAGAGTGGGAATCCCACTTTGATTGTATGTTGTAAGATTATTGCATTGCTTTTGAAATAAAATTTACCCTTTTTTCAAATATATATATATATATATATATATATATATATATATATATATATATATATATATATATATATATATATATATATATATATTTTATATATATTTATATATATATATATATTATATATATAATATATATATATATATATATATATATATATATATATATATATATATATATATATATATATATATATATATATATATATATATTATTTTATGTATATATATATATATATATATATATATATATATATATATATATATATATATATATATATATATATATATATATATATATATATATATATATATACATAAAATAATATATATATATATATATATATATATATATATATATATATATATATATATATATATATATATATATATATATATATTAATATATATATATATATATATATATATATATATATATATATATATATATATATATATATATATATATATATATATATATATATATATATCTATATATATATATATATATATATATATATGTATATATATATATATGTATATATATATATATATATATACATGGAAGAAGTAAGATTTTGAAGGGGCAGCAGTATGTGACTGCTAATTGGGACAACAAGTAAGTGCAGCAAATCAGAAATAGTGGCAGTAGCAACAGAGGCAAGTTAGGCTTGTGATGCACATATGGGTGAGTGGGTATTTGATGTTAACATCAGGTAATTTGGGTTGAGGGGTTAATAGCAGTTATTTAAAGGTATTGGGGATCCCCTGTTTCATTAGCAGATTAGGATGGAGGGAAGGCCAAGCTTGTGAGCCCCCTGAATTTTAGGAATTTTTTTCAAATTTTCTAAATGAATTATTTTCGATAATTCATTTATATGTAATTATTTTTATCATTAAATGCTCTTTTCCGTGACTTTGATTTCTGGAGCGTCAGAGATGTCAATCTCTGGAAACTTCCTTCATAAGTTTGTAGTAGACAAGATTATCTTTATTTTGATATATCATGTCCCACTCAAACTTGACCCCTTGTACTCTTTTTGTATCGTACAACTTCAGATCAATTTAGGCATTTGATCGTTGAATAATTATTAATAAATTTTCCACTTTTATCTTTGATCATCATATGCACGTTGCCGTGACTTTTAATTTAGGAGCACAAGACTAGTCGTTTTCTCAAAACCAACTTCTCGTGCAATATCTAGTCGAGACACCCTACACCCATGTCACGACCCGTACCCTGTGTAAGGGTACAGTGCATAACAACGCCCAGCCTACGCCGCAGAATCGGCGGTAGAACGCTGTACAAGGTCACTATCTAAACAATAACTCACACAAATATATAATGTACTTGTCAAAACTCAACTCCGAAAGGAGGAAAAGTATAAGATATGATAATACTCAATCACAGTCTAAGCACGATAAGATAACACAGAATCACAAAAGCTATACTTACTCCAAAACAACAACTCTAATAAACTACTAAAATAATAATATCTCAAACAATCTCAAAACAAAGTCAAGATCTCAACTTATTACAATATAAGTTCAATATGAAAGTCTAAAGCAAGTCTACTAAACTAATCTCCCAATTACTCCTGAGTGTCGGGGTCCAAGGTAGCTATACCGTCTCTGGATCCCAAGCAAGTAGGACAAGTGTGCTCAGGGCAACCATCTGTAATTTTTTTAACAAGTCTAGTCAGGACAGGAACGAGCACAACTCATCTAGAAATTTCAAGTAAATGACAAAGACTATAAAGCAGTTATAGACAGTTATAATGATGAACATGGCAAGTTTAGACAGTTAATAGAAAATAGAACGACAGTTAGAACAAGGAAAGTAAAGCTGAGAAAATAGAAGATCATGGCAATGAAGACTGTATATAAAAACTAGCTGAACTAGAGTAATGATGATATAAGTCAAGACAGTACAATAAAAGTCAAGTGTGATTCTAGTACGAGATGAGTAAGTAAGTAATTCTAGTCAATGATTCTTCTAAGGTAATTCTTGTCGACGATTCTTGTATGATTCTAGTATAAGTCTAGACAATACCCAAGTGTGTTTTAAAATACTGAGATCGGCATGTAAACGGTTATAGGTAAATTTGGCACATCTCACACCTGGCCAAGTGTGGGATGGCTATTCTTCTTGTATGCTTCACAGTGGAGATTCTTGTATTTTGGAAATGTTTACACGTCTACTCAAGTATTTTCCCGCCCGACAAGTACAAGTAAAATCCATAATCCGACACGTAAATCAAGAACAAGTCTAGCCAAAACATAATGATGCTTGTAAGTGATTCTTGTATGATTTGAGTCATGATTCTTGTAATAGAGGCTAGACAAGTAAGGTAAGTGTGTCGTATGAAATGGATCTAATAATATCAATCCGTGTTGATAATAGAGCATCAAATAAACTAACTAGAATTGAATACAGAAATTGACAAGTAAATGAAAGAACTAACAGAGAATGTACTCGTCTGATATCCTGAATGACTGATATGAATAGATGTCCGAACTGATGTCACAGAGTCCTAATTAGAGCAACACATGTTATAAAGAGTTCAATTTAAAATGGTAAAAATTTACAATGCAATCTACATGTTTCTAAGTCAAACTAGGTCAAAGTCAAATCTTGGTCAACTCTGGTCCACCTTGGGTCAAACTAAGAGTCAAGGTTAAGCTTTTAGGATTTTGGTCAAACTTAGACTAGTGGTCAACATCTATGATACTTAGGATATATTAATATATATACATACCACATATATCCTTACCCATATACTACCACCCTAACACATACATATAGATATCATATATGAAGTATATACATATCATCACTATGAACCATAACCTATATCTATATACTCTAATAATATATATAGATACTATATAACCCAAAAATATATATACCTATCTATATAACCCTTCCACAATCTAACATCACCTACTCAAACTCAAACACTTGGACACTAACCCACTAACACTAGGATACCATATCAACCTTGGTCATATCGGCATCCCAATACCAATACCTTGGTTTGAATCCAATACCTTAACTTGGGTAAACCTAACCTTACCTTGATATCTTGATACCTTACCTTAGTACCTTGATACCACACCTTGGTCATAAGGTAAACTAATCATTTACCTTGAAGGTAAAGGTAATTCATATTTACCTTAAGATACTAACTTGGTATCATGAGATACCAAGATACCCCTCAAATATCTAATTAACTATCTAATGCACTAACATAACATCTTAATTAATATCTAACATATAACCTATATAGACTAACTTGCTAACATACCAATATCTAGAACTAACATAACCTACTAATATATCAATATTAGATATCTAACATCAAACTATCTAACAACATTTCAAATATCTAACAAAATACTAACCTCTACTATCTAACTAACACTCATACTAACAAATATTACCTAACAATAATATATATATATATATATATGTGTGTGTGTGTGTGTGTGTGTGTGTGTGTGTGTGTGTGTGTGTGTGTGTGTGTGTGTGTGTGTGTGTGTACTATATCATACATATACTCGACAACCTATGATACCTACATTCACTTAATATCCATACTACATAGGCTCATAAGTTACACAAAATGCCTATGTCGTATAGTCACTTTTCTACTTAAAACCAATACTGTACCAATTGGGCCTTCACTAAATTCTAGGATTAAAGTATGTTGTAGCCCTTCGTATTAGCTTTCCGAAACTTCAAACAGATCGCATTGTCGTGTTCGGAAGCTTCCGAAATCGCAAAAATACCGAAACACGTTCGTCTTTCATACAGCTGACACTCAAACAATTCTACAGAAAGTTCTAGAATGCGTTTGACCTATTAATATATATATATATATATTTGGAAAGCTAACTTCGATATGGTTCTTTAAAAAAAAATGAAAGATTAATCGGAGTGCTAAGCTAAAAGTTATGACATTTCTAAGTTGCTATGGCTATTAAAAACGTGGATGAATATTATGACGAATTTGAGTTGTTTGGACAAAAGAAACACATCTCACTCTCCACACCACTAAAGACACACATCAAACCACACTCCCCTCTCCTCTAACACAAGTACACCACTAACAACATATCTATACACAACTAAATATATGAAATATATCTAACATACCTATTATATATATACAAAATAGTCCATTATATAAAGAGACACTAAAATGACAAGTTGAGGCTAAAAATATGACATGTAGACTAAACCACTTAGATCTAACCATGGGTATCCAAATGAAACTTATTCTAACCATCATAACTAACATCAATCCATCCTCTAACATATCTAAAACTGAAATTAAAATACAATTAAACCTATTAGACATTAAACGAAATACATGAGGTGTCCTAATTTGAGATCTAATAAGTAGGACACAAGACACAATTCTAACTTGCTTTAGAGAGCTCCAAATGGCTTCAAACTTGAATCTAAAGGGGTACATGAATGGGGATGGATCCTATGGATTCAAAACTAACTAATATGTATAGAAAAATAATTTAGAGGGTTTGTTTTACCTATTGGGAGTGGAATCCCAACGATACTCTCAAGGACACGGCTCCGATACGAAGGTCCTTCCAAAGTGGACACTCCTCCTTGCACTTTGCTCCAAATCTTTTCTAGCACCCTCCTTGGTATTATGAGAAGGTTGGATGAAAGTTTTGATGAAGGGATGTAAGGATTTGAAGATCAAATCAAAGAGGGAAGCTCTCTAATTTGGGAAAGAACACTTTGTAAAAGAAAAGAGGCAAGATGGAATGAAATGAAAGTAAGGGAGGCTAACCTACCTATAGTGGCTACCATCATTGCCCTATTTGGGCCTTGGGGGAAAGCCCAATAAGGCCCCTACTAATCCTTCTTGGTTAATTTTAAGTTAGGTTCAAGTTTGGGAACAAAAGGGTTAAGTTTAAGCCTCTAACTTAACAAATCTAACAAGTGGGATTAGTCTAAACTTACTAACTTAATTAGTAGGGTTTGTGGGCCATTACTAACTAATCTTGGGGTCCCGTCTAGAGTCTAAGCTACCCGGGTCACTAACACAAGTCGGAACGAGATGAAAATCGAACTCGACTTAACATATCTCATAAAATCAATATTAAAATATAAAAATTCCTAAAATATTAAAATATAAAAATGACCAAAATCACAATGCATCAATTTAAATATTATTAAAATAATCTAAAATTCACCAATTAATAAACATCTTAAATAATTCAAAAGTCAGAAATTGACCAAAATACCCTTAGCCTAAAAAGTGATAATTAGCTAATCTAATCACATGGGTTAGGCCTCCAAGGTCATGGTTAGTCTCTAAGCTAAACAGTTCTAAGATTATACTAGCAAAACATCAAAATCATAATGTACTAATTTAAATAGTTTTAAATTAATTAAAATTTACCATATATCATTATTATTAATATTAAATGATAAATTTTTACAAAAGTTCAAAATTACTCTCATTTTAGAAAAGTGGTGGTTACAACCCATGACCTTCGTGTCCCACTCAGACACACCATCTTGTGCTTCATTTGCTTCGCACAACTTTTCTGACACAAGACTTAATCTTAATTCATCTCACGAAGTCGCATTTATTTTCAACTTGAATTGGGGACACCCTTTCGACCTAAACATGTCAACCCAAAATATGGATACGACCCACATTAAGCCTACTACCTACATGACTCTTGTGTCCCATTCAACTGAGCCCCCGCATGCTACTTATTTATCCGTGATCATAAATGACTAAATTAAATTATTTATTGTACCAAGTCCGATTTTCATCCGACCCGACTCAATTGAACCCAATCCAAGCTTCATGTTGTCCTCTTATGACTACCCAAACACCCCACACAAATTTCTCTCTTCTCTACTCTAAAATATCTCTCTTTCTCTCTCTACTTTATTTAAATATCTCTTTCTTTCTCTCTTTCTAATAATGTATATATACATATATCACTCTCTCTCTCCTTATCACACACAACACACCCCCATCTCCATCAGTCAACACTCCTCTCCCCCTCTCCCATCACAGCCAACATCACCCCTGTAACCCCGCTTTTCTGACAACAATAAAAATAATATTTTCCTACAAGTTAAAAGAGAATTTATATAATTGTTTAAAGAATTGATGGTATTAAATAAGTAGTCATAATATATTGTTATAGAGATTATCTTATGATTTCAGCCTAATTAAATTCTATGGGCTTTCTTCATAATAGGATTATTGGGCTTTTTTATTGTCCTAGCCAAATCCTCATCCTTGCTCTTCTAATTATGGTGCACATAGGAGGGAGCACTAACCTCTAAATTTTTTTCACTAAACAGTCGAGTACTACTCTCCTAACAAACCATGTGCGCACAGTAACAAACTTTCGAATTTTCGTTTCCTTTCAAAGAAATTCTCCTCTTCCAAGCAATCAAATTGCCAACAGCTATTTAACCCACAATTATTCCTTCTCCAGGCGGTTACAACCACAATTGAACTAAGGAATAGAGTAATTCCTCCTGCCTTCTCTTCCCATGCAATTTCTTGAACCCTAACCCTAATTGGAGGTGATCGGCTATGGTGGAAGCTTCCGACGCAGTCTAGAAGAGATCCTGCCGGCGTCAGCAGGGGAGGACATTTTTCGACAATGGGGATCGCGATGACGCACCACCAAATTAGTCGAGTGAACGACTGATCCAGAGCTCTTTCTCTCGGCGACTCGTTTATTGGCCATGGCAGCGGCGAAGCAAGCTCACCGGCGGTTCGCGTGGCAATGATTTAGTTCTTCTCCTTTAGTCTCAGTTCGTGGTTGATCCATTCTTCCACAGAGAGGTTCACGTTCCAGCACTCTCCTTCGATGGACAAGAAAACAACAGATCGACAGGATTGCTCGATTCAGTTGTTGGCCGACTTAATAAGTTGAACTCGATCTAGGTAGGTCTGATTGAATTTTTGTTCTTAATATTTCTTGAATTTTTCGGTTTTCAATTGAGCGCTTGATTGAGAACACTGTTCCTTGGACTTAATTGAATTCTTATTGCGATATTGGTTTATGAGATCTGAGAATTTTTTGCATTTCTTGGCTTCGAGGAACAGAGGAGACTCGGGGGTGCGATCGTGTGTTGCTGCTCGTTTCATGTTTATTGAAATGACTAAGCCAAGGTCAGAATCGTGAATTGGACACGCGAGGCTTGTGTCCGTCCTGTAGGAGTGTCTCAACTTCAGATTTAGATTCGTCAACCCCAGGTACTACTTTATTTCCTCTTATTTTCGTTCGTTCTAGTATCGGTTAATTAATGGAAGTTGGACGGGGTTGTGGTCGATATAGGGATGGTCGTGTGCATGCCGTATCCAGCTCGTGGTACAGTCAGTTCGTGTCCAGAGCTGAGTCGTGTCTACCGAAGAGTTCGTTTAATAAGAGTCGTATGGACGCAGTTGCATGAGTGACCATTGGAGCCTGTTACCTGCAAAAGATTTTAGTCTTTGAATTTGAAATTCTAGGCAGATTAGGCTTTGATAAGTATTTATGTAACTAAGTTAGGCTACTGTGTAAATTTTGATTTCTGGGTGTTTGTAGAGCTGTTTAAATTAGTAAGTTTTGATTCGTATCTTGTGTAGATTTTGATTGGTAATATTTTAATAGGTTTTATTTTGGATGACTGAGGGTTCGAAAGTCTCCTAGGTTTGAGTTTCCTTCATTTGGGCCTTTGAGGCTAGAGTAGAAGTTGTTAAATTGTAGATGGGCTCAGTCCATGTTTTCCTAAAAAACAGGTTTGGATGATTACTCTATGTGTTTAAGTCAGTCCAGGAGTTGATATAATCAGTATTGGGTCTAAGGACTGGTCAGTTGGCTTGTATATTTAGGCCCTGTTAACCTGAGAATTAAGCATGGTCGGATGGGCCAAGCAAGCATGGTGCTGGGCTTGTAAGTGATAGAATTTAGTTATTGTTTTTCTCATGTTGTGGGTTTTAGCATAATTCTGGGAGCTAATTAGCTGGGGTTAATACTTATAGTTGGGCTAGTGTTTGATAATTGTTGAGAGTAACAATCCCTTTGATAAGAAATTTTTGGAAATGTGCTTAAAACTATTTTTCCAACAAGTGGAAGTAGCTTCATAAACTAACAATTAGTTAAATAAATTATTGTGTTAATTAGTTATCTAGCCAATCCTAAAATATTAGAGGTTAGAAATAAAAAATTAAATAGGACTTAACCATTTAGTGTATCTTAAAAACTTTATAAATAAGAGTTGCAATATAACTAATTGGAATATAACTTGATCTTAACCAACTTGTAAATCATTTAAACATGAGGGCATCCAGCTCCATTCATTACCTTTGGTTTCCCGGAGCAAGGCAAGTACATTCTATGGTTCATGTTCATTTACATTCATATCCTGTACTTTTCTTGTGACACGTCATGACACGATATCTTGTACTCTTGTACTTCCATGTTCTTGTACTTACTTGTAGTCGGGGAGGGGAAATACACTAGCTATGTGACCAAACCCATGTTCTGATATTCATGTAGATAGCTTAGCCCTCGTACCGTGCACGCGGGTCCTAAGCCATACCGATATTCATGTACTCCTGTACTTATTCCTGTACTCACCCCAGCCGGTCACATATGCTAGTTGTATTTCAAACATTATGCACATGTCATGTCTTGTACTTCAGGTTCATGGTTTACAATCTTGTACTTTATTTCCTGTACTTTATATTCATGTACTTTCATGTTCTTTTTCTGTACTTTATATTTTATGTTCTCCTGTACTCATTTTCATATCATGATGTTCTTGTTCATTACCTAGAATTGTACTTTGCTCCGCTCCTGACGATATGTTGGAGGTGTATTTGCAGGATATTGTTCTACCTTATGGACAGTGTCCGGGATCTTAGCTGAGCAGGATGGAGACATGACTTAGCTAGAGGTTTCAGGTTTAGACTGTTTAGCTTTACTCATAGATATTATTTTTAGAGTTCATAGTATATTTCATTCCTGTTGATTCTGGTACCTTTATGTTATATAGATTTGTGGATTATGGTGATCTTTCTGGAAACGTTTTATAGATGCTGTGATTTGTACTTATTCATATTGACTTGTTAGTTCCCCTTGCTTGGTACAGCTTACTACGTTGAGTCTTCCAATGTAGGCTGAGCGTGTCCGACTCGTGTCCGATTATTCGGGAGCGGGTCGTGACATGTTTTTAGTGGTGGCCCACGCAGGTCTTGTTAGGGTTATATACTAAAAGCATCACTTTTGTAGTAACCTTATTTCCTTAAATTTTGAATGAGAATCATATAGGCAAATGTTTGCATATTTTATTTGTTGCAAGTGTTAATGCAAATATCTGATATTCTATATTGTAGATAATATGGTGTGTGGTGTCACACAGAAGATCATATTATCAGTTCCCTATAGAGTATATAAATAGTTCACAACCTAGATGGACTTGGACAATCTATTGGAAAGGTTGTAGTGTAATCTGGTATTAGTCTATCTTGACTATAGGTTTACACTAGTACACTTTGTGTGTATTGAACAGGACCACTTGAGGTTGTTCTCTTTGTACTAACTACATAAGAGAACAAACACCTATGTTATTATGGATGCTTGTGCTCTTAATCCGGATATAATAACAGATATGTATATGCAGTATGCATTACTTTGACTCATAAAAGAGTGAGATTCATTATGGATCAACAACCTCTATGAATTGGGTAATAACATTGTATGTATGATGGGCTGTTGATTATAAATAAAATCCATGTCCCGATACATCGGGTTGATGATGTTCCCTTAATGAGCTCATAAGGATTGTCATGTAAACCCTGCAGGTGGATTATATCCGATATGACAAATAAAGTTGAACGATACTACTTAAGGATAAAAGATGTCGAATCAATATAGTTGTCAGTAACTTAATTTGATCGACGAACATACGATATCTTAACATGGGGAGCCAAACGAGCATATAATAAAAGGAGCCCACAAACATAATTTGGGATTAGGGAGGTAGTGCAACAATAGCTCATTAGTGGACCGAACTATTGTTAATGGGTCTGGATTGTGTGTTCGGGCTGAACACGGGATATCCAGATCCGTTAGGAGGCCTAACCCTAATTTCTCCTTATGGTCCCTTCCATAGCCTATATATATCCTCTATTCTCTGGCCGCCATATTACTGATCAGAAATCAAATACTTTCTCTAAATTTGTGATTCACGTAAGGAGAGAAAGAGAGGGCTGCCAAGGAGAAAAAAAGGTTGGGAGATCGTCGTCCACACGACGTCCAACTCGAGGAAGGAATATTGCAGAAGATCTTGGGGTCATCCACTCGAGATTGCCAGGAATTACTTGTCTTCTTTCCGCCGCAGGTATAATTCGTGAACCTTAGTTTCCGCCTAGGAAGGGTTAGAACACGTATGAGATCTTTTTAACTTTCTATCGATCAATACGCACACCAAATAAAGGGTCCTGGGAATCTCCAGTTCCATCAATTGGTATCAGAACCAGTTTGGATCTACGTATTGATTGATACGTCCATGTTATCCAATAAAACTTGCACTGTGTAATAGTCGGTAGATGTAGATCTGTTCTAACTCAGTTTTACAGGCATCTTAGATCCAACTATTATGGTCCAATGCATGTTTTTGATTGTTTGTTTAAACCATGGATATGTCGTGGATGTTGTTGTTGCTATGGATGTAATTAAAATCACGAGGGTTGATCGTGCTTATTATTTTAATTTTTTAATCTAGATTATGTGTGAACTCCTTCGAGAGGCATAGGATTGATGTAATTTTAATTATTTTTGATCAATCGTGATGGCGGTGGTGGCTGTTTCTGACGCCGGATGAGATGCTGGTTTTAAGCAGTCCACAGGCAGACAAATGATTTTCGTTGAAGGAATCGACAGCCAAAACCTTTTTTTTTAAAAAATTAGGGTGCTGTCCCGAATAGATCTGCACAACGCCAGATTTTGGATTCAGATAGTTGAGGACGGAGCAGCAACGATGACCATAATAGTTGGATATTTTATCTTATTTTTGTCATTTTGCTTTTTTCTGATTATGCATGTTTATTATTGTGTGGATGTTTTTTTTGAAAAACTAAGCCTACATTAATAATGGACAACATGGACATAATATCAACTAGTAGAAAAACCCTCATTGTTAAATAACTAAGTGGGAGAGGATATTTATTTAGTATAAATCATATGGTCTCCATTACTGGTTTGTAGGTGATGTAATTATACTTGCGCGTTGGCTTTAGTGCTTTCCTCCATATCGGATGAGTATAATTATGGATCACCAGTACAAACTTCCTTAGGGATAATTGTAGAAAGTTACCTAGTATGTGTTCACTTCTTCATCTGAAGGAACTCATTACAAGGTAATGGACTTAGTATTAAGTAATGGTATACACTTAGATACAAATAATGGTATCCTCCCTATCGAAGTCACTGCTATTATTTGTATGACCAGAGCAAGACCAGCATATTAATTTTATTTGTCATAAAGTTATGTTGACATGATAGTAAATTTAATAAGAAAAATCTACTTGAACAAAGTTGAATTTGTATACGTCAACACTATTGTGGCATGCTAAATTCATGGTGTTCAAGGTGTTGGTGAATTTCTTATTATTATTTTGAGGGAATCAATATTTAGTTAATTCAAAAAGTTTTTTTCCCTACATTATTTTATTTATGTGATTCTCAGGATTTCAAAAATGGGTTCTTTCAGTCCACGTATGGTGATTCTTAAAGAAAACAAACTTACTGGACCAAATTATATTGACTGGAAACGTAATTTAGACATTGTTCTGACTGCTGAGGAGTACAAATATATACTTGTTGAGGAATGCCCACCTAAGCTTGATGCTAACTCTGATGAAGAGGTCAAAGAGGCTTATAAGAAGTGAAAAAAGCAGATAAGATGGTGCGGTATTACATTCTGGCATCTATGTCAAATGTACTGCAACATCAGCATCAGGCCATGGCCACAGCTTATGATATGATGTATAACCTAAAGGAACTCTTCGGACATCAGAGTAGAGCAGCTAGGTAGTTTGCTATGAAATATTTGATGAATACAAAAATGGCTGAGGGTACACCAGTAAGGGATCATATTTTCAAGATGATGGATCATCTGAATGAGATGGAGATCCTTGGAGCTGAAATCGATAGGGAATCCCAGGTCGATATCATTCTCGGAACTCTGCCTAAAAGTTTTGAAAATTTCTGCCTTAATTATAACATGAACAAAAGGTTGTATAGTTTGGCAGAACTTGCAAAAGAGCTACAGGATGCTGAATCTCTCTTTAGGCAGAGTGGTCATGTTTTTGTTTCTGAAAAGACTTCTACTTCTAAGCCAAAAGGCGGTAAGAAGAAGAATAACATTCAGAAATAGGCAAACTCAGCAAAGAAGGGCATGGGACCTCAAGGCGCGATGAAAAAGCCGAAAGGCAAATATTTCAAGTGCAAAGGGTCAGGACATTGGAAGACTGCTTCTCAAACAAGGGAACAAAGAAGGTATATCTCATTTACTAGTAGTTGAAACATGTTTAGCGGTGTTATCTACCGGCACCTGGTGTGTAGATACAGGAGCCACTAATCATGTCTGCAATACATTGCAGGGGTTCTAGGAAACCAGATGGCTCAGTGATGGAGAGATATGCTTGTTCATGGGTGATGCTACAAAAGTATCGGTCGTTGCATTAGGAGATGTTACTTTATCTTTTGGTAGAAATAAGTCTTTGACATTGAGAGATAGTCTTTATGCACCTTCACTTAGAAGGAATTTAGTTTTTGTTTCTATGTTAGTTAAGGATGGATATTCAGTTTATTTTAATGACAATATTGTTATTAGAAAGAATAAATATTTTATCTGTTCTGGTGCATTGGTTGATAATCTGTATGTCATTAATCCTATTTTGCCCACAATGCAACTTATGGAAATGAATAATATGTCATCTAACTTAAATAAGAGAAAAGAACCTTCTTGTATGAACCAAACATATCTTTGGCACTTGCGATTGGGGCATATTAACCTAAGAAGGATTCAAAGACTGGTTGAAGATGGACCTTTGAGTTCATTGGAAGTGGAGGCACTACCAGTCTGTGAATCCTGCTTGGAAGGTAAAATGACCAAAAGACTTTTTACGGCGAAGGGGTATAGGGCCAAAGATGTGTTGGAATTGGTTCATTCTGATTTGTGTGGACCCATGACTATCCAAGCTAGAGGTGGCTTTGAATATTTTGTCACATTTATTGACGATTATTCAAGGTATGGATACATTTATTTGATGCGCTGTAAGTCTGAGTGTTTTGAGAAATTCAAAGAGTATAAGGCTGAAACGGAGAAATATTATAGAAAATGTATCAAGTCATTACGATCAGATCATGGTGACGAGTACCTCTTTGGAAAGTTTAGGGATTATTTATCAGAGACTGGAATTGCATCCCAATTGACTGCACCTGGAACGCCCCAGCAGATTGGTGTAGCCGAAAGAAGGAATAGAACTCTTATGGAGATGGTTAGATAAATGATGAGTTATTCGGATTTTTCAGATTCGTTTTGGGGATATGCCTTAGAGACTGTAGCTTATATTTTGAACTTGGTTCCTTCTAAGTCAGTACCTCTTACTCCCACAGAGCTGTGGATTGGGCGTAAGCTTAGTCTGAAACATGTTCGCATTTGGGGTAGTCTAGCACATGTGCTGAATGGGAAAGAAGATATGTTGGAATCTCGTACAAAAGTACGCTTGTTTGTAGGCTATCCAAGAGGAATGAAATGAGATTTATTTTATAGTCCTAAGGATCAGAAGGTCATTGTTAGCACCAATGCCCGATTCTTAGAGGAAGACTATGTGATGAACCATAAACCCATAAGTAGAGTTGTTCTAGAAGAACTGAGACGTGAGACACCAAGTACTTCAGTACCAACAGTACAAGAGGATGAACCACAAATAACTGCACAACGTGTCACAAATGTTACACCACAACCGATAGTGCCTCGTCGTAGTGGAAGGGTTGTGATACAACCTGATAGATATATGTTCTTGGAAGAGTCGTCAGACTTCGTCCCTGAGGAACAAGATTATGATCCCTGTACCTACAATGAAGCACTCCAAGATAAAGATGCAGAGTTTTGGCAAAAAGCAACGATATCTGAAATAGAATCTATGGATTCTAGTCAGGTCTGGAAGCTTGTAGAACCACCCGTTGGTGTAAAAGCCGTTGGATGCACGTGGGTCTATAAGAGAAAAAGAGGATCAGACGGTAAGGTTGAAACCTTTAAAGCTCGACTTGTAGCAAAAGGTTTTACTCAAAGAAAGGGGATCGATTATGAGGAAACCTTTTCTCATGTAGCCATGCTTAAGTCTATCCGAATTCTTTTATCTATTGCAGCTCATCTCGATTATGAGATTTGGCAAATGGATGTCAAGACAGCTTTCCTTAATGGAAGTCTTGAGGAAGACATCTATATGAAGCAACCAGACATGTTCATTGAAAAGGGCCAAGAGCATCTTGTTTGTAAGCTCAAGAAGTCCATTTATGGACTTAAGCAAGCTTCCAGTTCTTGGAACATATGTTTTGATCAGGTGATAAAATCCTATGGATTTGATCAATGTCTGGATGAATCATGTGTATATAGAAAGTGTGACGAAAACGTGGTGGTGTTCCTAGTACTTTATGTGGATGACATCTTGCTCATTGGAAATAATATGAAGGTGTTATCTGATGTAAGGGTATGGTTATCCAAACAGTTTGATATGAAGGACTTGGGAGAAGTAGGTCACATCCTTGGGATTAAAGTTCTACGAGATCGCAAGAAAAGGATGTTGGGCTTATCCCAAGCTTCCTATATCGATACTGTACAAACTCGTTTTAGTATACAAAATTTTAAGAAAGGTTTCTTACATTTTAGACATGGAATTGCTCTATCAAAGGAGCAGTGTCGTGTCCGAGGACACCTAAAGAGATAGAGAACATGAAGGCAGTTCCTTATGCTTCAGCAGTAGGAAGCTTAATGTATGCAATGCTATGTATGAGACCAGACATCTGCTTTGCCGTAGGTATGGTCAGCAGATATCAGTTTAACCCAGGACAAGAGCACTGGACTACCGTAAAGCATATTTTGAAGTACCTGAAAAGGACTAAAGAGTATATGCTAGTTTATTAGGCAGATAGTTTAGTTCCCTTGGGGTATACAGACTCATATTTTTAGTCAGATAGGGATTCCAGGAAATCTACCTCAGGTTATGTGTTTACTTTGGGAGGTAGAGCCATTGTGTGGAGGAGTATCAATCAAAAATGTATTGCTGATTCTACCATGGAAGCCGAGTATGTGGCAGCCTCTGAGGCAGCCTCTGAGGCAGCCAAAGAAGCGATTTGGCTCAGAAACTTTCTGTTGGACTTGGATATGGTACCTAGTTTGCCTAAGTCTATTACACTTTATTATGATAATAGTGGTGCAGTTGCAAACTCGAAGGAACCACGAGCCCATAAGACAGACAAACACATTGAGCGCAAGTACCACCTAATATGAGATTTCGTAAAGAAAGAAAAAGTTGCTGTGATCAAGATAGCATCAGCCGACAACCTAGTTGATCCCTTTAGAAAGAGCTTACCAACTAAGGCTTTTGATAGTCATGTTGAGGGAATGGGAGTCAGATGTGTAGCAGCATGGCTTTAAGTATAAGTGGGAGATTTATAAAAGTATAATAAAAAGCACTGCTTTGAGTATAAGTGGGAGATTGTTAGGGTTATATACTAAAAGCATCACTTTTGTAGTAACCTTATTTCCTTAAATTTTGAATGAGAATCATATGGGCAAATGTTTGCATATTTTATTTGTTGCAAGTGTTAATGCAAATGTCTGATATTCTATATTGTAGATAATATGGTGTGTGGTGTCACACAGAAGATCATATTATCAGTTCCCTATGGAGTATATAAATAGTTCACAACCTAGATGGACTTGGACAATCTATTGGAAATGTTGTAGTGTAATCTGGTATTAGTCTATCTTGACTATAGGTTTACACTAGTACACTTTGTGTGTATTGAACAGGACCACTTGAGGTTGTTCTCTTTGTACTGACTACATAAGAGAACAAACACCTCTATTATTATGGATGCTTGTGCTCTTAATCCGGATATAATAATAGACATGTATATGCAGTGTGCATTACTTTAACTCATAAAAGAGTGAGATTCATTATGGATCAATAACCTCTATGAATTGGGTAATAACATTGTATGTATGATGGGCTGTTGATTATAAATGGAATCCATGTCTCGATAGATCGGGTTGATGATGTCCCCTTAAGGAGCTCATAAGGATTGTCATGTAAACCCTGCAGGTGGATTATATCCGACATGACAAATAAAGTTGAGCGGTACTACTTAAAGATAAAAGATGTCGAATTAATATAGTTGTCAGTAACTTAATTTGATCGACGGATATACGATATCTTAAAATGGGGAGCCAAACGAGCATATAATAAAAGGAGCCCACAAACATAATTTGGGATTAGGAAGGTAGTGCAACAATAGCTCATTAGTCGACCGAGCTATTGTTAATGGGCCTGGATTGTGTGTTCGGGCTGAACACAGGATATCCAGATCCGTTAGGAGGCCTAACCCTAATTTTTCCTCATGGTCCCTGCCGTAGCCTATATATATCCTATATATCCTCTATTCTCTGGCCGCCAGATTACTGATCAGAAATCAAATACTTTCTCTAAATTCGTGATTTACGTAAGGAGAGAAAGAGAGGACTGCTAAGGAGAAAAAAAGGTTGGGAGATCGTCGCCCACACGACGTCCAACTCGAGGAAGGAATACGTACAGAAGAGCTTGGGTTCGTCCGCTCGAGATTGCCAGGAATTACTTGTCTTCTTTCCGCCGCAGGTATAATTCGTGAACCCTAGTTTTCGCCTATGAAGGGTTAGAACACGTATTAGATCTTTTTAACTTTCTATTGATCAATACGTACACCAAAAAAAGGGTCATGGGAATCCCCAGTTCCATCAGGTCTGTCCTAATAGTACCTAGGTATTAGAGTACTATCGGGAGACTTGATTTAAACTAGGAAAACTTGATCACAATATAGGAAATCGGGTACATCGGGTATATCGATATTCTATAAACACTTTTTGTTTTAGGATTAGGACATTTTAACAGTTTTTTATTTTTCAGATATTTCAAAGCATGCAACACCGAAATGGTTGATCCACCTACACTTGTGGGTTTCGAGCCTCCACTACTTTCTATCGCCCTACTATCCCCATGGGTAGTACGCAGTTGACGAAGATGTTTCAAGAGTTCCTTGACACCTAGAGAGAGCAGGCCATCATTTTCCAAACTAGACTTGCAGGTGCGTTTTCCAAGCTAGGGAGGACTTCTGATTTTCAGACTCTCAGACCGTTGGACTTTCCCGACACCGAGCGCATATCTTGCAGCGAGGAGCAGATCGAGAACTTGGAGCCGCCACTGAAGATCATCCAAGTCTCTAAGGACCCAACTCCTCTAGAGATTGGAGCCACCAGCTAGGATATCCAGAATGTAGCACAGACAATAGAAAGAAACAGAAAGCTAAATCCCAGGAGAGACAAGAAGACTTATGAAGGGGATAGCAACTACTATGGATCTGTAAAGCATCACCACACTCAGACAACGCTTCTTCAGCCGCGTCATCAGATTCAGATGATGGCCATTTGTGCTTTCTGCCGCCATTCAGGACATTGCTACGACGAGTGTCACAAGAGGTGGAGGCTATATTTATTCTATGGATCGCCTGCCCACCAAGTCAAGGACTGCCCGGAGGCCGTTGATCACACTGCCCAAGGACGAGTACGAGGAGCACCAGGACTATAGCAAAGGGACCGGCCTCTCCAGAGTCAGCAAACACATGGAGCATTACCACAAGGACCAGCCTATGACTGGACGGCTGAATAAGTTGGAGCAGTTCCAGTTCCTGAAGGAATATTGAAGACGGACTGAAGAAAGAACTCTTTTGCATGGTTGGAGGAAACCATGTATCGTGATTCGCAATCCAGTCTTTCCTTAAATTTCTCTTAACACTTAGATTGTTTCTTGAAACCTCTTGTTTTCTACTTTGAAACCTTGGTTGATATTCATTTCGAGAGATTGTTTCCTATTTAGTAAACTTGTTTCAGATCCACAATTCGATAATTGTTTGAAATCTACTATTCGATAATGTTTGCATATTCATCATTCATGACTCCGTTTCCTAGTGTTGGCTCCTATTTGAAAATTTTGTTCCCTCATCAAACTTCGTGTTATTTAAGATTTAATTTCTACTCGAGACTTCATTTTGAAACCCTGTTCCTCATTCGAAATCTTGTTTAAGCTTCGTCCTATTCAGGACATTGTTAAGGATTCCTTTGAGGGTTTTGAAGATTTTGTTTCCTATTTGAGATTGACTCATTCTATATATGAGACTTGTTTTCCATTCATGACTCTGATTTTTATTCAAGAGTTGTTGTCTACGACTTTGTTTCAACCTTGTCTCCTATCCAAGATTTCGCTTGTTTCATGGATACTTGTTTCCTATTCTCTTATTGATATTCTGTTCGCTATTTGAACTTGCGCTACTCGATATTTTATTCCTACTCAAAAACTTATTTTGAAACCTTGTTCCCAATCAAAACATTGTTTGAACCATCATTTATATTTGATGCTTGATCGAGATTCAGTCCCTATTCGAGACTTCGTTTGAAGATTTTGTTCCTATTTGAGAAATTTTGACTCATTCTCTATATAAGATTTTGTTTTATATTTATGATTTTATTTTCTACTCAAGATTGTCCTCTATTGGTGATTTTGTTTTCAACCTTGTTTCCTATTTGGGATTCTTCTTTGTTTTATAATCCTGATTCAGTACCTTGCTTCCTATTCACTATTGATACTCTGTTCTCTATTTACTGTTCGTGACCTTGCTTCCTGTTTGAGATTTTCTATTAGAGAATTGTTTCCATCTGCGACTTTGTTGAATTTTGGTTTCTTAGTTGAGATTTTATTCTTATGGAAAATTTGCTTCGTATTCGGAATTTTGTTCGAAACTTCGTTTGTTATTAGATATTTGGTTGAACTTTGTTTTCGGTATGAAATTTTATTTCTTATTTGAAACCTTGTCTTCTATCTGATACTTCGCTTCTATTCACCCTTTGAGACTCTGTTATTCCTTCAGGATAACATTCCATATACGGAATTTTGTTACCATTCCAAGTTTCATTGAGATTCCGGTTACTATTTGAAACTTTGTTCCCTGTTTGAGATTTAAAATCTTCTTGCTTGCCCTTTTAGTACTCACTAATCCTTGATTGGATCCCTTGTTGCTTCTTAGTACCTAATAAACCCTTGTATTCTAACAGACAATAATTTTACTATTATTGTGACTTGGACTATTGAAACTCATTTTGGATTCCTTGAAACTTCTTTTAAATTCCTATGGATAAGGTTGAGAGACTATTCGATGATCTACTGGGGCGTGGCAGTTGCACGCTGCAGTCATTATCTGGACTACGGATACTGAAGTTCACTGCAGCCAGCAACGCACTGGCGAGGCAGGAACTCTAAGTTGAAGTGATTTCAGACATTCATAGATTTTTGAATATTATTGAAACTGTGTCATATTCTTCATATCTTGATCTCTTGGGTTGTTTCGTCAATGATTGTTGGAAAATGGATAAGGTTGACAGAATATTCGGTAACATATTGTTAATTGAGTCACAGAGCTGAAAGTCCACTGCAGTCAGATATATATACTAGCGGGGTAGGGATTGTAAGCAAAGTGATTTCAAATACCTATATGTTCTCAGGTACCATGGAAACTATATTCCCATTTTCATATGATTATTGATTTTCGAGAATCATAAATCCTTGCACGTTCACCTTGATTTGATACTGATATCTCCTGGTTAGCTTCTATAAGTTTTCTCAGTTAACCCTTGCAATTTTCTCTTCTTGCATTTTATCGTTGGATCATGTGATTTTCTCAAATATATACATAATTGCTAAATTTGATTCTGTTCCACCAGATTTTCTATTAATCTTACTTATATTATGTTTTGCCTAAACTTTGATCTTAATTATGCCCACCTAACCGTGATGTCCTATTGTGCTAAACTTACAATCCTGACCTTGCTTCGAAGATCGTACCCTCATGATTTGACCTCTTTGGTCGTAGGTGTCATACACCTTTATCTTGGGACGACGTAGGCGAGAAGACTTGCTTGGACCAGGGGGTAGTAGATTCAGCTGAGAAGTTAGATTGATCAGAGAGCGTCTCAGAGTTGCACAGGGTCGACAGAAGCACTGAGCGGACAGCAGCAGACGACCTCTAGAGTTTGCAGTTTGAGACATGGTCTTCCTGAAGATCTCACCGTGTCAGATCCCTATTTTTGGAAATAGGTATATGACTGTATTTCGACTGTATTTCGTATTTTGGAGGATTTTAATTTTGGGGTATATTTGAAATTTTTATTATTTTATTGGAGGTGATTTTGCCCTCATTAATTATTTGTTATTAATTAATTTCTTGATTCTAATCTACCCCTTTTCATAAATATCTACCTAACCCCTCTCCCATTCTCTCTCTTCCTCACTCTCCTTCCAGGTGAAGCTTCTCCTCTCACCTATACTCTCTCTCTCTCCTCCAGCCCGATCTTCCTCTCCCCTAGCTCCGGCCACCACCCTCACCGCCAGCTCCGGCCACCACCCTCACCACTAGTTCCCTCTCCTCCTCACTGCTCTCTTCCCCTCCCTGGAGAGCAGCCCCCTCACCCGAGCTCCCTCTCCCCCACACCACGATCGCCACCGCCGGCCGCCACGACCACCGCTGCCACCATCATCGTCATCTTCAGCGCCACCGACCTCCAGCCCCGCCCTCGTCTCGGCCACCGCCGCCACCACCATCGTCGCCATCTCCATCCTCCTCCCGCCGGTGAGTCTCTCCTCCGGCCTCCCCTCTCTTCCTATATCCTCCGCCTGGCTGAGCCCCATGGCCGCCGTCCACCTCGGCAGCACCCTCGCCTCCTTGCGTCTCCTCCTCCTCTCCGTTCTTCCCCGGCGCAGCCATCCTCCGCCGGATCCCGACCCCGCCTGGCCGAACCCCCGACACCTCCTCCGCCTCTCCCCTTCTTTCTTCTCGGCGACTGTCGCCTCGGGAGCAGTGCCACCTTGGGCAGCGGGACGCCCTTGGGCCCCGCGCTGCTCGGGCAGCGTGTTCCCCGGGCCACGTGCCTTGGGTCACGTGTACTCGGTTCGTGCGTTCCCTTATTTTCTGTGTTTTTTGGGATGCGTGCCCCTTGATTTGTGTCATCTCGGTTTATGTGTACCTTGATGTGCGTGCTGTCTCGGTATTCGTGCACCTCGATTACCGTACTATCTCGGTTTGCACACCGTCTCATTTTTTGTGCCTCGGCCTTTGTGCCATTCTTGATTTTCGTGCCGCATCGATTCGCGTATATACATTGATTTGCATGACCATCTCAGTTTGCGTGCCGCATTGGACTTCGCACCGTATCGATTTGCGTACGTACATCGATTTATGTGCCGAATCGATTTACGTGCTCCTTGGACTTTGGGTCGTTTTGATTTACGTGCTTGCCTCGATTTGCGTATCGCGTGATTCGTGGACCATTCTGATATTCGTGATTTTCTCGATCTATGTGCACGTCTCAATTTACGTGCACGTGTTTCCCGTTCATCTCGATATTCGTGCCATCTCGATTCTTGTGCACGTCTCGATATACGTACATGTCTCGGTTTACGTGTCCGTATCGATCTGTGTACCTCAGTTTCCGTGCCCGATCCCTGTACTGCTTGCGGGACCCACACGATATAGCCTTCTGCCATCTCTTGTGATTATTCTATTATTTTATTATTTGGTGCTGATGACTATTCATTGTGTGTTCTGAGGATCTCGATTGGCGTGCTAGGTTGGACCGTGACTGCCGAAGACTTGCTTACCTAGCCGAGCCCTTTAGACAAGTATTCCTTGCTCATCGACGGCTCTTGCCCTCTCTCCTGGATTTTATTGCATTTTAATTTGTTGTAATTGTAAATGTATAACCATGAGTAGTGTAGCCTAGTAGTAGAACTGCCATGATAACCTAGATTAGCTTGGTCCGATACTGGGATAGACCATATCGGACGACTCGGATGGGTCATCCACACCTCCGAGGACATAGCACGACTCACTTGTACGGATTGTCCCCATATGTCCCGTGTCCGACTCGCGGTTGGGTAACGGCTTTGGCTAACTTTACTTGTAGCGGTGATTGTGCTTGGGTTAGAGATTTATGGACATGTGTTGTGGTGCGCCCTGCGAGGTGGTTATTTTATTATTATGCATGTTGGCTTGGCGCCAGTACGTATAGTAGCGCTGCTGGAGGCCGGGACTTAGTGGTCTCGGGTTCGAGTGGTTTCCAGTATGCATCGTAGTGCTACTGGAGGCCAATACTTAGTATTCTCGGCTATCGATTTGTTCCCAGTACGCATCGTAGTGCTACTGGTAGCTGAGACTTAGTGTTCTCAGCCCGCGAGTCTGCGATTCTGCGATTCTGCGGCGGGTTGTGCCGAGTGGTTTTAGCCCCAATTCGTAGGGTGCTCCCATCCAGATTACAAAGGAGACTTTGCCGGATTTTTCCAGAATTCCCAGTTGGGAATTTGGTTCGAAGGATTAGGCAGAACCATTCCTTTGGTTTGCTGGATTGGGCTCGTGCATGTTCACCTTGGCATAGTTTATCTGATCCCATTGCCTGCTAGGTAGACTCCCGACTAGATTAGTCGTCTAGCATCTTGACCTATCTTGTCCGTCGGATAGCGTAAGGAGAGCGGTTCTACTCGGGAGATGGTCTGCAACCCTGGTCCTTGTTTGGTTTAAGGGTTGTAGATCTGCTCCAGAGTGGTTCACGCAATCCTTGCCACTTTTTCGACGACATTTAAATATATTCTTGTCCCCTGATTATTCATTCTAGGAGTTGTCCTAGTATAGCCAGATAGGGCTGACAGTTGTCCTATGTATCGGGATTGTGACCTTGGATATGTATGAGGATTGAGTAATATATGAAGTATGATCTCGGGATGTTCAGTTGGTAGACTAAGTGGATTCTTAGATAGTGTTGCTAGTTCTTTGGTGATGTTCTAATTTGATCAGATATGTCTTCGAGGACTTTTGGATTTTGTATACTGGTACGAGTGTCTCGCGGAACGAGGAGAATATCGAGGGTATTATTATATAATTTTTACTCGACTTCCCAAACGCCCAAAACCTGGTACCTTTGTGTATTCCCGTAGTTGCAGAACCTGGTTTGATTGTTGTGTCTTGGTAGTTGAGGGGCTCATTTTCTAGTGGTTAGTGATCATTGACTTGGAGGATCCTTGTGAGCCAGAGGGCCTTGCATTGCTTATAGTGATTAGCTTGGTGTTTGGTTATTGACCTTCCTGGCATGATATTGATTCCATCGTAGAGGGGTGACTCTTGATATATTGATCTAGTGGATAGACCGACTGGATGATTAGAGCATCTAGGCTCCCATATATGCTTGAGATGTTATTATAGTAGAGGTTATGATCTTGTACTTGACCTGATATCCATACCACGATGTGGGCAGATGACTTCTTGTGACTGACAGATTTGTCTCCCAGACCTAACTACTTGTATCCGTGCTATAAGTCCAGATTACCCTTTGAGGTACTGGCTCTGACCTTGCACTGCGGTGCCCTTGTCTACTGGCACTTTGAGGTGCTACCTCCATGATTATATGGCATTGCGATGCCATCTTGATATTCTAGCTATATTATATGATTACCTGCACGGGTATCTGGTAGTTGGCCTATAGTCTTAGCGTGGTTAGGATTGCTTGCTTGCTTGTTGCATAACACTAAGGATGAATCACAACTGGGACTATAGGTGCCGAGGTTGATTCTTACTTAGCGTTCCCGTACTGAGGTACGACATCTAGGAGGGTGATCATGTGACCACGGCATGTGACCCCGGATAACTATATAGATAATCTAGGTAACTTAAACTGGTAGAAGCATTGGGGAGGGGAACGGAATCCCGAGATCATGCATTACCAGCCTTATCCCAGACATTAGTCATGACCTGCAGGCTGGCCGCCACGGATATTGTTACCATTCGCACTAGTGGATGGCAATATCCGGCTACTTTATGTACTATATATTATATACATGGCATGCTCGGCACGGTGGCCTTACGAGGGACCGGTGGTGACATGCAGAGCCCGGTGGTCTTGCGAGGGACCGGCGCTCATTTAGTCTTGATATACTTGGCCCCGCTAGCCCTGCTGGGACGGCACGATCTGAGGATTCCTATATTGCATTATTGGGGTAACCCAGCCTCCACATAGACAGCCGTAGATATTTGAGTGGCCGCTTATTCACCTAAATTGTATGGCTTGTTGCTTGCTAAGCTGGCTGGCACGTAACGCTGTCCCAGTACGGTAATTCATTCCCTTGTTCTTGTTTGATGTAGGGGTGAGTTACTGTTCCGATGACAGACTACGAGTTCCAGTTGGCGATGCAAGCATTAGTGGATGTTAGGATGACTGTTATGATTGTTGGTTACTTACGTATTAATAGTTGGATTGCTGCCTTATATTCTATAATCGTGCGTTGGTACCGCACGACCCCTTACCTTATTTACTGTTTTAGATGCTATTCCTGTCATATTTTATCCTGCTGGTTTTCTTCGCCCGTCCTTGAGCCTTCCTTTCTGGTACTTGCTACGGTTGGCCTGACCAACCCTGGATTGTTCCCAGATTGCCTGAGACCAACCCTGTGGATCTTCTAGACTTGATATGCTTCAGTTCCAGACCATGCTAGGGACTGTGGAAAGGTATACTAGTCTACATTATTATTCTGTACTGTGGATTTCTGATTATCATATGTGTATTCCCTGCTTTCCATATGATTATCTCTCTTGATGTTGTTTCATTATGATTTGCCGGTGGACATGAGATCGGATTTAGGCCATAGATTGATTGCATGCTAGGATACCCAGCAAGACTTGACAGCCGTCATCGTCGTAGAGCGTATTCGTACTTTATACGGTGTAGCTGGCCTACGTCCGCCCCCGTATTCTGGTATTGGGGCGTGACACACCGATCAGAGACACTATCATATTTGGCAGAGGCAAAAAACTCTGCTTAGATACATCGGGCCTTCCGATGTGACAGAGCGGATCGGTGAGGTTGCATATCGATTGGCACTTCCTGCTAGTCTAGAGGGGTACATAATGTCTTCCACGTATCCCAGCTCCACTGCTATATTCCTGACCCGAGCCATGTTGTCGTCTATTCAGAGTTGGAGGTTGGCCGAGTCTGACCTACGCGGAGTAGCCGTGGAGATTCTTGACCGCAGAGTGAAGCAGCTAAGGAACCAGAAGATTCCGTTTGTCAGAGTCATATGGAATCACCACTCTTCAGGAGAGTCCACATGGAAACGCGATGATGAGATGTGGGAGCGCTATCCTAGCTTTTTTGTCTGATTGTACTTGACTTTCAATAAAAGTTTTGAATTCAATTAATGGCTTGTGCGTTCTTGAACAATCATTTTGACTATTAGATTTTATAAGAAATAAATATTTTGTTCTTTAAATTTTGAGGACGAAATTTTCTAAGGGGAGAAGATTTGTAACCCAGCTTTCCTGACAACAATAAAAATAATATTTTCCTATAAGTTAAAAGATAATTTATATAATTGTCTAAAGAATTGATGGTGTTAAATTAGTTAGTCATAATATATTGTTATAGAGATTATCTTATGATTTCAGCCTAATTAAATTCTATGGGCTTTCTTCATAATAGGATTGTTGGACTTTTTCATTGTCCCAGCCAAATCCTCATCCTTGCTCTTCTAATTATGGTGCACATAGGAGAAAGTGCTAACTTGTAATTTTTTTCCACTAAACAGTCGAGTACTACTCTCCTAACAAACCATGTGCGCACAGTAACAAACTTTCAAATTTTTGTTTCCTTTCAAAGAAATTCCCCTCTTCCAAGCAATCAAATTGCCAACAGCTATTGAACCCTCAGTTATTCCTTCTCCAGGCGGTTACAACCACAATTGAACTAAGGAACAGAGAAATTCCTCCTTCCTTCTCTTCCTACGCGATTTCTTGAACCCTAACCCTAATTGGAGGTGATCGGCTATGGCGAAAGCTTCCGGTGCAGTCTAGACGAGATCCTGCCGGCGTCAGCAGGGGAGGACATTTCCTGACAATAGGGATCGTGACGACGCACCACCGAATTAGTCGAGTGATCGACTGATCCAGAGCTCTTCCTTTCGGCGACTCGTTTATTGGCCATGGCGACGGCGAAGCAAGCTCACCGGCGGTTCGCGTGGCAATGATTCAGTTCTTCTCCTGCAGTCTCAGTTCGTGGTTGATCCATTCTTCCACAGAGAGGTTCACGTTCCAGCGCTCTTCTTCGATGGATAAAAAAACAACAGATCGACAGGATTGCTCGATTCAGTTGTTGGCCGACTCAATAAGTTGATCTCGATCTAGGTAGGTCCGATTGAATTTCCGTTCATAATATTTCTTGAATTTTTCGATTTTTGATTGAGCTCTTGATTGAGAACACTGTTCCTTGGACTTAATTGAATTCTTATTGCTGTATTGGTTTATGAGATCCATGAGATCTGAGAATTTCTTACGTTTCTTAGCTTCGAGGAACAGAGAAGACTCGGGGGTGTGTTCGTGTGATGCTGCTCGTTTCATGTTTGATGAAATAACTGAGCCAAGGTCAGAACCGTGAATTGGACACGCGAGGCTTGTGTCCGTCCTGTAGAAGTGTCTCAACTTTGGATTCAGATTCGTCAACCCCAGGTACTACTTTATTTCCTCTTATTTTTGTTCGCTCTAGTCTCGGTTAATTAATGAAAGTTGGATGGGGTTGTGGTCGATGTAGGGATGGTCGTGTGCGTGCCGTATACAGCTCGTGGTACAGTCAGTTCGTGTCCAGAGCTGAGTCGTGTCTACCGAAGAGTTCGTTTAATAAGAGTCGTGTGGACGCAGTTGCATGAGTGACCATTGGAGCCTGTTACCTGCAGAAGATTTTAGTCTTTGAATTTGAAATTCTAGGCAGATTGGGCTTTGATAAGTATTTATGTAACTAAGTTGGGCTGCTGTGTAAATTTTAATTTTTGGGTGTTTGTAGAGCCGTTTAAATCAGTAAGTTTTGATTCGTATCTTGTGTAGATTTTGATTGGTAATATTTTGGTAGGTTTTATTTTGGATGACTGAGGTTTCGAAAGTCTCCTAGGTTTGAGTTTCCTTCATTTGGGCCTTTGAGGCTAGAGTAGAAGTTGTTAAATTGTAGATGGCTCAGTCCATGTTTTCCTAAAAAGCAGGTTTGGATGATTACTCTATGTGTTTAAGTCAGTCCAGGAGTTGATGTAATCAGCATTTGGTCTAAGGACTGGTCAGTTGGCTTGTATATTTAGGCCCTGTTAACCTGAGAATTAAGCATGGTCGGATGGGCCAAGCAAGCATGGGGCTGGGCTTGTAAGTGATAGAATTTAGTTATTGTTTTTCTCATGTTGTGGGTTTTAGCATAATTCTGGGAGCTAATTAGTTGGGGTTAATACTTATAGTTGGGCTAGTGTTTGATAATTGTTGAGAGTAAGAATCCCTTTGATAAGAAATTTCTGCAAATGTGCTTAAAACTTTTTTTCCAACCAGTGGAAGTATCTTCATAAACTAACGGTTAGTTAAATAAATTATTGTGCTAATTAGTTATCTAGCCAATCCTAAAATATTAGAGGTTAGAAATAAGAAATTAAATAGGACTTAACCATTTAGTGTATCTTAAAAACTTTATAAATAAGAGTTGCAATATAACTAATTGGAATATAACTTGATCTTAACCAACTTGTAAATCATTTAAACAAGAGGACATCCAGCTCCATTCATTACCTTTGGTTTTCTGGAGCAAGGCAAGTACATTCTATGGTTCATGTTCATTTATATTCATATCCTGTACTTTTCTTGTGACACGTCATGACACGATGTCTTGTACTATTGTACTTTTATGTTTTTGTACTTACTTGTAGTCGGGGAGGGGAAATACACTAGCTATGTTACCAAACCCATGTTCTGATATTCATGTAGATAGCTTAGGCCTCGCATCGTGCACGCGGGTCCTAAGCCGTATCGATATTCATGTACTCCTGTACTTATTCCTGTACTCACCCCAGCCGGTTACATATACTAGTTATATTTCAAATATTATGCACATGTCATGTCTTGTACTTCAGGTTCATGGTTTATATTCTTGTACTTTATTTTCTGTACTTTACATTCATGTACTTTCATGTTCTTTTCCTGTACTTTATATTTTATGTTCTCCTGTACTCATTTCCATATCATGATGTTCTTGTTTATTACCTAGAATTGTACTTTGCTTCGCTCCTGACTGGATATGTTGCAGGTGTACTTGTAGGATATTGTTCTACCTTATGGGCCAGAGCCCGGGATCTTAGCTGAGCAGGACGGAGACATGACTTAGCTAGAGGTTTCAGGTTCAGACTGTTTAGCTTTACTCATAAATATTGTTTTTAGAGTTCATAGTATATTTCATTCATGTTGATTCTGATACCTTTATGTTATATAGATTTGTGGATTATGGTGATCTTTCTGGAAAAGTTTTATAAATGCTGTGATTTGTACTTATTCATATTGACTTGTTAGTTTCCCTAGCTTGATAAAGCTTACTACGTTGAGTCTTCCAATGTAGGTTGGGCGTGTCCGACTATTCGGGAGCGGGTCGTGACAACCCCTTCCTCTCCTTTTCTTCTTTATCATTATCATCACCATCACCCTTACCATTAACATCACCACCACCACCACCAACACCATCACTCTCACCATAACCATATACTTCTTCTCCACCATGTTCTTCTCCTTCTCCTCCTTCCCCAGGCCAGCAGCTCGAGCGCAGCCGTCGGCCACCACCACCGGACTACCGCCACCTCGAGCAGCTACGGATGCAGTAGCAACGCAGCAGCGACGCAGCAGCAGCCGTGTGTGACCGTGCCACCACCATACGCCGGTGCCGCCGTGACCCCGTCCTTGACCCCTTCGTGCCTGCGAGCCTTGCCGTGACTACCGCCCCGACCATGGTGCACCGTCGAGCGCGGCCCTGAACGCAGCAGCAGGCGGAGCACAGTGCGTGCGTGCAGCACTGTATAGCAGCACGACAACGACTGTGGACACCGTCGCAACCACCATCGCCATTTTGCACCACCGCGACCTCCCCCATGGCCAAGCGACCTCCTCCGGGCCATCTTCCTCCTCCTCGATGCATACAAGAGGCGATTCATGCGTTTTGCACGGGATCCCGTCGTAATGTGCGAGTTTTGAACTTAGAATTTGCGTTTCGTTGCAGCGACTTCGTACACATTTTATGGGAGATCAGACCGTTGGATCGACAAAATCTTTCCTCCGTCACAATCTCAGTATATACCCCTTCACCTTTGTCAAATTTTAGCCATTAATTCTATCGTTTGCTATGTCAAAATCGGCCACCAAGTTGACCCTTTAAATTGTGTTATTTTTGGACAATTTTGTGGAGCCAATTTTGTGGACTCGTATCTCCGCCGTCGTAGCTCCGTTTGGTATGCCAATGGTTCCTATGCACAGTTGGTATAACCCTATTCTTGTCCCTGAAGTTTCATTTCATTGTGAGCTTGTTTGGTTGGTTGAATTTGACGCCAAAGTTGGTCGTCCGGATTCATAATTTCCAAGTTACAAAATTCTAATTTTGAATCTGGGACTCCGGATTCAATTTCTGACACCACCAGTAGACTCGTGGCGTCATTCTGGTATGAATTCATATAAAGTTTTCTTGATTTGGAAGACGTGGGCTCCTGTACGCATTTTGGTATAAGGCAGGCCCCATAGTCCGAGTCAACGGGCCATTTTGAGATCGGCTCATCAGAATCCAATTTTGGATATACCATTGAGTTCGTATCGTCATTCTGGACTCGTTGACATATACTTTGCTAGATTTAGTGGACTTTGGTTCCTGTGGACACACACAAAAAAGAAGAAGAAAATATTGTCTTTTCTTTTATTGGCGCAATGCACCACAAATCGAGTACGTCTGAGAGATCCTGCGTTGAGGATTTCCGAGTACAAAAAGAATTCTGGAGAATAGGACGATGGAGATCGAGCGGCAGTTGCTCCTTTACTCCGTTGACACTCCGATTACAAAAGTGAAAGTAAACCTAAGAAAATTGTTAACTCTCGGCTCACTGGCAAGAAGTACAACAATTTGGCTCTTGAAAATGCTTTCCGTTCTGTCTGTTGAAGAGGGATGAGGCCCCTCTTTTATAGTCGTTCTTGGGCTGGAACGATGTTATGCGCCCATATGGGGAAACATGCTGGTTCTTATGTGGGCGTATAGTCCTACTTTGGGCGCATAGGACGTTGGCACATACAGGCTGCGAAATCGTGGGTTGGTCGTGGCGTTGACGTGGCCACATGCTTCTGTGCACGACTCCTCGTGGAGACTGACGTGGCCGTGCGCTTCGGTATACGTTTTGATCATGGCTTTGACTGATTCAGGCTTGGGCGCATATCCATGTCTCAGGCTACGCGCCCTCCTTTCGGGGGAGGTAGTCTTGGGCGCATGAAACTTCACTGGCTGGGCGCATGAAGCTGTACTGACTGGGCACATGAAGCTTCGTTGGTTGGGCGCATGGAGCTCTACTGACTGGGCGCATAGGGCTTCACTGACTTGGGCGCATGGGGATTCACTAACTTGGGCGCATGGGACTTCACTGACTTGGGCGCATGGGGCTTCACTAACTTGGGCGCATTGGCTTCATTTGCTGAATTTTTTTTATGCTTCTACAAGACCCCCTTCAAAGTTTTCGATACTTGAACAAGTTCGAAATACTTTGAAAGAAGCATGGATCGTCTTCTCATGATGCAATGGGCGCATGGCATGACTCTCTCCTTTGGGCACATAGTATTTGGCCAGCCTGTTAGAGAGATACGACTGTTGAGATCTTCCTCGAAATTTGAACTGACAGATTCATCGGAGCGGAATTTGAAGCGGTGTATCCTTCATGCGTCGTCCACGTCAGCAAGTGAAAGTCGCATAGTGTGCAGGAAGCTGATTCTTCACGTGGGCGCATAGGCCAGTGTGGGCGCATACAACGCAATGGGCGCATGGGCGCATACAACAAGTGGGCGCATAGGAAGTGACCCGTGCCTATAAATAGGCCCTGAAGGAGAGAGAGAAAGTTCATTATTCCCTTCTCTTTGAATTTTTCAGAAAACTCTTCATCTTCTTTCTTTGAGAACCATGTCTCCCAAGGTTGCCAAGAGATTCGCAAAAGGCAAGGGGGCTGCGCCAAGTGATTCTTCTCCTACGGTAGCGTCCTCGGCAGTCCAGGACCCGATTCTGGGTGAGGGCATGCTTCAAAAAACAAAGCCTCGAGTGTTAATTTGTGACGCTCGAACTTTTCTTCTCCCCGGGCGCTTGCGCCTAAGGCAACATACTTCTGTGAGCATCATTATGCGCTCACAGAAGTCATGCACCAACACTGTGGTGTGCTATGTGCCCACGTGTTGCCATGTTAGAGAACAAATAATACAGTGTATTAGAGAACAAATAATACAGTATTTGTGTAAAGGGTATCCCGTAGATTTTGTAACTTCTCCCTTTTTTGGCCGTCATGGCTCTTGTACCCTTTTTTCGTCTTTTGATAGACGTTTAAGTACAAAATAAAGAACATTTTCGAAAATGAATGTGGTTTTGTGAAATATCGATGCTAGAGGTAATGTGGACGTAGCGAGGATATTTCTGGTAGGTATTTCGCTGGAGAATTTTTTGATGTGGACCTATTATCCGTTTTATATTCGAATGATTCGAATATAGATAATAAGTTGAACGAAGCTGCTAGTAGAGGTAATATGGACGTAATAGCAGAGGGTGTTCTGTATCTGACCAGAGGTAATACGGACGTGGAAAGATATATATCATTAGGGAGGAGTGGATAATTCATAGGTAATAGGGACGTGATTATCCTTGATGAATGCTTTGCTCAGAGGTTATATGGACGTGACAAAACATTTAATCATTCCACTAGGAAAATAATTATCAGAAAACAATTCATAGGTAATAGGGACGTGACTTATTTTCGTCAAACCGAGTTTGGACAGAGTCAAAAAGGGGAATGATTCCACTGGGAAAATATTTAGAGGACCTATTATCCAGGGCGTATTCAAGACTCTTGAAATACGGATAATAGTTAGATAGTTTTTTTTTTGAATCATATAAACATCGCACTGTACATTTACATGGCTGAACATATGTGAACATTATGTAAAAGAGGTTACACATAGTATTTCTTCAGGAACTTGTCGTTGATAGGCATCATGAGCAAGTCACTATCAGGCTTGGTCAGCCGGTATGCACCGTTGGAATACACCGATTCTATGACGAAAGGACCTTCCCATTTAGGCTAGAATTTCCCTTTTGTTTTGTGCGTCATGACCATCGATCTTCTAACTGCTAGGACCAGGTCACCGACTTGGAAGATCATTTCCTTCACTTTTTTATTGAAGGCTCTGGAAAGGCGTGCTTGGTATAGCTCAATGCGCTGCTGAGCTAACAAGCATTTTTTGTCTAGCGCTTCGAGCTCCTAGAGTCGCAGACGATAGCTTTCTTCAGTAGTCAGCTCGCTGGCTAAGGCTACTCGAAGAGAAGGAATCTGGATTTCTAGGAGAAGAACTGCTTCGCTCCCATAAACTAGAGAGAATAGCGTACTGCCTGTTGGAGTCCGGACCGTTGTACGATAGGCCCATAGACATTCACCGAGCTTCTCGCTCCAATCGCGCTTGTTTGAAGATACGAACTTCTTGAGAAGTCTTATGATGGTTTTGTTGAAGGCTTCTGCTAGCCCGTTAGCCGCTGGATTGTAGGCTGTAGAGGCTACGTTCTGGATTCGATTCTTATCACAGAACCGATAGAACGCATGGCTTGCGAACTGTGGACCATTGTCATGGATGATCCTGCGAGGTAGGCCGAAGCGGTAGATGACGTTATGTTTGATGAAACTGATCACGTTCGACGTCTTCACTTAGGTGAGCGATATAGCTTCTGCCCATTTGGAGAAGTAATCGGTTATGGCTAGGATGAACTGATATCCTTTGGAGGATGGCAGGCTGATTGGTCCTATGACGTCCATGCCCCAAGCTTCAAATGGACAAGATGCTGCCGTCGAGTGTAGAAACTCTGAAGGTTGATGAATGAAATCGGCGTGGAACTGACAAGCTCTACACTTCTTTGCATATTCAACAACATCTGCTATCATTGTGGGCTAGTAATAACCCATTCTTTTGAGGCGATCTTGTAATTTGGGGCCTGGTTGATGTGCACCACAAACTCCATCATGCGCCTCCCGGAGTGCATATTTGGCTTCTGTGTCTGATAAGTATCATAACAGTTGCCCGTCGTAAGAGCGTCGGTACAACATCTTGGTAGCTGTGTCGTAGTAAAATCTGAAGGATCGTCTTTGGATGGATACTGCTTCCTTCGGGTCCTCGGAGAGGATTCCATAGACTGCGTAGTCTATGAAGGGAAATCTCTAGTCTTTAGCATCAACGTTTGTTTCCGCTACGTAATTGTGATGAATATACAAGGCATCTTTCACACAGAATAGTTCTTGACCAGACACTGTGATCGACTGCTGAGTATTGGTTGGAACGGTCAAGGAAGCAGCGAGACCGACTAGAGCATCTGCTTCTATATTCTGTAGTCGAGACACGTGCTCGATGAAGAATCCAGCGAAAGTAGCCGCTAGCTCGATTATTGCTCTGTGGTTGGGGATGAGATCTTCATGACGAACTTCATAATCCCCTCGGACCTGACTAGCTATTAGCTTGGAATCGCCGTAAGCTTCCAGATAGTCAACTCCCAGTTGCTTCGCCAGTTGTAGGCCGATTAATAAAGCATTATATTCGGCCATTTTGTTGGTACATGGTTCTACGAGAAAATATGCACGATGTATAACCAGATGATCAGGTGACACGAGCACGATACCTACTCCAGCCACGATGTTTCTTTTGGGCCCTGTTCTTGATGCGCCATCAAAGAACATTTGCCAAATGGGGATTTTTTCAGTTGTAGTGTTAGACTCCACCACTTCATCGGGGATTTCGTCGTAGAGTTTAGACGATTCTGGCACCGGATGAGCTGCTAGGAAATCAGATGATGCTTGGCCTTTTACTGCCTTCTGAGGAACGAAGATCATATCGTATGGAGTCAATAGCATTGTCCATGTAGCTAAACGAGAATTAAGAGAGCCCGGTTTAGTCATGAGTATTCTGAGAGGGTTGACTTTGGATATAATGTGGATAGTCTGCCCAGACACGTAGTGGCGTGTCTTATGGATGGCAAATACTAGTGCAAGGCATTCCTTCTCCACCGGTGTGTATCTGTGTTCGGCACCCACTATTGTGCGGCTGAGGTAGTAGATTGCCTGTTCATGGCCGCCTTCATTCTTCTGAGCTAATAGGGCGCCAAGAGAATGGTCCATAGCGCGGACATATAGTAAGAAGGGCTTCTCCATTATTGGAGCTACCAATACTGGAGGGCTTGTAAGATACGCCTTGATGTCATCGAACACGCGTTGACATTGTTCAGTCCAGACAAAAAATACGCCTTTCTTCATGAGCTGGGTGAACGGTTGACACCTTCCAGAGAGGTTTGAAATAAATCGTCTGATGTAGGCTAGCCTTCCTTGTAGTCCGCGTAGCTCTTTGAGGTTTCTTGGAGGATGCATGTCGAAGATGGCCTTCACTTTCTCCGGGTCCAGATGTATACCCTTTGAAGTGATGACGAAACCAAGGAACTTGCCGCTGGAGACTCCCAGAAAAGACTTAGTTGGATTCATCTTGAGTTGGTGTGCACGCATTAGTTCGAACACCGTTTTCAAGTCTTGGAGGTGGTTGCCCTTGAGACGACTTTTGACTGCGATATCGTCTACGTAGCACTCCACAGTTTTGCGCAAATGATCACGAAAAATTGTGTTCATGGCTCGCTGGTATGTCGCCCCTGCATTCTTTAATCCGAAGGGCATCACCTATAGCAGTATACCTCCAACGGTGTTCGAAAAGATGTGTGCTTCTCATCGTCGGGAAACATCTTGATTTGGTTGTATCCTGAGAACCCATCCATAAAGGACATCCGCTCGAAGCCGCAAGTATTGTCGATCATTACGTCAGTGATCGGTAGAGGGAACTCGTCTTTCGGACATGCAGAGTTCATATCACGGTAGTCGATACAGACTCAAACTCTACCATTTTTTTTTATGACTGGGATGATGTTGGCAACCCAGTCCAGGTGTTGTTCCTCGCGAATGAATCCACTGGCAATGAGCTTCTTGACTTCATTCTCGATGGCTTCCATGACGTCTGGTCAAAATCGTCGTTGTTGCTATTTCACTGGCTTAGCTTTAGACGAAATGTTCAAGCGGTGCATGGCGACTTTAGGGTCCAAGCCTGGCATGTCATCGTAGCTCCATGTGAAGACGTCGATGTATTCTCTTATAAGCTGTATAAGAGATTGGCGTTCTTCGTCAGATAGACTTTTGCTGATGAAGATTGGTTTGAAAGATGCTTTATCTCCTAGATTGACTTGGATGACTTCGTCTTCGGTAGGTGGTTCACGTTGTTCGAAGCACAGCTCCCACCTAGTATCCATTTTTTGAGCCCATTGTTCAAGCTCGATTGATTGGACATCGTCTGTAATTTGGTCAGCGGAAATCATGTTGACGGACAAAGTTGCTTTGAACATATCGTCGATGCTGGAGTCTGAGTCCCAAAGGGAAGAATCAGAAGAATGAGAACAACGATCTGCTTCATCATCTGATCTTTCGGGAGTTGTTGGAGGAGAGACATAGCCCAAACTGTAGTGCCCCGTCCCGCAAAGTTAATCGGAGAAATCGAAACGTCGACGGCGTTGGAACTTAGCCTTGCAACGGCTGCTCGAAAGGCTCGCTCGTCCGAGGCGACTCCTCGCTCAGGTGGGGTAGTTTCGGTAAACTCTCCTCATCTTAGCCTTCGCATAATAAATCGTGTTTTCAACTTGCACAAGTAGGCTAATACAAAAAGCTACGCACCAACATAGCTAAGGAAATAATCCCGTGGGGTCAAAATGTCCTAGAACATGGAAAATGGTCCCACGGTCTACTTAGAAGTCGGCTCAGCGTGCTTTAAAATGACACTCGATCCTTCGATCCCATGGCTTAGGAGAAGGAAGTTGGCCTAAGTTGCTAAATTGCCCCGACACTTGAAATAGCCTAAGTCTTAGGTGTCGCCTGCGTAAATACTTGCTAAAGCAGGCACGGTCCCGTTGTGCAAGGCTTGGCATAGCCTTCGTATGTCCCGTTGGTCCCGTCGATTCGTCCCGACACTCGAATTTGCCTAAGTCATAGGCGTCGCCCCCACGAATGCTTAACAAAGCATGCACGGTCCTGTCCCGTAAGGCTTGGCATAGCCTTCGCACGTCCCGCAAGTTAAGTCGTCTTGCACGGCTCGTTGGCTTAAGTCTAGGCACCCAGCAGTTGGTTATTCAAGTCGACCCCGTGCCTAGCATGTTCCCTCGACGCGTAGCTCGGCGTAGCCTTTGCTCGTCGAGTCCTTGCCCGAATAAGTTAGACAAGAGTTGTGCTGGGCTATCGAAGCCATTTCTAGCACTGTCCCGCTCTAGCTGCGGTTGTCAAGTCGCATAGCCCCTTGAGAATAAGGCTTGTCGTACAAAGTATATGACTTAAATGTTAGCGTCGCCTAGAGAACCAGGCCTGTCTAAGGCATGAGTTACGGTCGGTTTAGTGAAGAGCTTGCCACGAACAAAGGAAGTCCACGCGAATTGTTGTCGCCGAGATCGGTCCCGCAACTTGGGAGTCTCGCCATGTCTTGATATGTCCCGCACACGAGATCGGTCCCGCGGTTTGGGAGTCTCGCTAAGTCTTGATATGTCCCGCACACGAGATCGGTCCTCCGGCTTGGGAGTCTCGTAAGTCTTGATAGAAAGAAAGAAAAGCATGTTCATGTTAAGGAAAGACTGGTAGATCGAGTTTAGACTTGCATGGTCATGGACAACTTGTCGACAAGGTGTAGTCTTCTCGGATGATCTCCTCTGGGGCACCGGGATCATTCGTCCGGGAGAAGCGAGTGCGGCTCAACCAGGATGCAGGATAACCGCATGGGAGTATCGGCGCTTCCGGGGCTAGCTACCCTTAGAAGGGAGGACCGATACCCCCGCCGAACCGTATCCAAGATAGCTTGAAATTGCTAGTGACCACCTCATGTAGATGTGTCGGCAATAGCGGCACACCGCGTGTATGCCTTTGGAATGAGTCTAGAACTTGAATGCTTGTCTAGTCGGGAACACAAGGTCTGGGCCTAAGATTGGGCTGCAGCATAGGCACCGTGCTTGGCACGATAGATGGCGTCGGGATGTTCATGAAAGTGATACTATGGTCCACAAGTCTTGTCTAAGTTAGCAAATGGGTCTAACAGGAAGGCCGCAAGGCGGTAGCACGATAAGTCTTGATAACTTGCGAGGCATGGCCTCATCTTGAGGCACAGATAAGTCTAAGAAAGGTCTAGAGGCACGGCCTGCACGAGTCATCCCATTGCTGTCTTTGGCACTTGAATCATTGGCACAAAAATTGGTCTAGTGGCGCTAAAGTTTAAGTAAAGGTCTTGGCACGGCCGAGTTCGCGTAAGTTGCTCCTCGGCATAGCATTGTCTCGAATATGTCTAAGTTACAAATAGAATGTGGCACGACCCTGCCGTCCCGAGTTATAGTTCGATCAAGTACCTAAGCGATGAGGCACTGCCTCGCTCGAAACACACGTTGGCATTATAGCACGATCCCGTCGTTGTACGACCTTATCGTTGCATCGCTAAGTATAGACCGACACGTCTTGTTTAAAATGCATCCTAAGGCAAGACTAGAAAGACAATTGAAAGGGTTTAAGCTGCACAAAGTAAATAAAACATGTCAATTATGTATGGGTGGGCGAGAAGCTCACTCCACCAGTACAGTGGTACTGACACCCACACAGTGTTTCATGTGCAGGCACAGGTAGAAGCTCGTGGTGCAGAGCTCGCTTGGATGCGTCAAGGCACGGAGTTCCTTGGCGAGTCTAAGCGTGCGGTCGCGTGATCTGAAGACTTATACAGGGCATAATGTATGGACATCGCCTTCCGAAGCTTCCGCTGACTCAAGCATTGTAATCAAGAGAGAGAGAGCAGAGAGTGACTTTGTAAACGAGAGAAAAGTGAGCACGAGAGACTTGTAATTTTGCCTTGCGCCCACAAATGTAATCTTGTGTTCAATATCAATAAAAGAGCTTCTTTTGAATGACTTGTGTAAATGTGTTCTTCTTTAAATTTCGCTGCAATGTATTCAATATTTCTGCTTGGGACTTCTGTGCGACGACCCCGTCGCCGTCGATGTAATCGGCCGTTATGGAACTGCCTTGCACGAGAGCAATCTAGGCTCGTGCGACATCATGCCTTAGCGAGGACGATCGCTCCTACGGGAGCGGGGCGTGACACAAACCAACACCGCTTCGTTGATAATAGTTCTCGGGTTTGCCGGAAGGAGCAAAGTGTCGTATTGGCAACCGTCATCTTCGGCCGTAATTTAGCCCTTGGTCGCTTTTGATGCCATATCTTATGTGCTGGATGATATTCTTGGCCTGCCAACTCTACCGAAAAAGTTGTATTTTTCCAGAGTCATAGTCAGCCTCTGTGTTGTGCTTGGGAGAAGTAGAGTCTGGAACAAACTTTCTCTCGCCAATTATACGACCGAAGATGATTAGTTCTTCATCCTTCTTTCTGGCTGGAATGATGAAGTAGAGGATATCTTCAGGGTAGACTTTTTCCCGCATGTAAGGTGTTGTGACCGGCATGCAGAGGTGTGGTCCTATGCCATTCTCTAGAGCGTATATCGTATCTATGTAGTGGTTTACAGATTGATAGGCATCGGAGTAATTCAAAGATAAACCTTTACTAAGGAAATACGCAAGTTTCTTCTTCAGGGATAACATCATCCGCTGAAGGTACATTATTATGAGTATTGATATACTCATTGAGAGGACCACCATCTGGAAGAGGAGCCACAATCTTGGTCGATTTCACCACGTAGGGTAATTTTTCAGGATTGGAAGGACGGGCATCAGTAGGTTCATCCATGGGTGTCTTGCTGAGAGTGATGGTCAATGGTTTGACCTTGTAAGGTTTCTTCTTTTTCACCCAGATTGTGAGAGGCTTCGGAGTAATTTTTGGAGTAGTACGTCCTTTGACTCGGATAATCAGGGGACCATCATTGGAGGATGGACTTGTTTCAGCTTCATTATCAGCTTCGTTGCCGTTATCCTTGGGGGGATGAGATTGGTAAAGTACCGAATCTCCATAGTAAGCCTCGATGCCCTTAAAAGGATCGACATCGGCAAACACCGTCTTCACGACACCATCATTGTTGACGTATTTGAAGCACTTGTGAAGTGTGGAAGGAATGATCATGTTCTCGTGTATCCATGGACGTCCCAACAAGACGTTGTAGGATACGTTGGCGTCGATCACATAGCAGGAAACCTCCGTTTGGAGATCATCGATCTGGCATTTGAGACGGATCTTGTAATGCCCCGCTCCGCACGAGACTTTTGGTTGGCTTGTTTGATGCTATCAGAATGTTAGATCGAGACTTATGTTAGGAATCGGGAGAATTGAGACTGATGCAGTCTCTCTTAGCTGGCTAGACGGAATGGATATTCGAACGTGGCTCGCTGGTGGAGCTACGCATAGTGGAATTGTGTATGATCGGAACAGGAAGACCCTTTATTGCAAGTGAGTGGAACTGTCCTTCCTCCTCCTTACTCCTTCATGTTTAATAAAATGAAGTATTGAAATGCTATGAATTGTCCCTAAATGTCCCATATGTTAGTTGCTAAATAATAGAGATGCTTATGCTGAGAATTATTGAACTGTACAACACATTGAACTGCTAATGTGATTCGATGCCTGAGAATGAATTGATAATATTGTCCCTTATGCTTAACGCTGCCGGAACAAGTAGACACTTGAATAATAAGATGCCTTATGAATGATAGAATAAAAAATGAACTGGCTATGCTATCGAACCAATGAACTGAATAAAACACTAGAATCATGTACTCTCTGTATATCTGTTGCAAGAATATGAAATGTTGCCTGTCCCTTATAAGCAAATGAAATAATGAATGAATGTTATGTTCCTTGTCGAAAGAAATGATATGAGAAACATTGAAATGAAGCAATGAATGAATAATGATGAAGTATGGGATCCTTGAGATCACCAAATGAAATGATGGTAATGAGGAAATGAATAAGTCATTGAATATGACTAATGATGCACTGTTGCCTTTACTTTCCTTTATATATTTTACCATGCGATTTTGTTCACAAACGAGTCGGACACGCATTCGCATGGTCATGGACAACTTGTATACAAGGTTTGAGTTTTAATTTCCTCGAACAGTTCCTAGGGCCCTAGGGACCAATTCGGCCTAGGAGGAAATAATGATGAGTGCTATGAGAGCACGGATAAGGCAGGGTGGCATAGAGGCTCTCCACCTACTATGCTGACCGCATTATCTTGAAATAAAATAAAGAGAGTCCATATGGTTTAACAATACCAGTGACCATGAAGTCAGGATGTATGCTAATGAATGTTTTGTGCAGGCAGAGTAAGTATATCGGATAACCTGTATTTGATGCAGGTACGAGAAGTCGGCTATCGGTAAGAAATCACATAATTGTGATATTGTATAACTTGTTTCAACTTGCCTGCTTAACATGTTCTATTCAGTATGCTAGAAAGATGCCTTACTATAAATAGTGCTCAAATATAACATCCATGCTAAGTGATACTTGAAGTGAGAATTGTCATAACATGTTTAAGATGTTAATGTTAACGATGCCTTTGCATGATACCACCAAGAATGCTATAATGATATGTCCACATGAATATTGCTAAGAATATGTTTACATGCTTCACTATGATTATTGTCCATGAACTGTAAACTGATGCTAGGCCCCAAGTAGAAAGATCATTCTATTAAATGCTTGCTAAAATTGATCAGTTAGTGTTGGTTTTGGCGAGTGGGTTGGATTCTGCTTGCCAGTACATAGATGATGTGCTGACCCACGATTTTGTGGGCAAGTGCTCATGCTTGGGATATTCTACACACAAAGATTGGCTTGATTGGTCCTGCGACATCGAAGATTTGTTGGGCATACAGAAGCTCTCCTTGCACAAGATGATGTCTTATGTTTATAAAGGGCATAATGTATGGAATATTGTAATCAGTTGTACCAGTGAGATTGTAAGCCAAGTCGGTATATCGAGTTGTAATCCAATGTATCCAACTCTCAAATGTAAACTTTGTAGCATTGTTTAGTTGGCTTTCAATGTAAAGTGAGATTGGTTGTAAGCATTGTACTTCAATACAAGTCTTGTACTCTTCTTCAATTATCAATAAAGAGAATAAAGTTCTATATATCTTTGTGTGGCTTCAAGTTACCCTTTTATCTCCACTGCTATAAAGAAGTGATGTACTTCTATTCAATGAAAAAGATTGTCCTCATTAACTTCAATTTATCTGCTTTTGCCGCTGCGATGTGTTCCTATTTGAAGAAAATCAATTATGTACCATCTTTGCCTTGTACAAGTGCAAAACCAGACTTGTACGGCATCACGCCCAAGCGAGGACGATCGATTCCTAGAGATAAAATATATGAATAAACGACTCTACGAATCGGGGCGTAACAAATTGGTATCAGAGCACGGCTTTACGTCCTTGGTCTCTTTTTTGATTCGTTTCAAAATAAAGTTGCATCGACGATTAACCAAAGTTGCTTACGCGATCACTCAACGTTGTTTTCGCGATTAAATCAAAGATTGCTTCCGCAATTATGCTGTCGTTGTTCTGCAATCATCCTATATTTTTTGTGTCCGAAAGTTCGTTGACCCTCTTGGCTGCTCATTGGATGTTCCATACAATAAGTCTATATATATTATGATGCCCCAGAATGAATAATTGTTGTTGATTTGGACACAAATAACCCAACAATGACTCGATGCCGTAGTATGCTATATTGGGAATATGGGAATAAGAAAAAGTGGCTGGGTATGCTGTAACAAGTTGAGATTGCATGTGATGTTGGAAATGAATTGTGAATGGGGTAATTGATGGATGAGCTCAACGGAACTGGTGAGTTGACTCATGTGTACTGGCTAGTGCTTTTGAGACCCTAAGAATGTTGGCTTGTGATACTGAGACCCCGAGATGTTGGCTAAGCAGTGTGATCATTATAAATCATGAATGTCCGGAATAGATTTGAGTGGGATTGTTAAGGATGGCTTCGTTTCTGAGTGGTATATTGTCTCTACCACCTTAGAACTAGATGTATCTTGACCCTTTCCATAGGATAGCAATGAGACTATCTGTGGGTACTGGGTAGTACCGAGACTTAGCTGGGAGTCATGTATTGTTGATAGATAACTCGAGTGTCCCTTGACGATGATGTTATATTGGGTAGCGAGATTGTCGAAAATCATAACCGGTGGCTTGGTTAGAAATTATTTAGTCGAGTGATGACTCAGACTAGTAAGACAGTATGCTACGGGTAAATTGATTTGGCTAGAGAATGTTGTGGCTTAGAACATTTGAATGTTGATTTCGATTGGTTGGATGCAAATCATATGTGGCTAATACAAAGTTGGTTCCTAAGCTGAAAGTTTTGAAAATATTGTCGGAGAACCAAAAGAATATTAGAAATCTGTGCCTCGACCCTAAGATGTAATAGATGTCAATCTATCTTGATCACCAAAGGATAGTCGTTGCATATGTACATGTATGCTGAGGAATTGAATTGTACTAGAAAATAATGAGTAGTGACTCTGAGTATTGGTGTTGCCTAGAGGATGGCTAAGTGATACATAAATTGTCGGATTGAATGGAATGAACTACTCGACCCTTGCTGCATGAGAATTAAGAATGCCCATAAGATAGTTTGATGATTAAGAAACGAATGAGATTGAGAAATTACAAACGTGTTGGATAATGTCGGTATATGTGACTGTTGGTTGGGATATAGATTGTTGGCTTATGACTTGGTGGTGTGACTCTGTCATACAGATCGAATAGTATGATTCCATAGTTATGTTAAGACAATCAGAATCAATGACCCTTGAGTAGTTAGCCTTGGCTTATGGGTTCGTATGGGTACAAAGGAATTGGAATAGAAATTGGATCGTTGGGAATTTACTTGATGGATTATTAGAATGATGTGAATCATATATCGGGTTGGAAATTGACCGTAATGTTGATAGATCGATCTTAGTCGATCGTTGGGTAGGTCTAGAATGAGCCTCTGTGGGAATTATTTCCTTGAGGAAGACCCTGGATAGATAGACTTGACCCTAGCGACCGTGGGCTGCATAACCAATTGTTGGCATAGCCAACAATGGCGATTAGTTATTCAGACTAAGTTGATATCCATAGGTTTGGGTAGAGTTTCTTAGAACTGTCGGTGGCCTGTTGGCTTGAGAATAAGCAATTTGTATGATCCCTAGTAGCTGTCCACTCTAGGGAAGTCACCTGAATGATTAGGTTTAGCTGTTGGTATAGCTAACCATAGAGACTTGACCGAATAATAGGGTGACCATTGGCGACAGCAAGAATAACCTTTTGGGTATTGAACGAGAGATGGTGATGAGTATGACCTAAGAATGATAAGTTGTAAGTATATACGTCAATATGAACCTTAAAGATGTTTGACCCTTGAAGATTGTGTGTCGGCCTATAGCGGGAATATTGGATCGGTATCTATAGTCGGGTAGCTGGGTTAACCCTGATTGTTGCATAGAATTGTACCCTTGGCTTGGGTAATCGATAGTGGGTGACGTCGAATTGTGTCTTATAGAAAAGATGAATTGCCTCGGTGAGAAATATTGTTGGAATTGGAAAGGAATGTGATTGCATGTTGTGAAACCTTGATATGTTTGGCTCTAAGTTAGACCCTTGACCGAATGTTAGAAATGTTATGCTTGGGTATAGAGCTTAACCAAGTTGTCCCTGATATTAAGTGTTGTGGCCTGGAAGATAGTGATTGTGGAAAGTGAATGAAGTAATAAGTCAATTGAAGGGATGCTAAGTCGGATTTAGAAAAGAGAGTTATATCCTGGCTGATCGAATTGCACTAACATAAAAGTTGGCTGAAGTACATATGTTTTGGGGACGCCTAAAATATGTGTATGGATCCAGCCGAAGTGATAGGTTGCGACTGAGATAACATTATGGGAAGAAATTATTGCACTAGCGTGGACTTTGGCTGAAATGCATATGTTTTGGGGATGCCTAAAATATGTGTATGGATCCAAACGAAGTGATATGTTGCGACCAAAATAGAAATGCAAGGAAAATGTTGGCGAATCAATGAGAAGTTACAAGTAATTGAAAAAAAGATAGACAGATTGAATCGTTGATGGATTAAAATGGTAAGTTGTATAGCTATTTTGAAGTGACTGAAGTGTGCTGAAATGAATATCGAATTGAAGCTGAATGAATAACTCGTTGTGACTAAGTGAATCTAGTAGAAGAGTTGTTTTCTTAAGTTTCGAGGATGAAACTTTTTCTGAGTGGTATATTATGTAATGCCCCACTCCACACGAGGCATTTGGTTGGCTTGTTTGATGCTATCAGAATGTTAGACCGAGACTTATGTTGGGAATCATGAGAATTGAGACTGATGCAGTCTCTCTTAGCTGGCTAGACGGAATGGGTATTGGAACGTAGCTCGTTGGTGGAGCTACGCATAGTAGAAATGTGTGTGATCGGAACAGGAAGACCCTTTATTGCAAGTGAGTAGAACTGTCCTTCCTCCTCCTTACTCCTTCATGCTTAATAAAATGAAGTATTGAAATGCTATAAATTGTCCCTAAATGTCCCATATGTTAGTTGCTGAATAATAGAGATGCTTATGCTGAGAATTATTAAAATGTACAACACATTGAACTGCTAATATAATTCGATACCTGAGAATAAATTGATAACATTGTCCCTTATGCTTAACGCTGTCGGAACAAGTAGACACTTGAATAATAAGATGCCTTATGAATGATAGAATAAGAAATAAACTGGCTATGCTATCGAACCAATGAACTAAATGAAATACTAGAATCATGTACTCTCTATATATCTGTTGCAAGAATATAAAATGTTGTCTGTCCCTTATAAGCAAATGAAAGAATGAATGAATGTTATGTTCCTTGTCGAAAGGAATGGTATGAGAAACATTACAATGAAGCAATGAATGAATAATGATGAAGTATGGGATCCTTGAGATCACCAAATGAAATGATGGTAATGATGAAATGAATAAGTCATTGAATATGACTAATGATGCACTGTTGCCTTTACTTTCCTTTATATATTTTACCATGCAATTTTGTTCACAATCGAGTCGGACACGCATTCGCATGGTCATGGACAACTTGTATACAAGGTTTGAGTTTTAATTTCCTCGAACGGTTCCTAGGGCCCTGGGGACCGATTCGGCCTAGGAGAAAATAATAATGAGTGCTATGGGAGCACGGATAAGGCGGGATGGCATAGAGGCTCGCCACCTACTATGCTGACCGCATTATCTTGAAATGAAATGAAATAAAGAGAGTCCATATGGTTTAACAACACCAGTGACCATGTAGTCAGGATGCATGCTAATGAATATTTTGTGAAGGTAGAGTAAGTATATCGGATAACCTATATTTGATGCAGGTACGAGAAGTCGGCTATCGGTAAGAAATCACATAATTGTGATATTGTATAAGTTGGTTCAACTTGCCTGCTTAACAAGTTCCATTCAGTATGCTAGAAAGATGCCTTACTATAAATAGTGCTCAAACATAACATCCATGCTAAGTGATGCTTGAAGTGAGAATTGTCATAACATGTTTAAGATGTTAATGTTAACGATGCCTCAATGATGCCTTTGTATGATACCACCAAGAATGCTATAATGATATGTCCACATAAATATTGCTAAGAATATGTTTACATGCTTCACTATGATTATTGCCCATGAACTGTAAAATGATGCTAGGCCCCAAGTAGAAAGATCATTCTATTAAATGCTTGCTAAAATTGACCAGTTAGTGTTGGTTTAGGCGAGTGGGTTGGATTCTGCTCGCCAGTACATAGATGATGTTCTGATCCACATTTTTGTGGACAGGTGCTCATGCTTGGGATGTTCTACACATGAAGATTGGCTTGATTGATCCCGCGGCATCGAAGATTTGTGGGGCATACAGAAGCTCTCCTTGCACAAGATGATGTCTTCTGTTTATAAAGGACATAATGTATGGAACATTGTAATCAGTTGTACCAGTGAGATTGTAAGCCAAGTCGGTATATCGAGGTATAATCCAATGTATCCAAGTATCAAATGTAAACTCTGTAGCATTGTTCAGTTGGCTTTCAATGTAAAGTGAGATTGGTTGTAAGCATTGTACTTCAATACAAGTATTGTACTCTTCTTTAAGTATCAATAAAGAGAATAAAGTTCTATATATCTCTGTGTGGCTTCAAGTTACCCTTTTATCTCTGCTGCTATAAAGAAGTGATGTACTTCTATTCAATAAAAAAGATTATCCTTATTAACTTTAATTTATCTGCTTCTGCCGATGCGAAGTGTTCCTATTTGAAGAAAATCAATTATGTACCATCTTTGCCTTGTACAAGTGCAAAACCAGACTTGTACGGCATCACGCCCAAGCGAGGACAATCGATTCCAAGAGATAAAATATGTGAATAAACGACTCTACGAATCGGGGCGTGACAGATCTTGTCCAGCGGATGGCTTCGACCAGCATTAAAAGCTATGATGGTTGTGTTGGTTGCGGATAGCTTGTGCAGAGGGATTCCCAGAATTTGAAGCAAACTTCTAGGAATGATGCTGAGGGAGGATCCTGGATCGATGTGCATGCGGTCCACCTTGGTCGCCCCGATATATAATGGTCAATGGTTTGACCTTGTCTGGTTTCTTCTTTTTCAGCCAGATTATGAGAGGCTTTGGAGTACTTTTTGGAGTAGTACGTCCTTTGACTTGGACAATCAGGGGACCATCATTGGAGGATGGACTTGTTTCAGCTTCATTGTCAGCTTCGTTGCCGTTATCCTTGGGGGACTGAGATTGGTAAAGTACCGAATCTCCAGAGTAAGCCTCGATGCCCTTAAAAGGATCGACATCGACAAACACCGTCTTTAATACACCGTCACTGTTGACGTACTTGAAGCACTGGTGAAGTGTGAAAGGAATGATCATGTTCTCGTGTATCCATAGACGTCCCAATAAGATGTTGTAGGATACGTTGGCATCGATCACATAGCAGGAAACCTCCGTTTGGAGATCACCGATCTGGCATTTGAGACGGATCTTACCCAGCGGATGGCTTCGACCATCATTAAAAGCCATGATGGTTGTGTTGGTTGCTGATAGCTTGTGCAGAGGGATTCCCAAAATTTGAAGCAAACTTCTAGGAATGATGCTGGAGGAGGATCCTGGATCGATGTGCATACGGTCCACCTAGATCGCCCGATATACCCTGTATAGTACATGGGTCTATCATGACGATTATTTTTGAGTAGCATGTCCTCCTGTGAGAAGGTGATGTTGGGCACCACTTCCATAGTACTGTGGCAGTGAGGATAGGAGACAAGATCTTCAGCGGGGGCTTTGACTTCAGCGAGGTACGAGTCAGCATGTAGTAATGCTTTACTTAAGGCCTTCCGCGTTTCTTTGAAGAGTCACAGCAGATCGAACAGAGACAACCTGACAGGCGTATTGGCTAGCTGAGCCAGTATGTCAAAGTTATAGGGCCGATCCATGCCTTCGGGAGCTGGCGTATTTAGAGATTTGTCAAACCGTATCTCCTTCTGCTTGGATTTGTCCGTGGTTTGAGGCTTGGACGGGCCGGCTTCTGAGCTTGTAGGGGCAGCAGGATCTTGAGGAGGTATTGCTTCTTCTTGTGCGGGATCGTACGTCCGAAGATAAGTCTTCCCCGATCGCATCTCGCTAAATAGAACCTCGTAGATGAGGAAGGATACCATATGGCATGGCTTGAATTTTTTGACCCTTCTTGCTTTGGGAGGTGCTACCCCCTACTTCACTTCTTGGACAAGGTCCGGGTGGACCCATATGATCTCACCACGTTCAGTTGTGAGCGGGACCAAGGTCGAGTTGCGATCTGGTGGTAGGTTGACGACTTCCATCATTGCCTTGGGGATCGGGATCACGCCGTCTGGGATTTCTGTAGGAGGAAAGTTGCCAAACTGAAGAGAGATCATGTTAGCAGATACGACTTTGTCTTTAGCTTCGAGGTTGATCACTTGGCTGTCGATAAGCTGTTGTATCTTCTTCTTCAGAACGATGCAGTCCTTGGTGGAGTGATATACGTACTGATGATAGAGATAGTACTTGGGATCATTGAGTTGGCTCGTCTCTGCAGGACATCGTGGTGGAGGCAATGTCAGCTTATTACCCTTCGTCAATGTGTGGAAGATGGTAATGACATTGTCTTCGTCGAAGGAGAAGGTCTCCTTAGGCTTGTCGGAGGCGCCCTAAGAATTGGAAGCTCCTTTGGATGTGACTTTCAGGGCTTCTTTCTCTTTACCCCCACGAACATGGATAGTTTGAGTATGCTTGCCATTGTCTTCGAATTTGGGTGTCTTCAACCCCAGTAGTTCCAAGTTAGGAACGTCGTTTTCAGCAGCATCAGCGGCCCCGATGAAAGCGGGCCATGTATCATACTTATATATACCTAGACAAAACTTCACTATAGAAAGGAAGTTATGTCGACAAGTATCCATAAGTTCTGAGTCTGGTATACCGAAGGGCATCTTCAGTGCTAGCCGCCTGAAGCGTTCTATGAAGGCGATGACAGACTCAGTCCTCCTGTGCTTGGTCTAGATGAGAGTGGACATACTAACGTGCATGCCACTCTCGTAAAACCTATTGAGGAACAACCTCTCCAAGTCTTTGAATGAATTGATACACCCGTCAGGCAGACTGCTGAACCATTCGAAGGCTACCCCCTGCAAGGTGCTAATAAATAGCTTCTACAGAAATGGATCGTCTCTGGGCAAGTGCAGAGTCTGCATGTTGAAATACGTCATGTGCTGACGAGGAGAAGTCAAACCGTCAAATGAGTTCAGCGTGAGCGGCTTGTAGTTAGGAGGGAAAGTAGCGTTCTCCCACTCAGGAGGATACGGTTGAGATATCCCCATCTTCTGAAGCTCGTATTTGTGCGAGATGGTGTCGAGGCGAGCTACCAAGGAATCAATTGCATCCTGTTGATTGAGCAGGTGCTGGAAAACGACTGCTGAACGGTTGTCAGGCGTTGTTGGCGAAGGACAACCCCCAGCATTTGTGAGATTTGGAGAAGGCACAACGGAATGATACTCCTTTTGTAGGGATGGAGGGTTGTTGTTGTGAGCCGAACTAGCGTGAGCCGAGACATTTTGTTGAGGTGGAGGAACAGCCCCAGCAGCTTGAACTGTCATGATGCTGGTGAGCATTTCAGTGATCTTGGCGAATGCTGTTTCGAGACCCTCTAGCCGTTTGCTAGTCTGATCACTGGCTTCTTCAGGTCTTTCTTCGTCCGTCATGTATATAGATAGCATACGAGGATGAACAGAGGAAGCAGTGCAACTGGTGCTGATACTGTCTGTCTCCGAGTGGATAGGTCCTTCATCTTCAGGTAGATGAGGTAGATAGTCGCCATCGGATTCGGAGGGATCATTGTCCTCTGGAAGGCTACCCCCAGTGTGGGAGTCATCTGCTTCGGATTCTGAGGGAATGCTACCCCCGTCTTGGGAATCTTCGTCGTCTATACGGAATCTTGCCTTTGATCGAGTGTCCATATAGACTCCTTCAGATGTGACAGCTTGTTGGCCATCTGTTGGTAGACTTCGTCTTCTCCTTCTCGTGGAACTGAGAGAGAAGGTTGGGTTGGTGGTCCACCGTCTTTGATTGGGGCTTCTGTAAGGGAGACCCCATGAAGCCATGTTGGATGAAATACATAGTGGCTTCTCGTCGTCAGAGAAGTGTAGCCGTCGAAACACGAACTTTCTCTGAGGCACTCTTGTTGCTTTGGAGCAACAACAGTTGATAACAATAATGGTACATGGAAGTACACTATGAATTGTTATGTTCTCTCTTGCTTTACGCTTATGATTTATCATGTCGCACAAGTCAGCGGAAGGGATTTGTGCCTTACAACCCATGTTGCATGCATCGCCGAGCTTTGCATGCGGGTTCGTAAGGAGAGTAGGCGCATCCAGACTTAGTTCATGTGCAGGAATAACCCCCATACCTAAGTTCTGTGATGTCCTTGAAGACAGCTGTTTTCCATAAATAAATTTACTTTATTTATTGTGTTTCTGGGAAAATACAACTGTAGGAATCCGATCTAGAAGACGATCGCTTTATCCCTTAGACGATGCGAAGAAGAAAAGCTCTCAAAATTTCAACAATAATTTAGATATCTATGTATATCTGTACAATGAATGAGAAAAGAACTCTATTTATAGAGTCAAAAATAACTGAAAAGATAAATGTCTTCACAACCTGTGCATAGTTGAAAATCACGCAGGATTTAACATAAGCAAGGTTATGAGCAGTTATTGGACGTGGCCTGTAACTGTTAGACACATGGCAATCGTGCATGAGTCGTGTGCAAGTTACAGGACACGCAGGTGAGAGATCGGTGGCATGGCTGCCACGTACTCCAATTTGATGAAATCCACACAGGCTTGTTGAAGACGAAATCCACGCAGCCTTGTGGCAGAAAGCTTCAGAATCCACGCAGACTTGGGGCAGAAAGCTTCAGAATTCACGCAGACTTGATGCAGAAAGCTTCAGAATCCACGCAAACTTTGGGGCATAAAGCTTCAGAATCCACGCAGACTTGGTGCATAAAGCTTCAAAATACACGCAAGCTTGAGGAAGGAACATAGAAGTTCAAAATACACGCAGACTTGAGTCAGAACGGCCAGCTGTCTTGATTCGATGTGCCTCGACTGACACAAAATCTCTGACATTTGATTGCCTTGTCAGTCACATTAAATGACAATAAGGTCTTTTGGTACGCCAACTTGATGAAGGCTGAGTCTTGTTGAAGAAGATTTCGAAAGTCACGCAATAGTCTGCTGTGATCTCTCGAGTTCCGTGCATACGTGGCATACGAGGAGACATTCTTTGACTGTCGTACTGTCAGTCATAATGGCATTCTGACAAATGATGAGCTGTATCTCAGCGTGACTTTTAAACATTGTCTTGATCAACTCAGCGTGACTTTTAGAATTTGTCCTGATCAACTCAGCGTGACTTTTAGACTTTGTCCTGATCAACTCAGCGTGACTTTTAGGCTTTGTTCTGATCAACTCAGCATGACTTTCATTTTTGAGGCCTACAAAACCCCCTTTAAAGTTTTCAAAAAATGATAAATTATTTCGAAATACTTTGAAATCGAGATGATAAAATGAATTTAGTCACGCCGAGATAACTTTAAAGAGAGATTTACTCCGAAATGATTGGACTGTTGGGATTCTGTGCAGTTAGGATCCCATACAAAGCTCCTAAATCGAGGCAAATAATGATGTTGCCGTTTGAAATTCTTCATGAGCCTATAAATAAGCCATAAACCACTTCTTTATTTCTTTACTGCTTTAGAGAGAGAATCCACAGAAGAAAAACTTCATCTTCCCTGACGAACTTCATCTTCCCCGACTTCTTCTTCCCTTTCTCAACAGCAATGGCTCCTAAGAAAACCGACGCTCAGGCCAAGGGGAAAGCTCCTGCGACTTCCTCGCGTGCCACCACTGACAGACTTCCTCGACGCGAAGTCACGCATCCTCCTATACAGCGTAAGTGATGGATGGGGATATGAACTGTTGAAGATGACTTGATGAAGATAACTTTGATGAAGATGAACTCCACATAGAAATTTTAGGATCTTAAGACAAATAATAAACTTCAGAAATATAACCCCCCTTCTTAGGGCAAAGGATATTAATAAAGTATGCCCCCTCTTTAGGGTCGGCCATACTTCACATCTTCGTGTTTACGAAGCTCTGTGTTTCACGCAAATGAGCATGGCTCTCATGACTCTGCATGATTTTTCATGTATTGACAGGGATGTCAATGCTTGAATTATTCACGCAGCTTTCATGACTCTGCGTAATTTTTCACATGTTGGCAGAAATGTCCATGTTGAATTATTCACGCAGCTTTCATGACTCTGCGTGATTTTTCACATGTTGGCAGAAATGTCCATGTTGAATTATTCACGCAGCTTTCATGACTCTGCGTGATTTTTCACATGTTGGCAGAAATGTCGATTTTGAAATAATCACGCAGACTTCTGAGAGTCATCCTCTGGATAGATTGATCTGTCAGCGTATTTTTGTCATTTTCACTTAAATGTGATTCTGGCAATGATGCGTGACTTTCATTCTAATCTGTCTGGACTTTGCGTGAATTAATCACTTGCATAAATAAGTCATTCAGCGTGTCTTGATAGTATATCTGTCTGAAGTCTGCATGACTTATGAGATTTCCTTCGAGCACTGCTATACACGCATAAGGCTCATAGACATAGATTTTACTGAAACACATCTGACTTTGTCTTCTTTTATTTTCTGCAGTGAACATCAGAAGTGAAGAGGCAGATTATGAAGGGCACTTGAGTTTTTCATTTAAATATGATTTATCTCATGTGCAATTTCCTCAGTTTGACCTTCCAGAAGCCAGACTGTCGTTGTTGGCAAATAAAGACCATACAACTCTGCTCTGTCTGATGAATGGTCAACCCTTTCAGAGTCTTGATTTGGTATCTCACAAGAAACCAGCATTTCTGTTCGGGGATACCATAGCACCGAAGTCACAACCAAAGGGCATCAGAGAGAAGGTCTGCTTCTGTTTCGAAGGTGATGCAAAACAGCCCATGTACTGGCCGAAGGTTTCTAGGGGCTTATCTATCATGAGATTTATGCATGCCAGCTATCCCAGAAAGATGTCCTGGCACTTAACAGAATATCAGCAGGCAAAGGCGAGCCGTATCATTTACAGGAAGGAGGGATTCTTCAGTTCCCCAGAGAATCATGTATCCGTATTTCGAGGTTTAAAGCCAGGATGTATACCCCCGGAAGATTCATCAATATTGATGCCATTCCGGATGCCTGTTTTCATAAATGAATTCATGGCAAACGAGAATGTATTCTACCCCACTGATTCGACGCCGAGGATGAACGGCTTAATGAATCAGGAGAACGTGAGATGGAGGACTTTGGTCCATTGGGCTCTGGAGCAGTTTGAGAGTGAGCTGAAGAAGATAAACCTTTATGACGCGATCGTCAATTCCTCATACGGCTTCAGACCCAACCCCTTTCTGTTCCTGGCTTTGGTTGAGAGGTATAACCACAGAACGGGGACATTTATGACTCCTAAAGGGGAGATGGGCTTTGCCCTTCATGAGATGGAATACATCTCGCATCTGCCTTCAGGCACACTACCGTATGAAGAGTATGTGCCTATGACAGAAGAGCTGAATTTTCTATCAGAGAAGAACCCAGAGATGGTACATCTATTTGAAGAGACGATGTGCCATTTTGGCACATGTACTCTGTATTACAAGAGTTCTAAAGATGAAGCCGGCAACCACATCCAGAAATGGATGTCCTATCTTTTCATGAACCGTGAAAAGGATGAAAAAAAGATAAACGAGAAGAGATGGTACCAGATTAGCAACTTTAAACCTCTCTCTGAGAGTGAAATCATTTATCTACTGGAGAAGTATGACTGCAAGGATTTCACGATCACTGAAGACTGGTATGAGTTCAAAGCTGGAACCACATTCAGCTCGTATGTGAGACAGAGTGGAAAGATTCTGTCAAGAAACAGTCATTTAGCTGGATTCTTATCTCTTTGGCTAAGAAGAGTCGTCGTTCCTGGCTCCAGCTCTTTAGACAGAATACATAGAGGCGTTATCTTTGCAGCGGTGCGCCTTATGTATGGTTATAAAATGGACTTATTATCAGCGATGACCTGTAGACTGAACGCAGGTCTTCGAAATTTTGTAACCAACATGCTATCTGATCAGAGGAGGATGACTGATGAATTTCCCAGAATAGAGATGCCCTTCACATATCTATATGGTTGGCTTCTCCTTCATCATGACGGTCTAATACCTCCGGGAGCAGGAGGGAGTGGCAGTCTCTTTCTGGAAAAGTACTCAGGAGAAACTTTCTGGAAGGTTCATACTCTTCCAGAATGCAGAAATATTCTGAATCGAGCGTCACATTGGTCCATTCAATGTGTCCCTCCACCACTGGGTTATGAAAGCATACCCTTGAATATGATAGACGGAGATAAAGGGAACAGACTAGATGATGTAGCCTTTCAGTGGTTGCAGAGAATCCGGCCCTCTCATCTAGTATACCGTCATGAAGAAATGACGTATCTGGAGCCGTATCTACCAAGCCGATTTGCCAGGCAATTCGGATATGACCAACTTCATGTTGGGAACGCCACCACCTGCCTTTCTACTCGTGGAGGGCTTATTGACGGAGCTCGGGCCTGAAGATATTTCGCGGCTAGAGATACAAAAGCTGTATTCTCTATGCCTAATCCTTTATCCAGCACGGGGACGAAGATGCTTTACACATATGCTCGTTTCTATGTTTCATCGAGCACCTTCATGCCGAGTTTCCATCTGAAGACTTTTGTTGCGGAAGACGACCCAACAAAGAGGTCGAAGAAGAAAACTGTTATTCAATAATTTCCTCCGGAACCTGAAGATGAAACAGCGGAGGTTGAACCCCTATATGACTTATTTCAGGAGGGAAATTTTCCTGATGAAGTTCTTCCTCCCATATTTGTATCCCTTTCTAAGAGGAAGCGAAGCGATGAATCTGAGACAGTCTCCAAAAAGAGTACTAAGTCTCAGACATCTAAGAAGAAGAAGAAAGGGGTCTCAGTAACTGCCACTTCCTCTTTAGGTGGCATCTCAGTTGACGAAGATGACGCCGCCGATAAAGACGAAGATATTGATGAAGACGATGCTCCTTTAATAACAAGGAGGTCGAGAGGCAAGTATGTCAAGAAGTCCGTCGACAAAATGAAGGGCAATGCACTCCTAGAAACGATTATGAGTGGAGGGGTTTTGCCAGAAATCAATGAAGCGGCTTCTACTGAGAAAACAGAATCTGATGATGTTCACCTTCCGGCAACTTCAACTGAGCAGACTGAGGTAGAGTCCGCTCGAGATCAGGAAACGACTGCTCCGGCAACAAGTAGAGTAGCTATTGAACCCTCAGAGATGAGGATGATCCCTTTTGAGCATGGGACAAAAGGCGTCATCCATGCATTGGATGATCAGATTGAATATTCTGAAGAAGAACCAGCCCCGGCAGAAGTTATGGAACAACCGGAAGTTCCAGAAACTCAGGTTGAAGAAAATATTTCCTTGGCCAGAGGCGATGAAGACGTGCCAACGTCCGAGCTACCAGCTGCTGATGACTTGTTGAAGAATGTTTGTAAAGACATCATTCTTCGAACTGATATTCCAGGGGAAACTGAACCGGCAGTCGATACTGAGCTTGCTATCATTACTGTTCCTGAGATTCATTCATCTCAAGGACTAGATGAAGATGTGAACATCATGGACTCCGGATCAGAGGCTCATCTTGAAGCCGAGGATGAAAAAGAGTCTGAAGAAGAAGCTGAAGAAGCTGAAGAAGCTGAAAAAGATTGGCATGCTGGCACTTCTACTCCTTATGATGAAGATAAAGTCAGAGGGAACAGAATGGAACTCAGCCCCGAACCTGCTCAATCTCCGGACAACGCTCCAGTACCCAGTAATTCTGGAGCTGGAAGCAGCCACATAAAGAAAGTGTCGGACACCATCATGGACCGGCTACGAGAAGACGCAAGACTCCCTCACCACATAGAATATGAACCTCAGCCTGGTATGATTTTATTTCAGATTCTGTTTTTACTGTTTCTTTTTCTTTAGATACTGATTTTTCTTTGACTAGTAGGAACTGCTGCAGCAATGAGTTCAACTCATGCTCCACTTGTCCAGACTGATGCTGATGAAGGGAGCTTGCACCTGCTAACTTCTTTAGTGGCACATACCTCCGTTCCCAGGATAGAAAACATACAAGCTTCTTCTTCAATGATGACATCGACTCCTGGGTTCGAGACAGGACTGGCAAGAACTCTGGGAATGTATTCAGATATCATTTATTCATATCTGGATACGTACTCTAAACGTTTCTTGAAGGATGAAGCTATGCCCTTCTCTGAGCTTCGAACTATGATCAATTTCCCGCTCATGGCGTTACGACATGCTGGTTGCGAATCTCAGTGCATCTTCTTCGAACATCTCCTGGATGAGTTGGAAATAACTATCCGAAAATATTGGGAGACTAAGAAGGAAGACATTTATTCTTTAACGGTGGCTGAGATCAGCCAACTAGAGCAGGAAGCCCAGTCTCAGCAAGCTGCATTAGAAGCATTTCTTACCTCTTCTTCTGAGAAATTAGTAGAAAAGGGTGAAGAAATACTAGCTACTCGTCAGAGAGTAGAGCTTCTGGAGAAAGATAAGGCATCCAAAGCTGAAGAACTGAAGAAATTAAAAGAGGAGTTGGCTCGACTTCAAGAGCGAATTACTGTCATAGAAACAGAGCAAACTGAGGTCATTGCTGCTTATATTTCTGAAGCTGAACGCTGTGAAATTCTTCAAAAGGAGCGAGAGCAAATACAGGCGGAGCAAATTGAAGAAGTTAACCGTCGCCAACTTGCTATTGCCGTTTTGATGAGCAAAATGTCACTGTCGAAGCAGCCGAAAGAGTTCGAAAAGCTCATGAAGAGAAAATGAGTAATGTACTTGATCGCATTAAGGAGCTAATAACTCCTAATAAATAGATCTTGTAATCAACATTTTGATTTTGAATAAAGACGAATAAGAACCTTTGATCTGATTTTTGACTTTGCTATTTTGGTAATGATATATTCATAGAAAATATGTTCAGAGGTAAATAATACATGACACATTTCAATAGAATAGAATATACAAACAAATTTTGTAATTCTATCGGATGATATTAAACCAGAGATGATCTTAGTTTAATACTGATTGGAAAAAATAGAATTCAGGCATAAAAATATCTTTGAATTCAATTTTTCATGATCTTTGGACTCGAAAATCAAAAGACTAGATATCATTTTCATAAATATGATACTGACATGGATGATGAACGATAATAAATCGTAAATGTATGTGGGATGAACGAGAAAACCGATAAATGATGGAATGAACGGATAAACCGTCAAGAATGAATGATAATGAACGGATGAACCATCAGATGATGATGAATGAACGGATTAACCGTCGGATTATAATGAATGGGTGAACCGTCGGATGAATGTGATAAATGAACGGATGAACCGTCAAGCATTAATGAATGGGCGAACCGTCGGATGAATGTGTCGCTTCATTATTTGAGGAACTTCTGTCTATAAATATAGCAGAAATCTGACAAGAACGAACACTTCTACTCTTCAACATAAAAATGTCGTCTGAAAAAATATCCAAGAAGGCTGAAATCGCCCCGAAGGTTCAGAAGGGCACTGAAGAACGCCCTGCCGATCCAGTTCATCCGAAGGAGGTAGAAGCAGGCGAAGGTTCGTCTGCATCCAAGCCACCATGAGACATTCTGGACTTTTTGCTTGATCCAGGAAAGACTGAAGAAGAGGAAGCGATGAGGATGGCTGCTTGCAAATTCCTCGTGGGTTCCAGCAAAGAAATTCTCAGCTCTTTTGCTGATCGTATTTTCGAGAAGGACGACAGTGGTCCGCGTCCAAATGTAGAGAAGGATGATAATGACCTTCCTTAATATCATGTACTATCATTCATGATGAAATAACATTTGAATTTTTTTCATGAACTTGAACTTTATCTGATAATTTACAAGTATTTATATTTATACATAATACTTTTTAAGGAATTTGCCATTAATAGGCATCATAACCTTTCGACCATCCAGTTCTGAGAGTTGATAAGCTCCATTTGAGAAGACTCGACTTACAACATAGGGACCTTCCCACTTTGCATCGAACTTGTCTTTGCTTATATGAGTCATAGTCGTAGGACGTCTGACTGCAAGAACAAGTTCTCCTTTTTGATATGCTCGAACTCTGACTTTCATGTTAAAAGCTCTAGAGATTCTAGCTTGATAGAATTCGATATTCTGTTGAGCAGATAATCGCTTTTCATCCAGAGCTTCTAATTCCTGAAGTCGAAGACGATCATTATTCTCGGTGGTAAGTTCATTAGCGATTGCTATCCTTAAAGAAGGAATTTGAATCTCTAATGGGAGAACAGCTTCGCATCCGTACACCAGAGAGAAAGGTGTACATTTAGTAGCATTACGAACTATAGTGCGGTAAGCCCACAAACATTCACCAAGTTTTTCACTCCAATTACGTTTGTTGGTAGAAACAAACTTTTTTAAGAGTTTGATGATGGTTTTGTTGAAAGCTTCTGCTAATCCGTTAGCTGCCGGATTATTTGCGGTAGAAGACACATTGTTGATCCGATGATCGTCGCAGAATCGAGTAAACTTCTGGCTGACGAACTGTGGTCCATTATCATGAATAATGCGTCGAGGAACACCAAATCTGTAGATAACATGGTGCTTGATAAAGTTGATAACATTGGAAGTTTTGACTTCAGATAAAGGAATAGCTTCGGCCCATTTGGAGAAATAATCGGTTATTGCGAGAATAAACCGATGACCTTTTGATGAAGGCGGATTGATTGGGCCAATAATGTCCATGCCCCAAGCTTCAAAGGGCCATGATGCTGCCGTTGGATGTAAAAATTCTGAAGGTTGATGAATAAAGTCTGCATAGATTTGACAAGCTTTACACTTCCTTGCATATTCGATGGCATCTGATACCATAGTAGGCCAATAATAACCCATACGTCGAATACAGTCTTGAAGTTTTGGTCCAGGCTGATGTGCTCCACAAATTCTATCATGTGCTTCGCAAATAATTTGTTGGGCCTCATCACCGGCAATACATCGAAGAAGTAAACCATCATAAGCTCGACGATATAAAGTTTTTGTAGTATGATTGTAATAGAATCTGAGTGATCGTCGTCTGATAGATGCTGCCTCACTCGGATTATCTGGAAGAATATCATACAATACGAAATCTAAGAAAGAAAGTCTCCAATCTTTATCCGTATTCTGATTCTCAGCTGAATTACTGAAGGTGAATTCCATACTAGAATCAGATGAAGATGATAATAATTTACAACTTAATCCAAATCCTCTTGTTGCATTGACATCATGAGATGTTGATTCTTCAGTGTCAACTGGAAGTCCTAGAGTTAGATTGTTTTCGAGATAAAATAATTTTCGATTGCAAACAACAATCATTTGTTGACGTCTAATCGGAATAGCCAATACCGTTGCAAGATTAGCAAGAGCATCAGCTTCTGTGTTACATGCTCGCCTAACATGCTCGATGAAGAATTCTTCAAATGAAGAAGCCATAGATATAGCCGATCTATGATAAGGAACCAGATCTTGATGGCGAACTTCATAAGTGCCCCTTATCTGATTGACAATGAGTTTAGAGTCTCCATACGCCTCCAAATATTGAATATTCAAATGTTTAGCGAGCTGAAGACCAATGAGTAATGCATTATACTCAGCAACGTTGTTTGAACATGGCTGATCAAGAGAATAAGCTCTTTGGATAGCAAGACCTTCTGGTGAAACAAGAACAATTCCAACTCCAGCAACGATGTCACCATTAGGACCTATTCTTGAAGCTCCGTCAAAGAATAGACGCCAAGTAGAATCTTCTTCATCTATTTGATTTGAGTCTAGGACCTCATCTGGAATTTCATCGTAGAGTTTTGAATTCTCTGGAATTGAATGAGCAGCCAGAAAATCAGCTAAAGCTTGTCCTTTGACTGATTTCTGAGGGATATAATGCATGTTATACTGAGCAAGTAAGATTTCCTAGTTAGCCAATCGAGAATTTAAAATACTTGGTTTCTTCATCATGACTTGTATGGGGTTGATCCTGGAGATGACATGAATAGTCTGGCCAATGATATAATATCGTGTCTTTTGAACAGCGAACATCAGGGCTAGACATTCTTTTTCGACCGGTGAATATCGAGGTTCAGCTCCGGTCATAGTACGACTGAGATAGTAAATGGCTTGTTCATGACCATTTTTATTCTTTTGGGCGAGTAATGTACCCAATGAATGACTCATTGCTCGGGTATATAGGAGGAACGGTATTCCTGAGACAGGAGGTACCAATACTGGGGGGCTCATCAGATATTGTTTTATGTCATCGAATGCTTTCTGACATTCATCATTCCAGACAAAAGAAATACCTTTCTTCATAAGTTTATTGAATGGTCTGCAGCGTCCTGAAAGATTAGAGATGAATCTCCTGATATAAGCGATCCTTCCTTGAAATCCTCGTAGCTCTTTTAAGGTGCGTGGAGGACATATCTCTTGGATGGCTTTGATCTTCTTGGGATCCACGTGTATACCTTTCGAGGTAATGACGAAGCCGAGAAATTTGCCACTAGAGACGCCTAAGAAGGACTTAGTAGGGTTCATCTTTAATTGATGCCTACGCATTAGATCAAAAATAGTCTTCAAATCTTGGATGTGATCCTCTTTTTGTCGACTTTTGACTGCAATATCATTAACGTAGCATTCGACTGTCTTCCGCAAATGTTCACGGAATATAGTGCTCATGGCTCGTTGATAAGTTGCTCTTGCATTCTTGAGACCAAACGGCATAACTGTATAACAGTATGTACCGATCGGCGTTCTGAAAGAAGTGTGTTTCTCATCATTTGGAAACATTTTAATCTGATTGTACCCAGAATACCCGTCCATGAATGACATCCGTTCAAACCCACAGGTATTATCGATCATAACATCAGTAATTGGTAGAGGGAATTCGTCTTTAGGACATGCCGCATTGAGATCGCGAAAGTCTATGCATACTCTGATCTTACCAGTCTTTTTAAGGACAGGAACTATATTAGCCACCCAATCGGGATGTTGTTCCTCTCTAATAAACCCAGAAGCCATGAGTTTATTGACTTCAACTTCAATTGCATCCATAATATCTAGACGAAATCGTCGCTGTTGTTGTTTGACCGGTTTAGCATTCGACATGATATTGAGTTTGTGAGTTGCAATCTGTGGATCAAGTCCTGGCATATCTTCATAACTCCAAGCGAAGACATCAATGTATTTATGAATAAGTTTGATCATGTCTTGCTTATCAGCTTCTGAAAGACTCTCACTAATGAATATTGGTTTAGGGGATCCCTCTTCACCAACATCTATTTGAACAAGTTTGTCTTCAGTCGGAGGTTCTTTTTGCTCAAATCGGAATTCCTATTGATTATCTAACCTTTGGGCCCATTGCTCTGATTCAGGTGAGATTTCAAATTCGTCTTCGTTTTCATCATCTTCTTCAGACCCATCAACGGAGACCATATTGGATGAGAGAATGTTGCAGTAGAAGTCACCGATACTTGTATCGGAATCCCAAGAGGTGGTACTAGAAGAATCAGATCTCTTATCTTCGTCAGATTCGGGATCTTCATGGATAGTATTGATAAAGGGAGTAGGAGCAATATAACCTAATCCGCATTTTGTCCTCCCATATTTCAGAGAAGGAATCCGGACAGGCATTTTTCTTCCTCTTCCATCACTGAGGCCGGTTCTGAAGTCATAGCCCATATTTTTGATAATGTCTTTAGATTGCTGACTATAACGACGTAATTGTAACCTTCCAGTATCATCGTCTTTGTCATCGTCTTCCAAATTAGAAGGATTCTGAGGCCCTTTGTAGAAAAATATTGGAATGTCTCCTGGCTTTCTACTAGGAACCAGAAAGTATGAAGTTTGTACTGATTCTAAGGATACGTCTGTATGAAAAGTCTGTACAACTCCTATGGTTATTGTTCTCAAGTCATCTAACAAATGTAAATAACTATGAACATGATTACACACATCAATATACTACAAAGATGGAGACTTTTCATTAAATTTAAAAGCAGTAGTATTTACATTGGGAGAAGGCTGAGCCTTAGAAATCTTAGCCAAATCAATGACTAAAGGGGGAGAAGAAGAACGAGAGGAAGTTTTGTTTCGATTAAGATCGATAACAAATGGCTCAGAAGAGGTGAGCTCCCTTGAAGCCTGAGATGGAAGAGTAGTCCGTCCTCCAATAGGGATTACTAGAGTATCATGTTTTATATATGAAGATGCAGGAACTGTAGTACGCCCACTGACAGGAATGATCAGTGTATCTTGAGTAGGCGACTGAGGTAATGGAGAGATCCGTCCGCTCACTGGAATAATGAAATAACCTTCTCCAGAGGGTTTAGGAGACTGTTGCTGAGTCGTTCGACCTTTAACAGGAATTATCAAGGTCTCATTTTGCGGATCTTCTTTTTCCATGGCTTGTACTAATTTTGTATACTCTTCTTTGTACCACCGGGAATCACTGAAATAAGCTTCAACCCCACGGAAAGGATTTATATCAGCAACTTCCTTTTGCACTCTTCCATTGCTGTCAATGTATTTAAAGCACTGATGAAGAGTAGAAGGCACTATATTATTTTCATGAAGGAAGGGTCTTCCCAGGAGAAGATTATAAGATCCCACGATCTCAATCACATAGAAAGTGACTTTGGATCTGAAATCGCCTATTTGGAGTTTCAGATGAATCTTTCCCAACGGCTCGCTTCGACTTTAATTGAATCCCAAGATAGTAGTAACCGTCTTGGAGAGCTTGTGAAGAGGGATTTTTAGTTCATCCAACAGACTCTTTGGCATTATGCTTAAAGCAGACCCTGGATCAATGAGGATACGATCTATCTTCATTGTATCGATATAACCGGTGTAGTAGAGAGGCCGATCATGTCGATTATCCTGCAGTAGCATATCGTCTTGGGTAAAGGTGATATTTGGGATAATCTCCAATACACTGTTGCAATGTAAGCAAGTAGAAGGTTCTTCATCTAGCTTCTTTAATTGTGCAAGACAAGAGTCAGCCTGTAGAAGTGCCTCACTTAATGTCTCCCGAGTCTCTTTAGAAAGACGTAGAAGTTCAAAGAGGGACATTCTAGCTGGAGTATTATCAAGTTGAGCTAGAATGTCGAAGTTATAAGGCTTCTGAAGTCCAAGAGGAGGGGACTTCTTGATTGGCTTATCAAATCGAGCCTGTTGTTTGCCTTTCTCAAGAGCTGTGGGCTTAGAAGGAGTAGGTTCAACCGGTGCAGTTGAAGGAACAGGTGCAGTGGATGATTCTTCTTCAAGAGGAACATTAGGAGCATCTTTGTCAGCAGGAGGGATATCAGGAGTATCCTCAGGACTCTTGGAATAATCCTTTAGATAAGGTTTCTCTGTTCTAGTAGCACCAGCAAGTGCTTCTCCCCTATCTTTCGGCTCTGTATCGGAAGTAGACTCGAAAGAAGTCATATGACATGACTTATTTTTTCCAGCCTTCTTAGATTTTCGGGAAGTAGTCTTTTGAAGAGGAGGAGATTCAAAATCTGCCACTAGATCAGGATGAATCCATATGATTTCTTCTGTGTCCATAGTGATCGGTACTAATCCTTCAGACTGTGGAGGAGGAATATTCACTATTTCAAGAGTTGCCTTGGAAATAGGAACAATCCCGCTTTCGAGGAGTTGAGGAGGGAAATCTCCGAATTGCATAGAGACGACGTTGGAGGTGACGGTCTTCTCTTTCGGAGTAAGAGTGACAGCTCCAGATTTGATCATTTCCTGGATCTTTTCTTTCAGTACATAACATGTACGAACTGTGTGACCCAATATTCTGTGGTACGGACAGTATTTAGGATGATCTGTCTTACCAGCTTCATCAGGTTTCTTGATTTCAGGCAATTGTATTTTATTACCTTTCAGCAGACATTCAAAGATACCAAGGACATCATCGTCATCAAAAGAGTATTCTTCTTTGGGACGAGGTGCTCTTGGTTGTTGGGTCGTAGAAGCAGGAGGAGTTTGAACAGTCAATGCATCTTTACTCTGAAGATTAACTTCAAGGGTTTCTTTTTCCTTGCGAGTATTGGATTTAGCATTATTGTTAGTACTTTGACCTGTTTCTTTAGGAGTCATCTGCACTCCTAGACCTTTGAAGGTTTCAGCACTAATTTTTGCGACCTTGGCACTAATTATGAAGGAAGGCCAATCTTGAAATTGAGTAGATCCTGTCCACATGCTGATGATTGGTAACAGATTTGATTTACATGTGTCGATGGTGACAGCATCAGGAGTTCCAAGAGGCATCTTCAGAGCTTCTCTTCGAAACCGTTCAATGAAATCCTCTGTAGTTTCATTATTTTTCTGCTTGATTCTTATAAGAGCAGACATAGTCATGTCATTGAGCCCTTCATAGAACCGTTCAAGAAATATTTGTTTGAAACCGGCAAATGAGGTAATACACCCATCCGGAAGACTTCTATACCATTCATAAGCCGTTCCTTTGAGACATCCGACAAACACCCGAGTAAGGAGGGCGTCACTTGGTTGTAGCTGGTCAGTCATTACTTCAAAGTGATTAATAAACTGACTCGGAGAAGTGGTTCCATCAAAGAATGAGATAGTAGGAGGCTTGTATTTAGGAGGATAAGATACTTGCTTCCATTCTATCGGGTAAGGTTGCTTGATACCTAACCTTTGCAAACCATCCTTCTGTTTGAATGCCTCAAATTGAGTTCGGAGATTCCTCAATTCTTCAGTAACAACTCCGAAAGATTGTGGAGTTATAGCTTGTAGAGAATAGTTGGGAGCAGGAACAGCATTATAAGCACTACTCCCAGCTCCCGAGTGACTAGGAACCGGTTGAGCTTGCCCAGGAGTATTGGATTGTACTGCTGGAGGAACATGTACTGGACTTACACCAGTGTCAATTGGTATGGCATCTGGTACAGTCTGTCGATTTTGCAGCTGGGTTGCCATGAGTTCATACATCGACTTTATAGTATCAGCCATAGATTTTATTTGCTGTTCTAAAGAAGCAATTCTTTGTTCTTGAGGATTCATGGAAGAAGAAGGTTCATCAGTATTCCTATCGACCATATAGGTTGTGACTGTACGAGGGATTGTTGATGAATTAGTGGATGTTGTATGTTCTGAATCATTACTTTGTGTATCAAAGTCATTTGTAGGAGAACTACCCCCAGTAGAAAGAGGTGGGAAGTTAGATTCTCCAAGAAATTCAGAATCATCTTCAAAAATCAAAGTTCTTTGACTAGAAGCCAGGACTCTTGCTCTGGTGCCTCTGTATACTCCATCTGGACTATCAGTTCTACCCCCAGTCTCCCGAGTGGTCATGTTGATAGAAGCAAACAGAGGTTCATCTTCATCAGGCATAGGTTCACACTGAATCCGATTGAAGACAGATTGTCGTTTAGTTTGACATCTGCATTGCATTATGACTCTCGGTTGGAAGTCACATTCAGCATGGTCATGATCCATTGATTGACATCTGCATTGAATTATGACTTTTGGCTGGAAGTCACATTCAGCATGGTCATGATCCATTGACACAGAATTATTCCTTCTCTTCTGTTGAAGGTGTTCTCGTAAATCTGTCTGTAAAGATTGAGGTACATCAGAGAACAGTCTTGGTGTATTTTTAGGAATATATTTCTGGTTCTTGGGTCTTGATGGCTCTTGATTATATAGAGAGTGATTAATTTGAGCCACATAATTTCTAGCATACTCTGCATCTGGATCTCTTGCTTTTGTTCCCGTTTGGTATGGTTTTTTGACACCAGAAGTGCTTCCCAAACGAATTTGATTAAGTTTTGTTCTTAGATCAGTTGGAGGTAAAACATTGGTTTTTGATACTTGGAGTTTTCCTTCCATTGATCTGGATATTTGCAGAGAAGGAAGAGTTGAACCACCCCCTTGATTAGGAGTTGGTAACAGACCCTCTTTTATAGACAAATTCTATGCCCAATTCGAAGAAGTCGTAGAAGAAGACATGAAGAAATGTTTCTTCTTAGACTTATTCAAGTTTTGAGACATAGAATGTCCAGAAGAAAGAGTAGTCAAAAGACCATCTCCTTTTCTTTGACTAACAAAACTGTCAGTCAAAGCTGTTCCTGAAGTAAACACTACAGGAGCAGAAGAAACAACTAAAGAGTTGTTTCTTTTCGAAGGGACTTTGTGTGCCATTTGTGAAGGAGTTTTAGCAAGACTACCCCCAGTTCTAGTAGAAGTTGGCAAGGAAGAAGAGATAGCTAAAGAGCTATTCTTCTTAGATGATGTATACGGAATACACGCTGAAACAGGTTTGGTTAAAGAACCAGTGCTGTTAGCGTGACTTTTGAATTTAGAAATACACGCTGGAATAGCTTTGGCTAAGGAGCCAGTGCTATCAGCGTGACTTTGGACTTTGAGATTGCACGCTGAAACAGGCTTGGCTAAGGAGCCAGTGCTGTCAGCGTGACTTTTGACTTTGAGATTGCATGCTAGAACAGGCTTGGCTAAGGAACCAGTGCTGTCAGCGTGACTTTTAACTTTGAGATTGCACGCTGGAATAGGCTTGGCTAAGGAGACAGTGCTGTCAGCGTGACTTTTGACTGCTGTCATCTTTGAGCACACAAGAGCATGCGTGCTTGCAGTAAAGTCTTTGCCAGTGTTAGGAGTAGACACTGTGGCAGAAACTTCACCATTGGTTGCTAACAGATTCTTAGGGACGTAGACAGATCGTTCCTTCGACTTGGCAGTGGTGATGGAGGCTGAAGTGGGCTTGCCACCCTTAGCCCGCTGTATTTTTTCGTAGGCGAGTTGATCGAATTGGATCGATATCACCTTCTTCGTCGAGCCGACTGACGAAATGTCGCATTGAGTTGTTGCCATCTCAGAAGAGGAGATAGTTTTCCCCAGCAGAGTCGCCAATTTGTTTTCCATAAATAAATTTACTTTATTTATTGTGTTTCTGGGAAAATACAACTGTAGGAATCCGATCTAGAAGACGATCGCTTTATCCCTTAGACGATGCGAAGAAGAAAAGCTCTCAAAATTTCAACAGCAATTTAGATATCTATATATATCTGTACAATGAATGAGAAAAGAACTCTATTTATAGAGTCAAAAATAACTGAAAAGATAACTGTCTTCACAACCTGTGCATAGTTGAAAATCACGCAGGATTTAACATACGCAAGGTTATGAGCAGTTACTGGACGTGGCCTGTAACTGTTGGACACATGGCAATCGTGCATGAGTCGTATGCAAGTTACAGGACACGCAGGTGAGAGATCGGTGGCATGGCTGCCACGTACTCCAATTTGATGAAATCCACGCAGGCTTGTTGAAGACGAAATCCACGCAGCCTTGTGGCAGAAAGCTTCAGAATCCACGCAGACTTGGGGCAGAAAGCTTCAGAATCCACGCAGACTTGATGCAGAAAGCTTCAGAATCTACGCAGACTTTGGGGCATAAAGCTTCAGAATCCACGCAGACTTGGTGCATAAAGCTTCAAAATACACGCAAGCTTGAGGAAGGAACATAGAAGTTCAAAATACACGCAGACTTGAGTCAGAACGGCCAGCTGTCTTGATTCGACGTGCCTCGACTGATACAAAATCTCTGACATTTGATTGCCTTGTCAGTCACATTAAATGACAATAAGGTCTTTTGGTACGCCAACTTGATGAAGGCTGAGTCTTGTTGAAGAAGATTTCGAAAGTCACGCAATAGTCGGCTGTGATCTCTCGAGTTCCGTGCATACGTGGCATACGAGGAGACATTCTTTGACTATCGTGCTGTCAGTCATAATGGCATTCTGACAAATGATGAGCTGTATCTCAGCGTGACTTTTAAACATTGTCTTGATCAACTCAGCGTGACTTTTAGAATTTGTCCTGATCAACTCAGCGTGACTTTTAGACTTTGTCCTGATCAACTCAGCGTGACTTTTAGGCTTTGTTCTGATCAACTCAGTGTGACTTTCATTTTTGAGGCCTACAACAGCCCCGTGCTATACGTGTTGGGGCCTGTCTTTTTGCTGTGGGCGCATAGGCCTTGGAGACTGGGCTTGGGCGCATGCTTCTTGGCAGCATGTTTGAGTCGCCTTAATGTGGGCGCATAGTATAGATCCAGAGAGCCTGGGCGCATAGCCTTGGGCGTATAACTCTGAATGCCTAGCCTGCTGAAGACAGAAGTATTCTGGTTGGGGCTATGCGTCCAAACACTCCCTTGGGCGCTTGGCTTTGGGCGCATGCTTGGTGGAGGAGTGCTATTTTCTTCCAGTTTTGCCTCCTTCGTTCGTGAGCCTCGCCGAGTTTGGCCAGAGTGCCGTACACCCCGATTCTTGGCATCGTAGTATTTTTCTCTGCCAAGTCTCGAGTGTTGAATACTCTGTTGTTGGTTGTGGAGGGAAGATGTCACTGGGCTAGTAGAGCCCGGAACGGTGTGAGCCTTATCCATTTGGGGGACTTCTGTGGCAGAGTCATGCGCCATGTGACAGAGTCCTCCAGCTGCATATCCGCTATGACACTAGCAGGGTATGCGCAGCGAGCCTTCAGAAGCCAAGTTTTGCGAGACTTGTTTGACTTCGTTAATTTTAAGGGAGTAGAGCCGTCCCTCGAGAGCATCTCTTCGAACGCATGCTGATCGAACTTTACGATCAGCATCTTCTGACTACTCCCCACTTTGTCGGTATCGGATTGCGTCACTACCTTCTCGTCAGAGAAAAAGGTAGTCCCCAGCAGAGCCGCCATTTTTGTGGACACACATAAAAAAGAAGAAGAAAATGCTATCTTTTTTATTGACGCAAGGCACCAAAAATCGAGTACGCCTGAGAGATCCTGCGCTGAGGATCCCCAAGTACAAAAAAGAATTCTGGAGAATGGAACGATGGAGATCGAGCGGCAGTTGCTCCTTTGCTCCGTTGCCACTCCGATTACAAAAGTGGAAGAAAACCTAAGAAAATTGCTAACTCTCGGCTCACTGGCAAGATGTACAACAATTTGGCTCTTGAAAATGCTCTCCGTTGTCTGTTGAAGAGGGATGAGGCCCCCCTTTTATAGTCGTTCTTGGGCCGGAACAATGTTATGCGCCCACATGGGGAAACACGCTGGTTCCTATGTGGGCACATAGTCCTACTTTGGGCGCATAGGACATTGGCGCATACAGGCTACGAGATCGTGGGTTGGTCGTGGCGTTGACGTGGCCGCATGCTTCGGTGCACGACTGCTCGTGGAGACTGACGTGATCATGCGCTTCGGTACACGTTTTGATCATGGCTTTGACTGAGTCAGGCTTGGGCGCATAGCCATGTCTCAGGCTATGCGCCCTCCTTTTGGGGGAGTTAGTCTTGGGCGTATGAAACTTCACTGGCTGGGCGTATGAAGCTGTACTGACTGGGCGCATGAAGCTTCGTTGGCTGGGCGCATGGAGCTCTACTGACTGGGCGCATGGAGCTTTACTGTCTTAGGCGCATGGGGCTTCACTGACTTGGGCGCATGGGCTTCATTTGCTGAAATTTTTTCATGCTTCTACAGTTCCGGCACGCATTTTCGTACAAATCGGATTCTAATATTCGGGTCAACGGACCAATTTGAGATCGGGCCATCGGAATCCAATTTCGGACATACCTTTGAGTTCGTATCGTCATTCTGGATTCGTGGCCATATATTTTTCTAGGTTTTGAGGACTTTTATCCTGGCACATTTTTTGATGCAAAGTGGATCCAATACGGACACCATTTTGACCCAAAATTATCTTTTTGCCCCTGTGTCAAAATTGGACTTATGGGTAGGCTATTCTAACTATTTTGACCATTCTGGACACGTTGGTGATGGTTGTTTCATCATTCGACAACATCTGTAGACTTTTTTCTTATCTATTACCATTTGTTATAATCTCTCTCTTTTTGGTCCGTATTTTAAGATCCGTGCATCAAAATTGAGATCCGTCGATTCCGATAATTTCATATCACTGAAATTGACTAGTTGACCATGTAGATGATTATAGAGAGTAGCTTTGACCCAGTTTAACCTAGAGTGGACTAGGAGTTGATCAGTTGACCAAAGTCAACTGTAAGTCAACCTTTGACCCAGTTTGACTTAGTTTGATTGAGTTTGACCTAGAAGCATATAATTAATGTATTTATATATATTGTTTACTATAGAATACTAAGTAACTATGTATATTCATATTAGGTCTCTGTGACGTCGGTTCAGGCATAGACCCTCACTTATTGTTCAGGACAGCAAGCGAGTATATTCTCTGATAGTTTTCATTGTCTTGATATCTGCTATATCCTATTCAGTTGTAGTATTTTACTTGATTCCCGATACGATGGTACACAGACTAGTATACGTCGGATCTTGTCATGAGATGCCATTCTTGGGTTACTATGGTATATTAGTACATTGTTCGATCTTATTTTCTTGTACTTGTATAGACACCGATTCCTAAGGAAATTTGCTACCCTCTTAGAGAATCCCACATCATGACGTGACATGTCCGGATCCATTATACTACTCGGGGATGGGGAGTTATTAGAGGTTATGTGATCATACCCCACCACTCATGTTTCATGTGAGTATTAATCATACAACTCATGTATAATTAGCCAAGTGTTAGTCTTATATCTCACGTATGACTAGCCAGGCCATATTCTTGTGCAAGTTTCTAAGCCGATCACATAAAGCCCTAATATCTCAAGGTACCATTTTATGTTTACATTATACATCAGATACTCTTGTACTGTTCTATATTCCTGTATTTCATACCCTGACATGATATCCAGTTTTACATATCCTGTTTATATTCCAGTCTTGATATTTTATCTTGTATTTCATTATAATTGTCTCTTATAGAATTTGTCAATTCACATGGAACTACTGTTAGTTTATATACTCGTTTCCATCCTGACTGGATACGTTAATAATATTTTTAGGAGTTGTTATGCCCTCATTATTGGACTATAGGATGATGCTAGCTGAGGCAGATCTTGATATTCTTTTACCGTGAGTTGTCTCCCAGGAGTTCTAGGTCTGGTAGTTATTTTAGTTTTGTTATTGTTTTTTCTCTGTTTCATTCTTATCTTATATGATCCTTTTGTAGATTCTTGTTGTTCTAGTGATATTATTATCTTTCTTGTCTTATCTTTCTTAGCATTTGTGATGTGATATGAGTACCTTTATAGTGATAGATCTTTTAGATGTTGTAGTTAGTATCGGGTAGGGTACTTGACAGCGCTCTACCTCCGATACTGTGGTGTAGGCTGGGCGTGGCTTACGTATTCGTACCCATATATTCGGGTGCGGTTCATGACAAAGCTCTTAAACCTGGACAAGGTATTCAAGGTACCTTGCTGCCTACAACAGAAAAGGAAGGAGATCAGTCCATAGGGGTAATTTGAGTGTTCCCTATTTCAGTCCTAAAACTGAATTTTAAGAAAACTAGGGGTATGTGGTAATATTAGGTATATGGATAGGATATTGGTTACCTACGAAGTTTGACTAGATTAGATATTAAAGCCATGATTAGATAATGGCTAAATACACATAGATAAGATATGTATATAGGAGTTTGGGTATTTGGTAGGTGAGGGCTAACATTTAAGATACTAGTCTAAAGGTATATGCATATGTATAGGGTGCTATATGGTTTTGATACTATAGTGCATCCTATGAATCTAATATAGCCTCGATAATTAGGGTAAAGACTCAAAACCCTAGAGTTGGACTCATACAACTTAGAAACGTATACTTTGACCTAGTTTGACCAACTTGACCTAGAATGGACTTAATGACCTAGAAATGGACTAGTATGACTTGTTTTATTTCTAAACTTGGTATTGATACAATATTCCACATTTAGGTCTTCGAGGTACCGTATCAGACGTCGCTGATATGTCACACTTGATCTCAGGTGAGTACATTCTCTGTTAATTTTTATTTATGGTATTTTCTATGTTTCATGTATTTAGTATAGATATCCTTGATTTCTTGACACAATGGTTACACGGATTGGTATTGTCTGGATCCCATCCTTGTATATCTTGGTATATCCTGTGCAAGTCTTGTTCATATTTTTGTGCATTCTATAGACACCGATTCCTATGAAGTCTCGCGACCTTCTCAGAGAATCCCATGTCATAATGTGTCATGGTTGGATCCACTATATTAGTCGGGGGCGGGGAGTAGTAGTGTAGATATATGATCATACCCTTCCTGTGCATGTCCTGTTTTTCCTATGAGTGTTAATCATACACCGCACATATGATTAACCAGGCCATATATTCATGTACAAGTTTCCAAGCCGATCATATGTTGAAACTAGTACTTACTCACTTAGATAGTTTATTTCCTGACTATTATACATGATATATCATGTTCACCTGCTCTTACTTTCACTTACAGTTTACTCATATCCTGTTACATTCCTGTAGATATTACTTCTTGTATACTCCCTCTATTTATTGTTATATAGACCTTATCATTTATTGGGAACTATTGTCATGAGATATACTTCGCTCCAATCCTGACTGAATATATTTTTCAGACGGCGCATAGGATGAGTGCCCTACTTATTACGGCCCTCCAGATGTAGTAGGTATAGACCGGGAGACTCTGGTTTAGGAGGATCTAGTCCCAGCAGAGGGCCCTTACGTAGCGACTCATTAGGCTAGATTTGTACTGGACTTTGTCTCCAGTTGTTGACTATTGACATGTTTATTATTTTGAGACTGGTGTTTGTGAAATATGGACTTTTAGACTTTCTGGACTTATAATATTTTATGTTAGGCTTTTCTAGATATTTTTATATCTTATTGTCTTTATATTTTCGTATCATTTATCTTTCTTAGAATATTGTGATTGAGTATGATGTATTGTCATTACTTGTCCTCCGTTTGGAGTTGACTATCTCAACAGGTTTTGATACTTATAATTGTTAGATAGTTAGATAGACCTAGACAGCGTTCTACCGCCGATGCTGTAGCGTAGGCTAGGCACTGTCACGCACTCGTACCCCTACACCGGGTGCGGGTCGTGAGAGTTTTAGAGAATATATTCCCCGTAGTAAGACTACTCTCTCTCAACACGTTTTCTTCCCCTTTGTCACTTAATCAAAGATAGGTGAGTCCATAAGAGAGTGATGAGTAAGTGCATATATGAAAAATAAGAGAAAACCATGCATATATTAAATAAGAGAGTGAAGATTACATGGCTTCTACAAACTGACATATGACTTGATATGATAGAAAGATAACTGACCATCCCTACTGGGATCACACAAGACAACTTGAAAATAGCCACCAAACTATGGTCCCCGAAGGACCGCAAAAGACAAATAACTAGAAAAAGAAACCACACACTAGTAGACCATCAACACTAGGGACCAGAATCTACACATCCGTCGGATCATCACCTTCATCACCCGAGTTATCCTGAAAGGCCCCAAAAGGGTTAATCCCATTGGGATACATAAACCTGTAGGCATTGGGATCGGAGAACCACAAAGAATAATAATTACGGTCCTGAAGATCGGGGTCAAGGAAGGCATTCATGTCCTGAAGAGTGCTCTGAATAAAGTAACATTGATTATGAAGGCGACTCTGGATGAGGGTGCCGAGTCACTGGGTGTTGGTTTGCATCTGCTCCTCAGCCTGAGCCATGCGCATGTCGAAATGATGCTGAGTGAGAGGTATATAACGGCTTAAGGGAGGAGCATCAGTTGGAGCATCAGCAGCAGTCTGAGAACTGGAAGGCCGGATGGAGCGAGAGGATTGGCCGGTAGCAGCAAAACGTGACAGAGCTAAGAAGGAAGGAGCACCATCCGTGTGGCAGAGGCTGAGGTCCACACTACTCGCTTACAAGATCAGAGTAATAAACATACCAAAGTTTAGGTCACACTGTCCAGAAGAGTGAACAGAGGTGAAGGAGTTCAACAAAGTTTTGGCGAATGACTAGGTCTTTCGAGCATAGAGGTAGTACATACAAACAAGAGCTTCGAAAGTGATGGAATCATAGTTGTCGGATTTGGAAGTCAGAGTGTAGCACATGATACGATGGAGCTCATACTAGAACGGCTCCACTTGCTTTGACAGAGCTGGAATTTGAGGAGCGTCAGGGCCTCTACCAATGATGTCGCAGGACTCATGAAAAGAGGCATTTGAAGAAGGTTGAAGTCCGGCGATAGTTGGAAGGGCCTCTCCTCGATTAAGGATTTCCAAAATTTCAGCAAGATCTCAGGCTGTGAGACGGAAGTGACGATCGTTGACGAGAGTCTCGATAGCATTGTTTGCAAGATAAGGGATAAGATTACAGTAGAATAGACGAACAACAGCTGGATAGACTGGGACCTGACGACCGAGAAGTTTGGTGAGCTCCGTAAACTGAAATAGAGAAAGATGGCCCAAAAAATATTGAAGTTGATGGGCTTGCCGTCGAACACTAGGTGGTGTTCGAAAGACTGGAACCATGCATCGACAACGATACTGTACTTGAAGATTTTCTGGTCATAATCGCCATTTGGTAGAGGTACATGTATGAATGGGTTGGAGAAGGAGGATGAGCGAGGACATTTTACGTAGGCCATACTAAAGGAAAAAGATGAAGTGAGAGAGAGAGAGAAGAGGAAGAAATAGAAATATATAGATTTGTATTAGGAAAGTGAAGAGTTTGGAGTTTTGAAAGAGGGGATGAGTAATGGATGTAGTGGGAAGAGGAAGAGATGGGGGAAGAATTAAAGAGGGGGGAGTTTTGAAAGTAGTGATGAATATAATTAATAAAGAAGGGGGAGGGATGTTTGAAGAGAGAGGTGATTTGATGGGAGTTAAAAAAGAGAGAGAATGTGATTGGTTAGAAGGGAGGTGATAGGATGGAAGATAAAAGGAGATATGAGGAGTTAATGAAGAAGATATGAAAAGATGTGAGATAATTAATGGGTGGATTTTATGGGGCCCAAAAAGAGTGAAAAGTGGCGACTGTTGACAAGTGAACGCAGATCGGTATACCGGCAAAATTCTGGTTCTTTTTGTCGATAAGCCAATTTTGTTCACAGAAACATTCTGTTGACTAAAATCGGTATGCCGTCGATGTTCCAATGAATTCCTTCGGTGTTTCGATCGACAAAAACTTTTAAAAATCAAGGTTAAGAATGCCTAATTCTTGGCAGAGAAAGACAAATCGATCCTCGGGTAGAGGCTTTATGAAAATGTCTGCAAGTTGATATGTAGTATCAATAAACTCAAGATGAATGTCTCCTTTTGTTGATGGTCTCGTAGAAAGTGGTGTCTAATCTCAATGTGCTTGGTGCGTGAGTGGAAAAGTCGGGTTTTCTGCGAGGTTGATAGAACTGGTGTTGTCACATTTGATGGAGATACTATTTGAAGAAATGCCATAGTCTATAAGTGTTTGTATCATCCAAAGAATTTATACACAACAACATCCAACCGCTATGTATTCGACTTCAGTAGTGGAAAGAGCAACTAAGTTTTGTTTCTTACTAAACTAAGATACCAAGGATTTTCCAAGGAATTGATATGTGCCGCTAGTGCTTTTCTGGTCAATCTTTCATCCGGCAAAATCTACATCCGAGTAGCCAATAAGCTCAAAGGATGGAGATTTTGGATACCAAAGTCCCATGGTAATGGTGCCTTTGAGATACCGAAAATGCGCTTAACGGCACATAAGTATGATTCTTTGGGATTTGCTTGGTACCGTGCACAAAGACAAATATTAAACATGATATCGGGACGACTAGCAGTTAAATAAAGTAAGCTACCGATCATACCTCGATACTTACGAATGTCGACCGAGATACCATTTTCATCGTAATCAAGCTTTGTTATTATGTCCATAGGAGTTTTCATTAATTTGGATGAGTCCAGTTCAAAGCGTTTAAGGAGATCCTTTGTATATTTAGCTTGATTGATGAATGTGTCTTTTGGTCCTTACTTGATTTGTAATCTAAAGAAGAATGATAGTTCTCCCATCATGCTCATTTCGAATTCGTCCTGCATAACTTTGGCAAATTCTACACATAGTGCCTTATTAGTGAAACCAAAAATAATAGCATTAACATAGATTTGAACTAATAGAAGTGTCTCATTCTGTGTTTTAATAAACAGTGTGGTGTCAACTTTGCCCTTGGAGAAATCGTGAGAGATGAGAAAGGAGCTAAGATGCTCATACCAAGCACGAGGAGCTTGTTTGAGGCCATATAGGGCTTTGTGCAATTTGAAGACGTGATCAGAAAATTTAAAATCTTTAAAGCCAGGAGGTTGCTTGACATACACCTCTTCTTTAATAACGCCATTTAAAAAGTCACTTTTGACATCCATTTGAAAGTGTATGAAATCATCACAAAGCATTTGAATGGATTCAAGATGAGCAACCGGAGCATAGGTTTCTTCGTAGTCAATGCCTTCCTCTTGGTTATTGCCTTGAGCAACCAATCAGACTTTGTTGCGAGTGACGATACCATCCTCGTTGAGTTTATTTCGGAACACCCACTTTGTCCTAATAATCGGATAGTTGTGAGGTTTGGGAACGAGTTCCCAAACGTTGTTTCGCTCAAATTGATTTAGCTCTTCTTGTATAGCAATCATCCAAAATTCATCATTGAAAGCATCATTAATGTTTTTAGGATTTATTTATGAAATAAAAGCCACGTTTGCACAGTGATCTCGTGTAGAGGATCTGGTGCTAACCCATGGGGAAGGGTCACCAATGATAAGCTCCTTGGGATGATGAGGGACAAATCTCCACTCTTTAGGGAGATCCCCTTAAGAAGGATCTATTGGTGGAGCGTCCTTGGTTGGAGTAGTCTCAACTTTATTGCTAGATGGAGGAGAGTTAGTATCTCCAAGAGAGGAATTTTCCAAACCAAAGGAGATGCATCAACATCATTTGAGGAGTTAGATGTAGAAGTGTTAAGTTCGTCAAAAGAGACATTGATTGACTCTTCGACAACAAGACTTCTTTTTTTGAATACACGAAACCCTTTGCTATGCATAGAATAACCAAGGAAGCCTTCATAGGCTTTTTTCTCAAATTTGCCTAGGTTATCTTTGATGTTCAAAATAAAATATTTGTATCCGAAAACTTTAAAATATTCAATAGAAGGAATTTTGTCAAACCAAAGCTCATATGGAGTTTTCTTAGAAATAGGTCTAATTAAGACTCTATATATAACATAACAAGCAGTGTTAGCGGCTTCCTTCCAAAAGTATTGGGGAAGCTTGTACTGGTTTAACATGACCCTTGCCATATCGCCAATGGTTCTATTCTATCTTTCCACAATGCTATTTTATTATGGAGTTATAGGGCAAGCAAATCATGACCAAAATTATTCTTTTCACAAAATCTTTTAAAATCAGCATTATCAAATTCTTCTCCATGATCACTTCTAATTTTGTTGATCACAATACCTTTTTTATTTTGAACTCGTTTACAAAAGCAACAAATTCATAAAAAGTATCACTTTATTTGCAAGAAAAATAATCCAAGTAAATCTTGAAAAATCATCAACTAAAAGGAAAGCATAGAGTTTGCCACCAAAACTAGCTACTTTACTATGACCAAATAAATCCGTATGAATAAGTTGAAGTGGTCTAGTAGTGCTCACCGAGTTAATGGATTTGAAGGAAGATTTTGTCAACTTACTTTCTCACATTCTTCACATACCATGTCTTTCTTGAAAGGGACGCTTGGGAGTCCTCTAACAGGCTTTTGGTGGCTAGTTGGGAGATGGTGTCCATGTTGGCGTGTCCAAGTCTCATGTGCCAAAGCCAACTCTCATCATTCTTTGCTACTAGGCACCTGTCATTGTTAGTGCTTTCAACAAGATAAAGAACATAAATATTGTTTTCTCTAATGCCTTCATACACAGTAGAACCATTAGTGTTGTCAGTGATGAAGCACTTGTGTTTAACAAACTTGATATCATACCCATTATCCGTAAGATGGCTAATACTGAGAAGGTTATGCTTGAGATTTGTGACAAGACACACATTTTTAATGTACGAATAAGAAAGGGAGCCGATATTACCATTTCCTATGATGTACCCCTTTAGATTGTTGCCAAAGGATACATGTCCTTCTTTCTTCATCGATAGCATTGTAAAAAGTGAAGCATCACTGGTCATGTTCCGTGAGCAACCGCTATCGAGGATCCACTTGCTCTTAGCATGCGAAGGAGGGTTCACCTACAACACGAGTTGAAGATAAAGACTTTGGTACCCAAGAATGTTTGGGTCCTTGATTGTTAGTTTTAGGAACCCATTTAAACATTCTCATATCAATATATTTTCTCATTTGAATGTAGTGGGATGTGTGTCCGTGTAAACCACAATAGTGACATATCATAGGTGTTATCGGTCTAGAGGAGAGTGAGTGAGTGCCTTGTGTATGAGAAGTTCTAGTAGGATGAGGACTTCTAACATGAGTATTATGTTGATGATAGTAGAAAGCATGATGTTAAGTGTTTTTCTTTACAAAAGGTCCTCTTTGTGTCGTGTTCTTGTGAATGTGATTCTTGTGAGTGTTGTGATGTGTGTTAGTGCGCCTTGGATTATGGCATTCTGTATTCGTGTGGGACATGTCCCTATCAACTAGCTTTTTGCCATTTGCAAGAATGTCATTGTACTTGATAGAGGTTGCATATTCTTTTTTGGTTAGCGGCAAGTGTCTTGTGCATAGCAAATTCATATCCTTCCTTGAGGGATTAAATTTTGACGTCCTTTTTATTGATGATGTCTTGAGATTCTTGGAGTTTGAGTCGCAGAGACTCTACCTCATCGGTGTCAGAAGCAGGAGATTTTTCTTTTATATCAAAAATAATGTTGGAAAGTCTTTCTATTTCTTGTTTGTGAGTATCAATCTCTTTGAGAGATTTCTTATACTTACTTCTTATAATCATGTGTTCATCGTGTAATTCAAGAATAACATTTTCTAATTCAGTGTAAGAGAGAGCATTCATAGAGAAGTCGTCGAGTACATCAGTTACCATGAGACAAATATTTGTATTATGCTTGCATTCTTTGTCGTTGTCCGAGTCGCTAGCGTCACTTTCACACCAGATGCTAGTGTTGGCATACTGTAACACCCTATTTTCTGAAATTAGGGATTTTTGAAAAATTATTATTTTTATTATTATTTAATGGTGTTTAGGGCATGATATGGTTTAGGGTGATTATTAGTGTACTTAGAACCATTTTCTAAGTCATGCAAAGTCATGACTTATGACTTTGTGATTTTGGTTAGTATAACTTAGTGTAAACCCTAGTTTTCCTTAACCTAGAAGTTGCCATGACCATGAGAGCTTAGCCATAGGCTTAGAACATCAAATTAGTGGTTTTTGGCCAAAAGGGTATTTTGGTAATTTACTAGACTTTATTTGTGATAGTGTGATTTTAATATTATTTTAATCATGGTTGAGTACCATGACTAGTCCCTAACCTATTCCACCCTAAACTAGAGGTTAGCCACTAACCTAGAAGCTATAGGATGGATATTTAGTCATAGGTTAAAGCAAGTTAAATATCTAGTTTACCTTTATTTGATATTTTGCTTAAACCATGCAAAATATCAAGACCTTTACACAAAGTCCAAGCCTTAGCCATGAAGGAAGGGCTAGGACACCCCCCCCCATGCCATGGCCGGCCATAGGGCACCCCCTTAGCAGCCCACATTTCTATATAATCCCATTGTGTTAATTCATGGAAAATTTACATGAATTTAATCCTAGAAAAATCCCTTTTCCTTCAAACACCCACAACTTGAGCAATATAGATCCAAATTCACTCTAGTCTTTTGCATTGGGACCCTACTACATCAAGGATACTAAGGGAGGATAGCAATCAAGAATTTGGAGGCTTTGGACATCATCAAGTTGAAGGACACACACCCCCCTCTTCCTTGATTTTCCTTGGATTTGCACAAATAGGTAAATTCCCTCAAACTTAGTTAAAATCCTATTTTTTCTTCATAGATGCATTCATATAGGACTACCATAACTGTGGGTAAAATTTGGTGGAAATTAGAAGTGTTTTGGTGTCCGTATCGGATACGTATCATAGGGTAGAAACCCTTGTTTGTTGAAATGCCACATAGGATTGGTTTTTATGTTTTTCTAAAACAAATTACACTTTTAGCTAGCCCTAGACATGTAGGACACGAAACAACTTGACTGAGCACATTTCTGTGCTGTGTCCGTGTCCAAAATGGACACGAACTCGCAGCACGAGGCCACACGTGCATGCCCTGCTACTCGACACTTAGCACGGACACTGTGGAAGACACGTGAAAATTTACACAGAGGAGGGGGCAACCTCTGACATGCCCCTCCTCGAGTTTGAGACACGTTGGTGTCGTGTCGAGAGAGCACGGACACGTGCACTGGTCGTGCACTGTCAGCGCACACGCGTGCGGGGGCCAACTTCGCGCGTGTCGTGTCGCGTGGACACGACACTTGGGCACCTCGTGGTGACACGAGTGTGTAGCCCATCATGGGGCGAACACGTGGACACGAGCACGTGGTGTGTCGTGTCCTGTGTCGCGAACACGAGACGCACGACCGCGTGCACGACGCGGTCTGAAACGCGCGTATCAGTCGTGTTTTCACGACTGATACGGTCTTCGTACCGTGTCCTGGATCAACGTAGACACGGTACAGGGTGTTGGACACGTGCACAACCCCTAGGTGAACATTCGTGCACGAGCACGAGACACGAGAGTGTGTGTGTCGTGTCCTAGGGTGATTTACACGCGTGCACGATACTGTGTATGTGCGTGTGTATCAGAGTTTACCCGAGTGAGGGTTTCGTGTGTTTGGACACGTGAAACCATGTCGTGGTGTCGTGTCAGGTACCTAGGACACTAGGATATGTGTGGGGCACCAGTTACCAACCTATAGATTCGAGCCTTAGCTCGTTTTGTGTGTGTTTTCGTGTTACCCTATTTCGAGTGCACAGTTCCCGTTTCCAGGTTTTAGAATATTTTCAAGTTTTGTAAAAACGAATTTCAAACCAATTTTAATCTAAATTATACATGTAATGGTATGTTTTTAGTATGCATATACGTAGTACATATGTATGTGTGAGTGTGGGTGAATTTTGGGGGTATTTGGTAGTGTATATAGGGAGTTGTGTGTATATACATATATATTATATGTTCCTGTGTGTGTTGTTTGGGACTGGAATTGTGGTTCCAGAAATTCTGGAACCCTTTCCCCCTGTCCAGCCTTCTCTGTCCAGCCCTCTCTCACTGTCCTGCACTTCTCTCTTCACTCTCTCTCTCATTCTCTCTCTTACTCTATGTCCCTCTCACTTTCTCTCTATATATGTGTGTATATATATATATATATATATATATATATATATATATATAGATATATATATATATATATATATATATATATAATATATATATATTATATATATAAGA